>ML675626.1:4497166-4531749 GCA_007922155.1 Mesoclemmys tuberculata
GGGGCCCGGGCCCGATCCGTGCCGCCCGCTCGGCCTCCCCGGCCCGATCTTCGCTCGCTCCGGGCCGAGCCGCCGCCCCCGCCCCCGCCGGCGGCTCCGCATCCAGCGCCCGACGCTTCGCTGACGCGCCCCGGCCGGGCCGCCCCGGGGGTGGTCTCCGGAGCTGGCCCCCGGGGCGAGGGGCCCCGCCTGCCCAGCCCCGCTTCTCAAACTCGGGGCGTCTGCGGCGCCCCCGGCCAGCTCGCTCCGGCCTCCCCGGCTCCGCACCAGCGTGCCCGCAGGTGGGCGGCGGCTGGCTCGCCGGGAGCCCGGGCCTTGAACCTGTGGCGCCCTTGCCAGCCCCTGTAGAGGCGTTAACCAGAGCAGCGTAGGTTCTAGCCCTGTGCAGGCCTTCTCCGGGACTCTGGACCCCTCAGCAGAGGATGCGCTTAGCCTGCGGTTCTGTACCAGAGCCGCCCCTAAAACCGGCTCTGAGTGCCTCTGCTGTTGTGCTGCAAGGTGAGCTGAAAGCCCTTAGTGCCTATTCCCAGGGCGAGACTTTCCAGCCATAAGCTCCCAGGAAAAGCTCTGTGTCCCAGCAGCGCTTTACACACACAAGCGTGTAGGTAGGTTTGTGCTTAGAAACGGAAGCTCATGTTGGTTGCCAAGGTCAGGAATGTTGCATTCTTTATGCAAAAACCATTTTCCTGCTATGGTTTGTATTTTCTTTCCGACTGAATATTTAAATTCACTCTGGCACATTAGCAGGGCTGTCCAGGTACTTTGCACTTTGTTTCGTAAGTGAATTAAGTGCTTTTTCTTTCTTTGTGTATTGAGTTGCTTTTGAATTGCTTCCCATATTTTTATTTCATACAAACTGAACAATTGTGGCCCCTCTATTTTATTTATAAAGGTTCAGTGTATCTTTGCCTGCCTACATCAATCTGCAAGGGAGTTGCAGAAAAGCCTCATGTTCATCGAGCCGTGAGTCACAACCAATTTTTAAAGCTGTTATAACAAAAAAAGTGTTTGCTTTTTTTCCACAAGTAACTTTAAGAGTGTAGCAAAGAAAGAAAGAAAGAGAGAGAGAGAAAGAAAGGAGAAAAAAAAAACATTTTCAATAGACACTACATTAATCCTGGATGCTTTGCAAACCCTAAACTATATTCATACTTTAGTATTACACATACCTGTGTCATATACACAGATTAGCTATAAAATTGTCACATACCATTGCCACTTTGCCTTTACTTTTATGTATCATTCCCCTGACTTCCTTACTGCAGGTGTGGGCAAGAAAACTTTTCCTTTAAAACTTTTCAACAGTGGGCATAAAATTCTGCAGCTGAGGTCTTGAAGAATGCAGAAGGGTATAGTATGTGTTGGAGCTCGCAGTGTGTATTGACTAACTTAGTTTCTTTTTTTGCTTTTCTGATATTGTTTTGTTTAAGTGGCTCCCCAAGTGTAAAATGTTTTCTGAGGGTGGGAAGCTGGGTGGGAAGTACATGTTTTGTGTTCCAGGCCAACACTTAAAAAGCTTCATTCCTCTCACGGCCTTGGAAAGCACACTGCATATTTGGCTGTCCAAACCAATAAGACTGATGCATTACTTTATTGCATTAGTAAATAGCAGTTGCCTGTAGAAATTGCCAGGCACAGCCCTGTTTTGTGATTCATGGCCCTCTGATAGCATGGGTTTCAGTATCTCCTGTCCCTATCCTTCATATATTTAAAAAATAAAACAAAAAAAATTGTCAGGCTATCAGCCAGGTTGTCTTTTTTTTTGCTGGCTGTGCTGTCTCTTTGCATAGGTGACAAGCCATGGGTGCTATTTGGCTTTTCAGCACCATATTTAATATGTGGTGTACTGGTCATCTAAATGCAACATTAATATTTCAGTTGCCAATTGTAAAAGTTCCAGAATAACTTATTCTCCTCTAAGCTTTTCCAAACAATCTTGGGGAACAGGAACATGAAGTATTTTTAATCTGCATATTGAGGCGAAATGATCATACCAGCACCATCATGCTTTATCAGCATTCTAACGTTTTCTTATTTAAAACCACACATGAATTTCAGGAGACGAAACCAGACAAAGGGTGAAGTTTACAGATGATCGCGTCTGCAAGAGTCATCTCCTGGACTGCTGCCCTCATGATATTCTGGCAGGAACGGTAAGTTTATTTCTTGGTGATAGCAAGATACGGTGAAATAAAAGAAAGTGGTAGTTGTGAGCACCTCCCTGTGTCCTAAATACCTCTTACACAATGCCAGTTACGAAAGTTCAGACCGTTTCTGCAAATTGTGAATGTACTAGTGCATGAATTTCGGTATAACCATCTGTGTCCTGCATATGTTGCTTTTGAAAAAATCTGACTGACTGTAGAATTATCTGGAAGTGGTCAGAAGTGAAGGGTTTTAGTAATCCTGTATTTGGTGCTTAAATATAACAGTTTTGCCAGTATAAGATACTTGGTGCTTCTGAAACTTTCTTATGCTGATACGGGACTTTATTTAATAAAGAATTAAGAGAGTAATATGTCAATCACTATAGGTTTATGGATAAATCTTTCATCGCAAAATGAAAGTTTTGATTTGAAATGGTTGATAAAAGTATTAGTATTGATGTAATATGCTTGACTTCCATGAGGCGTTTCACTTGGTACCACGTGACATTTTAATTAAAACTACTAGAAAGATATAAAATTAACATGCCAAACATTAAATGAATTAAAATCTGACTAACTGATGGGTCTCAAAATGTAATTGTCATCGGGGAATCATTACTAAACAGGTGCATTTCTAGTGGAATCCCACAGGGATTGGTTCTTGGCCCTGTGCTGTTTAACATTTTTACACCTGACCTGGAAAAACCATAAAACCATCACTGAAGTTTGCTGATGACCCAAAAATTGGGGGCATGATAATGAGAGCGTAGGTCACTGATAGAGTAATCTGGAGCACTTGGTAAACTCAGGGCCGGCAAACAACATGTTTTTAATATGGCTAAATATAAATGTATCCATGTAGGAACAAAGAACTTAGGCCTTCGGGGGACTGGAGGATGAGGGAGTGTATCCTGAGAAGCAGGATTTGAAAAACATTGGGGTGTCACACTGGATAATCAGCTGAACACAAGCTCCCAGTATGACGCTGTAACCAAAAGGGCTAATGAGATTTGTGGATGCATAAACGGGTATCTCAAGTAGTAATAGAGAGGCGATTTTTACCTCTGTGTTTGGCATTGGTGCAACCGCTGCTGGAATACCGTGTCTAGATCTTGTGTCCACAGTTCAAGAAGGATGTCGATAAATTGGAGAGAGTTCAGAAAAGAGCCATGAAAATGATTAAAGGATTAGAAAACCTGCCTTATAGTGCTAGACTCAAGGAGTTCTATCTATTTAGTGTAACAGAGAAAAGGTAAAGTGGGTGATCATCACAGTCTATAAGTACCTATGGGGAACGAATATTTGATAATGGGCTTTTCAGTCTAGCAGAGAATGGTGTAAGACAGTCCAATGGTGGCTGGAAGTTGAAGCTAGACAAATTCAAACAGGAAATAAGGCATATATTTTTAACAGTGAGGGTAATTAACCACTAAACCAATTTACCAAGTATCATAGTGGATTCTCCATCACTGACCATTTTAAAATCAAGATGGGATGTTTTTCTAAGATCTGCTCTAGGAATTATTTTTGGGCAGTTCTCTGGCCTCTGGTTGTACAGGAGGTCAGACTAGCTGGTCACAGTGGTCCCTTCTGGCAGCCCACCTTCTGTCCTCAGCAGACTGCATGAAGGCTCATCTTTGGAACTCTGAGATGTTTTTAAATGACCTTGTTTCTCTTCAGTCTAATTTAATTCTCAACTCTCCAGTTTTCCAGTCTCCAATCTTACTGCACGTGGCCATGTCCTGATGGATTCCGCAGGGACCAACTTTCTTGCATCTTTCCTCATTTGATGGGGAATATATTGGAATATTAATGGCCATTTGTACTTCACTGTAATTTTGTTCTTTGGACTGGTTTGACTAATAACATCTTAATGTGTGTCAAAGCAAATTTTGATTAATCTACAGATGAAAAAAGGAACTCAATTGTATCTCTCCGTTTTTCTACTTTCTGCCCCCTCCTGGGAAAAATCAAGCTAACCTTGGGTGTACAGTTCAAATGCATTCTGTAGGATCAAAAGCAGGCTGTAAGATTTTGGTGGTGATGAAGAGATTTTATGTATTTAAAAGTATCTTAATGTGGGGTGGCTGAGTAAAGAAAAAATAAAATTACTTATGAAAAATAGACACCATCAGAGAGAGTGCTGAATTACTCTAAACTGGGTCATACTTTCAAAAGAACATGCAGCATTTTTTCTGTCATCGCCACACAAGAACTAGATTGCTGCATCGTGCAGATGAATTCAAATATTTGAAATCTTTCTGTAGCCTTGCTTTCTGACAGTAAATATTAAACTATTCTAAAACCACTCATTTTATATTGCTATAGTCAAGCTAGCCTGCTTAAAAAGCAGCTATTCATAGCCTTCCCTTTTATTATGCAGGGGCTGAAGCTGGAATGCTTGCTGCTAACAGAGGAAAGGTTCACTGTTTAATCTTTAGATTGTACACTCATAGACCAAGATTTTATAGTGGTATCAGTAGGAACAACTGTAGCAAAGGCTGTCCTGGCACTTCTGACAGATATGGCAACTTTCTGCAATATCTTGGGCAAACCTTATTGAATTAAGCTAAAACTTATTGAATAAAGTATAACTATCTTAGACGTTCACTGTGTTGTAAATGCAAATGTTTGTGTTTTGTGGGATTGTATGCCAAATTTCTGGGGGGAGATGTGACCAATGTAGACTCTGGGAAGCATTAGGCATTTCGAAGGACTAGTTATAGGCATCGGTTCGCGCTGTGGGATCCGATGTTCTGTTTCTGACGTGGAGGTGGGCCAATCAGCCTTGCAGAAATTCCAGCTTTAGCTTTGGAGCTGACCGCAATACAGGTGCTTCCAGGCTGCTTTGGAAGATAATTGGGGGTGTTGGCTATGTGGGAAGTGACTCAGAATGGTTCATGTTGTGGTCAGTGGGGTGCCCGTGCTGTTACGGGTCACAAAACACAGGTCAGAGTTGTGATCCGTTGTCTGCCTTGCAGACTGACAAGATCCGGGTTGCTTCGGATCATAGAGCAAGTGGAGCTCTTTGAGCTCTCTGGTCTGTTCCTGGCTATGTCATTTGAACAGTGTCCCCAGTCTTTGTGATGGCTGTTAGTCACCTATGTAAATGGCCGGATGAGGAAGGGAAGGCTTGTTGACCCTTCCGAGGAACCCCTGGTTTTTGATTTATGTCAGAAAGACTGGTGCAAATTTACCTGCATCAGGACATCTCATGGGAGATGTGGACAAACCCTCTTTAAATGGAAAATGAGGCAAACACTTGTATGCAACTGTGGTCGCCAGTCACAAATGATGGAGCACGTTGTATCTGAGTGTCCTCTTTGTTCTTTCATGGGGGCCTGAAGCACATTCAGCAGCTTATTGCTGCAGCCACATGCAGACTATCAAACCTAGATTTCAATCTGTAATCATTGCTACCTGCCCAACCCAAATGAAAGGAGGACTAGTTGAAACAATGTGCCAGACAAGAATGAACTCTTAATTTCCTAGGAACTCTCTAAGGGAAGGGGTATGCAAAGGTGCCCCCTCTGATTATGCAAAAACTCAGCCTTGAGGAGGGGGGACCTTTGTCCACTCATCACCTCTTACATGCGAACAAAGTCAGTGACCCAAACTGTATAAAGGAGCAGCTCTCAGAATTATGGGTGTTGTGTTATGAATTTGTAACCACAGGGGAGTTAGAAGGGCTGACTCCTACCAGAGCCCTTAGAGGTGGGGTGGTCTCTTGTAGGTTTATGAGCATGTGTCTAGGTTGTCGTCTTGTTTAATATGTTTTCTCTGCCAATGCTTTCACCTTAAGAATAAATGTGCTTGCTTAAGAAAAATGGAAGTACCTTTTAACTGTGGGCAATTACACTGTTTATAGCCGCCGAGAAGCTGGCTAAGCAGGTCTAAAGGACTAAGCAGGTCGTCTTAGCCAGTCTGACTTGCTGGGGATTTCAGGAGTTAGTGAGATGTGCCTCTCTGCCCAAGAGAGGTGGCAGCTGGGGAGCCGGAAGTCTGAGTGTGTGTCCCTTGGTGGACCATAGAGGCAGATTACAGGTGCAGTTGCCCTCAACTTCATAAACTCCGGTATCCAAAGGGTTCTAATTCTGGGTTGAGATTGGTAAATTCAGATACAAACGCCTATATTTTTAAATAGTGCCAGAATAGACATAAACCAAAAAATATAGAGCTCAGTTCTTTGCCTTGTCTTCCCATGCAGTAGCCTCTACATCCCCTCATTTGTCTTTATTTCACAACCTTAATGCATTTTTTCCCAGGGTTTGATTTGGATTTACAGCCTCGGTATTGCTCTGGTTTGATGGCTGGAATATGTCCCCTTGAGCCACACATGTCCTATGAGTTGTGGCTGGCTAGCAAACCTCTTTAGCTCCCTGTGTGCACATGTGTGTGGGTGGGTCCCATGCCCTAGCTGGTTACAGGTCCAGCTAGTTACACCATGAGACCACCCTCGGACCCCTGGTTTGATCCCTAGGTCTGCTCAGAGAATGTTGGTAGAATCTGTCAACTTAAGAAAAGCTAGGGTCTTTTATTTATTTGCCCAAATAATCACTAAACCCACCTGGCAACCCCATGAGGCACACCAAATATCACGGTGTCAAGAAACCATACAGATTTTAGAGCACTTACAAGAGTTAACCTTTAAACAAAATGGTGTTCTCAACCTTCACAGGCACAGCACTGACTCTCTTCTATAACTCTCTTCTATCTGGCCACTATGGATATTTCAAGGAAGCATGGAAAGTCATTACCCTGGAGACAGGGTGTTCATTCACCAGGCTTGTGAATGCCAGTGCCAGAATGGAATTCCGTGCTGCCCATTGGACTGGTTTGTTAGCAATCCACTGGCAGAAGGAACCACCTGTGAGCAATCTGACCAGACTTGTTGGTTCGGTTTCTGCTTCCATTCTCTTTTTTCTGCCCCATGACTACTGAGCCTGGTTCCAAATCTATGTGGCGCAAGGAGCAGGCACAGATGTTCCCAGTGACAAAAACTTTGTTTAAGCTCATTGTCCGTTCCACCTTGTGGGTTGAGACAAGGGACAAGTTTTGTTGCAATTCTCCAGAATTTATGATCAATCCCGTGAGAAACGTGGAGGAAGGAGCCTGAATATTGCACTCCTGGAGGCTGATACTTAGCTGGCATTCCTGAGGGATTACTTGTCCTGAGGCAAATACACACAGATTTGGCCTGTTGGCCATCTAGATTGCTAGTGGTTCTGCTAACAGGTTGCCCTGGAACAAACTAAGGCAGCATTTCCACAAGTGGAGTGATAGCAACACTTCTGGAGGAAGTGTCCGCTGGTAATCTTTCCTAAATTGAAATTGCCGCAAACTGATACGATGCCCCTCTAGATTCCCTTGGAGAGCTTGGACTCAACATAATCATAACATCTTATGAGTCCTTTAGAGCTCTTTCAAGAGACTTAATCAAAATATTACCCTGTTAAAGGGAATCTTTGAACTAGGCTTCTCGTGGAAGTAGTGGCTATAGGTAAAGGCCAGAGCCATGTCTCCATGTGACAGCTCAAGCGAAGTGAAATGCAGAGGAGTAAATGGCATCAGTGGTGACGAGTCCATTAGAACAGTTATTTCATAGTCAGTAAACTAAGACTATGTTGATATTGCAAGTAATCGTTTTAAAGCTGATATTTCATCTTTGTATTCTTCTTCACTCTGAAATTTTCAGTCCCCTGCCGCCGCCTCTGTACCTGTTCCGCTAGCGTGCATGTGACTCCCACTGCTCTTCCTTGTTTGCAGAAAAATAGAAATTGGAGCTGTCCTCCATCACCCAGGAGCAGCTGCTTCTGCTGCAGTATTGTCCCCTATAGATCAGACCTTTGTAGGCAGTTTTCTAGGTATCGTTCCCAGTTACTGGTTGGTTACTTGAGTCATATTTAGTTTAATCTTTAATCCTTGTGAACCCCCTAATCATCAGTATGTACAGATTCATGCTTGCACGTCTCCGCGGCGTGACTGGAAGCTCTTATGAAGCTTGTTCTCCATTCGTGGGCTTTTCCATCTGGAGCTTTCTGGATGATCAATATACTTTTTTTCATTTAAAAGAACAAACCAAGTGCCAGTTGATGCTGATAAATGCAGGGATGAAACTGGGAAGGATCAGTTGTAAATAATATTTTAATTAAAACCTTAAAACTACTTAATTGTTTTGGTTGATAACTATGGGAATAGATTTAAAAATGGAAACAGATGGCAGAAGTGATTTGAAGCCTCTTTTGGAAAGGAGGCAGTCCTGCATAGCCTCTTGCTAGCAAGGTGGGTTAGTTTTAAATCAAAGCAATTTCAAATCACTTATTTTAATTTCTTTTGCATTTATATTTTTTTTAGTTATTTTCCTAAAGAAAGGTTGATTCTCATTGGTTGGTAACCATTAAAATATGTTGATAGCCTGTACACTAAATTCAGTGCTTTTTTTTGCTAACCAGGAGGATACACTATATCTATAGACATTTATTTAAGCAGTTATATAACTCAGCTTACATTTATTCAGATTCTTTTGTGGGTTTTTTACATATTTTTGTTAGAACATGTGAATGATGCATTTCTTGTTGACTAGATTAATTTTTTACTTTTGCTTTGTGTCCGGCTCTATTTGGATTGAAATTCCAATGCAATTAAAAACCTACACAAACAGCTTTTCAGTTTTTTTATTGCATAAACTACCTTTAAATAGGCTGGCTACATAAGAAAATAAATCTTATCAAAACATGTTTTGGCATTTAAAACCAAGGAAATATTATTACCTGTCATTATTGAATTGATCTGATAGTTCCTGGTCACACTGTCCTTCAAAATTTTAGAAGTAGTAGATCTCACCCTCTCCAATCTAGTTTTTATTCATAGATTGGAAGAGGAAAACAAGCTCTCCTGCTTCGCAACTCCCAGTTGGTTTTGTAACTTTGAATAAACTGAATAAAATTTGAATAAAATGAACTGAGTAAATTGAAGTGAAGAAGATATTCACTCTCCACTTGCAGCAGAGGCCATTGCTGTCAAAAACTGGTTTAGCATTTCAACAATGTCTGGCTCCAGGTGCTTAACCAATGATTTCCACCAGTTCGGGTGGTTTGACTTTCTTCAAAGCTGGTCAGCAAACATGTACTGTTTAATGGGTTTTTTTTTCGGTTTAATTTACATAATTTTAATAGATAGCTTATCCGTTTCAAATTTAATTGAAATAGCTTTGTTTTTTTAAGTAAACATAATTTAAAACAATATTTTTTATTTAAATAGTATTTTTTATTATTAACCCTGCTTGTTAGTCAGTAGGTCACTCATATGGGCTCGTGCATTGGTCCAGTGGGACTTCGGTTCCGTAGCTACATGAGAATGGCTAACCCTGTGCAAGGGAATTGTCAATGGAACTTAGTGTTGCTCCACAAACTTGTTATTAGAGGCACCTGGACACATTGGTCACAAGCCCTATCTTTTCTCCTCCCAGACTGAGTGACTCTTAACCAGGAAGCAACCCCTGAGTGGTGTGGGGTTGTATTGGGTTTCCGTGGGCACTTCCTCCGTTCCCTAATGTAATTGGGAGTCAGATAACTACTTCATCCTGCCTGCCTCTGACTAACGAGCGATACGTTTTGCTAGCATTTAGTCAAAATAGTGCCACTTCAGAAGCACCTGGGAGAATAATCCAACCAAACGCATCTCTTGTGACCACTTCTCATATTGGTAAATCAAGAAAGAAAATCAGTTTCTAAATTGCCTTTAAGGATGTGATGCAGGAAATGAGTGTTTACACACGTCAGCAGTTAAGTATCAGTGCTTGTTGCAGCAGTAGAAGGCTCTTACACTGACCTTCTCTTTACTTCCCCATAGCGCATGGACCTGGGAGAATGTACAAAGATCCATGACTTGGCATTGAGAGCAGATTATGAGATTGCAAGTAAAGAGAGGGACCTATTTTTTGAGCTGGACGTAAGTATTGGGGGGTTTTGTTGCTTTTGTGTAAAATGCCCCCTGTAACTCCTCGTATCAGACTGAGCAGCAGAGTCCATTTCTGCTAGTGACAGTTCTGCTAATCTTTCTGTTTTTGTACTTGCGAATTTGTAGTCCCTTTCCCTATGTCAGCCTGATGCTGACTTGAAAAGTTAAAATTAGTCAATTATGGCATTTGCAAAACCGAAGAACAAAACAGAAAGAGTCAGGTTGCATTCCTTGCCTATTCAGAACTGCGGCTGTGCTCAGCCAGGCTGGGGGCATCCTGCCCTGATGAGTTGTCAACAGGAGTGAATTCTAACTTGGAAACCTGCTCTGTGTAATCTTACCTGTGCCAGCCTGGGCTTCCTCATTGACTCGTGCCTCAAGGGTAAAAGCAATGCTAACTCTCCCATCATAGCTGCTCCAGTGTGTCTGTGAGCACCCGTGGTTCATGCAGTGGTGTTTCAGTGCATTACATCAGCAGCCTTGGTGTGAATCCCCTGCTAGATCTCAGAATGCAGAAACCGTGTCAAGTTACAGTCTGATCAGAAACTTAATTCTCTCTGCACAGTGGCATAAACATCTGTTACAAATAAGGTGTAATGACCCTGCTGTAGTCACCCAGCTGGGAAAGGTAGGGTGGAGGGCAGGACATGGGTCGGTGAAATGCCCTTCCCTAAGCAGACAAGCAACTGTTGATGCTGAATTTGCCTGATCAAGAAGGTCGATCATTTGATTCTTTTATACCCTGCCCTAATTTTATTTCTATTGAAACAACAACCCTTTTCTACTGATTGTTCTCTATCTTCTGCTCCTTTATCAGCTCAGCAGTTTTTTAGCTAAACCTGTAAGTTTGTCTTCTCAACTCTCTCAATCACTAACACCCTGCCATTCCCTCTCCCTGCTTTGAGATCACTGATATTCGAAGTGGTAGTGTGTACATAGCCTAAGAAAATACTCCATCCTGGCTCCACAGGGGAGTAATCTGCACTCTGAGTAAAAACAAACAAAAACACAAAACCAAGGGTGGGTTAGACGAAGCACAGCCTCCTTTGGGGCAGGAGTTAAAATCCCAACCGTATCACTGCTTTGAAAGACAAACCCATGGACAGATGATGGGAGCAAAACATGTTAATCTGCGCAAATCCATTTAGAATTGCGTGTTCCCAAAGTGGGCAGTGCTGACATGAGGAACATAGGAATTGTGCTGGATCAGGTTAATAGGCCATCTAATCCCAGTTTGAAGATGTTGCCCTACATCCACTCCAATAAAAAAGGAAAGCTGTGTAGTTGGTTGTGATCCGTGAAGGAATTACCCTGGCTGGCTCTCAGTAGTGGGTGAGCCGGAGGCTAGCGAGCGCTGCTGATTATATGGCAAAAAAGTACCCATGGTTACGGTTCTTGGTTTGAACACACACAGGCTATGGATCACCTGGAGTCTTTTATCGCGGAGTGTGACCGGAGAACTGAGCTGGCGAAGAAGCGCCTGGCAGAAACGCAGGAGGAGATCAGTGCTGAAGTGTCTGCAAAGGTATCGCTGTCCATTTCAGCACTTGTTCTGAGGGCCTGTGTGAGCTGTTGTGGCTTGGGCTATCCCTGTTAAAATGTGATGTCTAAAATAGATCTAAATAAATAAAGCTAGCCATAGTACTGAAATGTGGCTTTGGCCCTTGAAGAAAACCACGTTGGGGATAGAGATGAAGATGGAAAAAATGCTGCTTTTGCCTGTTTATCTTTTTCCTTCCACACCCGGAAAACTGTTACGTTGTATTGGGCCACTGTCCTGTCTTGCAGATATTTAAAGAGAGAGTTGTGCAGCGCAGACAGGGCTGATGGCTTCTTGTCAGGGCTGAGTGACTTGGCTTCTGGGCTTGGCAATTTTGCCCGATTTAGTTTTTCTGCTTGACGCGTTTCTCTTCTCTTGCACTGTTCAGTAGCGATCTCTTTAGTATTCCCAGCCCTCGTAGTTGGGGATGCCCATAGGTCTTGAAGCTCTGTTTTCTCAGAAGCTCTTGCTTCTTTGGGATGTTGCTGTGAAGTCTTGACTGACTGAGGAAGCTTCTCTTGGTGGTATGTTGCATTGCACAAAGAATAAATATTCCTAAAACAGCAAAAGTAACCTGCACTGACGGCAATTTAAACAGTGATTTCTTACCACCAAATCCTGGTTGGAAGATCCCTGTTTTCTCATTCGCCCTGTGGCTCCTAGAAACACTTCATGTGATCATTCACTTACCCATACGCCTCATAAGACAGGAGATGCTTACGTGCGCACACCCAGCCCCTTCTCACATCCCTCTGGCATGGAATTTGTATCATGTATATTTTGCTGATTGGTCTCTCCTGTAACTCAGGTGTCCCCTCATCCTCTCTCCCTTCAAAGTGAGCATAGGGGCTTTTCCCCAGCTTCAGGGGGAGGTGAAAGGAAATATCCTCAATCCTAATGACTACAAGACAAAAGAATGGGGGCAAAGAAACATATAGAGGTTTGCACAGGGAGAGACCCGCCCCAGAATGGAACAGATCTCATTCAAGAGACTGAATTCAACAGGAGAAACTGGAATAAAGACATACCTTGACCCTCATCTGTCCTTGCTAACACACCAAGGGGGGGGAGGTGGGTGTGAAGCTTGTTGAAACAGTTTGTTACAGTGACTGTGAGCAGCTGTGTCGCTTCTGCCCTTCCTGTGGGGTGAACAGCAAAAGTTAAAAGAAGGGAAGTGGGGGGAAGAAAAAACCCTTCAGACTTGCTTGTACAATTCCAAAAAAGGGATATGGCCCTCAGCCAAGGCAGCAAAACAGTCGTATGCGTGGGGATCAGTTATGGTACTGTGAGACCAATTAAATGGGGAATGTCAGACATTTATCATGCACCTCTGGCTGTCTCACTATCCATGTCTGCCATCATTGCTTCCACCATGCCACATCCCTGGGCACTTCCCACAGCTGCTCTTCTTAAAGCAACTTGCCAGAGAAATGTTACGTTCTTGCCCCAAATACCAAATTTCCCCCTAAAAAGGACCCTCCCCTGAGGCCCCTAGTAAGGGAGCGTTCAATCCTGCACCAGGGAGAGGTTTCTATCCTGTCTAGTGACCCTACAGGGCAAGGAGAGGAAACACTCACCTGCCTCTTAAGAAGGCTGTAGCTCAGCCCGAAGCCTTGGGGTCGATACAGGAATCGCTGGGTGAGGTTCTCTGGCTTCTGCTATGCAGGATGTCAGACTGGAATGTCAGAATTGTCCTTTCTGGCCTTTGTCTATGAATGCAGAAAAGTTTCCCATCTTTCACTTGGGGCACACAACATCTGCTTCCAACCCTGGAAAGCCGGGAGATTATTAGACCTTAAATCTTTGTATTTTAAAATCATTTTTGAGATTTCTGCAGCTTCCTCTGGGCCATGTCAGTTGGACTCAAGATAATTGAGGAACTTGGCTTTATAAGTAGAGGATACACGGTAGAATTGCTTTAGTATGTTTGCATACTTGCCAAGTAAATGCACGTTGGAAAACAATCCCAACTACAAATATAAAATGATGAGGTCTGAATTAGCTGTTATATTGAAGAAACTGATCTTAGAGTCATTGTGGATAGTTCTCTGAAAACATCCACTCAATGCGCACTGGCAGTCAAAAAAGCCAACCAAATGTTGGGAATCATTAGGAAAGTGACAGAATAAGACAGAAAATATCATATTGCCTCTTTATAAATCCATGGTATGCACACATCTTGAATGCTGCTTGCAGATCTGATCACCCCATCTCAATATAGATGTGTTGGAATTGGAAAAGGTACAGAAAAGGGCAACTAAAATGATGAGGGGTAAGGAAAAGCTTCCGTATGAGGAGAGATTAATAAGACTGGGACTTTTCAGCTTGGAAAAGAGACGACTAAGGGGGATGTGATAGAGTTCTATAAAATCATGACACGTGAAGAGAAAGTAAATAAAGAATTATTTACTCCTTCTCATAACACAAAAACTAGGGATCACCAAATAAAATTAATAGGCATTAATAGGTTTAAAACAAACAAAAGGAAGTATTTCTTCATGTACTACACAGTCAACCTGTGTGAACTTCATGCTAGAGGATGTTGTGAAGGCCAAAACTATGAAAGGGTTAAAAAAGAACTAGATAAATTCATGGAGGAGGATAGGTCCATCAGTGGCTATTAGCCAGGATAAGCAGGGATGACTGTTTGCCAGAAGCTGGGAATGGCGACAGGAGATGGATCACTTGATGATTACCTGTTCCGTTCATTCCCTCTGAAGCACCTGGGTTGGCCACTGTCTGAAGACAGATACTGGGCTAAATGGACCATTGCTGTGACCAAGTCAAGCTGTTCTTATGAATATTTTGTCTCACCCTTTCCCTGTAATGCACAAGCAGATACAGAATGCTGGTGGGGTGGGGCACTTGAGAGTTGCTCTAAATAACCTGCATAACTTGCTTGTGGCTTTGCTGCTAGTGAGTAATGCGCTAAACTCCTGCTGACCAAACCTATATACCAAACCGTCCTGCATCTAAGATGCAATATATAAATATTAGCGCTATATTTTAATAAAGCATGAGACGATTATCCCTCCCCAAGGATCCCGGGGAATTCAGGCTGCAGATGCCCTGGCCTCTTGGTCTGCCAGTGACCTCTCAAATACCAGCAAAGGTGTGAAAGAACCATCTCCACTAACTACCCTGACTTTTTAAATTATTTTTGATTTTCCACCACACCCTCTGTGGTACTTGGGAGTTGAGTTTGTTCAATGCTACTTAAAATTGTAAACAGCCAGTTACTCTCCCTCTTGGAATCTGACAAGCAAACAGGACTTCATTGAAAGCTTTCGGTAGTTCACTGTAGAAATTGATACTTTACCTTTAGCTAGGGCAAAGATAAAATATAAGGATTCTATCTGCCACTACTGCTTCTGCCTAGTGAGTTCTCTAAAGCATTAGATCTCTGAGGGTGTCTGTCTTGAAATATTGTGGCTTTCCTAATAGGTTGGAAACAGGCTCCAGCTCCAATGACGCTAGAACACCGTAGTAGAGAGAAACCAGTGTTAAGTGTTGGAATAATTACAGTTTAATTTGAAATACAGGTGTTTCCTATGAAGATGGTGAGCGCTTTCTCGCTCTCTGTAATAATAAAGGCTAATGATAACACAGCAGTGGTGAAGGGCTGATCGATCTGAATAGCTGGTGTGTATCTTTCTGGAGGGCGACATGCTACATGGGACTTGTATTAAAGTTAGATTATACGTTACCAGGCCCTGAAGAAATAAATCCTAAAATACTTAAGCAGCTGACTGAGGAGACACCTGAGCCATTAGCGATTATCTTCTAAAAAGTCATGGAAGACAGGAGAGATTCCAGAGGACTGGAAAAGGGCAAATTTAGTGCCAATCAATAAAAAGGAATAAGGACAACCCAGGGAATTACAGATCCGTCAGCTTTAACTTCAGGACTGGGAAAGACAATGGAGCAAATAATTAAGCAATCAGTTTGCAAACGCCTAGAAAATATAAAGTGACAAGTAAGAGTCAGCATGGATTTGTTAAGAACAAATTGGTGCAAACCAACTTGATAGCTTTCTTGGACAAACTAGCAAGCCTTGTGGATGGGGGAAGCAATAGATGTGGTATATCTTGATTTTAGTAAGGCTTTTCATACTGTAAGGTAGGTGCATAACTGGCTGGAAAACTGTTCCCAGAGAGTAGTTCTCAGTGGTTCACAGTCAAGTTGGAAGGACATATCAATGGGGTCCCACAGGGATCAGTTCTCGGTCCAGTTCTGTTCAATATCTTCATCAGTGATTTAGATAATGGTGTAGAGATGTTTAATGGCGTTAAAATTTGTGGAAGCTGTTAGGGGTTACAAGTGCTTTGGAGGATAGGATTACAATTCAAAATGATGTGGACAAACTGGAGAAATAGGATGAAATTCAATAAGGACAATTGCAATGTACTCCACTTAGGAAGGAACAATCAGTTGCACACATACAAAGTGAGAAATGACTGCCTAGGAAGGAGTGCTGTGGAAAGGGATCTCGCGGTCATAGTGGATCATAAGCTAAATATCAGTCAACAGTGTAGCATTGTTGCAAAAAAAGCAAACATCATTCTGGGTTGTATTAGCAGGAGTGTTGTAAGCAAGACACGAGAAGCAATTCTTCCACTCTGCTCCACACTGATTAGCCCTCAACTGGTGTCCAGTTGTGTCCAGTTCTGGGCACCACATTTCAGGAAAGATGTGGATAAACTGGAGAGAGTCCAGAGAAGAGCAACAAAAATGATGACGGTTTAGAACAGGGGTTGGCAACCTACCACGGCTGAAAAGCTGCATGCGGCTCTGGAGCCGCGGGTTGCCAACCCCTGGTCTACAAAATGGGACTGAAGGGAAGATAGAAAAAATTTGGCTTGTTTAGTCTGGAGAATACAAGACTGAGAAGGGGACATGAAAAACAGTTTTCAAGTACATAAAAGGTTGTTACGAGGAAGAGGGAGGAAAATGGTTCTCCGTAACCTCTGAGGACAGGACAAGAAGCAAAGGGCTTAAATTGCAGCAAGAGAGGTTTAGGTTGGACATTCCTAACTGTCGGGTAGTTAAATACTGGAATAAATTGCCTAGGAAGATTGTGAAATCTTCATCATTGGAGATTTTTAAGAGCAGGTTAGACAAATATCTGTCAGGGATGGTCTAGATAATGCCTGGTTCTGCCATAAGTGCAGAGGACTGGACTAGATGACCTCTTGAGGTCCCTGCCAGTCCTACAATTCTATGATAATCTATGTAAAATTTCTGCCAGCTGGTACTAGCCTGTTAGCCAGAATACAGAGACAGAGGAGAATGTAACCCTACCCAGCTGCTAGAAGGATCAGGTGCATTTAAACCAATTCCAGGTTAAGATGTCGTGTCAGTGGAACGTGCCTGGCTGGCACAAGAACCTGGATGATGGGCCCTTCCCTGTGCAACTATTTCTTCCATCCCATTTGTTAAAACTTCAGGCTGGCGCATTAGCAACTACTAGGGAGGGAGTCCCCTAAGGAAGCTTTCACGCACATAGGGGAGGAGTGGGCCTGGAGGAAGTTCCAGTCATTGTTAGAAGAGCCTGGTGGTGGTTTGTAGGCTGGCAGAGACAACAAGGGATAGAAATTGGGACCTGAAGGAAAGGATGGCTTTTTTCTGTGCCTTGGGGGGGAGGCAAGGGGGAACCAGCCATTGGAACCAGCCCTGGGATTATAGTGGCAATGAAGTGGTTTAATTTGGGCCCCCGTGTATCTGTAGCTAAACGTGTAACTAAAGGACTCACTGGCTACAAAGCCCACAAATTGTACGGGGTTCTTCGTCTGTCTTACTAAAAGCAAACTCCTCTCTTTAGGCAGAAAAAGTTCATGAGCTGAATGAAGACATAGGAAAACTGCTGGCTAAAGCTGAACAGCTGGGAGCTGAAGGAAATGTGGATGAATCCCAAAAGATCCTGATGGAAGTGGAGAAGGTCCGCGCGAAGAAAAAAGAAGCAGAGGTTTGCCAAAATCAACATTTAACCATGTTTCCATGTTTTATGTAATGGTGAACTGAATTGGTAAACAGAGCACATAGCATCCAGCTGGGCAACTTCCCATCTCCTTCTGCACAGTTGGTTGGCAAGTGATTGATCTCAAAGAGCGAAAAGAAGGAATGGTTCTTTGTGAGCTTTCATCCGTCTAACGATGCCTGCTGCAGGGTTTCTTTCTCTGAAGCAGTTGGTACTAGCCATGATCAGAGAGGGGGTGCTGGGCTAGATAGATCACTGGTCTGATCCAGTGTGGCAATTCCGATATTCTTATTAGGGATGCTTTTTAGGTCCTTTTTTCTAGCAGGAGGTTGTGTAGTAGGGGCAATGTCTGTTACAGATTTCACTGTAGCGTAAGTGCTCCAAATGTGGAGAATGATTCCTGTTTAAATTTAAAGCATTCACCGCAAGCCCTCTGAGGGTTGTGTGTGTTCTGTGTGTGATGGTGGTTGCCCTGGTTTTGAGCCGTTTCTGCCTCTCCGCAGGAAGAATACCGCAATTCCATGCCTGCCTCCAGCTTCCAGCAGCAGAAGCTGCGTGTCTGTGAGGTCTGTTCAGCGTACCTTGGTCTCCATGACAACGACCGGCGTCTCGCTGATCACTTTGGAGGCAAATTACACTTGGGCTTTATTCAGATCCGTGAAAAATTGGACCAGTTGAGGGTAATCCAGTTATATTTTAAACCCCATCCCTCCACCTTGGCCAGCAGTGGCCTGACCGTTCTTCTGTGGATGTTTTTCATTTTAATTTGTTTTGTAACCCACTTTCCATGGCTTGTATGGAAGCTTTAGATGGTCTTTGTCCTGAAACGCTCTGAATTCAAGATCAATGAAACTTCAAGTGGAGGTTCTCACCTCTGGTTCTGGCCTGTAATGTCTGCATCACTGAAATTGTACCCATAAAATCATCACACACAGTTTGCAGATGACATAACAATTGGAGTGTGGTAATAATGAGGGGGCCAGGTCTCTAGTACAGAAAGATCTGGATCGCTTGGTAAGCTGGGTGCAAGAGAAACAACATGCATTTTAATATGATTAAACATACATATCCAGGAACAAAAAATATTGGCCCTAGTTATAGGATGGGGGACTCTGTCCTGGGAAGCAGTCATTCCAAAGAAGATTTGAGTCATGGGGGGTGATCAGCTGAACTTGGGCTTCCAGTGCAACACTGTGGCCAAAAGGGCTAATGTGATCCTTGGATGCATCAATGGGAATCTCGAGAAGGAGTAGAGGTTATTTTACCGCTATATTTGGCCCTGGTCTGACTGTTTCTGGGAGTAGTTCTGGTCCACAGTTCAAGAAAGATGCTGATAAATTGGAGAGGGTTCGGAGACAAGCCATGAGAATGAGTGAAGGATTAGAAAACCTGCCTTACAGTGATAGATTCAAGGAGCTCAATCCGTTAGTTTAACGTTGGAAAGGTTAAAAGGGTCACTTGATCCCAGTCTACAGATATTTGTTAATGGGCTCTTCGGTGTAGCCGACAAAAGTCGAACACGATCTAATGGGTGGAAGTTGACGCTAGACAAATTCAGACAGGAAATAAGGTGTACCTTTTTAACAGGGGGAGGGTATTAAACCACTGGAACAGTTCACCAAGGATTGTGGTGGATTCTCTATCGCTAAAAAAAACCAGTGGATCTTGATTTAAAAACTGCTAAAGATGTATTCTAGTTGAAAGCTAATTACTTTGAGGAAGTGCTTTAGCCTGTGTTATGCAGGAGGTTGGATAAAATGATCACAGTGGTCGCTTCTGGCCTTGAAATGCGACTCCCTTTCAGTCCAATAAAGAGGCAAATGACGTACAACATTTGCCTTTCCAACACAACGCTTTTGAATTATTGCATTTTGTCTCTAACTGCAAGGTCTTCCTGCCGTCTTCGTTTGCTCCATTATTGTGTCTAACACAGCGTGTGAATTCTTTCTCAACTTAGAAAATGGTGGCAGAAAAACAGGAGAAAAGAAACCAAGATCGTTTGAGGCGGAGAGAAGAGAGAGAAAGAGAGGAGAGAATGGGCAGACGGTGAGTGAAAGCAAGCATGCCCTTCTTCAGGGATGGGCTGTAAACTAGTACACATCTCACATTTGTGGTGACTACAAGAGCCCTGCAAATGACAGATGAACCCTTTCCAAAATAATAATGCTGTCATTAATGGCTGAAAGGATCTGCTATGGCATAGGCAATGGGGGGGCTAACCATACTGAAGCAGATACGTCTTGTGTTCAGCTCCATTCCTGACACTGTGTATTGTCCCTGTGTGAGCTCCTAGGAGTGTACTTGATTATATGAACGCACACACATATATTTTTTAGTGTTTTTATCTTCAGCTGCATAGCTGAAAGCTCGAGACTCCAGGAACTTTCAGGCATGTGTGGGCCTATCCCCTGCTTAAGAAACCAATTCTGGACACACGTCTTCAACTATGGTCCAGTCTCCAACCTTCCTAGATTACTAAGAAAGTGCTGCCGGGTTTGCTCAAATAGCTTCTGCCGTGCATTAATTCCATGGGCAGGGCTTCAGGTTAGGACAACGTACTGAAACAGCGCAACTTGAACCGGGGCGTCATGGCAATGAAAAGATGGCAGGCATCCTCCTTGTTCAGCAGCCTTCTGTGGTCTGTTCACTCCTGTTTTGGGAGATCCCAGAGGGTGTTTGCTCCTCTTGGTGGCTTTCAGCTCTGCATGAGTCTTGTCGCCTCTTGTTCAGTGTGGATGGGAGAGCACGATGGCCCTCGTCGTCTCATTGGTATGCTGGTGACACTCCGCTCTGCCTCCTTGCCATCTGACCCGGAAAGCGCTCTTTTCCCGCTTCCTCCCGTACAACTGACAAGGCTATTGCATGGAAACCAGAAGGGTTAAGCTCAGCCTGGACATGGTGATGGTGCTTATTTGCAAGAGGCGGCCTCTGGAGGAACTGGCAACGTCTGACTGCCCCATCCGCGGCAGTGCCTTCATGTTCATTGTCACAGTGGTCCACAGTCTCAGGGCACTTTTACGTGCATCTCTGTGCGCACACGCGCGCACACACCCCGGTAGCATCCGGAAAATCCTCTCCTTGCCTTTGAGTGGCCAAAAGCTGAGCGCTCCACTCTCACTGAAGACCTTTCTTCACTCGTCCTGCTTTTGTGGCCTCTAGGGAGCACTGCTGCAATGTACTTTGCCTCGGCCGCATGAGACGGGCTGCCTGGCAGATGGGATCACTTTGCTGGTTGCCAGGAATGCACCTGTAGAAATGCAGGGCGCTGGTTACTAAAAATGAATCCCTAACTGGCTTCCGGTCCAGCTGCCTCATGACAACCTCTCCCTCTGGCTCACACCAGAGCCATAGCATGCCTGGATGCTGGCGTGTGTCTGTCTTAAGGAGAGTCCTCTCCATGGTAGCTGCTCACTTCTGCCAGAAACTCACCAAGCCTGACCTGGCTGACATGAGAAAATGCCCAGAGTTTCTTCTTTGGCCAGACTTGCCCATAATTCTGGCTCAGTTCCCCCCGGGGTTGCCTCCTCTCAGCTCCTCCTGATGTACAGCCTTCCAAAAGCCTGGTTCTTGGGGCTCAGGAGAGACGGGTAATGGCTCCTTATGTGTGGGATTGCTGGTGTGCCAGCTCAGCGTTGGACCCCATCCCAGAACCAGCTGAGCGTGGTGCTTCTGAACGTACATGCTGCTATAAATGCTAAGTGCTTGAAGTGGTGGCCTGGAACCTCGCCTGGTGCCTGCAGGTTCCCCATATGGCTTTGTCTGAGCAGATATTAAAGCCCTTCTTCAGCCTTTGACCCACGCAGAGGCAAACATACCCACCCCTCTGAGAGCGCAGGCCTCTTACACAGACGCAGATAATGTTCCCTTCCAAAGCACTGACCACTCTCTTCCTAAAGCTGTCAGGACTCCGTACCTGTTAGAACATGAAATACTTGTATTGAAGGTGCAGTAGGGAAAACCAGAAACGATCATAAACATTGCCTGTCTCTAGGACGGCTCCGCAGTTCTATGGGAGTAAGACAGCACTGATTTTACCTTCTTTCTCATGTATCAGCTGTGCCTTAAGCTCAGCTTGTCAGTGCCACCTCAGCATGTGCAAAATCTCCTTAGCTCCAAGTTCACTTCCAGCCAGGCTCCTGTTCCTTTAGCTGGGTTCCCTTTTTATCTCTGTGCTATCACTCAATGATAACATTTCCTTGTGGATGAGTCATAATACATACTGACTTCAGTCAAATGGCAATAAAGTCCCTTCCTTAATATGGGGTTCTCTGCTCTTAGCCAGGCATTGTTTGTTTAATATAATGTCAGTTGAAAACAAGACTTTTCACCCTTCCCTCGACACTTTTTGCATATAATTTTCTATTACTGGATGTGCAAGGTTAAAATGTCAGAAGAGAGTTATTGCAAAATTAAAGGTTGAACGTGCAACCTTAACTCAGCTGCTGTGAAATTCTGTGTGATAGCTTTAAAATCCATGGTCCTAAGAAATCATAGCTACATGTGTTTAAGGCAGTGGTTTTTCCAACCTTTTTTTCATTTGCGGACTCCTAAAAAATTTTGAATAGTTGTGCTGACCCCTTTGAAAATTTTAGCCATACATAGTCTGCGGACCCCAAGTGGAGAACCACTGGTCTAAGGTGATGGACAAACTGAGAGATGTTAATACTATACATAACAGAAGGCAGTGTGTATACTTAACACTGCAATGGATGGGGGGCGGGTGTTGGTTCTGCATTTAATTAACACTATGTGTAGCACCCACAACCAAATTGGAGCAGTGCAGTTTAAGTTGAACAAGCTGTTGATGCACATCTGATTTCCCACTACACTAGTGGCCCCGGTTGAGGGGCCAAGTTACTCAGTGTGCTGCAGTGTTCCTGAGAACAGCTGTGTTATAGAATGGGGGATCTTAGGAAAACTGGTCGTGATGTCATGGATTTTCTCTGTGTCGTGTGCTTTCTGAAGTGAACTTTGCTCCTCTTTCTAGGTCTGGATCCAGAAATAGAGATCGCAGAAGGTGAGCATGTAAATCTTACAAAGGCTTCTTCAAATGCAGCATGTCCATGTGCTTGTTCCTGCCTAGTCAAATTGTGTTGTGTTCCTGGGTGTGGTGATCAGAACCCTTGTGATACTTTCAGGAGCTGGGCCAATGCCCAGATTCTCCTGTTGCCCTCATTGAATGAAAATAACTGCCACGAGGACACTTTCATAACCCTGCACTTCCCTAGTCTCAAAATGTGGTAATGTGATCTGCGGGGGCAGAGGAATGCAGTAACTTGAGAGGGAAGAAGTGCCGACTACCCCAGCCAGGGAATAGGCACATCAGTGCCAGCATTTTAACAAGTGAATATGCTGGATATCTCTGCAGTAGAATGTCTATAATGTTGGTGTGTGCAGAGCTTTGCAATCCCTGAATGGAAGGTGCTTTGTAAGTAGAAAGTGGTTGGAATTACAGCAACTGTAGATGAATGCCAGATGTCCCCAGTATGTCCAGTACAGTGGCACTCTGTATAGGGACTGCTTAGGTGGACCATTCTCCCCACTTCCTTACAAATGTATTGACCCCCTTTGCTGGCTATCTTAGGACAGATTGAAATGAGTTTACTTTTTCAAAGTGCAGCATTTTAATAAGAAAGAGTCCCTTTGCAGTGCTTTGAAAGATCTTTCCTGGCACTTCCGATAGCCATTTATTCCTCACCACTTCCTCCTTCGATTTCTGACTGGTGCACTGTAGCTGTGTTCTTTATCAGCATGTGCTTGAATTGACGTTGAGGTTAGGAGCCTGCCAGCTAGTTTCCCATTTGGAATTTCCCAGCTTTGCATCCTTGTTGATAGTGCACCATCCCAGGAGGGTGTGTGCTCTTTGGGATCGGCACTTTCTCCATTCGGAAGGCTACGTAATGAAGCGCAACTGAAGTCGGCCGCAGCTGCCTCTTCAGATGCCCCGTTACTCTGGAATGACCCTGTGTTGGCAGGGAGGTGGCTCAGCTGTATGGAGCCTTGGGCATTGAAACTGCTTGTGTGTTCTCTCAGATCACGATCTCGGGACCGGAGGCGAAGGCGCTCGCGATCCGCTTCCCGTGAGAAACGGAAGTCCCGCTCCAGGTCCCGAGAGCGAGACAGACACAGACGCCATCGGAGCCGCTCACGCAGCCACAGCAGAGGTCACCGCCGGGGTTCCAGAGACAGGAGTTCAAAACATAAGTATGTACTTCCTTCGCACAGCACCAGCAGAGGGCCCTTTCTCTGGGAGTCCTTTATGTCATGAATGGCCTTTCCGCGTAGGTGTAAGAGGGATTGGGGCTGACTTTAGAGTTAGGAACTAAAGCACCTAGGACAGTGGTTTCCAGCCTTTTTTCATTTGCAGACCCCTAAAAAATGTCAAATGAGGGTGTGGACTCCTTTGGAAATCTTAGATATAGTCCATGGGTTCCCAGGGGTCTGCAGAACACAAGTTGAGAACCACTGCTCTAGGAGGACTGTGACTAGCTCCCATGCCTGTGAAGTTTTTCCCCATGGTCATCTGCGATGGTGTGACTGGTATAATGGAGTCCCAGCTTAGAGAGGCGTGTCTAGAGAAGAACGTTTGCTTCCCTTTTTGAATCACAGAGTGAGGGCCTGCTGCTAGGGAAACCTTTCCCTCACTTGCCCCGCTATGGGAAAAGGCCGATGAACCTGACTCTTGCCTCTTGGCCTGCTAACAGCAAAGTGAATGAGGGATGTTGGGCATCAAGATGCCATGGGCTGGCTATTGCTTGCACAGCTGCCTCCTGGTATGGAGCTGTATCATCGCCGCAGTAAAGGGGTCGCAGACACATGTTCTCTGCTGGCGGGCTGTCGCTGGGAGAGGACTGTATTGTTTGCTAGGGCCTGGACTACATCTTGATCAATCTTTGGCATGTCCTGGCAGGAGGGATGGATGGTTCTCTAGGAATTCCCCGTGTTTTGGGAGGGCAAGGGGCCTGCGGGAGCCATGGCATTTCCCCTTCACTCCTCTCTTCCCTCGAGGTCCCATATTACAGCAGCTCCTTATTTGAGAAGAGCTTGATGTGTCTCTTGAGGAGCTGGCCTCTAAGCCATTCCTTGGGTTAGCGGAAAGGGGGAGCAGGCTAAGAGTAACTGCACCTCAAGGAACTAGCACGCTTCCTTGCGACACTTGTAAGTGCAGAGGCCATGGGTCTGAATGCTGATCTTGTGTGCACGCATGTCACCAGGCTCTTTGCTGAAGTCAGCTATAGCATGCTGTAACGGCGCTCTGCACAGCTCTGAGGAAGCTGCATTTAGTACCGCCCCACCCGATAACAGTGCGGATCGTATTCAGAGCGTTCTGCACACGCTGTAGCCCAGACGCTATGGATAACAAGAAGGGCATTACAGATATGTGAAGGGGAAGGGAAAGAAGCAAAGGAGAAAGTAGGTCTGTTAATAAATAAGGGGGGTGAAAATAATGTTGACTCTCAAATGGCTGAGATACTAAAGTCCTTTTTTAAATCTGTCTTGAACATGAAAAATAAAGAAAAGAAGTTTGGACAATTAGGAAGTGAGGAAGACCCTGTAATAACTATTGCTAAAGAGCAGGTAAGGGAACGCTTCGGAAAACGTGAACCTATCCAAGGGGGCTGGTTTGTATAACATGTGCCCTAAGGAATTAGCTAACAAACGTATTGTTCCAGTGACAGTCGTTTCTGCAAACTCACAGACTGGGAAGGTTCCAGAAAGATTGGTGGAAAGCCAGTGGAATTCCCATTTTCGGATTAATGAGCCTGACCATTACTGTTCCATTGGTCTGATTTCTCCCTTGAGCAAAGCAGAGCTCTCGAAACGTCTGAAGACAAATGGAATTAGGGGTAAAAGGCACCATTGAGGGGAGGGGCTAAAGAATATACGTTATCAAACAGGCTTGCTTGTTTTGGGGGCTGAATGACAAAAAGAGAGATGAAGGTGGAGTGGTAGCTGTGATATAGCTGGGTTTTATGGAAGCATTTGGGCTAGAGTCTTCACACCTTACATTCCAGATTAATTTAAGCTTGCATGTAAATAAAACCCTATGCCAACCTTTTGTGGCTGCAAAGGAAACGTTCTGTACCCTAGGAGCTCGAGAATAAAATGCTTCTCAAGCTCTCTGAAGGTACCAGGGATATAGGGAACCTGGTGGGAAAAAGCACCTCTTAAAGGCGGCTGTGACTAGGTGGCTCTTCACAGTCAGCATAGGTCACTATTGGAAGATTGACTTTTAAGATTGGGCCTAAGAAACTAGAATACTTAATTCTGCATAGGCTGAAGTAGTCACACCTTGATTAAAATTCTACTCCTTATGAC
This sequence comes from Mesoclemmys tuberculata, assembly GCA_007922155.1. Classification (NCBI taxonomy): domain Eukaryota; kingdom Metazoa; phylum Chordata; order Testudines; family Chelidae; genus Mesoclemmys; species Mesoclemmys tuberculata. Next base: position 4,523,109 of record ML675626.1, read on the forward strand.
AGGCCATGAGACCATGTGCAAGCAGAGGAGTCCCTGAGTCCAAATTTACAGCTGTTTTTTGAAACAGAGGATGCCGGCAAATCTGATGGTTCTCAAGAGACAAAGTACCAAAAGCCTAGGACCGCACAAGCATTTGAGCCCAAGGGAGCAGAGTCAATTTAACTTAAAGAAGCACTCCAGGCAGGAAGCCATTGTCTGTCAGTATCCTCAGAAGTGCCGTTAGAGAAACAGAAATAGAGCAGAAGTGAGAGGAACCGTACACACTTCGACTGTTGCCCAGCAGACCTTGGGGAAAACACCCTAAAGCTATTTAAGGGGAGAGTGACAAAGCCTGCACGTTGCTCTTACCACTGAGAAATGTTACTTCACTTCCATGAACAGTCAAGTGATGGTGGTGCTGTTACACAGAGCTCACACCGAGGCTGTCAGATCTTTCAGTTCACTGCAGGGTGACATGTAGTCTTGACATAGCAGTATCTATGCACGTGCGTCCTGAGGCATTGTACTTTGTTTCCTGATAGGAATGGCTCTTTGCCATCAAGTGCACATTCATGAATGCTTTTAGATGTGAAATTTTACAGTGATGGTTTGGTTTGTACTTCAGATCCTCTAGAGACCGATCTTCAAGAGAAAAGTCACGAGACAGAGAGAGGAAAGAGAAGAGCTCTTCTGAAAGACGGCATGAGAGCACAAATGGCAAATCTTGTTCCAAGAGATCGGAAGAGAGAGAAGCTGGCGAGATCTGAACTCAAACGATCTGTATTGCACTGTAAATAGTCTGATAAACATTCTACACAAAGCCTAAATTTCCCATTTATATTTACTGAATACGACTCATCTTTTGTAGTTTTGAATTTTTATTTGGCAGATAGCTGTGAGTTTGTAGCGATGCAGAGTTACGTACTGTTTACCAAGATTTTGTTTTAGTAGGAATAAATAAATCTGATGAATTGTTTTCAACACAGATCAGTGATTTACATAACGTGTTGGTTGGCATGACCCAATGAATGCAGCAGTTAGAGCTAGTGCTGTGGTTGGAAACTTAACATTTGTAACACTTATGCCCCTTTGGAACATCCACTTCCCCCTTCACGCAATCACAGTTTGAGAACATCAGTACCACTGGTGCTACTTTAATTCACATTTTCCTTTCTGTTTGTACACATTAAGAGGAATTTAAGATTTTTCTTGCTTTTTTTAAGTGCTTAACAACTTATTTTGTATTTCCAGTGTTTGAGAAATATCTGAGTGTTCCAGCTAATTTTGGACAAACAAAACTTGCCCCTAATTTTCCTCTTAAACAACTCCAGTTCATCTTCGTGTACCTGGGGCACAATACGAGATGCACTCAGGCCTATTCCTAGTAATATTTCAGATACTTGGTATAAAAAGCCTGTGTTCATATGAAATGAAGCATCTTTTTGTAATTGAGCGCAGTCATGATTTTCATAGCCTGCCTATCTATTGTGCACTCCAGGGTCAGAATATAATCTTCTGGATCTGGTTTTCTGACTTTCATATATTTGCAGATCTAAATCCTTGGTGAGCAATCAAGAGACACAAACTGGTTGCTTGATGGAGGTAACCTTCCAATCAGGGTGGAGCAGAAGTGTACTTCGTACATGTGAGGGCATCTTGAGGTGAGGTCTCTTAAGACAGGAGGGAAAATAACCTTGGCCTGGTTTCTGTATATGAATTTACACTGAACTGACTTACCTCATTGGTGCTTACAACTATAAGGAACCTGGGCCTAACACAGAGTGGGAAGAATCAAATATTTCTAACTACATTAATTTTAAAATTAGGGAGGAAAAACTTCCTATCAGAGTTCACTGTGCCTGTCGCAGTGGTGACCACAATTATTGAGCTATTGAGACCTCTCACAGAGTAACTTAGCTGATGGAGATAGTACGTGCAGAATCACAAACTAAAGAGTTGTAACTCTAGCCACTGCTGTCCAGGTTTGACCTCCCAGCTTGCTCATTAATTAGGTAATGGGGATATCTTAAATTAAGACAGTTAAAACTTACCATTTTCACTTAGTGGACACTTAAGGTATTTGTAAATACTATTGCATTAGTATGGCCAGCTTGTTGGTGTTTTCCAGCCATTTTTTTCCTTACCGAGCCTCTGATAATTCACTTAACTCTTCGGTTTCCTTTAATTTGTGGGGAGAGTGGGCTTTTTTTGGTTTTGTTTCTTTTGCAGAGGTGCAGAAGTTGTCCTTGGTGTGTTAGTCTTCTAGATGCATGTTTAGCTATGGGGGAATCTAGTTCCTTTTTGTTTTACAACTAATATTGCATTTTAATTATTGTTTTGTAATCTCTATGTATCACAGTTAATGAGCGCCTGCTTTTCAGGGCTCTTATTTACAAGGTCACCATTAGAATAAATTAGCCTGTGATGAGGGAACATCACACAGGTGAGCGGTTGTGGTAGTTACGCTGGGCTTAATTCTTGTCTTCAGCTACACCTGCAGCTCCTGTTGAAGCTAATGGCAGGGGTGTACGTTTTGCTGCGGGCAGGGCCTGGCCCGGTGTATTTCCTTTCTAGGGACATGAAGGACCTAATAACAAATTGACCTCTAAAGCTGATCGCAGAAGCGTAATGGAGTGTTAGAAAGGAACCCACCACGCATTGATTTGTTGTATGTGGCAGTTTATCACGTCGGAGCATTTTGTTCTTTATAGCACCTTTGCTTATGAGGAGTTTTGGTCTAAGTATAAAAATGTAAGTAAAATATGCTGTTCTCTTGCCAGTCTGACTCACATTAAAGATTTATGTTTGTGGCTTAGAGTGGTACTCTGGCTTTTGTCCGCTATCTAGTGTCTGCACCCTGCTCATGTTGCACTGCTGTGCCCTTTTAATGCGCCCTAGAACTATTTAACCCACCAGTCAGTTCTGTAAGTCACGGGGTCACTGTACATTTTGGGGAAATCATTGTATAGTCATTATAGAGACCATCACTGGTAGCAAGCCTGCTCAGTGTCGGGGGGAATATACTGTCTCTTGTGTGTGCAAACAACGACTGCTTTTATATTTAAATATTTTTGAAAAATGGGAAGAGCGAGAAACCAGCTATTGCATGGGAAGGGGTTCACCTTCCTTGATTGTGCACTTCCAGATGCCGAGCAGCCAGAACTGAGCTCCAGCCGCCTCCTGGAGGGAATGTTTGTTGGGTAGAGGCTCTGCATGGACGGTTTGTCTGTGCACAGCAATTCAGGGCAGTTCTTTATTGCATGGGCCATGCCTGGCGCATGTCTCTGTACCTACCTGATGCCGTCACCACACCCGAAAGGGCTGGGACAGTGCCTTTTGCAGCACATGCTGGTCAGTGTTACGTTGAATTTTCAGTGCCAGTGTATTTCCTTTGAAGTGCCTCATACGTTACCTATAATTAAAAGGAGGGAACTGTTGACACAGCAAATAAAGTAATGTCAACAGTCTTCCTTACTAACGAGCTTGGCATGTGCATATGGTGTGACCCGTGGTACAAACTAGCCAATCAGTGCAACACTGCAGCTCGTCAAATACACTGACGTGTCACAGCCAGGGCTGTGCTAGAAACATGGAGGCAGGTGTCAATCCTAGGACTCCTGCATAATGTTCTGGCCACCAGGACCAGCTGCCCTTCCACTCTCCTTCTCTTACTCTCTCTCAGCTCCAAGCACGTGGTTGCTGCTGAGGGGGTTAAAATATAAGATATCAACCTAAATCCAAAAGTCACTACCAGCTCCCCCCAGGATGATAGGTTGAGGAATCTATCTTGAGTTGTGACTAACCTGGCCTGTTTAAGATTTTGGTTGCTATCGGGGATGGTGCTAGAACTTTGAGATTTATGTCATCTTATGCGTGCCACTGCCCCGTCTCAGGGCATTTTAACTTCAGCTTTCTCTATACAAACACTTAGTTTGCAGCAAGCTGGCGTGTAAATCTAACTTGCACTAGCCAGCCATACATTAACTGTCCTTGTCGACCCAGAAGCTGTGCACTTAATTCCCTAGTGTGCTCTAATCCATTCCCATTCAAAGCAGCATAGATGATAGTAGCACACAGTGAGACTTCTAGTGCATGGTGGCAGAGTCCACGTGGTTAGTTGGTGCACAGCAGGCTAACCCAGGGTAGATTTACAGTCCAGCTTGCCATGGACTAAGTGTTCAGCTAGACAAGCCCCTGGTGAATGGTGCCCGGTTGTAATGCCCACAATGCAAGGAGGAGGTTGAAAAATTGAGAGAACGATTAAAGGGTTAGAAAACATGCTTTAGAGTGATAGACACAAGGAGCTGAGTCTACCTCCAAAGAGAAGGTTAAGGGATGACTCGATTACAATCTGTAAGTACCCACATAGGGAAATATTTAACAATGGGCTTTTCAATTGAGCCAAGAAAGGTCTAACATGATACAATGGCTGGAAGTTGAAGCTAGACAAATTCAGAGAGGAAAGAGTGAGAGCAATTAACCCTTGGAACAATTTACCGAGGGTTGTGGTGGATTCTGCATCACTGACAATTTGTAAATCAAGATGGGATGTTTTTCTAAAAGATCTGCTCTAGGAATGACTTTGGAGCCGTTCTCTGACCTGTTGTGCACAAGGTGAGACTAGATGGTCACAGAGCTCCTTTCTGGCCTTGGATCTGAGTGAACGTGAGTGCTTAGGATACTAAAATGGTCGGCTGGCACTGGCAGCTACAGTTCCCAACCTTCCCCTGCTGTGGAGGTAGTCTCCTTCATTCTCCTTTTCCTATAGTGCTGATTCTCTGCTGAGCAAACACTTGTAATGATGCCATTGTACTGGGCAGCAATTTATCCTGTGGAAAATGGAGGAAACTCTGGTTGGCCTTGAGACAAGACTTAAACCCAGATTGTGGAAGTACAAGGGCTAAAATGCTCCAAGCCACTTATCCCAAGAAGGGCTTTTTAAGGAAGCTGTTTAGGCAGCAATATTCCTCCATATGGCAGGGCGCTACTCTGGGTTGTCTAAAGTGGTGGTCAACAGGTGAGACGCAAGTTACCTTCTGTAACTTGTGCATCTCTTGTCAACATATTTACTACCGCGGTGTCTTCATGGTGCTGCATCGATGGGAGACGCCCTCTCGTTGATGCTGCTTCCACCTTTCGGGGAGGTGGACTAGTGGAGTTGACTGGAGAGCGCTCGCCAAATGACTGAGTGGGTCTACACAGACCCACTTAATGCCAGTGCACCGATGCCTGCCACCATGGCAGTGCAGACATACTCTGTCTTTTTCCTCTCTGCATCCAACCCCCGTATGTACTTTGCACAGTTTTTTTTAATGTGGCTATTTGAGGGTAAGCCCCTAACTCCATATTTAACCCCCATTAGCCAACTTTGAAAACTGTAGCCACGGTGGTTGTGGTTACCTCGCCTCTATGCTATGGTGACAGTCTGGTGCAAATGTCACTTGTCTTTCTGATCCATCTCAGTCGTTCTTGGGCTGAGAACCAGAGCACTGTGCAAGCTACTTAGAATAGTGGGTTTTATATAAGGAAGGAATGGGCTATAAAACCAGTAGGGGCCTCAGATAAAATCCACCTGGAGAGGCGTGAGAACTCTCCAGAGACCCCTAAGCAGGGAGTTGAACCGGTGATTATTTTGATTTAGTTCAGATTTGTATTCAGTGTGTTTGCATTCAGTTCCGGTTCAAGCCACCAAAAAAACCCCAAATCAGTTTGGTTCCTCAAGTGACTTTCCCCATGGGTGTTCCACTGTAGGTGTGGCAAATCTTCAATAGCCTTGCCCCTTAGACTACACATGTACACCACCTCCCCTTCCTCGCACAGCGTGTGGGAAGTATGTAGCGCTGTGTGGTCCAACTGCCCTCAGTTCCTTCTTTACTGCCTCTGAGCTGGAAAAGAACCCTTAGCGGAGCCAGTCTTTCGTCTTTTCCTTAGCTAGTTCTGTAGCAAACTCTCCCTTAGATAGTTCATTGTTTTTTTCCCCTTCCTTCAAAAACATTTTTTTCCTACTACTTTATTTAAATTTCTACAACTCTAGAGTCTTTAGCATAGTAGAGATTTTCATTTTCCTGCTTCCCTCCCTCCCTCCTTGGTTGGGAAGCTATTACCTCACATTTATGCTCTGTTCTCCTTGGTTTAAGTGGTGCATCTCCTGCAGGGCCACCTTCCCAATAATGGATGGCCATGTAGAGTGCATTCGTTGCCTTGGAGAGGAACATGTTCCTCAGAAGTGCTCCCACTGCCTTGATTTGAAACCTAGAGCAAGGAAGGACCAGGAACATCTGACTTAAACTGCTCCTACTGAAGAAGTCCCTTTGTCCAGCCTCTGACCCCGGTTCTCACTCCTCCCCAGAGAGGCCCTTACACTTGGCAAGATGATGATAGACTACTGACCCTCACTCCCCACACCTGAGTAACAGGAAAATCATCATCTGACTGGGCTGAGGGTAAGAAGAGAGCGGCCCCCCTTCAACTCCTGAGGCACAAACTCCAAGAATGCCGTTCCTGGCTAGATCCATGGTGTCAACAGCTTCTGACAAGGGGCACGCCTCCGCAAAGGGACTCAGTTCCACAGCCTCTAAGTCAAAAGACCACAACGGCACATCGTCCGCTATCGGCACCACCTTTTATTTGCGGTGACTGAAGTGAGCGCTCTACCCCATCTGCAGCTCAGTGAGCTTGTGTGGCTCTCGAGCAGCCGTCGGCACCGACATCAGCACTGAAGAAGCCACCGTGTACTACATCAGCACCACTGATGCCATGTTTCCTCCCCCACCTTCTCTCATATCCTGGCACCAATACTGCTATAACAGTGCAAATGTTTGCTCTCTCTTATTGGATCTCTGCAGTGAAGGAATAACTCTGAAGCCTAAAAACATGTCAACACTCACTTGTGTTGCTGTAACTGCCAGTACAATTTTTGTTAGTTGATGCTGCTTGGGCATGATGGCCTTTGTAGTTTAATGTTTTCTTTCTTGAGCTATGTACACACATTTGCCACTGTCAGACTGATTTTTCCAGTTTGAGTGGCAGCGAAGACACGCTCAATTGATCCAGAAGTCTATTTAATAAAACCACCTCCCCCAAAAAGTGTAGCACTGTCTCGATGGGAACGCATTTATATGTGCCGGGGCGTGAGTCCATATCATATACCAATAACTTAAAGAATAATTGATTTTACATAATCAGATGTCTCACCTTGACCTTTTTCTTGTTTTATAATGAAAATAAGATCGCAGTAGTTTTTTTTGAACTAGTTATCCAAAACTTAACATCAGTAATGCAAATTTTGTTTTTATGGTCAGGTTCTGCACGTATGACAACATTATGGTTCAAGTTAGTTCTGGTTTAAGGAAAAATATTGATTTGAACAGGTTCTGGTTTGACTCACTACTCCTAAATTAATCAGAAACCAGCTGCAGGCAAAAACTGGGGTTTCTTCTGGACAGTTCTCTCATAACACGGTGCTGCGTGTTCCTGCCTTTGGATGCTGGTATTAAGCTGGGACCAGGAGTCATGCAGCGTTGGATGGCTGTTTCTTACACCGTGCAGTAGGCTCAGCGGAGCAGGAAAAAACATAGGTCGACCTCCCTGGTAGCTTGGGCCAGCCTATGATGCTGTATTGCTGTGCCTGCCACAGGTGTTCCCCTTGATCCAAGTGCCTGTGCATGACATGCAGCTTGGTGGGTGCGGTGAGGTACCCTTCCTCGGCTGGTACCACCACTGTCCCTGCAGGCAGTGAAAGGGAAGAGATACAATGTGGACTACGTTTGACCACAGTGCAGCAAGTCTGTGGCCACCGGCAGCCCTCACCCAAGTGCCGTCTTGGGCGTGGAAGGGCTTTGGCACGATCCCCCCAGTTTGTTAAACTTTTGAATGCCTCCTTTTTTAATTGCAGGGGTTGCCCATTTCATGGTGTGGACCCTTAATTGATCCCTGTCCCATAAGATGAGTGTGCCTGCTACCAGCTGTACCTGTCTTTATTCAGGCCGCCTAGCAACAGATGAAAAAATCATTTCCACCAAGCTGCCGGATGCTGTTGAGCGGACCCTGAACTGCACAGTGCCACCGGCGCGATGCTAACCTGTGCCCCCCACTCTGTGGCTGCCAACACGGGCAGCCCCGAGCCCCACGCCCCGCAGGCGGCCACCTGCCCCTCCAGCCGGCCCTGCCCGCGGAACTCCCCGCCACAAGGTGCACGCTGAGCACGGCGCTCACACCTGCAGCCGAAGGACCCGTGGCCCCGCCCCACGCGCACGAACACCACCAGGGGGCGCGGCTGCAGCAGCCTGGGAGGCGGCCGGCCGCGCACGCGCCGTTGGGACGAGAGGGCAGCGGCCGCGGGTGAGCGTGCGTTCCGGCCTCGCGCAGGCGCAAAGCTCAGCTGGCCCCCCTCGCGCGCCCCGACTCCAGCGGCGGCGCACCTGAGGGACCGGCAGCGGAAATGTCGTCACGCCCTCCGAGGGGCGGGGTTACGAGTGAGGTGGGCGGGGTCTCCAGCGCGGCCCTTCCGGGGAGACACGCCCCGGGGCGGAGCCGGCGTGGAGCGGCCTGAGCCGTGGGGGGCTGGTAAGAGGGGAGCGGGCGGGGCCCCATCCCCAGCCTGGGCCGGGCCGGCCTGCGCGTGTGTGTGTGGGGCGGGGCTGGTCCCCCCTCAGCCTGTATG
>ML675626.1:4538810-4595413 GCA_007922155.1 Mesoclemmys tuberculata
GATTTCAATAACTCAGTCATGGGTTCAGGGTTGTTATAAATGTGTATAGGTAGGGTTTTGTGGCCTGCCTTGTGCAGGAGGTCAGACTAGATGATCATATTGGTCTCTTCTGACCTATGAGTCTATGAGTCTATGAGAAGTTTAACATCTGTCTACAGATATTCAAGTACAATGACACAGTATTTTCATATTCATAGATAATACTCCTGAGCATTATATTAGCCTACCACCATATGCTTCCCCCCATTTCCCCCCCCCCAAAAGAAGAAGCATCCGAAGCCCAATCTAAATGGAGTCAGTTTGTAGTGCTCTTATGAAAGACCCATGTGTCTTCCCAGTTGGATCTTGTGCCTCTACGGATTAATGTCAATTTTTCCATGAGGGTTAGTTCGGTTACCCAGTTGAAGAACGGGGGAGGTGGGGAATAGCAGATTTCCATTTTTGCAAAATCTCTCTTCCCCACCAGAAGTGCTGCAGCAGTCCATTTCTGGCATGGCTCAAACAGGGTAGATCTTCAAGAATGCCCAAAACACAGAGGCTTAACGTAGGAGAAATCCCTATCCTGATCACCTCAGGTAGAACACCACATGTTTTTTTCCAAAGTGTGGATAACTTTGACCTTCAAAGACCTTGTAAGCTGGGTTTTCATTGGAGCTGTTGGAGCTCCAACATTTGCTGTGGGGGGCAAGTCCAGCTTCATTCATTCACTCAGAAGTGCAGTAATATCTATTTATTTTGTTCTGAAAGAAACCCAGAAACAAAGAACTGCATATTCTGCATACATAATATTAGATAGTATCCTAATTGTCAGAAGAAATGGAGATGTTTAGCTTCTTTTCCCATTGTTCTTTTATGGTCTATTCAGGGGGATAAATAAAAGATTTCAGCCATTTGTATGTTTTACCCACAAAGTATTTTTGGCTAATATTCTTTTTAAGGTGCACTTCAAGTGGAGTGTTATTTGTGACCTGCCAGACGTTCCCTAGCTCCTTTATAATTTTGAGTTGAAGTTTATTATAGAAAGGACCTTGATCTATTGGAAGCTGATATTTTTCATTAAGATGTGAAAAGAAGGCTAAATTGTGTGTTCAGTAATATCTTTTATGGTTAATATGCCTTTGGTTAGCCAGGCAGATTTGAGTTCTGAGCTACTAGCAAATTTGAATTGGGGATTATTGCAGACTAGCCAGGAAGGAGAGTTTGAGAGTTTAGAGGTGGCAATTGACTTGGTTTTTTGAAGAACACTCCAAGAAGAGGTAAATACTGTTTTTCCTTAAAGGTGCAGGCAACCATCTTAAAAATGGAAGTGCAGAGAGAGCTAAAGGCTTAACTAATTTTTGTTCAATCTCAAACCACATTAGGTTTTGGGAAGAGTTGGTGGAACAGAACCATTTTATTAAAAATCTTAATTGAAAGGCCAGGTGATATAAATGCAAATCAGGTAATTCCCTACCCCCCCCCTTTGGCCATGAATTCTTAATATCTTGTGGGTTATCTGTGGTGTATTCATATTCCATAAAAATTGTTGTACCACTCTGTTCTTTGGAAGTTGAAGCAGGAAACTTAAATGGAATTAAAATAAACATATACTTTAATCTTGATCCTACATTCATTTTAATAGCTTCTACCTTTCCCAAAAATATATTGGTAGTGAATGCCATTTCTCCATGTCTTTTTCTTTTGGCACTTCTGTGAGTCTGACATCCATGCTTCCAGATACTTTCTTTGATAAATCTGAGCATATCCTGATGTCTAAGTAGATTATCTCTTTGCATGAATTAAGGAAGAATGATTGTATTTGAGATGGATTTGGTCCACAAGAAATATCCATCACTTGAGACTTGTTCCAATTTTATCCAAAATCTGGTATCTCATTCAAGTAGGGTTACTGCGGATAGCAATAGAATCAAAGAGGAAGGATTTTGAGAGTGAGCAGAATATCATCCACATATAGACTAATTTTGTACTCTTTACCCCAAATTGTAATCCCTTCAATAGAGGGTGTGTGTCTGATATATGCTGCTCACGATTTCATGGCTATATCAAATAATAGAGTCAATAGAGGGCACCCCAGACATGTTCCTCGAGTTAATTGAAAAATGGAGGTGATAACTCCATTTGTCAGAATTGGTCAAATACATTGGAATTGAACTCACTATGAGATGTGTGAAAGGGTGCATAAAAGTCTTTAAACTGTTAATTTTATCAAGTTCAACAGGACTGTTGTCCTGTAGTAAAGATGATGTAGTGTTATCGGCTGAAGCCATTTTAGTTTTCCTTGCACTTTATCCTTGCATTCTTAATGCCTCTGTTTAATTCTACTAAGCATGAATTCAATCTGGGTGGACATATTCATTGTATTTGTATTCTGAGATAATGATAGAATGCAGCAGCTCATTATTCTAAGAGTCCTCTTTGGTTTTTCCCCCCACAATTAGCAGCCTTTTCTGCTAAAGAATTAAGTAATTTATTCCTTTCCTTTCAGATGCAAGTGTTCTGCATTCTCCCCTTAAGGAAGGTAGCCTTCAAGTGCTTCCCATAAAGTTGTAGTGGTACTAGAGGGGACAGCATTTGTATTTTCCTTCAGAAGATTGGTAATAGATGTTTCTGAAGAAATTTCGGTTTCTTAGTAGATATGTGTTTAGCTTCCCTCTTGAGGATATTGTAGCTCAATGACCACAATATATGTGAAGAGAAATTGGAGCAAGATCAGAGAGAATGATATTACTGACTTCAAGCCTCCAGGCATACAGGAGCCAGCACCTTAGATGTCTTAAAAAAAATCTAATCTGGAATAAGAGTCATGAACTGTGGAGAAATATGCGCAGTCATGCTTTGTAGGGTGAGTCTGGTCCAATGTCTCTCAGTAGGGATAATGGACGGTTTGCAAAGGCCTGAGATATTTGCCTGGAATATGAGACTTGTCTATATCATTCCAGTCCCCTCCAGCTCCACTGGATCTGCACAAATTTAAATTTCACCCCTTTGCAAGGGGCATGTTCTGTGCCTCCGTCCCAATCTTCCCCCCGAGCACGCCCTTCCCACATCCCCTCACCTCTGCCCTCCCCTCCCCAGGAGCTCACCCTCCTGCCCCCAACCAGAGGAGTTCTGTGCCCCTGATGATTATTGGAGGGATGCCCCTGCTTCTGTTTCCCCTCCCCCATGCATACTCTTGCCTGAAGGAAAGCTATACGACCTCCATTTGATTTTAAGCGCCGCAAAGTTTTGATTCTCTTGGAGGGTCCCTTAAGCGCCAGCATGTTCCAGGAACAAAACTTAGTAGAGGTCATGAAAAATCAGTGATTGTTCAGATGCTAATTGATGCCCAAGAGACTGACAGCCTCTGGGTTCCTCTCCATGCAAACCCTCCTTCTGCCCCCCCACCCCAAACAACCCATACACCCACCCACCTTACCTGTAACATCCCAGATCTCAGATGGTGCATGCCCGCACCCACCCTTCCCTGCATTTCTGCAATATGAATTAATTAGGAATCTGCCAGAAATATACCTATATTTACCAAAATACCTAGATGTCCCAAGGTGTATAAATGAATTAAACCTATAGTTTCATCAATATGAATGTATAAGTAATAACATATAGTATATAAATGCTAATATGCACATGGTATATAAATATTTATGCCAATAGACTAATAAAAAAAGGTTAAAATGAAGTGACATAAATGATGTGTGCAAACAAATATGAATATATTACCACCATACAAATATTTAAAAAAATGTAAACTTTAAGTATGGGTGGAAACATAAAAATAAATATGCAAGTGGCCATATATAGTAATAGAGGTCGTCAGAAATAACATGTAGTTAAATAATTATTAATATATTGGCATTCTACATATATATTATGAACACATTAGTAGACTTATAAACATAGCTATAAGGATATATGAGTAATATAGTTATTATAAACATAGATATATTTATGTTGGCTTATCGATATAGTGTAGTCAATAATTTTGAAAGTACTGATTATCGAGCTATGCTAAAGATATTTTAAGGGTTCTAACTATATCCTGTAACACTATTAAATATATCGAATATGTCAAATATATGTGCATGAGTTGGCTGGTTTTCCCAGTTATAGTTCTTTTTCTTCAGGGCTTATTCGCTCTGTTTTCTTTTCCTTTATGAGAGGATCATGCTGATACCCTTAGTGAGATCTGGTCTGAATTCCTGTGGTGCTTGCCAAGCAACCGATGGGGTTTTGAAGTATTTTACAAAGTCTGTCAGCTTCATTCTGAAGATATTTGGGGATGTATGTAATATCAAGTGAGCTCTCCCAGAATCAGATGCCATTAAATGCTGCTCTCTTCTTGCTTAAATTTACAGAAAAGTCTGGAGGCAAAGAAAATTTAAAATCCTTGTACATAAGAGTTCTTTTGTGCCTGGAAGCAGTCATCAGCTTAACTTTGTCATTAAAACTTGGCAATTTAAAGATGATGGGCTTGTGGTGGTGGTGGTGGTTCTCTCTCCTGCTGCCCCCTGCCACTAGATGATCCCTTTCAGTCTTGAGGGGAGGCAAACTGGGATCCAAACCCAGTACCTCAGAGTCTGTTCTGAAGGAAGCTGATCAGGTTTTTTCCTTCCCTGTGCCTCCGGGGACCCTAGTAATATGGCTGTAGTTGGGAGGGCAGGTGTTGCTCCCCCAAACTGCAAGTCTCGGGCAGGTGTGGAATTTGCCCCCATTGACCCCAATGTGCAACTCTGTTGGCCTGACTGGAGCTGCCCCTCTCCCCCATCTGCCCAAATACAAAAGTCAAACTACGCCTATGCTAGTAACTGCACACTATATTTATCTGTTTTCAATATTTCTTCTTTCTCCTCAAGACTGGTTAGTCTTTTGCCTTAATGTCGCATTCTCTGTTTTAATTTCCTTCATTTCCATGGCAGTTCTTCTTGCTTCATTATCTAAATAGGTCAAATGAGCTTTGATTTCTCCCATGTCTTTAGAGAGCTTGTGTATATTTTGAGGTAAAAGTTCAAATGTGGTAGTTAGAAAGTCCTCAGAGCTGCAGTGTCCTGTGAGAGAGACCGCTGGGTATCCTTGGCCTTCTGTTGCCTTGGGGATGCAGGCATGGGCCATTTGACGTTTGTTTTTCCCAGCAGGTTCCATGATAACACAACAAAAAGGGTCCCTTGCATCCAATTAATTTCAGATACAGTTATGGTTTATATCCTCAGAAGCCTTAATTGATGAGGATTGGGATGAGGGGATGAGTCAGGCAGCCATCTTCTGTGTCATGTGACCCCCCCTCCCAGCAATTGTATCTTTAGTTTTAATGTAGAATAATATTTAATGTATTAGTAAGTGCACCATACTGTTTTGACAAGCAGCTAATTTTAGTAATGAGACCTCGCAAAAACCTCTGCTATTTAATCTTTGGGAAGTATGGAGAAATCACTGTGCTTTTGATGGCGATGGCAAGACCTGTGGATGAAAGAAGTGGGAGTTAGATATTTTCTGTGGTAATCAATACAGATACTGTTAAGTTACTGATTAGTTTTTAGTGTGAATGGTCTATCTGTAGTAATCAGCCAAGTACGTGACATTGGACTGAAACTACATAGTCTTCAGGGCAATATATGGTACTTACATCAAACAATCAGATGTAATACAGGCATCAGGAAGTTAGTAATAATAGCCTGTAGTCAGTCACCCTCATATCCCTGCTGAGTTAATGCTACTGTTCCTATTTTAATAACTTGCTATGACGATTGAAACACTTCAGGAGAAAAACCAGCAAATATCTCACAACTCAAACCCCTGATCATAAATGAGAATTATCCTAGGAAGGATGTCTGTTCTTTTACAAAATGGCAAGTGCATTCCTTTCGAAGATATGAAGTGGATTAGCACTCTGAGAAGCTCAACGCTCTTGCTGTGAATGCTCTCTGGTTTATGCTGTTCACCTGCAGTAGAGGGTTAAGATAAGTCTCCTGGATGAGGTTATACTTGCTGCTTTCAAGAGAAGTTTGGTTCCAGTGGCAAAAAGAGAACAGTGAGAAATGAGCAACTTCCCAGGAGACAAGCTATAGAAATGGCTTAACCCGCAGTCTGCCGGGGTCCTGAGCTCTCTTTGAAGGGTGTGTCATCTGAGACTGCAGGGAAGATGAGATGGAATGATGGCAAGGTGCATGACACGAAGGTGCAAATTGACCAGAAGGAGGTGAGAAATGACACATGCCACATGGAGGGGTAGAAAGAGGCAGCAACTCCTCTGGCCCACCATCCTCCTTGCCATCCTGAGCTATTGTCATAACGGACTGTTAGGAAGATGGGTGAAGTGGCTGAGCTAGTCAAGCTGCAGATACCTCAGGGAGGGAGTTATGCCTTGTGACTGTTTGGCTTCCAGTATGTATTTGAAATAGTATTTGGCTGAAGCTAAATCCCAGGCCTTTGCCCAGATAGCTATTCAGAGCAAGATTTAATACAGCCCTAGTGTTGTGTGTGTTTGAAAGTGACTTTGCTGTTTAAAATACTGCATGTCTTTTTGGAGAGGAGAAATTCTTGATTTTGCATAGCTTCTTGAAGATTTTAAGTTGGCTGTACTTAGTGCTCCCTCAGCATTGATCTCAGCAGGGCAGAATTTGGCCCAATCAGGCCCTGACCCAACAGATGGGCCCTGGTGAGTTCAGTGCAGCTCCACATGGACACATGTATATTGGAATAAAACCTCAACAAAAATGGCGGCAGCAGATAATCTCCCACAACCAACCATGAAGTGTGAAAGGAATGCTGCTCAAGGGAATGTAACTTTATTTACACAGAGAGCAGTTTGTGGAAGCTGTCTATTTCTTCATACTGTCAATCAAGTTCTGTAGTTTCAAGCATTTTGTGTGGCATATAGAAATGTTTCAGCCTTAAGGTATGTGAAAATGCTCTGTTTAGTTCCTAAGATGGCATGTTGTATTTCAGACAGAGAGCTCCATCTGGGAAGGAAGGAAGCAAACTGTACTTGAGTCTCGGATCTAGAAAAAGTTCCGCACTCATGATTCATTGATCAGGGATGAGGTAAAACTGGCATCATGTGGGATGCTACTGTACATGATTGCTCAGTGTTTCAGTCCATGGAAAGTGAGCTAATCCAGCCCGCAGAGTGACATGAGAACAAGTGAGATATTTGCTTGCAACAGCTGCTCTATAGGTAATTGGAAATGAGACGCTGGTAGGGTAGCTCTACCTTGTACAGGGTGAGTTATTAGTCATTCTTTAAATGTGGTGTTGGCTTGCTTTCTTAAAGGTGAAAAGGAGAAAAGAGGCGCAAACCTGGAGAGAAGGTGGGGGATGAACTGATGAAAGATAGGCACTGAGTTAATTGTAAATGCTTCAGTGATTTCAATGGCATGTTTCATTTACATCATGGTGCAGCCGCAGCAGAGTATGAATCCACAGTGGTGAGTGAGTGTCTTCTGGCTGTGACACTGGCCACCTACCCTGTTTGCATAGTTGCTGTTATGTGCTGAGATCTGAGCATTGGGCATCCCCTTAGCAAAATGCAGGGCAAATTGAAAGTTGCTTTGCAGTGCCATTCCATGTCCTTCCTCATTTGAAGCTGTGGCTGAATCTAGTCTTTTATCTCCACTGAAAAGTAGACTAGCCTTAGAAGTTTGAAGGTGCTCTGTTTGTAATGTGGACTAAAACATGTAAGTGTGTGAAAGGAATTCCTCTGCTAAGGAATTGGTTCTCAGCCTCCTTGTCTTGGAGCCCTCCTTGGGATGTTTGGGTTTCTTGCAGCCTGTCCCATTTTGCTGTGCCTTTCTCTCTCTTTTCCTCCAGCTCTTTGCTGTTGTTTGCCCCCTTGTTGTCCTTTCTTTGTTTTGTTTTGGTTTTTTTGCTATTATTCTCATGGATAATTTTTAGTTCCCTTCCCCTGGTGACTGCTTTCCCTGTCTGTCTTCTCCCTGGTGGCCTTCCATCCCCTCACTCGCCAGAAAACTGCATCCTTGGGAGCAGGGAATCTAGTCTCTTGGGGATAGTGTCATGGGGAGCCATCTATCATCTCTACGCACAGGAGCATAAGCATACTTGCAGTAGGGGATCTCATGGCTGCAAGGCCGTGGACCTTTCCCCTCCTGTTCCTGCACCACTTAGACTAGTCTGGGACTCCCTGGACTGAGAGAGTCTGTTAAGGATGTAAAGTGATGACAGTCCAACAGCTGTTCATGAGAGATTGGGACTCCCAAGTATAACATGTAAATGATATTTCAAAGAAGGAACCACTTTTGAGCACTTTTGAGCATAGTTGAATCACATAATTGCATGCTTAACCAGATTTGAACACTTTTTTTGGATGAATTTAACAAACGGGAGTGGCCTGTGTTCTATGCTACTGGCAGACAAAATGTCAGCTGATAAAAGAGCAGAGAAAACATCTGAAAGTGGTGCTGTTTTCTGTTTCTCTCCAATTAAACTAAATACCAGATTTGTTCCTGATTCAAAGAACAGTTTAGTGTAGGGCTGGGCTGTTCTCTGCCATTTTCAGGGTGTGAGCTTTCCAGCTGCATTTGAATCACATGCAAATTGAATTTCCGAATGGGCACTCTAGTGGTGTGAGGCCGGGTCTACACTACAGACCTATAATGGAATAACTACGTCACTCGGCTGTGAATAATCCACACCCTGGAGTGACATTGTTAGACCGACCTTAACCCCCATGTGTAGACAACGCTTCTCCCATCAACATAGCTACCACCTCTTGGGGAGGTGGATTAACTACGCCAACAGAGGAAGCTCTCCTGTTGGTGTAGGAGCATCTCCACTAAGGGCTGGTCTACACTACAGAGTTTTGTTAAGTCAGCTTTTGTTGACAAACCAGGGGAGGCACACACTGAAATGCTCCTCCCACTGATAGAACTCCCCTGCTATGCCAGCATAATAAAACCACCTCAGCGAGAGGTGTAGGGCTTAAATCAGTGTAATTAGAGTGACGCAGTGTCAGGCAGGCAGGCACTGCATTGGCTGTTGGCGGTAGGCTGTCATTGTCAATTTTACAGCTCCCCTTGAATGTGAGTAACCTGTGCTCTGTGCTATGGCAGACAAAAAGTCAGCTGTTAAAAGAGCAGAGCAAACAGCTGAAAATGGTGCTAGGCTCTCAGCTCTCCACACTGCTCCCCTTAGGTTGGGGGAAGCATTCCTGGTGAGGACACCGACCCACGGAGGGCAGTGTGGAGATGAGCCACGACAGTAATTAATGCAGTGGCTGTAAATCGACCTGACATAGGTCAGCTTATCTTTGTAGTGTAGACGAGGCCTTAAGCTCTACAGAAGCGCAGCTGCTCTGCTGTAAAGCTGTATGTGAAGATAAGCCCTTCGCCCTGGCTTGTAATACAAAATGACTTCTGTATAACTACGTTGCTCTGTGGTGTGAAAATCCACACCCTGACTGATGTAGTGATACTGAGATATGTCTGTAGTCTAGACCAGCCTCTCACCTGAGTGCCAGTGTAGACAGCTCTGTGTTGGGGGGAGGCTCTCTCTCATCGTCTTCACCAGAAGCGCTACTGTGGCGCAGCTGCATCAGTGCAGCTTGCTGCTATAAATCTGCTGTATAGATCTGCCCTGAAAGAGCACTGAGTACTGCTCAAATAGGGAAACAAATGCTGGAGGTCATATTTCTGAATTGGTCACTGCAGCAAGTGAAGGGGAAGTTGCTGAGATTGTTGGTATAATTACACCTGAGTTTATTACCCTTGTCCAACCTTAAATTACTTTGAAATGACTCGTATCACATTATAAAAATAATTTCTCCTGGAAAAATTTGAGGAGTTGTCGTCATTGAACAAAGTCCAGTGGATTTTCCTGCTGTTGTAGTAGGACGGAGGGAGCCTTTAATGATTTTTATTATGGGTGATGGGTGCGGTCTATCTTATATCAGAAGCGACTGTAGATTTATACTTGGAGCATGAATGCCCAGCTCCTAGTGCAGAAATGCTGGGCTGAGCTACCCTTGAGCTTCCAATTGATGCTTAGTGTAGCAAAGAGCAGCACTGCTTACTCCCACAGTGTCATTATGGAAGAGTATACTTTGTCCCCATGCCGTTGAAGACTGAAAAGTATTTGGTGGATAACACAAATCCTCTGTCTGGTCACTCTCAAAGTCCTGGGAATTAGCTTACCCAGGAATTCACTCCCTGGGACAGCTTCCAATCTGTTCTCCCTTGCTAACCACATGTCCCCTCACATTTTTTCAGTACAGTAAGACTCTGTTCCCAGTGAGCTTCTGGATATGTGGCTGGGGAACCATCCCAAGAACCTGGCTTGGTGCTCAGGGCTCACTTTCGTGGTGCTTACTTGGTGCCATGTTACCTGTATTGCCATGGCCTCCTGCTGCGGAACTAAATGAGACCTGGGTCACTTGCTCAGATAGATGAACAAGATGAGGAGACAGTGGCAAACCCAGCGAAATGGCCAAATCTGAGTGGGAAAACTACATGCAACACCGTTCCTTCCTGTGTCCCACTCCCAGTTGGAATGCTTCTGAGCACTGACTCTTCCCAGGTCAGGTTTGTGGCTAGCAGGGCTGGTGGATGTGCAGCAGGCGCAGCCAATGTTTCAAGGCAGCAAGATGGGTCAGCCACCCAGATTTCTGACTTCTGGGGCAGGTTGATTTACTAGACATGGCTAGGGTCTACAGAGTGGAGATCTCTAGAAAAAGGTGAGGGTTTTTAATTATTGCTGGCTTAGGTTTATGGTATTATGGAGGCAGTTGTGTATCTGCTGGAGCTATATTCTTGTACAAAATATTCTTTTTTAAAAGGCCTATATGCCACCTAAAACGTATTTGTATAAATCTAAAGAAACGTAGTGGGCGGATGGGGGAGCTGGCCAGTCTGATTTCCCCTTATGGGTCATCTATTGGCTGTCCACATCAGCTTCTGCCACTGGCTCTGGTAGCTCCATGGTTTTCTCAGTCCTCTCATGCATGTGCTTGAAGGCCCTTAGTTTTCAGTCACCACTTTGCAGTTCCCCTGCTTCCCTAGGGGTAACTTCTGACTGGGGGTAGATATGGAGTGGTAGGCTCTTCACTTCAAACAGAGAAGCAGCTTGCCTCCAGAAACATTGTAGTTGTCTTAGATTTCAGTAGGTCTTCCCGTGCTCTGGTGTGCTTGACTTTTCATTTGTATCCACTTTACTTCGCTGGTTTGGATAAAATGGAACCCAGATCGACGTGGCCTTCCACCTTTTATCTGGGAGTGTCCATTGCACAGCTAGGCACCATCTTGTGCCATAGCAATAAACACATAGGGCTCTTACCCCACACACTTGCCAGATGGAAAAATGAAGAGTAAGAGTTGATCCAGGGCTGCAGGAGGAAGCAGTTCTGTTCGTGCAGTGTCTGCTCCAAAGGACCCTCAGGAGGTAATGACAGTGTTTCTTTTTAACACTGATGTGTGTGTGAGAACGTGCGTGTGTCTGGCTGACTGGTGGGTCTTATCCACGTGCTCAGAGTCTAACTGATCACCATATTTGGGGTCGGAAAGGAATTTCTCCCCGGGTCAAATAGGCAGAGACCCTGGGGGTTTTCACCCGTCCTATGCAACATGGGGCACAAGTCACCTTGCAGGTTTAAATTGCTGTAAATGGTAGATTCTCTGTAACTTGAAGTCTTTAAATCATGATTTGAAGCCTACACTAACTCAGCCAGATGTTATGTGTAAGGCTACGATTCTGTCACAGAGATCAAGGATTCTGTGAGTTAAAGAGATGGTTGTGAGTTCTTGAAAATTCCAATGAAATCACTAGATTTGAGAAAAAACGAGAAATTATTTCCTTTAAAATCTGCAGCATGAGTGTCGAAAATACCGTTTTGTGCACCGGTGTTGCCAGGGCCAGTGTTAGAGAGTAGCAAGCAGGGCAATTGCCCAGGTGCTGCAAAGTTGAGTTAAGGGCAGCGGGGCGTGGGGTTCAGCTTTGTGCACATTTCCCTGCTTTATTGTTTGTTTGCCTGCTTCCTGTCAATGACTTTTAATGAAAACACCTGTACCAAAATCCTTACGCGTCTCTCACAGGAGTGGGTGGGCGAGGGTCTGTGGCCTGCCATGCGCAGGAGGTCAGACTATGATCGTGACTTCTGACCTTAGTCTATGAATCAGATCTGCTACTGAGGCTCCTTGAGAGGTAAATTGTTCAGACAGAATCTGGGCGTGTGACTGTTCAGGGAATGGCTCTGGAAAATTGGCTTCGTCATGATGTTTAATGGCTCTTAAATAATCTTTTATGACAAGCTGTCATGAGGCTTTTGTTCAAGGCCTTTGGAACGTTGTGTTTTGTATTCTTCCCTTCTCTTTCCCCTAACAGTTTAATGAGGCCTGAAAACTAACCTGGTCTAAAGTTGATCTTTATTGTGATTGTGGGTTTTAAGCTCTGGGTTTCTATAACGTGCCTGATTCTTTTAAAGCTGTTGTTTGCAGCGTTTAGAATAAATTAACAAGCAAACCAAACTGAATATTTGCTTAGGTGACATGTGAGCTGTATTGGTCTCATGAATGTGACTCTGTTTAGACAGACACAGGAAAAAATGCTTGGTAGACCAAGAAGGAAAGCATTTATTCAAGCTAATTTTTGTCAATATCTACTGTTTTTCATTTATTTCCTTTATGATCCTCATCTTTTGCTGAGGATTTGGGCTGGCTGATCAGGGTCATGGGATTGTGAGGTCACTTGGGAAGTAGGAAGCTCACAAACAAGAATCGAGCGCTCTGCAGGTCCTGCACTTTGCATGCAGACATAAAGACAGATATTCCCCTTGTACACTGGAGTGAGAATGATAGTGCCGTCACGGCACTGTTTGCTATTTACTGCCATGTGTGAAAGAGGTGGTTGCAGTAAAGCTGTCCATACTATTTATACGTTTGCCAATTATCAGAAAGAAAGTAATGTCTTTGACAAATACTGCTTGACTATCTATAAAACTGGATGAATAGTGGAGAAAATTAATTTGTGAGTAATTTATTCAACTGTTGATAGAAAAGCATCACAATTATTTGGCCGACGCTGGGTTAAGCTCCTGCCTTTCATTTTGTTCTGGGAAGGTGTTTTCAACCCCAAACCTTGCAGTGCTTTACCCGCCCTCTTGCTTGCCTTCCCTAAGGCTGGAACTGTGTTGTGTAGCAGTGTCAGATACGTTTTGGTTTCTCAGAGACCAGAGTTAATGGAATGGGCTGTTTTGCTCGTGTGCAGCATGACTAAGGTATTTGCTTTTCTATCTCCGAGGGAAACTCCTGTGTCCATTATTATACTAGGGAATGACTTTCTGATTTGTCAGTATATGATGCTCTCAGCTTCTCCCTCCACCAATGGAGCAGGGGATTGTACTGAAATCTGTATTAGGCAGCAAAGATCAATGTGCCCATGAAAGAAGCATTCAGTGCATGCCTTTCACTAAAGGTGACCTACAGACCAGGTCAGGGCCCTCCAGCCTAGAACACTGAAGAACTTGTGACCTTTCTTTATCTTCATTATTCCAGCTCTATCCAGTCTGACTATTTATTTTTGCAGGTGAATATCAACAGAGCTATAATTTTCATCCACCTTTTCTCCCCTCCTTACAGCGTGGGAACCTTCTAATACCAAATGTTGTTTCCTGTTTCACACGAAGCTGTGCTGAGGCCATGTGATATTATTTGCTTAGCTCGTATTTAACACCTAGATTTTTTTTTCCAGCTGTGCCATTGTTAATAACTCAATACTTTACGTTCTGAAGCTTTGAAGTAGTGACCGAATATTCTGTAACTTGCTTTACTTGATATATTCTAAAGTCTGTTCTAACACTCTGTGTTCTGTTACAGCAGGGACAAAAATAGTCTGATGAATTCTGATGAGTATTCCATGATGGATAACAAGGACTTGGAAGCAGAGATCCACCCTCTGAAGAATGAGGATGGGAAAGCTCCCGATAACCATGAGAACTGTGCAGAGAAAGAAGGCGTCTGCAGGAAGCCAACCCGCCTGTCTCAGCTCTCCCGATGGCGCACTGCTGCCTTCTTCCTCTCATTATTTCTGTGCCTGATTGTGGTGTTTGCCTTTTCGTTCATCATCCCGTGTCCAGTGAGACCGGTCTCACAAAGGACTTGGAACAGAAAATACAATAGTGCAGGTGAGTCTGATGCACTAAACAGTGTTTCTAAGCTCTCATTTTCCTGTGCTCATCATAAATCAGGATTGTAGAACTCTGGCCAAAGTGTGGCCCACAGTCTGGCTTGCAGGGATGTTGCCTGAGAGAGTGAGCTGAAAATACACCCTTGCATATCAAGACTTGGCATATTTAATTGGAGTGGCCTTCTGGTAGATGTTTGAAATCTTTGATACGTAGGCAAATTAGGTGCCGCCCTCAAGCACTAGAAATATAACAGTTTGGCCCTTAGTTGGGCAAAGCTGGAGGGGTGGTTTTACAGAATTGACCTATATTGTGGTTGAACTTTAACTTAAAATGTTCTTTAAGTGTCTTTGACCTGAGATTTAAGAACAGTTAACGGGTCCTTCTTCCATCAGAAATGCGTACCTCTATCTTAGTCTTGGCTTTAGTGAAGGGAGAGACTTGTGTGTTTCTTGTAAATTACACATGCCCTTAATTCTGAAGAAAAATATCCTTTTACTGAACTGTTCTGTGAAAAGCTAGAGGCAGCTCCATTGCAGTCACATTGTGCCACACCTTTGACATTACGTCCTTCTATGCCGTCACAGCATGCTATGCCATTTTACTCTTCCTCCTTCAGTTTAAGGGGAGGAGCAGCCCTTTGGGCTTGTGTGTCCCTAGCATAACAAACCGTGGCCCCATATTCATGGACCTCTCACACATCAGCTGGGATCAAACCTAGCACTTCCAGTGCCATAAACACGGGCTTCTGCTCTTTGAGCTAAAGGAGAGCTCCAGCAGTTGAGAGTGCCAGTGGCACCACTGGCAGTGCAGGATTGATTTTTGTGGATTCAATTGAGCAGCAGTGAAGGCTCGCTCAGTGGAACCCAGAAGTCAACACCGATAATCAACCTGACAAGAAGAGCAGCGCTGCATCGATGGGAGGGCATTTCCCATTGGTGCAGTGCAGTGGGGACGCGGCAGTAGGTAGATGTTAGGAAGTCAACAGGAGATACACAACTACTGTATGCAGCTTGCGTATCTCCCATTGACTGGAATCTGTGGTAAGTGTAGACCAGGCCTGAGAGCTCGTACCATGTTGTTATATCTGCAAGGGCCAGCTATTAGAGAGAGACAATTGCATGTCCTAAATCAGTGCATTACATTAGAACAGTTTCAGAGATTATCACATTCTCTTAGCTGTTTGCCTCCCCTAAATACACAGGTTTCCTTATATTTACTGCTGGATATACTGTTGTTGTTTTGGTTTTATTTGTATTTTTGTGGTAGTGGCTAGGGATCCCAGTCATAGAGCAGAGCTCCCCCTGTGCTAGGCACTGTGCAAACACTAGTATAAATGAAGTGCTTAATCTATCATGGCATCATTTTCCCAAAGAAAAGAGAAGGGGGCAGCCATCAGGCTTTTAAGGAAAGATATTTTCCTTCAGTTACCTGCATTGTTACTGTACCCTCCAATCCTGGTATCCGGTTTGTGATCTCTTTGCAGTGACCTACAAGTTTCTGGCGGTAGAAGATGTGAACAATGACAAAGTGCAAGATGTTCTCTTCGTTTTCAAAGACACAAACAGTAGCCATGGCTTTAACAGATCCTGCGCAGATGAAGGTAAATGATTCTAAGCAGAAACGGGAAAAGGCATCCTGACGAGGGGTGTGCTTTCTCTTTTTAGTGCTGGTCTGCAATGCTATGACAGATGCCTTGTGTGGATGGAGTGGTCCTCATCAGAGATGGGAAATAAATCTCCCAAGGAGCTAGCATTCGATGCCTCTGCAGCATTTGTCTAACCCTGCTTCTGTCTTCTCTCAGTCTTGAAGCAGGAAGCACTATTCGACAAGCCAGGAGAAAAAGGGAGCCTATTGGGGGGAGAGATTGTGAATATAAAGGGGAAACAGTAATGCTGGCCACGTGGGGATGGGCGCGGGGGACAAGTTTCCCCACTGAACTGGCTGTGTGCACAGCCAGCTAGAGAGGAGGACAGGATTCTTCCTTCTGCAATGTGTTCTTTCCTCAGGCCTTTCTGCTCCGTGTGCCTTTCTGGTTGCTGTCTCAGGCACCAACGGCAGCACGCTCTGGGAGAGGCCTGTCACCGAAGACGTCCTCTGGTTGGAGTGTGTCCCTGAGCAGCCAGGTGGGGCCCCGGCACCAGGCTGTCTGGTCATTGGGAGCCCAGAGTCACTAACCGCAGTCAGCCCTCAGAGAGGTAGGCCAAGGGGCGGAACTTTACTGAAGCACAGAGGGTTCACGCGTCTGCTATTGCCTTTCCTCCCTCCTAATGTCTGGGGGTAGGGGAATGCTGATGGATGCTGGCTCGTGAATTAGTCTCTGCCAACTAGACTAATGCAAGGTATTTTATTGGCATGTAGTAAAGGCCTCCATGTTGCAGACGGTACTAGGTCGATGAGAAGCCAACATGCTTCCTGCCAGTTCAGTCTCAAAGCTGCTGTTCCATCCTGCTGTCTGTGCTGCAAACCCGAACCTCTCTCTGCAGTGCTCAGATATAGGGGGGGAATAGGAAGAAACTTTCTGCCTATCTGTGACTGGCTTGCTTGGGTGTTGTGGATGTGTTTATTAACAAATATGAAGAGCAGAAATGTTTGTTACTTATATGCCAATGCTAGGAGTCTGGGTAGCAAGCAAAAACAACTGGCAACTTTCATTGATGAGAAATTTGATATCACTGGCATTCCTGAAACCTGAGGGAATGATTCACATGACTGGAATGTTAAAATCACTGCTTGTTACCTGTTCAGGAAGGACCAAGCTGTTATAGAGTGCCCTCCGCACTCCTCTTATTAGACCCATTACCTGTTTTAGAGTTATTGGTAATTCAGAAGTGCAGGGTCTTGAATGCACATAGATCAATGTGCTACCTAACAAAACCCAGAAGGAGGAATCTGTTGCAAACCCCCAAATCAAACCAGTGAAGAGGATGAATCCGTAATGTGTGGAGAGCAAAATTGTGGTGTTTTGAGGGACTTTAGTTTGGGAGATGCACAATGTGGGTCCTCTGCAGCTAGTAGGAAAACGTCATTAGGGTGTCTCAAACTTACAGAAAATAATTTTCTAACACAAAGGGTATTGCATCCAATGCTGGGTAACTCTTGTTTGGATTGTGTTACCTGACCAACTGGGATCTGATATTAGTGCATTCAGGAATTGACATGACACTCGTTCAATAATGACAGACAGGCTTTAATTATTGCAATTATAAAACGAGCCCCCAAACCAAAAGTCCGGTATATATTAATGGCAAAAGCAATTTTCCTCGCGAATGCAGGCAAGAGGTGGTGGTTTCAATTTTTGACAGCTTCCCCGAGAGCTTGGATCTGTAGTCTCAGAAGAAGGCTGGGTGAGATGACAGTTCTATGTCTGGAATGATTTCTCAGTCTTGAGGCACGCTTGCTAGCGGGATTGCTTCCTTCTTTATACTCTTTAATTCAGTGTTTTCAAAGCATCTCTGGTAATTCCATGAGAGAACAAAGGAAGTCCAAACAGTTCAGAAGGTGTTAGAATAGAAAAATATCTGAGCTGGCACCCATCAGCAGATAGGATCTTAAGGTATCCTGGAAAGATACGGAGCCAGTGAGGTATAGATGAGTTCATTTCAGAAGATAATTTCATGAGGGAGACTGGTTGGTCAAGAGGGGCCATTAATCATAAGAAAAGCAGTTACCCTGATGGAATTCCAGATGTGCTTAGAGGAGAAAAACAGCACATGTGTAATGCAATAAGAAGCAATTGCTTCTTTTCAAAAAGGAATTCCTGTCACCAACATGCTTTTCCAATATGCATCTTATTAGTAATATTTGGGAGCTTAATTTTAGCCTAGCTTGAATTTCATAGTCTACAAGAGCAGACCCCACAAAAATACTTGAGATCCAGCCCCAGCCCATGCATACACTTTTTTTGTTCATTGTTTAGAATTAGGGAAGATGTGGCTTAATGCCTGCTGTATTTTAGGCCCTTTTCATTCAGGCTCCCTAGCTGAAAGCCGGGTTTGAGCTTCACTTATGAATAAAAACCGTACTTTGGATTCGTAATTGAAATGCGAAGAAGACCTGTAACTGCAAAGTGCCAAATCCGACACCCCAATGTGCAGGGCTAGGTGATGATGCAGGGTGGGCCATCAATCTGGGGGCATCTTGAACAGTAATTGGTAATGACAAACTGCTCCTTAGTCCTACAGCGCCACTAAACAGGTTTCTGAGCAAATGTTTCTCCTAAGAGGAATAACTGTTTTTCAGGGGAGATTCTATGGAGACAGTTTAACGATTTTGGAGCTAATCATACTGTGATGACTCCCTTGTTAAAGATGCCAGATGTGGATGGGGACGATGTTCAGGACCTGCTGATCTTTTCCACTGCAGGAGATGAGGTACGTCACTGAGCCATGATAGACCGTTTGCACATATGCTAGGGGTGACAGGAATGTCACTCACGCTGTCTGTTCTGTTCTAAAATGGAAAGTGTGGGGGGGTCATCTGTGAGATCAGCATGTTTCAATAGGGCAGTTCCCATTCCCATTCCCCTTCCCCGCCCAGAAGGGGCATGGTCATGCTGCTTTGGCCCAATAAAGTTTTAGAACTGCCTCCAATTAGTAGAAATATGTCATTGATTTAAAAATATAAAAATCCCAATGAAAGTAGTATTTTGGTGTAAACATCCCCTGCTGAGTTTACAGCCTGGCCACAGTCCCTTGCCCTAGCGTGAGAGCCATGGTAGATGAGAGCAAAATTTCCTGGCCTACTCCTTTTTGTCCAGGCTGAGAGAAATGCAAACAGCACTCGGAATCGGGTTCTGAAATGTTCTGCTCGGGTCCTGTTGTATTGTTACTAAGGCAGGATGAGGATGTTTGCTTTTCACAATTGTGATGTTAACCTGAGAGCGTTTCTCCAATGTCCCCTTCATACCTGTGATTTGACTAAGGCCTGCAGCTCACACAGTGTTTGTATTGGTATAATTCTGTCAGTTAGGGGGATGGTTTTATCAGTGCAGTTATACTAGAACAGCCTCTAGTGTGGACACTGTTACACTGGTACCAAGGTGTAATCTCAGAGCGCTTATTCCCTTCCTGTCCAGGAATAGCTATACCGATCTAAAGCACCATGGTAACTGCGCACCGGTATAACGTTAATTAGTGTAAATGTGTATGTTATACCAGTGTAGTGGAGATGGTACCACTTTCACTATACTTGTCCAGTTACAGTGGGACAGCATCGGAGGTATTGGAGCCCTGCGTTCTCAGAGACCCAGAATACTGGAGCAGCTCAGTAAAGATGAGCGACCGGTTGCTGAGGTCATCAGAAATTCCACCGTCTCTTCTTACTCCTGCATCACCTCTGGTTTTACTCCCTCTCATGCGTTTCCCTCACTACAAGTCCTCCTTATCTCACAACTTCTTCTATCAAGAAGCCAAAATATGTTTGAACACAATCCATGTTCTGCAAAGCCTTGGCAGGGATTTGAGGTTTTCTTTATCCTGTTTCACTTCTTTAGCCAGTGCAGTGTGAACGCTTTTCACTCCTCTCACCCTTCTCATGTGAGCTGGACCTTAGCTCCCTGTGTGGGCAGCTTCTGTGAAGCTTCGAAGAAGCCAGTCTCTTTGCAAGAGTGGAGCATTACTTAAGTGGCCTGATTTTGTTGCTCAGTAGAGCTGAGATTGAAAGTGATATTATTGTTCCTAGTGGAAAGTTCTGTATACTGGCTTTCCTGAGGGTGCCTGAAGCGCCAGACAACAGGTCCAGGAGTTTATAGGCTCGAGAGGGTGTGTGAATGGGTGACTGTTCAAATGGCCGTTTTCCTGACAAGCCCTTGGAATGCTAGGGCTGTGAATACAGTACTTGCGGAGATCTTCATATCCAACAGACGGAGTACAGTTTGTACTGGCATAAGTTCTTCATTATGCTCTGTTTGTTTCTATGCGTATCCATGCCAGGCACCCATCAGAACGTATTCTCTTCTCACCTGTAGCAGTTGGTTTGTGTATTAAACTGAACAGCGAGGAAAAAGTCACGGACATTTCTGCCGTACTTCCAGCCCAGTGTGTACGTGGGACATGTAGTGTCTCTGGACACGGATACTCAAGAGCTTCATAAATGTGATCATACCAAGCGGTGTGGTGGATTCTCCAGCACTGACCATTTTTAAATCAAAATTGGATGTTTTTCTAAAATAACTGCTCTAGGAATTATTGTAGGGCAGTTTTCTGGCCTGCCTCTCACAGGAGGTCACACTAGAACAGAGGTGTTTTGCGGCTCCAGACCATTTTTCTTTAGTCAGTGGAAGAGGGGGCAAAATGGCTCTTTTGATAGTAAAGGTTGCCGACCCCTGCACTAGAAGATCACAATGGTTGTTTCTGGCCTTGGAATTGATGAGAATTCAACTCTCCCCAAGGGATAGAAACTAATGACATGTTGAACTATAGGTTCTGCTGCCCCTTCCCTCTCCTTCCTCGCCTTGGAGATTGGGGGCAACTGAGAAGTTCATTGTTCTGTCTGGGGACCTTGGGATGGGTGTATAGGGAAGATGAGCAGTCTTGTGTTTCCCTGTCATCCCCCCCCTGAAAATCAAGTTCTTTAAGACCCCTTCCAGGCAATCAACATCCTCAACTAATCCCTAAGTGCCAGCTACTCCAGACCTTCTTTTCCCCAGCTCACTTCACTTCCCAGTGCATGTGTCAATCTCTCCGGCAAGATCAAGCCATTCTTCACCCACCCATTCAGCCTTTGAGTGGGAGGTTCCTTCGGATCCTACCGCACCCCCAAGATTTCCTCTTGCGAGGAGTGAGGGAAGGTCTTTGGGATCCCTGTCTGGAAGGTGTCATTGCTGGAGGCTCTGTGCTGCGGTTGTTGGCTAGTCGTATGACTCTGAGTCTGGTTTTGGCTCCCTATGTTCTGTTCTGCTTGAAGCATTTTGAGAGTGCCTGGTGTCTGCTGCAGCTCGTTTCTAGAAAGGGTTTGATCTGGTCAGAAGGTTTCCTGCGCTAATGATTGGAGTCCTGCCCCAGACTTCAGTGGAATGGTTACAGGTTTGGATTCTTCATTCTATTTGGCCCTGCCATTTTATAGTTCTAGCCTTAATGGGAGCTTGTTTTAGGGTGCCCAGTCTGCTGATCCCAGGCATCCGGTTTGCTGGGGTGCTGCTGTACTCGTCTCTGGTCCAGAAGGTCATGGGTTCGTCTTACCCCAAGATTGGGTTCATAGCCTCTCTGCTGACCTTATAGGGCATTGCTGGAGGAGAGGAGGAGTGTGGAATGTTAAATCGAGTGCATTGTGCTCTTTCTGACTGAACGGACATGAGAGATCAGCTGGGGTTGTTCAGAAACAGTAAAGGAGAAAACTGGTGGCCAGGACAGCCAGACAGCCTCCCTCAATAAACCAGTAAGGGGAGAGAGAGCCAGTCACTGTGCTGTTGGGGGTAAGACAAGCATTATGTAAAGCTAAACTTCCCTGTTACCTAATACAACAGCAGAAGCACACAACAGTTATGGTGCAGAGTCACTTCATTACTGTTAATTACATAACTTGTTAATCTGTTAGCTACACACCACAAAGGGTGATTGAGCCTCCTGCCGGATAAACACACCGGGTGGGTATGTTGTGAATTGCATTGTCTTAAGTCAGTCCTTGTCAAGCTTTTTAGGCCACATACCACTTTCCAAATAATGTAGTCTGCCCTACATCCCCAGGCGGGAGAGGGTCGTAATATACTTATGATTAGATTGCCACGTCTTGCTAAATAAAATGCATTGTCCGCCGTTACAGGATTTTTCACGTGTACCGTCTGACAAGAGCTCAGACACCCCAGTTTGAAAACCATTGTCTTAAGTCAACAGCAAAAAGTGATCCATGGCATGTAAAGTGTCTTTTGATGTGTGGAGAAGGCTCCTCAGAGATGGGGGAGCCACAGAGAGGGTTTTCTTCCTCTGGCTTTGCAAGCTGTGTCCCAGCAGCCACCTTTCCGTCTCACGGTGCCAGCATAAGCGGTGTTAATAAGTATTTATTCTTACAGTTTTAATTCTCTCTTGGCAGACTAAAAGTTTCATCCATTCGGGGAAGAATGGCAAGCCGATTGGAAGCAGTGGTAGACTGTCTCTGGGTGGACGGGCTGGTTATCTAATGCATGTGACTAAGACTGGCTCCTACTATGTTCTCTTCTATACTGGTAAGGCCTATTGCTGGTTGAACACTAGAGATACTCTCAGTATTGAAACGTGACCATCACTTTGAAATTCATAAATACTCTTCCAGCTTTTATTCCATGTTCTCACAAGAGTAGTTTCCAGGTTGTGAAATGACATGCACGATAAAGCAACAGAAGGAGCCCTGCTCCTGAGAATAAGACCTCCTCTTGTGAACTTGGAGAGCGCTCTTCACGTGTAGTCATGTTCTTTGGACAACGCACTAAAATATAAGTTGTAAACACAGCCATTTGTTTGCAAGCGAGCATAGGTCGTGTTGCTAAATTAATCTGTGCTTCCCTAAGGATCTGATGCACAATTTCTGAGGGGAGAGGAGAAAAAGCTTAATTTAGAACAATGGTCAAGGTTTGCCACCTTCATTCTGATTTCTCTTTGTTTGCACAGTAAATTCTCTTTATGGCTACTCCTTGAAGGATCTCTACAGCATGGCAACTGGGATGGAAAGTAAATTTAAGCAAGATCCTCAGTTGGAGAAGAAGATCGAGAGCACCTCACATCACATACCTCTTCTCAGGTAGGAGCAGTACCTCCTCCTGGCTTGTGATTTAATTGGAGGGCTCTGGTACGCTGACTGAAGCATGCAGCAGGGTGTTTGAGCTTCCTCTAAGATCCACTGAACAGTGTTGCTCTGGGCTTGTCCAGGACCACGTTTCAGTACCAGACAATGAGAAGGCTGGGGGCACTGCTAAGTAAGTGATGATAAAGTGGAGAGGATGTCATTCTGCTTACATATTGGTTTGGGGAAGACACCAAGGACAGAGAGGAAGTATTGAGTGAGGCACGTGGGGTAGAACTAGGGGGAAAGGGGTGAATTTGAGTGCAGGGATTGAGGCTAAACAGCAGGAAAAACTTCCTGGCAGGAAGATCTATCAGGTTGCAGAGTCATCCCCAGAGGGAAGGGGGGGGTGCCCAACAGTAGGGACAGACAGACAGACTATAAAATGCCCTGCATGTCCCGGTTCCATGTTGGCCCCAGGGAGGTGGACTGGAAGGTGTAATGCCTCCTCCATCTTTTATTTCTATGATTTATACCAAGTTTCAGGCCCTTTTGAGAATTACAGTTCAAACTCATTTAGACTAAAACCGGAATGTGTGCACACACAGAGTCTCAATAACAGCAAACTGCATTGTGGGTAAAGCAAGGTTCCGATCTGTGCAATCGTTCAAAATTGAGACTATCGCCAGTTAAACTCAAATCACGCAGTTTAAACTCTCATGCTCCCCCCTCACATGCACAGATTCCTCAGCTCCACTACAGACAGCCTTTCAATTCCAACAGCTTATTAAACCCTGCACACCCAAACACATTTCCACACGACCCGCACAACCTTAACTCTGCCCTCAGCTACATTCAACTCAATGACTGATAGCTATGTGGTTTTGGACGTGGCTAAAGCATGAGGGCAGAGGTCAGCTTGTGTGTCTGAGTGCGCAAGGAGATTGGCAGGTACCAGACTCGTGTAACGAGCAGGGGGCGTGTGAGGGAATTTTCCATAATGTGATTTTTGGTCACTCACTCACTAGACAGGACCAGAATTTCTAATGCGAGGAACAGGCAGGGAAACTCTTTATTTCCAGGGCAGGATGGAGAACTTCCAGGTTGCAGTGATCCATCATAAAGAAACAAAGGGCATAAGACTAATGTGCTCTCCTCAGACAGCTGCCTGGAGGGGAGAATGCCCAGTTGGGGGGAAAAGCTGGCAACCAGCAGCTTCTCCACCCCAAATCTTGGCTTCAGCAGAACCTTGCCTTGCAGATTGTCTTGTCTTCCTTTCTTTTTCCTGGAGGGATGATAACCTTTGATTTCTGCATAGTGCATGCCAAGAATAAAGCGACATTCTCTGTTAGGAAAGCTCACTGGTTTCTTGCCTTGGCCTCTCCTTGTTCAGCTCTGGAGACATTCGTTACCTGGTGAAGGTTCCCGGGAGATCAGGGGAGAATATCTTGGTGGTGAAGTCAGACATGGTTGAGCTGCTCGATGGACAAACTCTTGACTCCCTGTGGTCTGTCAACGCCTCCCATGTCTTGAGGTAATGCTGCCATTACAGGAGAGAGATGCTCGTTTCCAAGAGTTTGCCAACTGACCTACCCATGTTGTGTTCCAGAGAAACACGGAAGCTCCTTCATGTGAAGTGCACATTTCTTGTGATCTGTTATCAAAATCCCTTCACCGCACGGAGAGCATGGCGCTCTGCCTTGATTCTAGGGAGGGTGCGGGATCGTCACTCACTCACTCAATTTCCTGCCGACGGCTGCAATTTGTGGAGTGGGGAGGGGATTGTGGTTCTTCCAGGATAGTCTCTCCATGGGAGCTGCAGCTGGGAGCGAGGGCAGAGGAGGTCACAGCACTTGCTGTGTGTCTTTCTCGTCTGTTTTTTCATGGGCCTGTGGTAAAACCTCCCCCCCCCAAATATCATAGCCACGTGAGCTGGTGGAATCTTGGCCTGCAACATTGTGTGCTGTGGAGGGGTGGGTCATCCTACATCTCAGCAGGCCGGTGCCGACTCTGACTTCCCCTTTCTTTGCCCAGGCCTGTATCCCGGGGTCGATGCTCCCACGGTTTTAGGGAAGGAGTATTACCTGGGTGCTGCTTTGGCAGAACTTTCAGCCTAGGGCGTAAGGGGGCCTGCCCCCCAGCTTTTCCCGTTAGTAATGCCAGCTGCTGAGCCACTGGGATCAGTTGAGTCTCGCACCAGGCTAGGTGTGGGTTGGGTACAGGCTGCTCTAGACAAACAGGCACTGGGCCTGAGATGCCTGTTCTCTGTCTGCTCAGCACCTTGTCTCAGTCCTCTTCTCCTGTCCCTCTTGCAGCGAGCCAGTCTTTGGTTACTTCACGCCTGACGTTCTCCACTTGGTCATTGAAAGTGGAGTTGGACCCAACAGGAAGAAGGTTTGGAAGCGCTTTGCTTTGATCCCCTTTTCCCTGCCCACGTGCTGAGTTTGCTTGGGCTCGAGTGCGTGTGCCCAAGGAGTTAGCGCTGCCATGGGCGGAGGGGAACCGGCTCTCTTGGCTCTGGTTGCATGCTTTGGCTGAGATGCGCCTTTGAAGAGCTGTAAGGAACTTTCTCCAGGAGGTTCCTAAGCCAGCCCAGAGTGTGTGGCGTTCTTCCCTCCAGCAAGTAACCAACCATAAACAGCAGGTGACTGCAAAGGCAGAGCTCTGATTTCTCCCAGCACCTCCAGATGTGACTCTGCCCGGATGTGGCCTTGGAGAGTTTCCAGAGGCACTTTAGACTAACTACACCCCATGTGCCCCCTCTGTGGCTGCATCGGATGTTTCTTTGGTGTCAATTTCAGTTGTGATCACCTCCAAAATTGGAGAGAGAGCAAACCCAGCAGGAAAGAACTGACCAGATGTGCTAGGCAGTCAGCGGAGCCTGGGATCAAAGCAGTGTAAAGATGTATAGCTATGAGGAGGAGCCAAAGGAGGTTCAGAATGGCAGCTGTGTTGCACTCATTCCATGGAGTCTGGGTTTGACTTGCTCGCCTCTTTTCCCTGCCCTGATCTAATTTCCCACAGAGCCAGACACTCTGTTCCCACAGGGGGGCATGGAGCTGGGCAGGGCTGGTTGCGTCCGTTCTCACAAAGCCCCTGACACTCTCTCAACGTGCCGTGTGCTCAGGATAAGCTCTGGTCTTCCTTCTCTGCCAGATCATGATTGTTGACAGTGGCTCTGGAGCAGTCCGCTGGGACCTGGAGCTGAATTCAAGAGCAGGGAGTCCCAGGCCAGCCACGCTCAATACTGCGGATCACCGGTCCTCTTTCCTCTTCTGGGGAGAGTACCAGGCAGAGGCCAATGAAACGGTGAGGGCTGGTGAGCGGGGACAGCACACGCAGCCTCTTGGGCGCACTCTGATCTCAAACTGGAATGTGCAGAACACCCCCCCTCTGCCCTTGCTGTGTGATGAGCCCCAGCGAAACACTCTTCCCTCCCGGTGCTGTGTGCGCACATGCATGGACACATCCCTTCATGCTCGCCTCTGCTCCTGTGTGGCCCCGTGCCCTCGACCAATACCACAGCCCACTCCCTTGTGCTGAGCTGGGTTGAATCCCCATTGCCATCCAAGCGGTGGCCCCGTGCTGCATTTGCAGGGGATGCAGCCCGGGCACGAGGAGCTGAGCAGAGGGATCTGTGCTTTGCACAGTGAAAGGGGCTCACTAGACTGCGGGGCAGTTCGCTGTTTCTTGAGCCAAAGTTTGCTCATTCACAGCCTGCTTCTCGAGCACCTGGCAGGCCAGCGTTTGGTGTGCTGGGGTAGCTGCCGTGGGGGGCTCATCCGTGGTGGGAGGAGGTGGGCGCCCAGCAGACTTGCTGCCGGCGAGTCTCTGCAAGTCTTTACCAGCTGTGAGAAAATAGCACGTGCTAGAGCTCACCGGGGAGAGTTGGATTTGATTTTTCATACTCATGGCAAATGCCCCTGGAGAACTTGTTCGGAGGCCATGAATTCTTTGGTGCCCTTCTCTATAGTCCCAGAAGCATTGTCTGTCTCCCCATGCCCTGGAGCCATCTCCATGGCCATGGTAAACAGCAGCCTTGATGGGGAAAGCTAGCTGGCACCTCAGCCTCTCTGCTGGGAAACCAGGCAGGGTAGGGCCGGGGTGGGGTGGGGTGGGGTGGCGCTGCTGCTCTCACTCAGACCTTTGCCAACGTCAGCCTGGCTGTTGTGTGCAGACTTGCTAGGCATTTTCCCTGTGACTGCCGGCTGTCTTCCTGAACCCGGTGCGTGGCTGACAGGTGCGTGGCTGGGGCCTTCAGGAACGTTACGATGAACAGGGAGGGACTCGGGGCGTCACAGGCCAATGAATAAACCCAGGCTGGACAGGTAATGTCTGCTGCCCAGCTCTCGTGTTGGGCTCCAGCTGGCACAAACTAACAGAGTTGAGCAAAACCTGGCTGCTTTGCCCCAGCCAGATGGATGTTTTGGGACTGTGGAGCCTGCCCCAGCGGGAAAGGTGACGTGCTCCCTCACCGCGATGCTCTTTCCTTTGTTTCAGGGATCCAGCGTGGCTGGCCAGAATCTGTATCTGTTCCACCCCTCCTACCCCAATGTGCTCTTGGAGCTGAACAACATCACCGAGCGAATAGTCGCCTTCGATGGTGAGTGCTGCCCCTTGGGCCCCTCTGGCAGGGTCGCTGCCCGGGGCGGCTGGGCCTCCGCTGTCTCTTTTGGAGCCCCCCCGCGTCTCAGGGCTGGCTGCAGCGCTCTGGCTGTAACCCCCTTCTCTCTGTTCCAGCGGTGCTGTTTGAGCGGAGCCGGCATGCCTGCTACGTGCTGCTGACAGGACCGCAGAGCAGTGACGGACCGGGCTGGGTGTCTGTCACCAAGTGGAAGCTGAAAGAGGATATCACTGGCAGCAGGGTGATCTGGCTGAGCCAGGTGGCGGGAGACAGCGAGCAGTATATCAGGGACCGCTTCTTCAGGATGCGATTCAGCAGCTGAATGTGAGCTACCAGAGACCCAGGAGAGCCCTCTCAGCATGTTCTCCTCCGGTCTGCCTCTTGCCTGCAGCAACGGACACATTAAACCCAGACCATGGACTCAAGTGGGAAGCCTCCATTCTTGATCCACGAGCCAAAGCTGGCTGCTGAGAAAACAGCCCCAGCAAATGCACCTGGGAGCCTGCAGTGTGTGGGCAGCCCAGCTTCTGCATGGGTGACTGCCAGCGCAGCCAGCCTCTGAACTGGTGGGGCTTCAGTCCCTGGCGGCCTCTGACGTGCCATCACTTCAGGGAGATCTGGCACTTTCCCTCTCGAAATCACGCGGGACCCACTGCACTGCAGGGCATACCTCGGCCAGAGCCGCCTTCCTACCACATCCCCAACTCGGACCTAGCGGAGGGCACACCTGGTTGCCAGAGGCAGGCCTCAGTTGATTACCCTCACCTAGGTTTTGGCAGCGAGGGCAGGGGTGTGTGTCTGTATCAGAGCATGGGGAGGGAGTCTGTGTGTGCGGGCGCTGTTGGAGTTTCTTTCCCTTTTGCCTGTCTCGACGTGGACTCCTGAGTAGGGATTTTTGCACTTTTCAAAGAGGGGTGTGGACGGGGCTTGTTTGTGTCTCGCTGGGATACCTGAGTGCGCTGCTCGGCAGGGACGATGCTCTGCGGTTGGTCCAGAGTCAGCCAGCGGGGCATGCGATGTCTGGGTCTGCCAGGCAGTCTCTGGGCTGGAGAGCCACACGCTAAAGTGCTGTATACACAGCACCCCCTCATTTTTCCGAGCCTTCGGCTGCTGCTGCATACCAACAGGCAGAGCTGCTGCCCACTGCTGACTGAGGGAGGCGTGTGCTGCTTTTCCCCCATTGGCCCTGACCCAGCTGTGGTTCGTTC
This sequence comes from Mesoclemmys tuberculata, assembly GCA_007922155.1. Classification (NCBI taxonomy): domain Eukaryota; kingdom Metazoa; phylum Chordata; order Testudines; family Chelidae; genus Mesoclemmys; species Mesoclemmys tuberculata. The sequence continues at coordinate 4,567,456 of ML675626.1, forward strand.
ATCCGGAGCAGCATTGCTAGCAAAGTTCCAGTTGTAGATGATGCACGAAGTGGAACAAGGCTGCCTGGCTTGCCCAGTGCCCATGGTGCTAATGCACGTGCTGTGCTTGGCTGCACATTTTCCTTCCCTGGGGGCGGGCTGGGTGCTGCTCATCAGAGGAACTCACGACCCTTGAGAGGAGAGTCCTCTGAGCGTTGCTACCTCACTGAGCGATGGGGGCGTGGAGGCAGAGAGCGCAAGGGTCTTGCCGAGCTCACAGGGTCTTTGGTAAAGAGCTGCTGGTGGAACTCTGGAAAGCCTTGCTCCTGATCCCCTGCTCTGATCAGTGGGTGACGCTCGGTGCCAGCAGCGGGGGGAAGGCGGGACACTTGGGTGCTCTGCGTTTGCTCTGGCTCTGAGGGGAAGAAGTGGTGGGGGTGTCTCCTTGGCGGCCTCCCTTGATGTGGCTGGGGCACCATGTGCTTTCTGCCCAGGCAGTGTGCAAACCGCAGGAATCCTGGGTGGGAGAAGCTGCCGGGTGGGTTCTGTTGGCTGCTGAGAGCAGCCCTGGCCAAGCCAGCTGCACTGCAGCTAACCCTGGCTGGTTACACGCTGGTCTGGGCTGAAATGCCTGGGGACCAGACAGACCCTGGGGAGCGCGTTGGTTCCAGAGAGCGCAGTGCAGGGTGCGGGGCTGTGCCTGGAAGTGCCGTCAGCGCCAGTTATCACAGCTCCGTGGAGTTCAGGGCTGCCGGCCTGTGCTGTGACTGGTAAGTTGGGGGGCTGCTGCTTCGGGAGCAGCGAATCTGTGAATTTTGCCAGTGCCCGGTGGAGCTGGGGCTGGGGCTGGGGACGCTCAGGGGGCTGGCGGGCTGCGGAGGGCCCGCCACTCACCTGTGGAGGGAGCAGGGCCGAGAGTGTGTGGTGTCTGCGGAGTTGGGGCGCTGACCCCCCAGCAGGCAGCATCGGTACGTCTGCATGTGAGACGGGCTCGACGCGCTCGCCTCCCTTTGCTGTGCGTCGGGGTCGTTCGCAGGAGCAGGGCCAGCTGTGCTTGGTGCTGAGAGGAGGCTGTGCAGGACAGCAGAGCTGCTTGCATCAGGTCCCTCTGCCAGCGCGTGTTGCACTGAGACTTAAATGGCTGCTGGGCCCACGCACCTGGCTCATCCGTTACTCCACGCCAGGCCCCGGGGAACACTCCAGGCCAAGTTAATTGCAGCATCTGCTGGGGTTTGCTGGCATAGCAACCAATGGTTTGCCCTTGCACGTCTGCGGCGGCCAGTGGTACCCTATGCACGCTGCTGTCCCCTCCCCCCGCCCCCGTCAAATGATACGCTGTGAAATGTTTGGCTCGGTGCTCTCCCTCCTGGAACAGAGCTGTTTACTGGAGCGGCTGGCCATCGGGGGACCAGTCTGCCCGGCTGCTGCCGCCCTGCTCGAAGGCCCAGGGGCGGTGCCCTACTCTGGGGGATGCCCCCAGAACGTGCAGCGAGTGGGATCATGCCTCAGCGCCCTGCTCCCCTCAAGCGCGTTCTCCACAGGACTGGAGGCTGCAGCGTGGCTTATGCCACGGATTCCAAAGGGGGCTTCCCTGGGCTTCTCCGTAGCAGCCTGAGTGCTGGAGGCAAGGCCAAGCGTCATGTCTTTGCTCTAGCTCAGGTTCCCCATCTGCCCACCCTTCCGGAGCCGTCCTCTGGCTTGGCACGCTGACGGCCCGAGACCCGATGACCCTGCAAGGCCCTGGGTGGTTCCTTTGGACCTGGGGGTGCCTTACCGCACAGCCGTGATTGTGGCCTGCCCCCTGCTGGCGGCATTGGGGGCTGTCAGTGAGCATAGCCGGTTCCATCGGTAACCTGTGGGTAACCCACCCACTGGGGGCTGGAGCTGAGATTTGGGAAGTGTGGCTGTGCAGGGTGTGCTGTGACTTTTGCCAATGGTAATGCTGCAGCTTGTAAGCCAGTTGAACTGATATTTATCACACACAGATTGTCTCTCACTGGAACCCCTAGAAGGGAATAAGTCTGTGCATCAAGATTACATTGTGCATTAATGACTCTTGTTTGAGTTTTTCCTCCTCCTTCCCGATGGTCTGCGCTTGAGGTTCTCAAACTCTTTTGGTGGGACCCCCTTTGAAAATATTTCAGGCTGTGATGACCCCCCCCATGCCATGCTGCCACCAGCATGCACAGGGGCTGACAGCCCCCATAATAACTTTGCGACCCCCAGTTTGAGAACTGTGGTCTATGCAGACACAACCCTTTCAGGTAGGCACACTGAATATTGCCTCAGGAGAGCTGGATTCTCAGTTTCAGGAGACCTTTCTGGCTTTAAGTTCCTCTGTTAACACGTTCCCAGATAACTTGGCAACCCAGAGTCCCCTGTTAGCAATGTCAGTGCCAACCTCAGCACCTTCCTAATGATGCAAAAGTTTCTTTCCACCTGCTTCCCCCGTCATTGTCTTTGCAGCATTTAATGAATGGTTTACTTTGTGCCTTGATTCAGTAACTCTGATGGTGATACTAGCATAAAAATCACTGTGAGAGAGCAGTGTGTTTCTAGCACTAGGATTATCGGTTTGGCTTTGTAACTTATTGCCAATTTTGCTGTACTGGACGTGGTCTAACTGTGATGATTCAATAAATCCTCTCTTGTGTCGTTTGTAAATGGTGCAGTCCTGCTGCTGCTGCTCTTTAATGAAGCAGCATGGCTAGCCCCCGAGCTTAAGTGATGCACAATTGGGTTTGGCAAAATAACACAAAGCTTGTGAAACACGTCCTGAAACACTCCTCTCCCCCCCTCTTTTCTGGAAGGAGGGAAATTGTTCCGGTGCCATTTCAGAATAGAGCAGCTTGTCACGTGTTGCATGTAGGTAAAGTAGCACATTTCCCCTTTCAGTTCGTAGAGTTAATCTTGTTTGACCTGTACGTTGAAATGAAGTGACGCTAAGGACCACGGCCTCTGTTCAGCAACTGCGACATGCTGAAGCTGCTGGGATACCAACCAACGGAGGCAGTCTTGCTCCAGACACGTCAGGAGCATGTCATGTGAGTGTGTGACTATAAACGGAAAACGAGCATTCCTCTCCTTTCTCAGTAGCTGTGGAATTTAGCCTGTTTTGCCAATTCTGCGCGGGGACCTGGCCAAGGACTTTAGAAGAACTGGGTGCGTGTACCCTTTCAGCTGCTTGTCACAGGGTGTTCTCTTGCTTCTTTTCCCCTCTAGATCTTCTCTAAACGTTCTCACTGCCCCTGATCACAACAGATCTACTTAAAATCCCCAGCTGTGGATGCTCTTACATTGGTTTAACTGAACGGGGGCAACTTCAATGTGTAGATACAGCCTAGTTATCTCAGGCTGGAAGGCTCATTGGACGCCTCAATGGATATTCAGTTGCCCACAGCTGGGGCCAGGAGTGTTGTCTGTAACGAGGGCTTCCTTTCTCTGGAATGTTAATTAGTCCTGATACTCAGTAGACGTTAAATTAAAAGCCCCAAAAGGGCACAAGCAGAGTTTTTTCCCTGTGCAGGTCCCATTTTATGCGGCTAATAAAGGGCATCACTTTTTGGTTTCTCTTACTTCGTTACAGAAGCCTTGGTTGCTTTTAATTCTGCCCGTCACAATGTGACAGCAAACGATTGGTTTGTTGCTTTTGTGAGGGAGCCTATGAACTCATCTGATCCCAGCTGTGCACCACACAGGTGAATAGCCGAGAAAATGCACAGGGAAAGATGAAACCTGCCCCAGGACCAGAGACAGGATTTTGCACTGATGTTAAATATTAAGTGCAAGATAATGCACTCCAGTGAATGGATTCAGCAGCAGGGAGCCTAGCATGCAGTCGCAGATGCAGGGCGACGGGGCAAGAATAATGGGCAGGACCATGCTGGATCTGCCATTGCAGGCAAAGGCAGTTTCAGTCCAAGCTATGCGCATGCAGAGGGCCTGGGGCAGGGGCTGAGTTTAAAGCAGGCTGTGTAAATAGTCTGTCCTGGGAGTGCTGGGTGCGGTTCTGGTTTCCCCACTTAAACAATGGACAGATGAGAGGGGCGCTCACACAAGAGCAGCTCGCTGAGTCTGCCGGTGAGTGACATGGGTTCATTCCCGACAGCCGGTGCCTATCTCGGCACCTCAATACTTCTTCATTCCTGCCACCCCCAGACCCTGCCCGCAAGCAGAGAAGCGGTGACGCCGAAAAAGCCCTGGCACTCGGGGTGGATAATCAGCGGCACTTTTGCCGCTTTGCAATGGGCGCTCATTACAGGCGTTCTACCTTTGCAGCCAACGCTGGTACCAGAAGCATCCCCATCCCGTCTTGGACCCACAGCATTGGCTTTGTAACCCAAGCCATGCTGTGGCTCCAGCTCCTTCCTCCCTGTACATCCAGTGACAGCACCAGGGTTCTTGGGTCTAGAGTAATCAGAAGGATAATCACATGGGAAAACTGCCCCACCCCTGTTCCACCAGGAGCCCCCTTTGCCCACAGGCTGGCTCCACGGCCACTCCCTCCCAGCCCCGGCCTTAGCCCAATCCACTCCCTTGCATGTTGCGTTCCTTGGCCCTGTCTCCTAAGATCATAGCTCTCTTCGTGGTTTCTCTAAGGCCTTTCCTCAGTGACACTTTCTGCAGGTTGCTACCTGCATCAGGACTGGGATCCTGTGGGTTCTGCAGGACCCGTTGCCATAACAGCAGGAGTGAGCAAAATGTACTTTATGGGCAAAAAACCCAGACTGCCGTAATTTGCAGGAACGCACTAAATCTCATCAGCGTACCGAGAGTAGCCTATTTCAGAAATCGCTAGTTATTTTGTTGCCACTTCTCTTTCCTATATGTGTTTATCTTCCTCGCCTCAAATCCCTATAGTACACGGGCTCAAGTCAGGTCAGAGAATCACACTCGGGTCACCTACACGCAGATTGTCAATGCTGGGTCAGCTTGTCAGCGCTGGAAGCAGTTTTTCTGGCAGATGTTTTTCAAAAAGCACTAATACGCCTGTCATAAATAACTGGGATGGTATGTTTCAAAGTTCTAAAAGTGGTGCTTAAACTGTTTTAAAAATTCCGGTTTTTTTAAACAGCTTTCTTTGTATAGTCATTAACAAAATTGTCCCCTTTTAAGGCAAAATCGTGGTGCATGTTGTTTTGACGTTCCCTGAGCTAGACCCATGAGAGCAGTTCGTCATAAATAGAATTTCAGCAGTGTAAAGGCAAATTTATTTTGAAAGAAAGAAAAAGGTTTGATATTTATTATAACAGGAGTTAAAGTATTTTTACACAGTTAAAGCAAAATTTGTTCTTCTAGTAGTAAAAATTGTCTGAATTCCATTTATATATATAATATATTAATTGCCCATAGGATTTTATTTTTTAGTAGCTGGAGAATCTTTCTCTTGGGGGCTTTGTGGGATCCAAGGTTTTTGTGGGTGGGAGTGGCATAGAAATGCAAGAAACAATGTGGGAGTGAGTTTTGCAGGTTGGGACAGGAGCAGGGTTAAAATCTTGGCCCACGTAGGGTCTCCCTGCACTTGCCATAGGCCTGCTGAAAAAGACATGGACCAGGGCTAGCAGCGGCTTGGGTGGAACAGCTGTCCACTGAGCTGGGCCTGCAGCGCCATGTGGATGGCTCCGTGGGCAGGACCTTCCCTGGGTCAGAGCTGAGAGATGTTCCATCAGCTGCTGCATCTTCCTGCTCCTGTCCTTGGTGTGGGGACAGGGTGTTGCCAGAGCCCCCTGCTCACAGGACGAGGAGGGAAGGGGGAGGAACAAAGCCAAAGGTGCAGAGCCCCCGGCCAACCCCCAGCTCTGCTGTAGGACGCAAGGCTCCCCAGCTGCCAGGAATCGGGGACTCCTGCCAGCTCAGTCCAAAATTTGCAGAGAGCTGCCGGTTGGTCCAGCTGTCCTGTGTATCGGGGTGGTGGGGCCACCTGCCCCCGGGCTCTGCCAGCACCAGCTGCATGGTCTGCTGCTTCCCTACTCTGACCTGCATAGCAGGTGCCGGAGATCCCCTCCCCTGCGAGTCCTGCACCAAGGGGTTCTCCCTGCGTGGGCTAGCGGGCTGCCCCCGTCCTGGCAACTGGGCTCACGGACTCCTGGCTAAAGCCCCTTGGAGGACTAGCTGCACCCCAGTCCCACTCACCTACCATTGGCCAGCTGGTTGGCATGGGGGGGTGTTTCACGAGTGCAAACGGACTTGCTGTCACTTACCATGCAGTAGCTGGTCCCCGGCTCTGAGGGGGCTGCCACTGGCACCTGCTAGGTGCTGGGGTAAACAGCTTCTTGTTTCACTGTGGGGGCTGGGGCTGGGAGCGGCCCAAGAAGAGGAGGGGGTTTGCCAGCGCTTTTGGGCTCAGGGGCCTCTTCAGGGGGGAGGCACGGCTCCAGGGGGGCCGGTAGGGGCTGAGCATTCCCATGACAGGCACTGCCTCTGATCACCGTGAATGTCCCGGGCCGCAGGATCCCAAGACCCCGCAGCACAGACGCTGTGACATGGAGTCAATCGCTTTGGGGCCGGAGCGTCCAGCGGGCTCTTGGTTGCTCCCGTGAGCTGCGTGCGCTGCGCAGGGTTAATCTGCAGCATTACAAGGCAGGCCCTGGGCACAAGCCTGCTTTGCTGTTTATGTAAGAGCTTTAATCGCCCTGCAGCTGGGCCCTGGCTCTGGACTGGAGAATAATCCTGCTCTGAGATCCCCCCCCCGAGGCTCAGATTAGAGGGGCCTGGAGTGGGGCCAGGGCCCCTGCTGTTGACTCCATACCACAAAGCTGCTTCTGCTGGGCCCCATCTGTGCACCTGCCCCAGCCGCACTCTCCTGACTCCACCACAGCTTATTGGAGGGCACAGCCGAGCACAGCCTCCCCCGGGGGCAGCACATCAGCAGTTTGCTACAGCGCTGGGGCAGCCTCGTGTGATGCGCACACAGGGAGTCCTGCTGGCATCTGACTCTGCTATTAAACAGCCCCCTAGCTTGAGCTCGGCGAGCCTGACTTGGCTGGCGCAGGCCAGCCACGGGCTTTTAATTGCAGCGCAGACGTACCCTGCGTGCCAGAGCGAGCTCCCTGGCCTGGATCGCAAGATTCCAAGGAGGGGACTGCTTTTATCCAGCACACCGCGCCGCGTTCAGCTTAGCAGCACTAGCCCCATGACCATGCTGGCACCGTGCTCTGCTAGCGGCTGTTGTCGGGAGTGATCGCTTCCCCGGAGCAGGCTCACGATCAACGTTACAGGCCTGCCAACTATGCCGTGCTTCTAGAAACAGAGGCAGACCCGTCCTTCACCTCAGAAGAGCTCGATGAGCCAGGACAAGCGTCCAGGTAAAGGCGCAGGCGGGGCGATTGCTGGGGAGGGCAGAACGGTAGGGTGGAGTCCTGGGCAAAAGAGAAGCCTTGTTTCTGCCCAGCTCAGGAGGCAATGCCATCTGCTGAATGTGGGGACGCTCCTGCCCGATTGCAGCTCAGGGAGGTCCCCACAGCAGGCACCTTGGGGACGCGTAGCACCATGCGGGTTGGCAGGAATCCTGCCATCTCCACGGCATCCAGCAATTCCCCTGGAGAAGAACAGTACCGCGCGGATGCTCCAGGGCGGAACAGTTCCTCCCTCCACTAAAGTGCTCTGGGCTGGTCCTGCTGCTCCTGCCAGCCGGAAATTGCTGCACCAAGTGGATCCATTGCTTTTAACGAGATTGTTTCCTAACGGTTGCAGTCCCGGTGCGGAGGGGGAGAGCCCGGAGCAGCAGGCAAGCACCAATCCAGCATTCGTGAAGCAACAAAAAGGTTGGGATTGATGCTTTTTCTTCCTTCAATTATCTCCTGTTTAGCCTGAGTCCTGATCCTCCGAGAAACCCGGCTGTCTGCAAATAGCTGGTGAGTGTCCCCTCCTGCAGCCTACGGCTGATCGATCAATTGCTTTGTAGCTGGCTTGCCCACTGGCCAGCACATGCACAGAGCCAGGTACCAGGGCCAGGCACAGGGGGAGTCAGGACCATCCCTCCTGGGTTGCCCCAGCTGAGAGAAGCCCCTGGAGCTGCAAACTCTAGCAGAGGGGTGTGGAGAAAAGCCCTCGCTGCACTGGAGGGGCCGCCAGCTGGGACGGGCTGGGCCTGCCCTGCCAGGGGTGGGGGTGCATCGCAGCCTGTTGGGAGCAGGGCTGGAGGCCTGTGCTCTGCACCCTGGGAGCAGCTGGCTGGGAAGTGGGGGGTCCCAAAGGAGATGGGCCCCTAGGCTCAGAGCAGAGGCTATGGTGTGTAGCGCAGCGACCCAGCCTGGCCTCGCGCGGAGGGGGCCTGGCCCTGACCTTGGCCCTTTGCCCGGCGATGGCACCAGCTGTGGGGGTCGGTGCACCCCAGGAATCAGCTCCCCCAGCGGCTGGGCTGGGCTATGAGCGCTGTGTCCCCCTGGCTCTGGCAGGGAGGCTGCCCCCCCAGCGGGGTTGGACGGTGCCCCCCCGGGAGGTGTATTTCCCTCCCTGTGGGGGCTAACCCCGGGCAGAGCAGGCCAGGTCCTGGGGAAAGAGCCTCTGGGCCAGACGGTGTTGGGGGGGGGGAGACCCAGGGGGTGGGAGGACGGGGGCAGGGGTGGGGCCCTAAGGTGCGGGGGGGAGGGCGGGCCGGCAGGGCCGAGCAGGTTCAGCTCTGGGGGGGCTGGCGGCCGGCGCGGGGGGCAGCAGAGAGCCCATCCCGGGCCGGTGCTGGCAGAGCCCCTCCCCCCCCCAAGCCCGCCTGCGACTGCTGCTGCCCGCAGATGCCCGGCCCGGGCGAGGTGAGCGGAGCCGGCTCCCTCGGGCTCCGGGAGCGGCTGGAGCCGGGCTGCCCGGCTGGGTGCGCCCGAGTCTGCAGACAGCGGGGCCGCCGAGCGCTCTGCCTCTCTTGGGCTCTGCCCATGACACCAGGGCAGTGGCCAGGCTCCAGGCGGGCATGAGGGGCTCAGGGCAGGCTGGTCTGGCTGGCTGGGAACGGGGGGCTGCGGGGTGCCAGGGTGCACCCACCCTAGTCTGGACGGGACCTTGCCGTCGGGCCCGTCTCCCAGGCGCTCTCGGTGGCCGCGAGCCATTGGCGGGACTCTGGGGACACCGTGGCCGCCTCGATAACCAGCTCCCGGTTCCCAAACTGGCAAAAAGCAGTGCTGGATCGAGGCCTGGGCGCGGCAGCCCAGGCCGGGTCCAGCTCTTGGAGCTGGGTTCAGCTCTTAGCAAGAAATGAGCTCTCCCCTCCCCAGCCCTCGTGGAGGCAAGAAGAGCTTGAAAAGAGGAGGCAAGTGCTGCCTGCCTGAGTCTGCCGACAGCCTGAAACGCCAGTTCCAAGAGCTGGGACCTGCCCATTCCTCATAGTCAGTCTCTGGGCCGGCTTTCAGCTCAGGCTGCACCCGATGTGCACGCGACCGGCCAGAGGAGGAGCGTTCTCACCTTCTAGTGACTCGCCTTCGCTCGCAGGCCCTAAGAACGCGAGTTCAGTACAGAGTCGTCTCTTCTTGGCACTGGCCGTACGTACGTTTCACATGCTTTAGATGATCAGGATCTTGGTGGAGACCGTCCATGCCTCCCTGTGGTGACCTATTTTACATATACAGGGGATCCCTGTAAAACCGTGTGTTCCCCTAGCGCCATCTGCCAAGAGTCCATGGGTCACCGTCTGTGCCGGCCCAAGGTCGGCCGCTCTGTTTGTTTGGGGCATTTCACCACGGGAAGTTTTTTGCCTGACTTGTGGAGTAGCACAGCTGTCGTGAGTAGGATCCCTCCCGTGCAGTCTCCTTGGGCAGTGCCAGCCACTCCCAAGAGGTGCACGGGAAAGCTGGGCTAACTCACCCCTCGGAAAGCCTCCTCCTGACCCCATCAGCCCAGAAGCAGGGAGGGGTTGTAGATCTGCCAACGCTCTCGGTTATTTTAGTCTGTCCTGTTGTAAGCCTGGAGGTTCCTGTGACCCAGAGAAACAGCCAGTCCCTGTTGGAATCCCACAGAGCTCTTGGCCTCAGTTGTCTTTTGTGGTAGTGAGTTCCACAGGCTAATTGTGTGGTGGGTGAGAGACTATCTCCTTTGATAGCTGTTAGATTTGTTCCCTTTTCAATGTCATTGCATTTCCCTTTCTTGTGTTACCAGACGGAGAACAGCTGCTCCCAATCTACCACCGCTAGACCACTCAGTTTTGGATAGTCTGTTAACGTGCCCCTCCCCCTCCGGCCTTATCCTGCCTCTCTCCAAGGGACCAACCCCAGTTGTTTGCTCCTCCTCCGAGTTTCTCCCACCCCTGATCCGTCTCAGCGCTCCTCTGTGAACATGCATCCTGTGTGAGCTGGGGCCGGCCCTGCACGCTGGGGCCAGCTGTGGCCGCGTCACTGATTTATGTAAAGACAATAAAATGTTCCCTGTCCCATTCCCCGGCCTGTTCCGTATGCACCGGGCTTGGTTTGGAGCTGCCCCCAGTGACGTCCAGGATGTTGCCCTGGGTTGATGCACCGCATGGGGCTCACAGGTCACCGTGAGCAGCTCAGGTTCCCCCCCATTGTGCATCCCCTGCTATTTGCCAGCATTGAATCGCACCTGCCGCCATGCAGCCCCCAGGGCCCTAGATTGCTCTCGCTTTCCCAGAGACACCCCCCGCCCTGCCCTGCTTGCGGGCAGAGGGGCTGAAACACTGGCGGTGTGCCCGTGTGAGGTTTGCTGGTCGAGCCCGTGCTGAGCGTTGGCCTGCCCGAGCCAGAACTCTGCTGCTCTCTCCCTCAGATGGAGCGTATGATCATGAGCATGCAGGATCCCGACATGGGCATCAAGATGAGAAACCAGCGCCTGCTGATTACGGTGATCCCGCACGCCATGACTGGTGAGTGCTGCCAGGCTTCCCTCCCGCCTCCCTGCCTGCGGCTCCCCGACCTCCCAGGGCTGCTCAGCCGCCTGCCCCATAGCCCCCAGAGCTGGTGACCATGGTGGGGAAATCCCAGGTTCGTGGGCGCCATGCCCCGGGCTCCGAGAGCAAAGAGCAGCTCTGGGACGCGCTGCGGGAGTGCGGGTGCAATGAGTGCGCCTTGCACGGCAATTCCAGGGCGCCATCCGCTGGGCAAGAGCTGTGGGGGGGGTGAGGCACGGGTCATTGTGGGGGGCGGAACTTGTGTGCTGAGTGTGCAAGCAGTTGTGAGTGGAAGTGCACAGTGTGTGTTCATGCACCATGTCTGGGGCTACCCATGGGAGCATCCATCGCGTGTGGGGTGCATGCGCTGCGTACAGTGATCAGTGTGAGCGTGCGCTGGGGTGGTGTGGCTGGGTGCGCACCCCACTGAGCTGCACTCTGGGCCTGAGTGCCCAGGCCCCAAGGAGCCACTGTGGGCAGGGACGTGTGGGGCTGAGCGGGGGGCTGGCGGGGTTGGGCAGGGCGGGATGGCTCAGAGCTGCCCTGCCCCACCCCTGCAGCGCATACACACCCAGCCAGGACCCCATGTCACCTCCACTCCCATGTACCCCTGGCCCTACGCCCCCCCACCTCAGCATTAGTCCCCTGGACCTGCCCCCCCCCTGCACCCCCAATGACCTCCCCCAGCGCTGTGTCACCTCCCTGGCCCTGAGCCCCCCCATAACCACTCTGCTCCACTCCCATCTCCCCCCAGGGCCTGCCCCCTCATAACCTCCTTGCTCCTGCCCCAAGCCCCGCATCACCTTTATACACAGACGTGGGGTTGTGCTGACGCCCCTCCCTTCTGACTCCCTGCCCCTGTGCGGCCCCACAGCTATGCGCCCCTAGTGACGGGCACTCCTGTCCCCTAGGGAATGACATCGTGGAGTGGCTCATCCAGAAGTACGCCATTTCCGAGGAGGGTGAGTGTCAGCCCGCCCTGCCTGGCAGCGCCCTGCTCCGTGCCGGCTGCGTGCCAGGCGAGCCGCAAGGCCCACATGCTGTCTGGGCATTGGCCCCCACCCCCACGTGGCAGGTATTTGGAGACCGGATCTCTGCAGGGGGCTGGAGGACAGACAAAACCAGCTTGCTCGGTTTGCAAGGCCCGGGGCCATTTCTGCTGCCGACTCCCTCAGTGGGCCAAGGCAGGGCCAGGTCCTGATCCGGACGCCTGCCCCTGGATCACAAGGCTGCCTCATTAGGACCCTTGCCCGAGCTGCTCGCCTCTTCTCCCCACGGAGCCTGGCGTGATGCAAGGGGCGCAGTGCCCATGGGGACGAGCCTTGCTCAGCTTAGCGTTAGCCTGGCCCGGCCTGGCCTCTCCTGGCACCACTGTGAGGTGGGCATCTCGCGGGGCTGCCGCCGCTGGGTCTGAGCCCCAGAGCGCAGGGAGGAGGCTGCAGTGCAGTGGGTCACGCAGAGGTGCCATGCAGCCGGCGTGGAGGCCACGATGCAGCCAGCCAGGATGCTGTAGGGCAATATGGCTGCCCCGACATCTGCCTGGGGCTCATCCCCGGAGCATCTGGGAACGCTTCACTGCAGGCACGTTGACCTAAAAGGCCACTGGGGTGAGAGAGATGCACAGTGACACTCAGAGGACTTAAACTGCAGCCACTTCTGGGGCGGTGTAAGGCGGCCACCAGCCATGCAGCAGTGAGGCGGGAGTGTCCAGCCCAGGGTCCCCTGAGGAGAGTGGCTTCCCTTACGCGGGGTGCCCACGCCAGGCCATCTCCCCGGGCTGCATTCCCAGCCCCCGTCCCTCTTTGCCAGCCAGCGCCCAGCCTCCCCAGAGCAGACGGGGGCACCGTGGGGGCATGGGAGAGGCTCTGGGGCAGCGGGCGGCAGACGGGAGCGGCCCCTCCTCTCCCAGCCCCTGGTTACGCTCTCGCCCGCAGAGTCCTTGCACCTTGGCAACCTCCTGGTGAAGCACGGCTACATCTACCCCCTGAGGGACCCTCGCAGCCTGGTGCTCCGGGCAGACGACTCCCCCTACCGGTTCCAGGTAGGCCAGTGCCGGGAGGGGGCTGGGGCTCCCCCCGAGGGGGCTGGGGCTCCGAGCCCGCTCCCCCTACACCTTCCTGGGAGGCCTGGCGCTGGGGGTCGCTCGCTCTAGGTCTCCTGATAGCGTACCAATGTGTGCCCGTTGCACTGTCCCAGGAGGCCCAGTGCCAGGTTCATTGCAGCGCCTCCGTGTTACCCGCCTGGAGGGTCCTGCCCGGAGCGAGGGCACGGGGCGCTCTGCTCCGTGGCCGAATCCACTCCCGCACCCACCCAGCTGCCTGGCTCCTCTCTGTCCCGTTAGCGGGGCGGTGCTGGAGAGGGCTCTGCCCCGGGCGAGTGAGCCGCCTGCCAGCGGGCTCCCTGCCACCCTTGTGTGGGACGTGCCAGCTGGGGCCTGGGCTGTGTCTGTCTTCACTCCGGGAGGGCTGGGGCCAGGACATTTAAAGGGGCCCCGTTCAGGCCTGCTTTGGAGAGGAGTAGCCTGGGGGCCCGGTGTGTGGCAGTGCCCTGCTCCGTGGGGAGCGGCTGCAGTGCCGTGTGGTTTGACTCAGCCCAGCTGGGCTCTCCCGCGGGGGCCCACACGAGGCACGAACTTCTCTTGACGCCCCGAGCGCAGGCACAGCGTGAACAAGACCCCAGCTGTAGGGGCGCCCCTGGGAGCCCCCTGCTGTGCTCCTGCAGATCCCCAGGGCGGGGGGGGTGGGCATGTGCCACTGCAGAGATGGCCTGGGCAAAAGGAAGGGGGCAGCAGCAACTGGGAGCTGGTGCCTTCGCAACCTGCCAGGACGCACTGCTTCCGAGAGCTGCGGGACAGGCCCCCAGAGGCGGCACTGGTGGGCATGTGGGGGTTCGCCGGGCTGCACATGGCTGGCTGATTGTCTCTGGGGCAGACGGCAGAGCTCTGTGCATGGGGCAGCTCTGGGGGGATCTGCTCTGGCGTCTCTGACGTGGAGCTTTCCTCCCATTTTCCCCAGGAACAGGAGTGGTGGGGGGATTGATCTGGCCCGTTACCAGCCCCATCCTCACCCCCAGCCCAGTGGGTCCTGGCACAGATGCTTCCCTGGTGGGTCCAGGGCCTGTGATCCACCCTAACCCAGCCACAGCGGTGTCTGTATCTCTCTCTCTCTCTCTCTCTCTCTCTGCAGACTCCCTATTTCTGGACAAGCTCAAAGTGGCCAGCCACGGAGCTGGATTATGGTGGGTGTCGCCTGCCCTGCCCCACACAGGCTGCCTGGCCTGAGTCTAAAGGACCCCTCAGCCCTGGTCAAGCCTGTCTTGATGACCTCATGGCCAGGCTCTGCCCCACTCCGGAGCCAGCTCCCCCTCACCTGCAGGCGAGGTGCCTGTGAGGTGCAGGTCGCTGGCTGCCATGGGAGCAGTGAAGACCCTGTCCCAGCACGGGGGGCTTGGGTCCTGCGGGCTGCAGAGCAGCGGTTCCCCAAACCTGTGCGCCCCCTGCCCCCAGGCCTTCTGAACCAGGGGGACAGGCTATGTTTGTCTCCCATTCCCCAGAGCCCAGGGCTGGGAACCTGGTGTCCTGCCTTTCCATCGGGGCCCTGACGGTTGGGCAAGCCCCTGACCCTCCCTGCTGCCATCCCACTGTTGCAAATGGGCACCGCTCGCCCCCGGGGGGTGGATGGGCAAAGGGGAAGAGGCAGCATTCTTGTGATGGCCTCTGGAGAGATCAGAGCCGAGGCAGTGCCAGGCTGAGCAGCCAGCCCCGCACAGCTCCATGGTCATGGACGCCCTGCCCTGACCGGCTCCTCTTCCTCGCGGCAGCGATCTATCTGGCGAAGAAGAACATCCGCAAGCAGGGCGACCTCATCGACCATGAGAAGGTACGAGCTGTACCCACCGCAGTGGGGCACGGGCAAGGCAGGGGGAGCAGGGTCCTGAGCTGCCGCCCAGGAGAGCTGGATGCAAATCTCAACCACCTTTAGGTCACAAGTGCAATGAGTTTGAGGAGTCTTAGCCTAGCTCCTGGTGGAGATTTGTCCCCTTCAAGGAACCACCTCATCTGAGCCACTTTTGAGTCTCTGCTTAGCAGAAGCCCGTGTCTGAAATATGGGGGCATGGGGCTGCAAGTTGGGATGGAGGGGCAGCGGTAGAGGTGGGGGGAGCCCAGGATGGGATGCTAGGGGGCTGTGGGTTGGGTTTGGGGGCAACGGCAGAGCTGTGGTGGGGGCCCCCAGAGTTGGCCTGGCAGGGTGCTATGGATGGGATCGGGGAGCAGATGGGGGAGTCAGTGTGTCAGGAGTCCTGGGGTCTGATGGAGGCCCTTTGAATGTGGGGCAGACCCATGGCCCCGTGTAGAATGGGTTGGGTTGGAGGATGGGCTTGCAGGGCTGACTGCCCTTTACGCTCACTTTAGGATAACTACAACCTGCTGCACAAGAGAATCAACCACACGTGGGATTTTGTGGTGATGCAGGCGCGGGAGCAGCTCCGGTGAGTCCCTTGCGGTGGGCTGTACCCCAGCATGGCTGTGGGGACCGAGGGCCAGGGCACCGCTTTGCCCTGCCCCTGTTGGCATCTGGCAATCGACCCGTGGCCACAGAACGTACCGGGAATCCATCCTCTTCTGCCAAATCACGCTCCAAAGCGACCAGTGATTTGGGGTCCCCATTGGGGGTGTCGGATGGGCGGGGAGCTCAGCGCTCACTGACCCCCGGACCCTTCCCAGCCTCTCAGCCTGGGCTCCCGAAACCCTGGGCTGTTCCCTGGGTCCATCCAGAACCATGAGCATGAGCCCACAGGCCCGGCCCCTGTACCTGGGCAGTCATTGGCTCCTGTGCCACACTACCGCTCTGAGCGGATCATCTCGTGCCCACTGTGTCCTGGTGTGACCGGCTGGCCAGGGTGCAGCAGGGACAGGGCTACCCAAGCGCTGGAGCCCAGGGCGGCTGCCCTGCTTGCCCCCTCCTGGGCCAGTCAGCGGGGGAAGGCCCAGGGCGCTGCCAGGCTCAGCAGGATGGTTATGGAGCCACAGCCGGGCACCGGGCGCGTTCGACCGAGTGCGGGACGGCAGCGTGGGCGCCCCTCTGGGCGAGGCAGGGCCTGGAGCTCCCATTGCCCCCTGCAGTGGTGAGGGGCTGCAGCCAAGCGGGGGAAGGCTGGGGCCTGGCGCAGGCCCCTCTTCTGGGAGGCACCAGCCGTTGTCTGCCCCGCTGGCTGGTGTGTTGGCGAGCTGCTGCCTTCGGCCCCGCTGTGCTCTGATGCTACCCTTCCCTTGACAGGGCAGCCAAGCGGCGACGGAAGGGGGACCGCATTGTCATAGACTGCCAGGAGCAGGCCTATTGGCTGGTCAACAGGCCCCCGGTAAGGCCAGGCTGGGGTCCTGCCGCCCGCCCAGAGCCAGCAGGAGAGTCCCGGGAGGGGAGGGAGAACCTGGGGAGGGGGGACTCCTTGGTGTACATTGGCAGGAGGACCCGTGGGGCAGGACTGGCAGAGCGAGGTATGGTGTGATGGCGGGGGGGACCCACGGGCGGGGTGTGTTGGTGGGTGGGATCTGTGGGGTGCCATGTGCTGAGGTGGCAGGGCATCACCCCAAGGTGGGGTCTGGCCAGCCCTGGGTGGCCCTCGGGTGACGGCTGCATTCCAGCCCCTCTTCCAGCTGTGGGTGTGAGAAGGGTACACCACTCCCGCCTCCATTGGCACTGTCACCTTGGGTGCAGTCTGCCTTCACGCCCCAGCCCTGGGCACAGAGCCGGAGAGCAGCCCCTCGCTCCGCTAATCCCTCGCCCTACGGAGCCCAGCACCACGGGGTGGGGGTCTCCTCTCTCCAGGCTGTGCAGCCAGAGGGGCACACACAACTGTGCCAGCTCCCAGCAGCTCTGCCCAGGAGCACGGTGCCCCCATGCCCGGCCTGGCTGTCTCCGGGGACGCAGCGTGGTGTTGCCAGCTCACGTGTTAACAGCTGGCGTGAAATCCCCAGCTTGCCCTTTAGGCTGATGCCAGTTGCTGCCTGAGGGACGTGGCCTCGCTGTCCCTGGGGGGGTCTCCCAGCCCACTGCAGCTGTGCTGTTCTGGCCTGCGCCCGGCTGGGGCGGGAGTGTAAGTTGCTGGGCAGGGGGCACCTGGAGCACACCGGGGCAGGGTCTGTTGTCTGGACACGTCACACGTGCAGGGAGCGCCAGCTCCGGGCAGCTTCCCGCTAGCCACGCTCCCAGCGCTGTGGGACCGGGCCAGTTCCCTGGGGCCTGGACTGCAGCTGACACCCTTGGGGGCTCTTTCAGTGGTGGGCAGCTACCATCCTGGGGGACTGGGTTGAACCAGAGCATGCTGGGCCTACAGCCCCGTGTGCCGGGCCAGGGGCTCGCCCACCCCTGGGGCTCTGGGGGGACTGGTGGAAAGGAGGGCTGCCTGGAGTGCGGGGGACAGGCACTGCCACGTGTGCCCGGGAGCAGGGCCCTCTGCCCTTGAGGCCTGATGCTGGCGTGGGAAGTGCTAACAGGTGGCCACGAGGGGCCCGTTCTTAAGGCCGCACCCAGTGTGGTGTGAACTGTCCCACATGCAGGAGCCCCCAGTCCTTCCTTCCCTGTGGAGACCATTTGCGGCCTGAGGGACTCCCCGGCTTGCACCCACACTCAGCATCCCCCAGCTGCAGAGCCCCCTGCTTCCCTGGCCGCAGCTGTCTCTCCACAACCCCCCTGCTTCCTTCCGAGGCCTGTCTGGGCCAGAAGAGGAACCTGCCCCGCTTGGCTGGTGCAGCTCCCCACCAAGCCCCCCTCTGCCCATTGGTGCAGCTCCCCAAGGTGCGGGTTAGGTGGGTGTCAGCGCGTCTACACCCGGGCACTGCCCCGGTCCCACGAGGTCGGGTCTGGGTGGATTGCCTTTCCTGTGCCAGGGTGTCTCAGAGCCAAGGGGGGAGCTGCCCAGTGTCATGGTGGCCACGTGGAGGCATGGGGAAGGGTAATGCCAGGGGGGCCATAACCTCGTTTTCTCTCCTCTCGCAGCCCGGAGCCCTGAACGTGATGGAGCACGGGCCGGAGCGGAGGAATTGCCACATCAGCCGGGTGCAGCTGGTGAGTGTCGTGCCAGCCTGTGCTCCTCTCTGACTGCCGCTGCGCCGCAGGCCGGGGCCCCTCTCCGAGGCTTCAGAGAAAAGGGAAAAAAACTCATCTTACAACGGAGCATCAGGGGGAAATTTCCCTGCTGCCTGGTGTGGCGCGCGAGAGCGGCGCACGGCCATTCTCCGAATTGCAAGCGCGGGGGTGCGATGCCAGTGCCCGTCCTCAGCTTGGACCCCACCATCGCCCTGGAGGTGCTTGGTCCGTTGCCAGCTGTGGGTGTGCCTGAGACCCCGGTGGCATGGCCCTCTCTGTGCCCAGCCCCAGTCGCTGCAGACGGCAGTTGGGTTCCTGCTGCTCTCCCTGGTGGCCTCTCTCGGGTCGCCAGATCCCAGGCTGCCTCTGGGGGTTTGGGATAAATTCCGAGGCGTTAACTCCTCCCAGCTGCTCTCCCCACCCGCCCCGTCTCTGAGCTCTCCGTCCCTATGTGGTGTCTGTCCCCCCTGCCGTGCCCACCCCTCTAATCCCCTGGGCCGAGGCATTCAGGGACCGTTTGCTCCTCTCCAGACGGTTGGGAATCCTCGCTGGGCTGGGCCCTGCTGATCTGCGGGGAGAGCCAGGCCTTCCCCATCCCCATAGCTGCTCCCTGGCCGTGCCAGCTGCACCAGGTGATTGGCTGGGTCTGGTGCGCCTGCGCTGTCTGTCCTAGCATCACCCTCTCCGTCGCCAGACACCTGTCCGCTCTGAGCGCCCTCCCCTCGCCTCCCCCATGGCCACCAGGCCTGCCACTGCGACGGAATGGCCGGGGCAGAGCCAGCCGTAGCCCTGGGGAGTGATGTCAGCCGGTGCTGGGAGGCGCTAAAGTCCCAGTGGCTCCCCCGTGGGCAGCGGGTCAGTCTCTGGGCAGAGCCTCGCCACGGCGAGCCCTGGGACGGGGCCAAGCGCCATGGCAGCTGCAGCTGGCCTTGGGGGTGGGAGGCTGGTCTCTCCGTGCCTGCTGGCTGCCCCTCCTGTGTCTCGTAGCGTCACTAACCCAGCCCACGGGAGCTCCTGTCCCTCTGTCCTGCCGGCTCCTTACTAACTGCTGGGCTTTCTCTTCTCCTGTCCTGTGCCGCGTCTTCCGTCCAAGTAAGTGTCTCTCACCCAGGGCTGCCCACGAGGGGCCTGCGCGATGGGCTGGGCTGCAGGGGTTGGGGGTGCACAGGCGGCAGCAGCGCCTGGCAGTTAGAGCAGGGCACTGGGAGCCAGGACTCCTGGGTTCTATTCCAGGCTCCCCTACTTACCGGTGTGTGAGTGGGGGCAGGGCAAGCGAGCATGCCCCCTGTGGGGTGGAAGGAGGCCATGTGGGGCAGTGCTGCCCAGTGGATGGAGCAAGGCACTGGGCCATCCCTAATCCCCCCCGGCCATGGCGCTGGGCAGCTCTTGAGTTCATGCTGCAAGTCCCAGCTGGGGCTGTGCAGTCATGCTGTCCTTCCTAGCCCAGCTGGGGGCTGCACGGCCCCCCACACCAGGTGGGTCCCTGCGAGGAGACCACGCCCTGGGGCCTGCATCCGGCGGGGACGCTGCTCCCCCTGTCACCTGGGCACCCGCCTGGGATAGTGCCATGCAGCTCTATGCACGTGCAGGCACCTGCCCCCTCCCCTACTGTGCAGTGAGGTGTTGCCTGTGGGGGTTGGGTGCCCATTGTGTGCTGGGGGCATTTGCAGGTGCCCATCACCCTGGCGTCAGGTTCGTGGCTGTGAAGCTCCCTGCTTCCACTTCTTCCCCTGGGACCTGGAGAGCAGGGATCCTGCTGCTGTCCCCCCAGGGCTCCGGGCCCTGCCCTGGCCCTGCCAGAGTGGGGAATGGGGGGGTCCCAGGTTGTGCGGCTACCCCGCTGGGCAGAGCAAAGGACCCTCCAGGTCCTGGCCAGCCCCCAGGACCCCAGTCCGGCTGGGCTGTTGGACACAGCTGAGAGTCCCAGGGCTGGGCTGCACCTGGGAGCACCGTGGGTGCAAGGCTGGCGTGGCTCGAGGCAGGCTGGCAGCCAAGCCTTGGGAGCTGGGGCTGACCCTCTGTGGGCAGGGCTGGTGCAGCCGAGCTCTCGGCTCCCAGCAGGGGTTGCCGGGGGCTCTGCTGGGCGCTCACGCTCCTCCATCCGTCTCTTTCAGCCCCAGAACACCGATCACTACAAGCGGGAGGTGAGTGCGGGGTTGGTGCCGGCCCAGCTGCACCCTGGGCAGGGGGTTGGCAATGCCTTGGTTTAGAGGTTGTGTGCCCCCCCCCCCAACTGGGCTACAGAAGCCAGTGGAAGGGAGGCCACTGGTAGCCTGGGGTTCGGCTAGCCAGGCCTGCGGGGTTTCCTGACATGCTTGTGACCCTGCTGGAAGCCACCCAGCGATGACAGAACCAATGCTACTGCAGGAGCAAGTGGACGGGCCATGCCTGTGGCTGTGTTCTGCATCCCGTCCTGCCAGGAGCAGGGAAATCTTTGCTAAATCTGTCCAGAAAGGGGGAGGTTGGTGCCTCGGGCACCCAGGGGTTTGCTCAAGCTCTGGTTGTTTCCCTGTGAGCTGTGCCAGGCTGTGGGGGCAGGGGTGGGTAACAGCTAGCAGCAGCTGGAGCGGTTCTGCCCCTCCAGGGTCTGTGCCCTGGATCTTGGGCTGGCCGGACATTGCAGTTCTCCCCTCACCCCACTGCTCTCTGCTCCCCCTGCGGCCGTGCCCAGATCGAGTGCTGCCGAAAGGCCATGGGCAGGACCCGGGTGAAGTCCTCCATCTGCTTGGAGGGGTAAGTTGCCATCCCCGGCGGGCGGTGGAAAGGGGCCCGGGGGAGTCTCGCTGGCATTTCCATCCTGGTCCCTGGGCACAGGCTGCGCTGCTCTCACCCCCTGCACTGCCCTGGCTCTCCCTCTTCTCAGCCTAATACTGCCCGCCCCCAGCTGCTGGCGCCCAGCGGGAGCTGCAGCTACCCTGTGCAAGGTCCTTTTCCAGCATCCAGCCACTGGGACATTCACGTCCCTGGCACAGAGCCCCACAGTGGGATTGTTATTCCCGGTGCCCCTCAGTCCTGACTGCAGCCCCTGCCACCCCAGCCCTGGGCCCCGTGTCTATATTTCAGCATGGTCCTGCGGCCTCCTGGCATCTCCGCACCACAGGCTGGTGCTCGTGTGACCCTCCCAGACACAAGCTTGCCCCTGGCTCTGCCCCACCCTCCGCAGCAAGCCGTGGGGCTGGGCAGGGCTTTGAGACTGTCCAGCAAGATGGGTGCAGCATGGCACATGCCCACTGCCTGGCTGGGGCTGCTGACCCACTGCAGCCTTAGCCTGAGTCCTGCCCCTTCCCTGGGGCATGCTGGGAACCAGCTCCCCACATCAGCGGCCTCGACCCCCCAGACCTGCCCTTCCAGGCCTGCCGAGGGGCTGGGTGCTGTCCCCGTCCCTCTGTTGGGGGGCACTGGCAGGGCGCGTGGGCCAGAGCAACACCCCACAGTGCTGCTTGGCCGGGCCCCTCCACCCCATGGCTCTGCGGGAGCTGGACCTGCCTGCAGGGCTTGTGGCCAGCCCCCAGCATGGGCCCAGAGGCCAGCCCTGCTCACCCTTGCCCCTCCCTCGGCAGGTACATCAAGTTCAACGAGCAATACGTGCCCCACGACCCAGTCATGTCTGGCTGCCTGCCTAGCAACCCCTGGATCACAGACGACACCACGTACTGGGCCATGAACGCCCCCGCGTGAGTGCCGGGGGCGGGGGCCGTGCAGGCCAGCGGGGGGGGCTGGCAGGGGCAGGAAAGAGGCTGGCGCGCTGCAGGCGGTGGGCGCTGGGTTGCTGGGCAGCGGGCCCCCCGTGACCTGGGCTCCCTCGCCTTCAGGGTGACGCCGCCGACCAAGCTACGGGTGGAGCGTTGGGCCTTCAGCTTCAGCGAGCTGCTGGGCGACGCGCTGGGCCGCCAGCAGCTGCTGGAGTTCCTCAAGAAGGAGTTCAGCGGTGAGTGACCCGCGGGCCCGGGCTGGGCCCTTGGTGCCATCCTGGGGCTGGCGCCTCCTTCCTGCCCCGCGGGGCCCTGCGGCTGGCATGCGCAGGGCACCAGGGAGCACGGCGCCTCCTGGGAGAGCCCCTCCCGCGCCAGGGCTGCAGGGTGCTCGGCAAGGCTCAAGCCCGCTGGGCTCATGGGGTCAGGGGACTGGCGCGGCCAGCGACGGAGCACCCGGCAGGGACCCGCCCTGTGCACGGCCCTGCCTGGGGTCAGTCTCTCCCGCCCTGGCTTCCCAGCCGCGCGAGACGGGGCCGCTCCCTGCTCTGCGCTGCCAACGGCCTCCCTCTCCTGCCAGCTGAGAACCTGAGCTTCTGGGAGGCGTGTGAGGAGCTGCGCTATGGGGAGCAGGCCCGCATCGCCCACACCGTGGACTCCATCTACCAGTGAGTGCCCGGTCCCCATCACGCATGGGGGCCCAGCCCCAGACACGGGGGGGGAAGAGAGGAGAATGTACCAGTCCCAGATTTGCAGGAGAGGCCCAGGGCACCTGAGGGGAGTGGAGGGCCCTGTCCGAAGTGGGGGACCTAGGAGACAGCAGGGGGCTCCCCCCGTTCCCCCAGCTTGAGCTGTCCTGGCCGACAGCACCTGCTCGTTGGGGTCTGGGCGCGGCCTCTGCCCCTCAACCCTGCAGCGGGAGCCGCCTAGCCACTGCCCCTGCCACGGCCTTGCTGGGGGCCCCAGACCCAAGCCAGAGAAGAGGGGTATCATTGCCCTTGGGCCGGCTCTGCTCAGCCCAGGCCGTGTGCCCTGCTCTCCAGGCAGTTCCTGGCCCCCGGCGCCACCCGCTGGGTGAACATCGACAGCAAGACCATGGAGAGGACCCTCGAGGGCATCAAGACGCCCCATCGCTACGTGATGGATGATGCCCAGATGCACATCTACATGCTGATGAAGAAGGTGGGGGTCCAGGCCCTGTCTCCGTGGCTGGGCTGCTCTGGGCACTTGCTCTTCCCCTGCAGCCAGCCTGGGTCCTGGCGCCACCTCCTTGCCCTCAGCTTCTGCCCCAAGTTACCTGTGGGTGGGGCTGGGGGAGCCCTGGGCACCCGGCTGCAGCTCTACCACCCCAGAGTGGGTGGGGGAGGGCATTCTCCCAGGGCAAGCTGGTCGTGTGGGGGAGGGGCCCTGGGGCAGGCTGGCTAGTTGGGTTGGATGGACTGGGGGTCTTGGGCAGTTTGCGGGTCAGCCTGTGCCCCCCCTCATGCTCTGTGCTGCCCCCCCAGGACTCATACCCGCGCTTCCTCAAGTCGGAGCTGTACCGCAGCCTGCTGGCCGAGGCCGTCGTGCCCCCGGAGACCAAGAAACGGTGAGTGGAGCCCGGGGCAGCTGGTGGGCATGGAGCGCCTGGCCTAGGCCTGTGGAAGGGGCTGAGGGGCAAGGGAGAGACCAGGGGCTTGCTGGGGAAGAGGTGCTCCGGGCCCCTAACAGCGGCCCCTCCCCCCGTGCCAGTTCCGCTCACCTCTGCCCCCATCCCGGGCACTACCCTGCCCCAGGTGCTCACCCACCACATGCCAGGAGCTAGCCCCACCCTGCACTCACCCTCCCCGGGCGCTCACCCACCTCTGGGTGCTCCCATGACCCCCCGTCCCGGGCGCTAACCTGTGGCTCTCTCCCGCAGAGTTTTCCCCTTCATGAGGAAGCAGCGTCACTCCAGCCCCAGCCCGGCGCTGCTGCTGCCCGCGGGGGAGCCCGAGGCGAAGGCCGAGGACCAGAGCAAGGCGCCTGCGGTCGCTGTCCCCATAGAGAGCTAAGCCCACCACCCACCCCAGGCTGAGCGCTCTGCACAGAGAGGTGGGCATGGGCTGGATGAGGTGGGGCAGCGGCTGCTGGGCCCCATGGGGCCACCTGCTCCTCCCCCAGCCTGGCCGATCATTGTGGCCTGGGGCTTCCCAGGCAGGTGTTTGGGAGGCAACCACCCTTCCCTGCCCTGCCTCACTCAGGCAGCGCCAGGGCAGCGTGGGCCGATCAGGGGGTCTGTTCTGGTCCGGCGGCCACAGGTGGCTAGCTGGGTAAGGAGAGCGATCCTGCCCTTGCCCGGGCCCTGTAGAGCTGGGGTGGCCAGATGCACGAGCAGGGCTGGCTCTCACCCCCTGGCAGTGCCGGAGCCTCATTGACGCCTGCGCAGCATGAGACTGGCAGCCCTCGTGACACTAAAGGATAAAGCCATATGCCCTGGGAGGCCATGTGCTCAGCCCCACGGGGTGCCCCACACGGCACCTGCGGCAGCTCCTGCTTCCTTTGCCTTAGCTCTTAGAGCAACCTCGCTCCCTGCCCCCGGCGGTTCTGTGGGGCGAGTGGCTGCAGTGGACCCCCTCAATGAACTGCCTGCTCCTGGCTGGGCCAGGCTGGCTCAGCATGCCGGGGTGGGAGGGATGTGCTGGCTGGCACACGAATGCCTGGGCTTGGGGCACTGATGATCAGGGGCAGAGCCCTGAGCTCCTCCCAGAGGGTCCATCCGTTCCCCTCCCCCCCCGCAGCCTTGCTCGCCAGGAGCACCTTGCTGGGGGCAGGTGTGTCTGACAGTGCAGCCTGGCCAGCATTGCGGTGAGGCAGCCCCCGTCCTGCACTGAGCAGTTACTAATAAAGGATCTCACGGCCAACCCTGGGCCAGGCTCTCGTGGTCTCTTTGTTGGGGGTTGGCAATGTAGGGTCACTGCCAGGGGCGGGCTCTCTGGCCCAGGGGCGGGGCATGCCATAGGGGCATGCTGAGAAAAGCCCCGCCCCTGGACATTGGCACAGGGGTGCGACAGGTGTGACACGGAGTAGGCAGGCACCGGCCGCAGCCGAGCAGAAGGCCACCGAGCAGCCATGTTGGTCAGTGCCACTCTGCCCTGCCCTGGTGCCTCCTGCAAAGGGCCGAGGCCCCTGGGAAGCGGAGCCCGGCAGGGCAGGGAATGCCCCTTTGCACCCCCTGTGGCGTTCCCGCTGGATTGTAGGAGGCTGGCAGGGAATCAGCAAAACTCTCTAACGCCCTGTTACTGGCTCCCCCCGACCGGCAAGGATGGGTTAACTGCGGCCAGGCCCAGGGCTCCAGGGAGACCCGCTAGCCCTTTCCCAGCAATGGCTGCAGCTCTGTGTCGTCACCTGCAGGCCGTGTATGCAGTGGGACACAGGCCCCTTTAGGAGCACACGATTGTCAGGCACTGCATCAAATGCTCCACCAGCAGTCGCGTGTCCCTCTCCCCTGCTGCCTTCGTCTGCTGGCGCTGGACTGGCACCAGAAACGGCAGGCAGGCTTTGTTTGCCATACAACCCGGGCTGCTTATTCCTCCTGGCTCTGTTGGCCTCCAAATCTCGACAGCTGGCTTCCTGCAGGCCCTGCTGTTTGATCTGAGCGTGGGTTCTCCAGACGGCGAAGGCCAGGACTGTCTTTCTCTCCCGTCTGAAACTGGCGGCCATGTCGGCTTTTTCTCCAGGCTCCTGCTCCCCAGCAGTTTTCACAACAAACTGTCGAGGGCTCTGCAAGTTCCCCGGCGGGCAGCCCACCTGGCTCACTGTGTTTTTATCCTGGGCCTTCCTAAGCGTCCCTTCCTTTCTGGCAATCTTCCCAGCGGGAGCGGGCTGACTGGGGGGTAAAGCAGTGAGACCGTTGAATGGGTGCTGCACTCGTTAAGGCCAGGGGAGATGGAGGAGCTCAGGAGGACCAGTGCAGTGGTGCTGTGCGGGTGGCATGGCTTGGGTTCAAGAGTGCCAGGGCCATGGGTGGTGGCAGCCCCTGGCAGGATGTGAGGACGTGCCACGTGCCCAGAGAAGCACTCGTTCTGCTGACTAAAGATGAGGCCACGTGCGTGAGGGCCGCAGAGCAGCGGGACCAGGACGTGCCGTGACTGGAGCTGCGTCTCTGGGGCACGAGGGGCCTCTAGCGTTACTGGGGTGCAGGGCCCAGAGACAGCCTGTCTATCCCGACGTCCCACCTGCACGACGGCATTCCGCCTTGGGCACCCCGTCCGGTCGCTGGCAGCGCTGCTCCTGCTCCATACTGTGCCCTGCGTGCGGGTTAGCTATGCGCGCTGTCCCGGGGGCGTTTACAGTCACACCCAGCGCAGGCCAACATCCGAAGCAGCGCTCCTCCAGCCTGCCCTGATGAACGCTGCCTCCCGTTGCCAGCCCTGCCCCCAGCCAGCGAGGTGGGACGAGGAGGCTTTGCAATTCTTTTGTGTTAGTTAGAACGGAGCAGGTATTGAGGCAGTGGCTAGAGCACGGGACAGGGAAGTAGGTAGGATGCCTGGTTCTAGTCCAGTTGCCTCGCCACGTGACACTGAATTCTTCCATGGCTCAGTGTCCTGGGGTGCTACCGTTCCCCTAGCTGTGTAACGAGGCTTGGGGGGAAGCTTTGCATGGAACCCCATGCACCCCATTGGAGAATGGTGAGCTCTGCTCACCAGCACTGCTGGGGACTTGGACACCCCATCACTGCAGGCTGCTCAGCCTGGGGCTTTGGCACAGCCTGTCATAATTATAGTGGCCAGCCGCAAATCCTGGCTCCAGCCCTGTGCTGGGTTTTGAACGCTGGGGGGCTGCGGTCGGATTGAGAAGCAAACTGGGCTCCCTTGTGTGACATGCTCAGAGAGTCCAGGCCCTGTTTCCGTGTGCCCAGGTCAGCAGGGAGTTGGTGTGAGGCTGCTGTGGGTGCCAGCCCAGGGCCCCCACCTGGGGGGCAGGGGGGAATGGATACACTTTACCAGGCCCTGGGGGCCCGGCCCAGGCTGCAACTCCCATTACCATGGGGAAAAAAATTTCATGGCACAGGAGATTGTATGCGTGTGGAATGAGGGATTGTGGTACAGATAGCCAGGAGATGCCCAAGTAAAGGTCTGTCCGTCCGTCCCCTTGGACATATGTCCAGTCTTTAATTGCAAGACCATTTTCTCCAGGGCCCCTCCTTCCATCTGTGCTTGGGGCTGAGCAGCGGAGGAGGCTGTTGTCTGTACACCTGCATCTCTGTCGGTGCAGAGGTTGGAAAGTGAGCGGTGACAGAGACGGGGCTGCTGGAACAAAGCAGGTAGGCCAGTGGTGGTGGCTCTAGGCTAGCAAGTAAGAGAACTGGGCTCTGTCTCTGGGTCCTTCTATACTGGGCAAGCTTTGAGAGGTGGCCACTAGCTCTGTTTCCCCTATCTTCTCAGACTGGTTGGCCTGATTTCCAGGAGAGCTGAACTCTCACCCGTCAAAATTGGTGAACGCTCTTGCAAACGTTGGCCTTAATCCCCCCTGGTATCAGTTTGCCTCTGTAAAATGGGGTAGTAACCCAGTGGGGTTGTGAGGCTCCCTCAGTTCATTAGCATTTGAGAAGCACTCAGACGATGGTGATGAGGCCTGTGGAAAGGGCCAACAGTCAGTGAATCATTCCCTTTGGAGGGTGCACAATGAATGTGGCCGGGGAGACACGCTGAATGCTGAGGATAAAGAGAAAGGCCGAGTACTTTCCTCCATTACTGAGTCCTACCCACATGCACCGTGGGGGCTGTGACTCTTTGCTAGACAGCAATAGGACACTGGGGAGTCAGGGCTCCTATATTGGGTTTTTAGCCCTGAGTGGGGATTGTAGTCTAGTGTTTACAGCAGCAGCACTCCAGGATTCCTGGGTTCTAGGCCCATCTCTGGAAGGACAGTGACACCTAGTGATTAGAGCAGGACTCTGGTTGCTAGTTCGTTAAGGACTCCTTGTGACTCTGGGTCTGTGTATCTGCAAAAGGACTTAGATGCTGGAGTGCTACTGACGTTCTCAAAACTGCTACTTTGCTGTTGGTCTTGCGCAATCTTTCCTGTTGGAGCCACTTGACTTTGTATAAATTATTAAATATTCACTGGGGGAGAGAGACTGACTCTACAGCTGCTGTATTTCATGGTGCGCCACCCCTACTGGAATACGGTGTCCAGTTCTGATGTCCACAGTGCCAGGACGGTGATAAACTGGAGAGGTTGCAGAGAAAAGCCACCCAGATGATGAAAGGATTAGAAAACCTGCCTTGCTCACTCTGTATAGTTTAACAAAGAGCAGGTGACTTGAGCACAGTGTGTAAGTACTGACGTGGGGAACATCTATTTTATAGTGGGCTCTTCAGTCTAGCAGACAAGGGTATAACACAATCCAAGGG
>ML675626.1:4616783-4685173 GCA_007922155.1 Mesoclemmys tuberculata
ACGCAGGCGGTGGGGGGAGGCGGACGTGGCCCTGTGGCGGGGTGCAGGGATGCGGGCAGTGCAAGGGAGGGCGTGTGGAGGGGTGCAGTGTGGGGGAGGGGCAGGGACCATGCGCGGGGTGCAGAAGCCCACCATGCGGGGTGGGTGACGCGGGCGGTGCCGTGCGCAGGGCAGCGGGACGCCGAGGGCATCGTGCAGTGGATGCGGCGGAAGGCCGGCCCAAGTGCGGAGCTGCTGCAGGACGAGGCCAGCGCCCAGGAATTCGTTACCTCCCAGGACGTGACTGTCATCGGGTTCTTCAAGGTGGGGGGGGGCCGGGCGGGCAGGGGAGGCCTGGGTGGGGCAGTGGCTGCCCGGGGCAGTGTTAGCAGCCAGGTCCCAGGTTCTGAGCAGTGCCAGCCCCATGCACCCAGCCCAGCGCCAGCAAGGCCCCACCACGGTCCCTTGAGCACCAGGGCAGCGTGGCTGCGGGTGGCGTGTTGGCGGCGGAGGCCTGTGGGCCGTGGAGGGTCGATGCAGGGGGAGCTGGTCCAGGTGGCCACAGGGGAGCCCGTGCTCCCCAGCCCAGCTCAGCGCCACGTGGGATGTTTGCAGGACCTGCAAAGCGAGGCTGCGCAGGGCTTTGCCGAGGTTGCCAGCGATGTCGTGGACGTGCTCTTTGGCGTCTCCAACAGGACGGAGCTCTTCCAGAAATACGGCGTCACCCCCGACACCGTCTGCCTGTTCAAGAAGGTGAGGGGGGGGTGCACCTGGCCCGGGCCCTACCCAGCGACAGCCCAGCCCAGAGACGGGCATGAGCACTGGGCCCAGCGGTGACCATAGGTGCAGGAACTGGGGGGGAGCGAGGGATGTGGGGGCAGGCTACTGCACCCCCCGTCGTGAGTGATTCCCATCGTTTACGGTTTGGCTCCCTGGCTCTGCCCCCTCCTCCCCTACACAAACTGTGCCAGCGCCCCCACCGGTGCCAAAGGGAGGGGTGCGTTGGGATGGGACAGGCCAGGGAAATGGGCAGGGCGTGTCCCCAAGCCTTTCTCCGGCAGGACACTGGCACCCTGCCCAATCTCGCCCACCTTTGGCACCATGGTCTCAGTGTGGCACTGCTCCGCCTTGGTGTGTTGCAGTTTGATGAGAAGCGGGCAGATTTCCCGCTGGACGCGGAGCTGGGCCTGGACAAGGAGGCGCTGGCCCGCTTCATCATCTTGCACAGCCTGGAGCTGGTGATGGAGTTCACAAGTCAGGTGAGACCACCCCCCCCCCCACGAGAAGAGCCATGGAGATGCCCTTCCAGGTCGTGGGCGGAGGGCTACAGCTGTGCCCCAGAGGGCTTTGCACAGACAGCGCTGCAGGGCACGGCTGGCATAGGGCCCCTGGCTCACTGCACAGCTGGTGTGTGTGGGAGGATTCCAGCTGGGGGGTAGGGAGGGCCTGGGCAGGGCTGGCACAGGGCACACTGCTCAGCTGAGAGAGAGAGAGAGAGAGTGTGTGTGTGTTCCCGCCAGGGCACAAAGCAAACCCCTCCATCTCTCCCTAGAACTCGCCCAAGATCTTCGGGGCTAAAATCCCCAACCATCTGCTGCTGTTTGTTAACAAGACCCTGGATCCCCACCTGGAGATCCTGGGCAGCTTCCGGGCTGCCGCGCCTGCCTTCCGGGGTCAGGTAACTGGCCAGTAATGGTCCCAGCCTCTGATCCCAGCACCCCCCCACTCACCTGGCCCCGGGTGGTCTCACCAGGGCTTGGGACACCAATGTGTGACTCACACTGTGGGCTGAGGACGTGGCCAAGTCCCTGAAACCTCGCCACCCCAGCACCACCACAGACTTGTGGCCTCGTTTTCTGGGACTCGTTGGTTTGGGCAGGGCCTTGCCCCTTGGGGCGGGACGGGGGCAGCAGCTCCCACCCAGCACCAGGGTGGGTGACTGGCTTACTCAGGGGGAGGGTGGGTGCCAGGGAAAGGAAAGGTGCAAACTCACACAGGCCCAGGGCAGGCCCGTGGGGCATGGGGATGGGCAGGGACCTGTGTTGGGGCTCTCAGTCCCAGTGCAGGCTCTGTGGGGCACTGAGGAGGTGTGTGGGGGTTTCAGTCCCAGGGCTGGGGGGAGGACACGGGTGGGCTGGCCTGGGTGGTGGCTGCCCCACGCTGCCTGTGCTCCCTCCAGGTTCTCTTCGTGCTGATCGATGTGAGCGGAGAAGGTGCCCAGGTGCTGCAGTACTTCGGCCTCAAGAGTCACGAGGCCCCCACTATGCGCTTCATCAACATAGAGACCAACAAGAAATACCGCATGGCCACGGACGCCTTCGACACCCCGGCCGTGGGCGTCTTTGTCCAGGACGTGCTGGGCGGCAAGGTCAAGGTGTGGGCGCGTTCCCTTCACGCGGGTGGCAGCCCACGTCCAGGCCCAGGGGCTCACGCTTGGCCCACCCCTCCCGACAGCAGGCAGGGGAGTGCTGCCTTTTGTGGTGGGGGTACAGGGAGCTGATGACCCCATTTCATGCCCAGACTCACTGAGGGCAGCCATGGCCACACGTTCCTCCGGTGCACGCAACCTGCTGCCATCCGACACGCGTGACTCCTCTAATGCAGCGCGTTTCCCAGCTGTGCTGTCTGGTGTCCCAGGGACACAGCCACCTCTGGGTGGAGTGGGGCACCTGAGCAGGGGACAGGCCAGTGGGGCAGACCCTACCCCTACAGAGGTCCTTGTGGGGATCTCACCCAGCCCCACAGAGCAGACCTCACTTTCCCAGACAGCAAACATGGGGGGGTCCGGTGACCTCCCGCAGCAGGACAAGGGCTGGGTTGCTCCTGTGACGATTCAAACCTTGGGCTCCAGGCGGTTTGTTCGACCCCTCCTCCCCGGTTCAATGCAGCTGCCCATGAAGCTACTGCGAGGCCATTCGCTAACCCAGAGGCTTGGGACGCCTGCCTATGAAGAACTTGTGCCTGATGCCAGTCTTAGCCCCGGGCTCCGTGGGAGACCTGGGAAATCACTGCGCTACAAGGCTACTCATGCCATGACTGCGCTTGGACTGGAGCTGGCTGGGGCCACCCAGGGCGTGGGCAGGTTCTGGGTCAGACGAGGCCCATCCCTGCAGGGTGGATCTGGCTCCCCTGGTGTGCTCGAGGGGCGTTCTGAGCTGTCATCACCCAAGAATCATTGTGTCTCAACTCCTCTTCTTGCGCTGGACTCTCCCCCGTGTGAGCAGAGCCCTGCAGGACAGCGCTGCCACCCCAAGTCTGCAGGCAGCCGGCCATACTGGCTGGGAGGGAGTAAATCCCCCACGCAGGGAATTTCTTGGGTGTTGACTGAAGCCCACCAAGTCTGGCTCCAGTTTGGTAGTAACTGTTTGCTGCCAGCGTGGGGAGGGTGGTGGGAATTGGGAGTTGCCGCAGGACAGGAATTGCAGATGGAAGGAAGCCAGAGCACCATGAAGACAAGAAAGGGGGAGAAGACATGAGAGGGGAGGGTGGTGGAGGAATGGCAGACGGTGGTGTCCCAAGGGGGCAGCTGATCCCGCCAAATGAGGCTGAACAGGATAATATGGCGCTGTACGAGTACAGCTGCTAACTGGAAAAGTTGAGTTACTACAGGCAGGTCACTGCCTCCCTTGGGTCGTGTGTAGCCCTCTCTGCGTCCCCAGCAGGGCCTCTGTGGGGGGCTGGGAGGGAGGAGAACATGAGTGCCACCCGCCTAGCTCAGCCTGGGGCCATCATGAGCTGTGCTGTCCAGCCTCCCTGCAGCTGGGGAAGTGGATGTAGTGACGCCCGGTGGAGCAGCGGTTGCAGGCTCCATCTAATGCCCCTTCTGGCTCACTCATGCCGATGCTCCCTTTGCGTGGCAAGTTCGCCCAGCAAGGCCCACGCTGGAGCGCAGCGTGCAGGCATGCTAAGATCAGCGCCAGGGCCACAACGCCAGGTGGGGGGAACCGGGAGTGTGGCCTGTGTGGTGCACGGACGGCCCAGGAGTTTGCAGCCGTGGCATCTCTGCACAGCGCACAGTTACTGGGGCGTCTCTCTTTCCACAGCCCCATCTCATGAGCGAGGAGCTCCCTGGGGACTGGGACAAGCAGCCGGTGAAAGTCCTTGTGGGCAAGAACTTTGAGCAAGTGGCTTTTGATGAGACCAAGAATGTTTTCGTGAAGTTCTGTAAGTACTCCCACGAGGGTGAGGCTAGGCCCCACCACCACCCTGGGCCTGCCTGATGCAGGAACCCAGCCCAGACACATGCACCAGCCCCACAAACCATCAGGCAAAGCTGGTTCTGCAAGAGCCTGCCTGGGCGTGGGATCTAGGGACCCGGGCTTAGGCCAGCTCTTCAGGGGGCTGTAGGAGACATTTCCTAGAGCATGTCCAGGGTAGAGCGCATCGTCCTAGCTGACGCTCCCTTCCCTGGGGAGGTGCGTCCCCGCTGGGCCGTCTCACGGCCCAGGAGCTGTAGCTGATGCTTCACCCCAGTTATTCCTGTCACGCTGAGCTGTTTCCTCACCCTATGGGCAAGGATTTTGGCAGGTGTTTGCAGTGTGCATCCCACCATCCTGTGGCCCAGCTCCCTCACTCAGGCTCTCCAGTGCCAGCTCCGTCACTGGTCTCCTCCAAGCCCTTCCGCCCTTGGGGTGCCACCCAGCCTGGGGAATCATTTTCAGTGCCTGAAACATTCCCAAGCATCCACAGCATTGCTGTGAACAGTGGGCAAAGGCTCCAGTTGGCCTGGCCTGACTGACATGCCCCGCTGCGCTGCTGACGTTGCCAGGACCTCCAGTCTCCCGGCCTGTGTGCTGGAGCTGCCGTCCCAGCCCCGCTGCCCTTGCCCCAGGACACTCCCTGCAGAGCAGATAAGCAATGCCTCCCTGTCACTGCAGATGCCCCCTGGTGCACACATTGCAAGGAGATGGCGCCTGTCTGGGAGCAGCTGGGCGAGAAGTATAAAGATCATGAAAACATTGTCATCGCCAAGCTGGATGCAACAGCCAACGAGATCGAGAATCTCACCATCCGCGGCTACCCCACGCTGCACTATTTCCCTGCTGGGCCAGACAGGAAGGTAGGGCTGGGGTTGCCCGGGTGGGATGGATGGGATGGGAAGGGCACGCCAGGAAGGAGCTGCCTGGATGGGATGGGAAGGGGTTACCCTCGGGTGCAGGAGATGTCACTCCTGGAGCCAGTCTCGGTCCTCTCATCTGGACACAGCATGCAGCACTGGCCCCCCAGCTCACACAGGATAGGGCAGAACTCCAGGGGGTCAGAGAAGGGTGATGAGACGGATCAGGGGCTGGAGAAACTCCTCAGAGGAGCAAACGATGGGGATTGTTCCCTTGGAGAGAGGATGGATAAGGGGCGACAGCCTATCAGATCCTGAGTGGTCTAGAGATGGTAGATTGGGAGCAGCTGTTCTCCCTGAAGAGCTGGCCTCAAAGAAAGGAACAATCAATGACCTTGAAAGGGAACAAATCCAACAGTGACCAAAAGAAATATTCTTTCACACACATCACACAATTAGCCTGTGGAACTCACTGCCACAAGATGCTATTGAGGCCAAGAACTCTGTGGGATTCCAACAGGGACTGGCTGTGTCCCTGGGTAACAGGAACCTCCAGGGTTATAACGAGACAGACTAAAATAACGGAGAGCATTGGCAGATCTACAACCCCTCCTGCTTCTGGGCTGTTGGGGTCAGGAGGAGACTTTCCGGGGGGTGAGTTAGCCCAGCCTTCCCTGCTGGGGGTTCTCGCACCTCTCGGGAGTGGCTGGTGCTGGCAACGTCGGAAGCAGATTGGGCTGGCCCAGGCCTAGGGTGGTGGGTGGGAGCCAGACCGAGTTGCCTGCAGTGAGATCTCAGGCGTTCGGCCAGCGACGAGGCAAGCCCGCAGCACTAACGTCTCGTTTCTCCTTCGCCTGCTCCCTGCCTGCACCAGATCATCGAGTACAAGAGCGCCAGAGACCTGGAGACCTTCTCCCGGTTCCTGGAGAACGGCGGGACGCTGCCTGCGGAGGACACACAGCCCCTGGTTAGTAGAGTCCAACAGCTCCAGCCTGCCATCCCTTGAAGCTGGAAGTCCACAGCCTGCAGTGTCTGCGTGGACCCAGGCTGTTGCTTCATCACTCGGCCCAACCCGTGCCACCAATGGGGCCCTCCCAGCCCCAACGAGATGGGTCCCTTGTGTCCCTTCCTCACTGATGGGGAAGGGCTGGGTCCCTCACATGCCTCCCCCACCAGGGAGAGCAGGGTCCCTCACCCTCTCCCCCACCAGAGCTAGAGAGCAGGGTCCCTTGTGCTCCTGCACAACCAGAGAGCGAGCCCAGCCCCTCACGCTCCTCCCCATGGGGGGGTCTGTGCTGCTGCTCTCCATGTGGTCCTGGCCTTGCCCCCCATGTATGTCAGGCCTGCTGGGGGCAGTAGTTTCCATAGTAACCACCCCACTGCTCCCCAGGTTCCTGAGAGCCCGGAGGAGCCCGAGGACACTGAGGGGACACGCCCGGCGGACACCCCTGAAAGCAGAGATGAGTTATGAGCCCCACTGGTGGCAAGCTGCTGCTCTCCCCACCCACAGCCCCTGGGACCTCTGAGCGTGCTCAGCTGGGGCATGGACCGACCCGACACTGGGCTGGGCTGGCCTCTCGCTCCCTCTCTCCGGCCCTGGCACCTCCTCCCTTTGCAGAGCAGCCCCAGCCCCTTCCCATCCTGCAGCACTGATGGCACCTGTCCCCAGCACCGCAGGCCCTGAGGCTGGGGGGAAGGGCAGCACCACCAGGAAGCCAGGCCTAGCATGCCGAGGGTTGCCCACAGCTCCCCCAGGCAGCGGCGCCAGCCCCCAACGCCTGTGCCCCAAACGCACGCGATTGGCATAAACGTCATGAGACCTGGAAACCGGCTGTGGTGGTCTTTTTGTCTCAGCCCCCGGGTGGCGCTGCCTGGTCCCGGCCCTGCAGCCAGGCGGGTAGTGGATGGTGTTACTGAAAGCTGAGGTCTTGGACCAGATCCTGCACCACTTAGGACTAAATCGTGCATTGCCTCTCCTCTTGTGTGTTCCGGGAATAGCTGCTCCAAGAAGCAGTTACTAAAGGTGTCTCGAAAGTTTAGCTCTGTATCCTGTCCTGAGGTGACATGTTAAGAGTGGGGGAAGAGTTAAATCCCCCACTATTAGTGAGTGTTCTGTTTGCTTGCTGGGCCTCAGAGCCTGACAGAGGACTGAAATTTATTCCCTCTCACCCCCCAAATCAGCATGGGACAAGACTCCCTGGGGAGGGGTCTGTGGCCTTGCTGAGTTAGCGCCCCACAGCTGAAAGGCACTTGCTGCTGCCGGCACTAGAGGGGGCTCTGTTTCCAGAGACAGACGGAGGCGGCTAGAAGCAAGGCAGTTTCTGCAGGGGCCAGTGCTGCTGGGTGGGCCAGCTTGCAGGGCAGAGAGAGGAGGGTTAAAGGAGTCCTGCGCTGTCAGCAGTCAGAGGAATTGCTCACCTGTGCTAAGTGGCCACATTGCTCACTGCCCTCACACCAGCCTGCTCCATGACTCAATCCTACTGGGCTGCTGCTGTTTTTCCCCCTGCCCAGCCTCAGAGAGCAGTGGCCTTTGCATCACCAGGCGCTCTCAAGCAAGCAGGATTTTTGCAAGGGGACGTTTTTCCCAAGGAAGGTGCATGTGTCTCTGTGGACGCCAGGGAGGGAGCCACTGAATCAGCCAGCCCTTCCGGGGCTTGGCTTCTGTCTCTGTCACATGCACCAGCTTCCAGGATGGGTCAGGAGAGGCCCAAAGCACTGCAGCTTCCACCCACAGCGCTGCATGTTCCCCCTCCCCCCAGCCCAGCTAAATTTGGCCTTAATCTAGTGGCCAGGTCAGGGAGCAAAGCAGCTGTCTCCAGCCCAGCTTCCAGATCTGCCGTCCAGGTCCTAAGCACACATGCAGGCTCCGCGCACTGGCCCCGGATAGACTGCCAGCCAGTAAGCGCCTCCCCGCACGGCTCTAGAAGCGGCCAGGCTCCAAGCTCAGTGATTGCTGGAAGGAGTAGGTGGGTCCCTGCCATTTCCCCCATTGGACACCTCCTGGCGGCATGGTCTGTCAGCCGAGCCCTGGCAGCACAGGGATGCTGCAGGTCAGTCTGCTGACCAGACTGAGACCATTCCCCCTCCAACGGCTAATGCTTGTGGCTCCTGACTACGTCCCAAAGGGGGGCAGAGCCTGGCACAGTCTGTGCCCAAGGGCTTCAGCCGTGAGCGTCTCCTCCCCACCAGCCCATCCATAGGCAGCCTGGGTGAGGGCAGCACCTCAAGCGCTGGAGAAAACCATGGCCCTGAGCCGCTGGGGCCCAGCGTGCCTGGAGGCACCACCCCAGCGCCCGTAACACAAGACCATCAGCATAGGGGAAGGGCGCGGGCACCAGCCATTCCTCTTCTAGCCTGGCGAGCTGCGAGGGACACTGCTCCTAGGGCAGTGCTGCAAGGGGACCGGCTCCGCGCATGCCGGGCTGCAGTGTGGAGCCCTTGCGCTGCTCGAGGAGCCAGACCAGGTTGAAGCTCAGGAACAAGGCCACTCCTCTCTCCTGCCTTCCCACAGCTACGCTCGCCCTGGGGGGGTAGATTGGGAGGGGGCGTGGCTGTTCTCGCCCAGGCTCCACCCACAACATAAACTCCACCCACACCCCACGCCAGGCACGCACCGTCCAGATTGCACGGCTGTGCCCCAGGTGGGGGCTGCTGGGCCCACTTTGATTGGCATCTGGCAGCACCAAAGGCCAGGGCCAGGGTCACTGAGGGAGCAGGACCCGGAGACTGACAGGCCCCAGGGCCAGTGGGGAAAGGCCAATGCGCCAGGTCAGCCTGATTGACAGGGCAGACAGGCCAATGAGGGAGCCAGGAGGGCAGCGGAGGTCCCGTCCTCCGTGTGAGCTGGACCTGCCTGGGCCTGGGCTGAGCCAAGGCCGAGCCCAGCGGGCGGGAGGCCAGGCCAGGCCAGGCCAGGGGACCCGCAGCGGCCGGCCCGGAGGGGCCCGGGAGCCGGGCTGAGGGGCCCTGACGCAGGCCGAGGCGGGGCCGTGCGGAGCCGGGGGTGAGTGAGCGGCTGAGGGGACCCGGGCGGGGCCCAGGGCGGGGAGACGCCCCGGCCCAGGGGCTGTGCAGGCCGGACGGGGGGGGCCGTGACCCCCACGGGGGCCGAGGCGGGGGAAGGGCCCTGCCCCTAGCGCCTGGGGCGTGGCCAGCGCCAGGGCACGTGTCCGGCCCGCGGCCTCCCTGCAGCGCGGCCGGGCCTGGGCAGGGCCTGCGAGGCGCGAGGCCGGCGGGGAGCCCCCAGACGCGGCGTGGGGCCGGCCGGGGGCGTCTGCCTTTCGCCGTTCTTGGCGTTTCTGTGTTTGCGCCAGTTGATGGCGGGTTAATAAATGGTGTTTGCTTTGCGCATCTGCGTGGGGGGTCAGGGGAGCGCCCGGTGCAGAGCCCCCCGGCGTGGGGACGCCCCAGCCCCTGCCCTAAGTGACCACGACAAGGTTGGGGGTCGGGCCCCCAGACGTCCTGGGCCCAGCCTTGTCGGGGTTATGGGGACCCCACCACACAGGAGAGCGGAAGGGGAGCCCCCGAGGGCAGGCCGGCCTCTGGGTAAAGGGAGTGGGAGCGAGGCCTCAGATCCTTTCTCTAGCCAGCTCCACCGAGATAGTGTGTGAGCCAGGACCGGTCCCCACAATAGCAGGACCATCCCTTGCTGACACATGGTATTATTTTGAAAGTCTTGCTCTGCTGAACATTACTATGTGGTTGGATTGTATGTGCTGCCATTGCATGTTACCAGATTTGCTCGTCACTTTGAGGTATGCTTATTTATTAGGGATACCTTCCTGGAAGAGGGGGTGTGAGTCTATTAATGTGCTGCTTGTGTTACTTGTGTGTTCATATGGCTACAAGTCCCTTCCCAATGGAGCTATCCTGCAGGACTTAAGGTTTTCAGGGCTGGGTTCCTCCAGCCCCAGATTCAAATACACCCCCCCACAGATTCACACAACCATTCCAGATTAACTGAGTGCGTCTGAGTGGACCGGGCTCTCAGCTGACCCCTTATATGTCCTGAACGCAGCAGGCTGGGTGACACAGCACTTTCAGCTGCCACCTTTAATGTGCCCCTTGCATCGCACAGGAATAAAACACACTTATGAGCAGGCTGGGTCAAACAGCACTTTCAGCTGCCACCCTTATATGCCCCTGGACTCCGTAGGCCAGGCAGAGCAACACTTCTCAGCTGCCTCCCACCTCACTCTACAATTGTTCTAGCAGTAACCCCCTTGATAAGCAAACCCCATAGGATTTTGGGCGCTCCAGGGATATTTGGCTTAGGTAAAAGAAGCGTTGCTGCAGAGCAAGATAGGGAAGCCAAGAACACAAAGGGCTAAATGCATTTAGAGAGAGAGAAACTGGCAACCAGCTTGATTATAATAGTTAGTTTATTGCCAGGTACATAAAACTTATGATACTAATAGTGATGCCATACAAGTAGAGAAAAACAATCTAACACTTACAATACAACAAAATTACAGTAGGGATATTGGAGAGGGCTAGCCCCAATTTGATTACAAAAGTAGAAAATTATAGCTGGACTAGAGAGAGAGAGAGTGTCTTGGGGAAAGATGGAGGAGGTGGGGGAATCTCACTACTCCTTGCACCTCAGAAGTTCTCAGGAGACAGGCTGTTCAGTTCAGTGTCAGGAGCGCTTGAGAGTGAGGCAAAGCCCACAACAGGATCAGCCAGGAAATGGGGAAGCATGCAGCATTTGGGTCCAGGCATCAGAACAGGGGTTTGAACTTGGATAGAGGTTTTTTGTAGAACCAGGTTTGTTTATGGGTAAACAGTGTCTCAATGAAGTACCCCAGAGTGGTTTCCTTTATGCTAGACAATAGGAGCTGATCACTCCCGGCTATGGTCAATGTTCCTTGAGGGAGCTCACAATGCAATCAGGCAGATTGAGTGAGTGTTTTGCATGTTAATAACTAAAATGGTCTGATAACTGCGGAGCTGGATGGGTGTAGGTGTGAGTTCATTTACATCAGGAGCAGAGATCTCCCATCATGCAGTGCGTCCCTGCTTTGCCAAGCCTAGAGTTCAGTGCAGTCCCTGCTTTGGATTTTGATTCTCCATTCTTCATGCTAATTCTTGTTCCATCTTCCATGTAGATGAGGCTTCTGTTCTCCATTCAATGTGCTAACTGAGATGCCTCTTTTTACATCTTCCATGTAGATGAGGCATGGGGAGTTGTCTTAATCCTATCACCCTAGTTGGGAGGGTTTTAGGTGTGTCTCCCACAGCCTTTTCATTGCTTTTGTTTCTGGTTCAAGCAGAGGCCTTGGGAGGGAGTGGGGGTTTAGGTGAGCCAGAGAGAGTAGGGGTTTTGCGCCCTGGTTCCCCAAGGACACAGTCCTGCCAGGTAACAATGTGGAGTTGTGAACATTGTGGAATGTTACTAGAACATGTTGCAAGGTGGGAAACTCCCACAAACAGCTTTCATGCACCACAATGGAGGCCAGGCAGCGCCAGTGCCTCTCACTCACCCTTTCAAGTATAGATTCCACGCCAGGGATTGTTTACAGTAGAGATTTCACCCAGAAAGCACATACACAACGAAGGATGACCAAGGAGGTCGAGCTCCCTGCCCAGGTCACAAGGATGACTTGTCCAGCACACTGGAAGGACAGTAAAAGAAGGGGCATGACATACTGACTTGCTCTCACTCCCCCCACCATGCAACACCTGGAAACCTGACACACAAAGCCTTGGACCAGGGGAGGGGATCCCAGGCTGTAGCATTCCTTCCAGCTGCCTATGGAAGATCTAGAGCAGCGGTTCTCTGGTCTTGCATGCAGCCACCAGGGGGTTTCTGTGTGGCCATGAGCAGCTGGAGAGGGAGGGGCAAGGATCCAGTTTCCCCTGACCACAAGCAAGCCAGGGCTTGTTGGGAGCAGCCCCCACAGGGTGAATAACCCCTGGCCCTTGGCTTCCAGCAGCACCTTCCGCCACCGGACTGCAGTGCCAAGGTAAGTGACCTCTGTGTCTGCACCACTCCCTGCCAGCCTGCTAGTGGCTGGGGTCCTGACTCCAACCCCTTCCCGACAGCCACCCCCTTTCCCCAGCTGCCCCAGTGGGGCCTGACTTCCATCCCTTCCCTCCCTGCCTTTCTGGCACCCACCCCCCTTTCCTCCCTCCCCGCCAGCTGCTCGCTTGCCTCCAGGGTCCTTGCAGTCATCTACTCATCCTTTTCTCCCTGCAACCATGCAAGTGACCCCCAGCAGCTCCCTCCCTAAGTCCCAGCCCCCTCCCTGCCTTCTGCCAGGTGGCTCAGGGCAGTTGCTGCACATGTAGCCAGATTGGCTGCTCTGCAGGGAAGAGCAAGTAACTCCCTCCAGCCACGTGGCAGGAGCTGCAGTTTTTAATGCACCCCCCTCACCTTTCTCAGCTGAAAGGTGTGGGGGCAAGTGAGGCAGCCTTTCCATTCAAAGAGCTCCTCAACATTTGCTCATATTCTGATCCACACAATGGATGCATCAAAACCCAGAACTTATTTGGACATGTCTATGTGCATGTTTATTTGATTTTCCTAATGTTAACCAAGTATATTAGGAAAAATTGTCAACGCGGCCACCAGCAAGAGTTGATGGCCACACTGAGGCCACCAAAAAAATTGTTGTGAGAACCACTGATCTAGAGCCTACTTGAACTGTGTAACATGTTGAGACACTGCTTGATTCAAAGCCAGTCTACTTAATAGAACTCAGATTGTGATTTTACCTTTATTTCTTAGGTAATGTATTTTGAGCTGTACACTTATTACTTGTAATCCCTTGAAGTCTGTAGTTAATTTTATATTTTACTTAGAACAGTAAGTTTTGCTTGATGTGTTTGGGAAATCTTAGCTCAAGTTGACAAAAGCTGGTGCATATCTCCACTTTGTGGGAGAGATGGACAGGGCAATAAACTCTACTGGTGAGGTCCTGGACTGGGGAGCTGGCTGAACCTTCTCTACTGTTGGCCCATGAGTGACTGGGGAAAGCATTTGTTGAACTAAGCTGGCTGCCATCCCTGCCTGTGTATGGCTGGCTAAGTGCAGCAGTTGCCAGAGGCTTGTCACAGTATCACAGTGTGAGAGGAAGCCCAGACTGGTCAGAGAGAGGGAGTTGTACTCCAGTTCCAGGTGGCACCCGGGGAGACACTGTGGATCCTCTCCTCAGTGGCTCCTTCCTTAGATGAGGAGGTAAATATGAATAATGTTTAAATCATCACTGAGCAACTGAGCTACTATGGGAGTGAGGTGGGTGGAGCCCCTCACACCTCTCTGAGATGTTATGATGGGATAGTTTGATTTGAGCAATTGATTTGGATTATCGGCAGATAAGTCTGCTTAATGGTCTGTGGGAATGTTGGATGGGATGGGAACTGAGTTACTGCAGAGAATTCCTTTTTGGGTGCTGGCTGGTGAGTCTTGCCCGCATGCTCGGGGTTTAGCTGATCGCCATATTTGGGGTCGGGAAGGAATTTTCCTCTGGGGCAGATTGGCAGGGGCCCCGGAGCTTTTTCGCCTTCCTCTGCAGCGTGGGGCATGGGTCGCTTGCTGATCGATTCCCTGCAGCTTGAGGTCTTCAAATCTCACTTTTGAGGATTTCAATAACTCAGTCATGGGTTCGGGGTTGTTATATATGTGTATGGGTAGGGTTTTGTGGCCTGCCTTGTGCAGGAGGTCAGACTAGATGATCATATTGGTCCCTTCTGACCTATGAGTCTATAATTGTTCCAGGCTCTCTTCAGACTCAGCCAATCTCCTCTGCAATGGTCACGCTCTGTTCTGAAGATTTCTTTGGTACAATCTCTGCCAGAACTTAGCATGGCCCATCTCCCCAGTAGCCCAGCACAAGGGGTCCCAGGAAGCTGCATGCACGTAACAGGTTTAGTCCTGCTGTATGTCTGCCATACAGCTCTCTCCACCCTCCCTTTCTGTCCTAATGGCTCTCGACCATGGCAGCCCCAGATGCAGTAAAATTCCTCTTACCCACTGCTTGGACGCGTCATTCCTTCCTCTCTCCCTCTGTACCAGGTTCGTCTTTGCTTTCAAGATCCAGCCTGGCATGCATCTCCAGTGTCCTTTTCCACCACTCCTCCCTTTTGCCCTGCTCCCACCACCTGCCTTACCTCTACTTTCCCCCACTCTCCTCTTCCTGCTATCCCCTGCACCCAGAATGACTGCCCCATCCTGGCAGGCCTCACCCTCTCCTTTCAAACTCCTCCTTAAAACCCCCCTCTCTTTTCACAAACAGTAACGCTCCCCCGACCCCTATGAAACGCAATCCCCAGACACCATACTCCTACCAAGGGTGCTCTGAGTACACCCACCTGTCATCCCAAGGATGGGATTATAAACTCTGAGGGTCAGGATGGAGTCTTCCTAGGATTGAAACGCAGTGTTGAGCATGAGATCATCAGGCGACAGGAACCCATCTAGGTCAGTTGGCACTTTCTCTGCAATCAATTTGCAATGACACTTGTGCTCATTTTCTTTTCTTAAAAAAATGTCCCTGGCACTCTGCATAAATGGCAGGGCTGCCTATCCCAGCGTCTTGGCCAACTCCCTCAACAGGCTTAACTGATGAAGGTATTGTACACACCTGGACCAAGCACCTGTGAAGGGCTGTTCCGTGCTTGCTGAACTCCAGCAGAAATGGCTGCGTACTGGGTGTGTGTGCGCACATGTGCGTGTTAAAAAAAATCGGCTTGCAACCTGGGGCCTTTCTGGGTTAGACAGCTCCCACTTCACATACAGGTCCAAAAATGCATGTTCTCGGAGTCCTGTTGATTTACTGCTGCCTTCATTGATTCCTACCAGCACAGCCACCGTCCCAGTTCCCTACTTCATGCAGATCGTGTTGAGCTTGGCATACCTCAGCTCTCCAGAGAAGGAAGGAAAAGAACAGCCGTTTGGATGTTGGTTTTTTTTTTTATTTCATTATTATCCAAGTACCTTTTAAAAGATAATTGTACAAGTCAGCACATGAAAATGCTCAGGAGACGCCATTTGTAGGCATGCCGCTGACAGCTGACACTGCTTTTAGAAAATGTACATATTTACAATGGAACCCTTCAGAAACAAGGGAAAATGAAAAACCTGTGGCTGCCGGGTACATTAACAATCTCACCAGACACAGAATACG
Source organism: Mesoclemmys tuberculata (assembly GCA_007922155.1). Lineage (NCBI taxonomy): Eukaryota > Metazoa > Chordata > Testudines > Chelidae > Mesoclemmys > Mesoclemmys tuberculata. The sequence goes on from ML675626.1 coordinate 4,631,946, forward strand.
ATCAGAGCTTAAAAAAAGAAGAAAATGTTTGTAATGCAGTTCCCTGGATGAAAACAATTTCTCATTTGCTGGACTTCACATAGTGATAGGCAAGTTACAGAACCGTGTTCAAAAGGCACTCTGTGACATATACAATATACTGAGAGTCAAACCTACCTGTGTGGATACACAATCATGCAGGCCTTATCCCGCTATATCACCTCTGACTGTCATCGCCACGCCTGCGCTCTAGCAACGCTGAAACCAACAGGGGCAGCAGCATAAAGAGTAGAGGTGGGAATACACAACAGAAGAACAATCTTGGCCAGAGTCAGTGCTGATGTGAAAGGCCTCCCTTACTTTGTGGCAGAAATGGACCAGCACAGAAAAGCCCACTGTTGCACAGGTGCGACAGGACCTGGTATCTGAAGAAGGGGGTTGGGGTCTCCAGGTAATTTAACTGACAAATATTTACACTTGACTCAGGTGCAAGGAAGATGCACAGAGTATGGCAGGTGGAGAGAGCTCGGCGGGTCTGTGAAGAAAGATCTGCAGAACGTTTCAGGGACAAGACATTTGCTGGCAGAAGCAGCACGCTCAGGGCTGTCCTGGATTCTCCACAGTTCAGGACTGTCTTGTGTGTTTGGGGGTGAGCACATTTAAACAATTGCTTTGTAGTGTGACCTCCCAGCATTCTTACTTCTGAATAAACACAGTCCCTTTGGAAACCTTTCCAGAGAATCCTGCCTTCTCTACAGCCATTTCTCAGTCTGGATGACTGCTCTCCTGAGGGGGTATATCCTCCCAGGAGAGTCTCAGGCAGCTCTACTGAGGATAAATGGTCCTACATGTGCCCATCAAGGGGGAAGCAGGCAGAAACAGCTCTATTTAGCATGTGGCCACAAACACAGCCAAAGGCTGTCTCAGGCACCGGGGGCTTACTGCCTTCATTACAGTCGCTCCAGAGCGCCATTTCTCAGAGGGTTCAGGTATTAGCAGCTATCCTATGAGGAGGGATCGCCCTGAGGCGCCCATGGTGAGATCTCTCTATTTTCCCATGCAGATATGAGGGCTCTGCAGGGTGGAACAGAAAGGAGATTTTTGCCCCTAACCTGCAAGTTTCCAAACGACTTTCCCTCTGCGCCACATTTGCTCTTGGTAAATCTCATGTGACCAGGGTCAGGTCTCAGCACTGGCAGCTCTGACATGCCAAGCCACGACATGATACATTTTCACCATTTGCAGACAAGCAACCCCTAGCAGGATGTTACATGCTAAATCTTAAGAAGCAAGAGTTTTGAATTGAGGTGCTCTCGCTGGTTGCTGATTATGTATAAGGAGAGCCCTCCGGTGAAGCACACACTCAGGGAAGGCTTATGGCTGGGAGCAGGCTTCAGCAGGCTTCTCAAACTATTGCCTCCGATCTGCAAAGAAAAGAGTGGGAGCTGGCATTTCACAAAGGAAGCTCTTGTCACTAATCCCATCCCTAATCCTGGCACATCATGCTCCAGGGTGCCTCCTGGCTCCATTGTAGCTAACAGTCAGAGCGACCTGCTAGGACACACCTAAGCTGCAGGAGCCAGACACTCATGGACTCCAGTGACAAACAGCTGCAGTCTTTGTTTTTATAAAAAGTTGTGTTAAGCGCCCCTGAATACAAATCCTCTCCTCCAATACTCACTCAGTCACAAGAATGCTTGGAGAAAAAACTCCTAGGAGATCTGATAGCTTAAAACATCGGTAAGGTTAAAAGATGGAAAGTGGCTCATTAAAATGGCATAAACAATCCTCAACACACCCAGATTTTAAACCTCCCCAGTACTGTGCCTTTTTATTGTCAGCCAAAGCATGGCTTCTACATCAGCATCTGAGATAGCAGCTTGTGTGAATTTCCCCGAGGGAGCTCTCCACCCCAACACACACACTGTAGCATCAACTAAGAGCCATCCACAGTCAGGACATGGGGAGGGTCAGATGACAGCAAGGGTCCATGCTGAGCTGGATGGATGGCTGTACACTCTGGGTGAAGTACCTGTGTGTCTTACATTACATAAGAGCACTGTGACATTGGAAATGTTTTCCTTTTATTACAATATATCAAAAATATGCAGCTTTAGTAAACAAGGTCATATTACACTTTCTAATGCAACTGTACAATGCTACAATACACGTAATATTCTGGCTGGGGAAGGAGCCCCGCTTGGGGTCCTGTTGGCAGGTTTGTGTGGTGGAACTCCTCCCACTGGCAACACTTAGCTTCTGGAAGTCCTTGGGAGGGCTCGAGTGCCTCCCTCAGCTCGGGTCTGCCCAGCACAGAGGGATCCAGGCCTCCCAGACCAACTCTGGATCTGCCCTAGATTGCCAAAACCTTTTACAGGCCTCTTTGCTCTCCCATTAGTCAATCTTCTCCACTTTCCCAACGATCTTCTCCTCGAAGATGGGCAGCATGGCCTCGTCCTCGCGCACCTCCTCAAACACCACGCCGCAGTCAAACTCATCGCTCACTTTTTTAAAGTAATACCTACAAAGCAGAGAGGGCCACGTGAACGGACAGGCCTGCTGGCAACATCCCTGAGCCCTGAAGGGTCCCTCCCACCAGGGGCTGCACCAGCTCCAGCTATCAGGCCACAACAGACTTCGGAAGCCACACACTAACCCCAACCTCAGCATGCCGGACAGCTGATCCCGATGTAGTAATGCCCTCCCGCAAACCCTCCACTTCAGAAGCAGCATGACAGAAGAGAGAGCTGGTGCCTGGACTCACAGGCCTATATTCCTGCAGAAGAGCTTTGCAGGTGATGGTCAGCTCACCAAGGCCGGAGTTGCCAATCCAAATACAAAAAGACGTGGGAGTGGCCCCGACCCCACATATACTCACAGCCCTCCTAGCATCCAAGGCTGGAGATGAGGCAGACCAGCTGGGTCCTGCAGCCCGCCCCCCGACAGTCCCACAGTGCAGACCAAAGCTGCTCTTCTAGTGAGGATAGAGCTATGGCTCAGAGAAGCTACGGGTCCCAGAATGCAACTGGCCTCTCTGCAAACCGCGGGCAGTCCATGCAGTGCTCCGCTGAGCGGAGTTTGGGGACTCAGGGGGGCTGCTGGCTTTGTACCCAGACAGGTTTCTTCTTGCAGCAATAGCAGGAGTAACCCACTCTTCAAAGTCCCAACCTGCACTAGAAAAAACATGCTCAGAACAAGCTACCTTGTCTGCCCTACTTGTTTGGATGGGAACCCTACCAACACATGGCTGCACAGCCTTCAGCTACTTAACTGTCCCGTCTGGACTGCAGCATGGCACGGAACCAAGTCCCTTCAATACCACAGCTAGCCACTTCAATAATAATAATTCGGGGACAAGGCAGAATTCCTGTACTGATATAGCAGGTCCACCCTTTAAATTAGCTCCTGGCAGGCCATTTTACTTGCCTTTTAAATAACACACACACTAGAAACCTACTTAGCAAGTGGGTGTTCTCACTGGTGCTTCAAGGTTCATTACAGTGACAGTCCTGGCAGAGGAAGTACCACAGAACAGAGCCCCTGGGAAAGCAACTCTGATCATGTCCCCTGCATTTGGCTCATGAGTCCCTCTCTGCCAGGAGAGAGAACTTCCAACAGTGCCCATGGGCAAAGCACTTCCCTGCCGCTGGCAACATGGATGGCATCAGCCTATCTGGACCCTGCTAACATCTCTGCCAGAGCTGCCATATTCCTAGGACTTCTGCCCCTGCCCTGGCGTAGTCTGCATTGCTGAGGCACTCGCTCACCCTCCAATGGCCCAGCACTGGGCTGTGGTACGTTTCTCGGGGACAGCCTGCTGATTGTTTCACGAGTGCAGCTGACCCTCAGGATCCCTGCCTGGTGGCACCGCCTTCCTCCTTGCTTGCGGCGTGAGAAAGCCGTTCTGTTTGAAACTGGGAAAGATTCCCTGCTCTTCCCCCGATCCTTCTGCAACCCCGCTGTGTGCGAACATGTGGCTCAGCGTAGGCTCAGGGAAGGGCCCCTGTCGAAATGCTGGCAGCACATACCTGCAAATCCCCTGCCCCACGTTTGCCATTTGCAGCAGGACGGGGGGGTCAGCTGCTTAGGGACAGGACCTTGTTCTCTTAAGTCTCCCGATTCCCACTGACACCTGCTGCTTTGTGCTTAGCACCACGGTTCTGCACTGAGACAGCATCCCATGGCTGACAGAAACAGTGCCTCCCCGTGGCAGTCTCTGCTTTGTTTATTGGGAACAGTGCCTCCCCGGGCAGTCCCTGCCTTGTGTATCTTGCATGGCTCAGTCCTGACAGTCAGTGATCCAAGGTCCCATGGCATGTATGGTACCAGGGACCGTACACAATAAGGTATGCTGCAGGCCCACAGGGAGGCCTCACCATCCACCTTGGGGCAGTGGGGAGGAAGAGGCGAAAGGCGAAGACCATGTGAATGCGGCCATGTGTGGAGAGCAGAGACGTAGGAGCAGGCCAAGATGAATGGACCTTACTGCCGGTTTCGCCTCTGCCTTACCTGTAGTTCCCTTTCTTGGTGAGCAGCTCCTTAAACTGTCCCAGTGTCACCACGCGTCCCTTGATCAAGGTACGGTAAGGGATGGGCTCTCCGCAGAAGTAGTAAGCCACCACGATATTCTCACACGGCTGGGAGGCGCCGTTGCCTGGTCTCTTCTGGGGCTTCAATCTGTCATGAAAAACAACAACGTTCCCACTGAGTAACAGCACCAAGGCAGGAAAATGGCAGCTTGTTCAGGCTGAGGCTGTCGGAGACAGGAGTTTGGCTTCCACTGGGGAACACAAGACGTGGGCTAATGGTAAACGTCAGTATGCCCTATTAGTGCTCACTGCTGGCTCCTGGGGACCGGCAGGCTCCGGGAGTCTCATGGTCAGGGAATTAGGAGACATGTCCCCATCGGGAAGGTCTCCATTGAGCTGCCATGTGGCAAGGAACCAAGGAAAGCTACAGGGGGACTCCACTGACGGCTGGTCTGCTGTGGTAATGAGCTCTCCCCCTCAGGACTGATTTCTTCATTTCCAGTGTCAGCCAGGGCCAAAAAGCACATCATGGGCACCACCTCTGCCTCCCGGACCGCCCTCAAGGAAACAGAAACCTTCTGCACAGTCTGGGAGCTGGTAAAAGGTTTCAGGGGTGAGGAGCACATGCACCCCTGAATACACACAGCTGCTCTGTGTGTGTGTGTGAGAGAGAGAGAGAGAGAGAGAGAGAGAGAGAGAGAGAGAGAGCGCGCACACCTCTGGAGGTTACACAATCAGGCCATGGCAACTTGCAGCTGAGACACAAAGCCTGAGTAGCAGCTTTGTTAAGAATACCCCAAAAGCCCACGTACCAGATGCTGGATGTAGAAGCATGTGGGCATGTGCCATGTGTGGGGGGCACATTTTCACTCTCATTATTTTTGGAAGCCCTTAAAATGTTGGCGCATTTGCATGTACAAGCCAGGGTACTAAGTTAGCTGGTCCTATGGTTATGGCTGTCGCATCACAGCTCACACCCATTTTCAAAGGGGGATACACCGAAACCAATAATGATACTCTGCACTTCTACAGTGTCTTTCATCTGTGCTCTTCTCATGCTTCACAAACATTCATAAAGCCCAGACAAATTCACTATTTGGCACGTGCCGTCTTAGCCACAGGCAGCTTTTGCTTTGAAATTCACATAAGATTGGCAGCATTAAAATTTACAAAAAAGTGGACTGGAATAAAAGATGATTTTATATTTATATAACTGGAAACACACTATAAAAACAGAACTGGCCGAGCACATGAGCCTACCCCAATTTTGCTATTGGGGAAATAACCGAGACCTTAACTTTTAAATACTAGCTCATGTGCAGAGTGACTCTTTTAGGACATGCCTATGTAAATATCGACACTGAAAACCTGGGCTGGGGAAAATCCTTTTGCCTCCTTTCAAAGCCATGAGGTGTAAAGTACAACTCAACTGTTGGTGTATGTCCTGCTCAGGAGAGCCCATGAAAAAAAGTGCAATGTTTCTAAGGCCCTCCCTCCCCCATGCCAGTACTGCTTCAAAGCCTGTCCTATACCCACCATAAAGCACAGGCTGACATTAGCTAGGAAAACATTCCTTGGAAAAAAACATGCCTTAAAATGAAAGTAAAACAGTTAATAAATTCAGGTAAGTTTGGAGCCAAAAGTTAATTGAAGAGGTTTGGATGTTGACTGAAGAACCTCACTCTCCCTGAGGTTCTCCCAACTCTTCCAGAACCAAGGGTGGCTGAGACGTGTGCCCAAGGAACCTGGTACATGCATTGTGGGGTACAGAAAGATACAAAGTTACAGATGTACAGGCTTCTTAATCTATTTTGCTCACAATAGTGATGGGTAAATAAGCCCTTGTTCGTCCTGCGTGAGATGGAGAGGCCTGGTGCTGTGCTGGGAACAGGAAGGTTGAGGAACACAGACAACTGCTAGCAGCTTTGCCGGCCTCAAAAGTGCACTGCTCCACCATGGCAGAACAAGCAAGGGAGCCATGCCAGCAGCTTGGTGCAGGTGGCCTGCCACTGCCATGGCTATCTCACAAAAGGCCAGGGACCCAAGAATTCCTATGTCCCCTCTTCCTAGGGCTGAGGTAGGGGGCTACTGCAGCTCTGCTGGTGGGGGGGAATGAGTTCTGGCTAAAACCCTAAATTGCCTGTAAATCATCTAAATTGCCTGTAAAGCACATTCCCACCTGGAGAAGCAGCAGAATCCAAAGATTATACCGTGTCCTGCTGGAGTATGTCTTTGGTGCCTACCTTACTCCAAGGGCCTCTCAACACAGACAGAAGGGAGGGAGAAATGCCAATGTCATGGAAAATAAGCTTGGGTTGAAAGGACACGCACAGGTTGCTAATGCCTGGGAGTGCTAACTCTCTTACTGTTTATGGGGCTAGAAAAAACACCCATGTCTTTAGATGCCCTCCACCTTTGGCATAAATCAAAGCAGCGCGGGCCGCCAGCACTGGGGCAGACAGACAATGATTTACAGAGGAACACATGAAGAGCAGTGGCACAAACTTGGTGAGATCCATGTCAGAGACAGCTGGTACCACATTCAGCACTGGAATACAAGCTGGCTTGACAGAAGCGCGACCACACTGGATAACCTTGTGAACATACCTAACGAACAATCTCAGAAATTAGACATGGCTGGCTACCCTCCATCACTGCTACTGTCAGACTGCAGCACAAGGGGATGCAGCTGCTTTTTCAATGGGCCATATTTCCCAGCTCCCTGGTGGTACGTAAGTCAGGAACTTGCACATCAGCTCTTTGCATTAGGGCATCCCAACACACAATGACGAACACCCAATCCTCAGTCAGAGCATGTGTTTGGCTACTGCTGCAATCTCTCTAATCATTCCATATGTATATTCCCCCTCTCTACAAAAATGCTCATAGTCTTCCAGATCAGATTTACCCCTGCTACAGACAGCAAGAGACCTGCATGTACAATGTGTCTCCCCCTCTCTCTCTGATCTGGTTTTGAAGAGAAAAATGCATTCCTGTTGGAAGGCTGGTAATGCTGTATTGAATTGTTAGGGTCAGCTGTGTCCAATTCCACTCTCTGCCCTTTAACAGATGGCTCAACTATGCACAATCTCTCAGCCTGGACAGGAATTGCTTTTAGCTGTAAATAAGCATTAAATACAGACCTGATGAAAAAAACAGATTGGTGGCTTGATTAAACAGTCACCCAAAATGTAACAGCTTATGAGAAAGGAAAGATGGTTTGACCAGTCTGACTGGACACAGAACATACACTCACCCGCGGGGCAGTGGTGTACCGTGGGTCTCCGGCACCCAAGAAGCCAAGCCCGCATTTGTGCCTCCTGTGCAAGGCAGGAGGGATCTTGGCACCGCCCCCAGCTGTCCTGGGGAGAGGGAGGGTCTTGAGGCCTGGGGGGTGCATAAATGCAGGCTTCACTTCACTCTACTCCCTCCCTCCCTCGCCTCCCCCCCCCCACATACACTTACCCACTGCACGACACCTGCCTCTCCTGCTCCAGCCTCGCAATCTGAGGCTGGCTCCAAGGAGAGTGTCTTACCCCCTGGTCTGGTGGGGGTTGCCAGCTGGCCCTTCACAACATGTTGGGGGAAAAGGGGCACGCAGGAGTGGGAGCAGCTGACGTGGTGCCCTGCACTTACCTGCCACTCCAGCCTTGCGCTGGCTCAGACAGGGCAACCTCACTCACCCACCCAGCCTGGAGGGAATGGGGGCACTGGGCCGGCCCTTCTTGACACAAAGAGAGGGGTGCTGGAGGGGCCAGCACCCTCCATCCGTTGCCCATTGTGAAGGGCCAGCCCGTCGCCACACACAGGCCGATGCCCTGGGGCATGGCCTCCGCCCCCCAATCTCCCATCTTGGTATGCCACTGTCCCAAGGACAGTAATCCTGATAGACAAGCAGCTCCTAACATTGCTGCTCCGGCACCACAAAGAACAGGCAACAAACCAGAAAGATCATAGCACACGGTGCTGCTTCTCAAACACCCCATGAGCAGTGATCAGACCATTTACTTTACAAGGGACCCTGCTGACTGTGGAACAAGATCTAAAGTCTCAGTTGTTGCTTTTGGGAGCAGAACATTTTATTGGGGGCAATCGATGTACCCAACAAACACTTTCCTCCTGAAATGGCAGCTGAGGTGGGGCTTTTTACAAGCAAGCTCTGTAATAAACAAGCCCCCTTCTCACTGATGGGACATGCTGCCTGTTGTGTCAGCCCTTTGACATTCCAAGGAAGGTTTCTGAACCCCACCATGTTCCAATGTGCTGGTACTGAGCATTCTGCCGGCTGGACTGTTCAAAAGGACGGTGCATAAATACCCCTTCACAACACCTCACCCTCCTCCCCAATGGATGCATCTATAGCACTCCCAGCCCCACTGAGTGAATGGTTGCTCAGTACTATCTGCTTTGGAAATGTGAAGCTGAGTTACACGCCATGTAGAAAGCTCCAAAGCAATCTATTATTCCTTCTGGCATGAACAAGATGTTATTTGAGAGCAAAGAGGAGGCCTTAATGATGCATTCAGATGACTCACTGCAGTTGCACTTCATTATTACTCGTCCCTTATCCCTTGTGACTAGCTAACATGCTATTATGACAACAGGTCTGGTTGCATCATGCTAGAGCCACAAATAAAAGAGGTGCGGTTTCGAAATGGAAGGAAGGTTTAGAGCACCAAAGCAGCTGGTATGCTGAGCTGCATTCGGTGCCTCGGTAGCTTTGTAAGGGCCTCAAGTGCAGAAGAGGAAATGCTACTCCTGGGCAGAGGCAAAACAAATGGACTAGCCTGAGGTCTGAGCATATGCCCCTGCCTCGGCCATGGCCATTCACACATCAAATGCATGTTAGAACGTTTGCTGGATGGAGGGCTTAGGCGTCGCAAAAACTAGTGTGCTATGTGCAGAAGCTGTTAGTCTGAACAGCTGGTACAAACCACCACCTGCCTCAGGGCTGCCTACATCTAACTGGGAACATAAGCTAAACGAACTGCCTGTGCGACTGAGATGAGGGAAATAGTTTAGAGACACCAGTACAAGCGGACAGAGGAGAGCGTACCTGAGGCTGGGCTCATAATAACTGACAGGAATATCATACTTGGGGGTGGTTGTGCACCCAACACCTAAGAGTCACATTGTTTCAGAATAGCTCACAATCAAGCCAGTGCCTCCCGCAGTAGGGTCCTGCAGAAGCATTGCACAGGGAGAGAAAGGCCCACTCAGCAACAAGAGCTGGGGCCTTGTGCTCTCCTTCTCCTCCTAAAGAGAGGGACCTTGGGCCCATCAGAACCAGGGTCTCTAGGGAAGCTCTCCCCACTTTCCCAAAGCAAAGGACTAGCCTGTACCAAGCACTCCTGTTTCTCTGAGCTTTTGGTTCTATTACAACAGCTCCTCACTGAAGTGAATTGGCATTTTAAAAGCTAACAGATACAGGCAGGTATGATGAACGGATGGCATGGATTTAGGCAGCCTACAAGCATCAGGCTGGCAAAATATTTAGCTTAGCCAAACAAGGCCTTAGGGCCAAAGAAAGATTTGCCATAGGCAACTAACCAGCAAAGTGACCCTAGCTCATGCTACCACAAGACAGCCATGGCCCAGTACTCCAGGCTATAACAAGTGTGATAAAAATGCAGAAAATATATACTGCAACATACCAGTTAAATCGGTTATGGTAGTCTGGGGTTTTGCAGACACTGGTTGTCAGCAGATGTCCAACCACCAGAATACTATGGTAACTAACTGACATAAATGCTAATAAGCTTGGGGTAAAAGACCTAGTAAACTATGTGAGAAGGACAACCCAACATTAGTGGGGTGTGGAAGTGAAAATAAGGAAGAGGGCTTGAAGCCCCTAATGAATATGCATTAGGCACAGTGGAGTCAGTATAATCCATTACCAAAACTGTATCCCAGCAATCATGCCTGGGAGATGCCTGGATGATGACTGATGGTGATGGTGATGTGGAAAAAGATGAAGATAATGATCAACACTTCAGGTTTCTCTGCAAGGGGCGGTGTGATCATATGGATGGTCAGACGCTCATTCTTTGTTCTCTCTATCTACTTTGCTGGGTTGGAGTGTTTGTAACTTTGCTAACTGTGTTCATAAAACTATTGCAAATACAGAAGGTTGGAAGAAATATGGAACCATGGTCAGGGTTCCCAACTGACCAGTAATTCTAATACTGGGTGTGATCTTGGGACAAAAACCTACCAAACCTCAGAGTGTTAGCTGGGAATTCTTCAGTAATTAATTAATCAATTAATACACAACCATTAGATCAGACAACAAATTTCCATCACAGGAGGTTTTTAAGAACAGGTTCGACAAATGTGCCACGAATGGTCTAGTTATTATTAGTCCTGTCTTGCATGCAGGGGCCAAGGCTAGATGATGTATTGTGGTCCCTGCTATGGCTATACTTCTGATTCTATGCCACAAGGTTGGCCAGAATCCGGTAAGGGTGCAGCGATGCTGCATGGAAACAGTCTCCTATTGGAACTAGACGTCCCTAGTCAACAGGTATCTTTTACTAACTTGGTTTCTGTGGGCTCTGTTTTTCCGTTCTCCATATACCTGAATCTCAGCTTTCATACTTCCTCCTTCGCATCCTCAGAGGAGGAGGATACTCCATTACCTACAGATCTTATTTTCAAGTGCACTGGATTACTAGCCATAGAAGGGCTCATGCAGGTTTCCATGTGAGCATCAGGATTTCTCCAGGCAATACAATTCAGCAATGGCATTTACAGGTAGCAACTCTTAGCTCCCCCGAGGGCTTGTGTGTGTTCTCGTGAGTCACTGAACAGCCTATCCATAAAGGACCCAGGCACCTGTGCCATTTACAACAGCTGTATTATTTTGTCCAGTTTGCAAGACTCTCTCAGAAACCTGAAATTAGACAATCTTACCTGCCTTTCCCATGCAGCAAACAGATCTGGTTCATTTCTGTGTTCTCAGCAAAGGGGCGAATTGGGGAAGTTGCATGTTGGGTGTGAGAGCATCTGCCCAAGTAAGCCCAGCATCATAGCCCTGAGAAAGCACCTGATCACTCAGCCTGTTCTTGGCTAGACGGCAGGTACCACAAGAGCAAACAACAAGCACCGCCATGCAGGTTCTACAGAGAATGTAGTTTACGATACCGTCTATATTATTTTAAATCTACAGGTAGCACGGGCTTGTGTATATAGGCCAGGGGTGTCAAACTCACTTCCTATGGCGGGCCACATTTAAATTAAATTCAGTTCAAGGGGGCCACGCATACCATACACTAAAACACCTCATACTCTACTGTACTTTACATACTCTACCCTCCGCCGAGAAATCTCCCCGCAGGGTGAAATTCGGCAGCAGAGTAGGAGAGTCCGACGGCCTTTTCCTTTTTGAGATGAGATCTCGCAGTACCATGCGCTGACGCGAGATCTCGCACACTTTTACTGAGCTCGGCTCAGAAAAAACTGCCGGCCCCGATAACACAAGGCGGCGGGCAGGATTCGGCCTGCGGGCCTTGTGTTTGACACCTGTGATATAGGCCATATGTTTGTGTCCATAGATTTCTGAAAGGGCGGATGGATCTTTGAAATGGCTCTTTAGAGCCAAGAGGACAATCCTTATCTGATTACACCAGTTTAAAGGCAGACTGAATATTTGGGGCTTAACCTACTTGGGAGTGCCCTTTAATTACACAACTGTCAATCCAAACCTCATGTAAACATTGCTCTTAGTCTGCAATATGGGAGTTACATGAGAAAATGATCAAAGCCTGGCAATAAAAGGGTGTCTGTGAAAAATTACACCAATGTTCCTAAGTAGGCAGACACCGAAGGTTCGTGTCTCTAGAACACTGCTTTAAACTGCATGAGCGACTGTTTACAATTGCCATTTTAAAAGGTATTTCATGGCAATGAAAGGCTTTGAGCTATTAATATTAATTATCTTGCATGTCTCAAACGCCTTTCATCTGAGGAGCTCAATGTGTTACATAAACACTGATTAATCTCATACCTCTCCTGCAAGGTATTTTAGTGACAAGACTATTACCCTTACTTGACAGATAAAGAAACTGTGTCACAGGTAGGTGAAGTGACTTTGAACATGGCTGCACAGCGAATCAGTGCTAGAATAGAACTAGAACCAGGGTTTCTGCCTCTCTGCTCCTGCCATGAGAACAAACTGACAGTTAGACTTTTACAGGCACCAGTAAAAAGGGATCATTTTACAGCTTTCAACTTCAGGAAGTCCCTTCACTGCACCACAGAAAACACAGGCCAGTAAAAATTACACACCAGTTTAAATCAAATAAGTACTGATACCAAAAACAAGTGAGCTCCTCCCATAGGGAGCCACGGTAGCACAGCCTGGGCAGCTAAAGAGGGTGACCCCTTAATGCCATTGGCCTAGGCAGTGCTCTAGGAATGCTTGCATAGCTCCTTTCCATGAACTGCAACAGGACTTCGCCTCGTGCCTGCAGCAATCAAGATGATCGCCTCCGGTCCCACCATCTAAAGTCCCTGCTCCCCATTCTCAAGGCAGTTTTTGGCATTTGCTCTCAGGCCCCCATGATGCTCCCTGCTGTTGAATGGATGAGCCGTTACAGAGGGTGCAGTGTCCTACGGCTTCCAACACGTGCTCTTTTCTAACCACCCTTTACTCGCCTTTGTCCGGTAGATCCTGATAACTGTGGCAGGACCAGCTGAGTGGATCACCATGTCCTTCCCTCCTAGCCTCTATGTTCTGCTTCAGAACAGCAGCTCCTCTTCCCTCCCACCTTGATCAGACTAAAACATCTCACCTCTGTTTGGGAGGCAGTTTGCCTGCCCTCTTCTCCTCTTCCTCCAGTCGCCTGCGTGCTTCTTCCAGCTGCGTGAGAGGGTTGGGGGCTGGGTTGGGTGGCATGGTAGGATCTTGAATGAAAGGATGAGAAGGCTGGATGATGTTCCTAAGCTGGACCCATGGGTGAACAGCAACCGGTCGCTCGATGGAGAGGGGTCTGGGCATATCATGGGTCAGCTGCTTCTTGGCACCTGAGGAGCTTCACACACAAATACAACAACATGTTACAAGTGCTGCCACGTCTCCTTAAGCACACAGAGCTTCTTAGCGCTTCACTGACTACACGCAGCGATTGCTTGCTGCGCCCCCGCTCCCGGGCTGCTGTCCGCACTGTCACCCAGCTAGGAGGAGACAGAGAATACCATACATCCAGTTGCGGCTCTAGGGAGGATTTAGGGGGCAGGTGTATGAGATGGCATTTTGCATGGCCACCAATAAAATTGGCCCTGGGATCACAAGTGGTTGGGACCTATTTTATGAGTCAGATGAAACATCCAATACACCTAAATAAAACGAACAAGAGTTAGTTAAAAAAGAGAGGTTACTCCCCTGTGCAGTAATGGTGTTTGAGATGTGTGCCCCTCTGGGAGTTCCATGGCAGGTGTGCATGTGCCCCATGTGCCCTCGATTGGAGTGTCCATTTGGCCCGCACATGCACTGCTGATATCCTCATGCCCCTCATCTCAGTCAGGCTGAGTGGAAGAACTACCCTCAGTTCCTTCTCCACTACGAGTCTCAGAAGGAAACTCAGTAGCAGAGTGGAGGAGGGTGAATAGTGGAGCACCCATAGGGGGACACATCTTGAAGAACTACAGCTGCTGCACAGAGTGAGTAATCTCTCGTTCTCTGAGTAGCGCCTCAATGGGTGCTCCACTTCAGCTGATTCCCAAGCAGCATCCCTGTAAGATGGAGGGAGCTTTGGAATCAAATCCAGAACAGAGAAGTGCACCGCCAACTGCTGAAACAGACCTAGAGGCACCAACTAAGGCATAATGCCTTGAAGACCACGTAGCAGCTCTGAAGATCTGATACTGGAACATTTTCAAGTAAAGCCTGTATCTAGACTGAGGCCCCATAGAGTGAGCTGACATACCAGAATGGGGCAGAATGCTGGCAGCAGTGTAACAAATGATAATACACCCAGAAATCCATTTCGATAATCTTTGGGTAGACACAGCACAACCTTTAGATTTGTCTTCAAAAGATCTACAAAATGATTTAGTTTTATCTACATTGATGGCTCACACCCTCCTGACCTCGAACAAATGGAAAGCAGTCTCCAGATTGGAATGATACGATTTTGGAAAGAACACTGGTAGGTGAATGATTGGATGTAGCTGAAACTCAGAAGACACTTTAGGAAGAAACCTAGGACATGGCAATGGCTGACAGCCTTTGTAGAATACTGTCAGCCATTAAGGCCCTAGGTCTCTCAGACTCTGCGGGCTGATGTAATAACCACTAAAAAGGCTGTCTTGACAGACAAATGCAATAAAGAGCAGATTGCCATCAATTCAAAAGGAGGTTTCATGAGATTTTTAAGAGCAAAATTAAGGACCCCACTGGGATGGGGACTTTCACCTACAGAAAAAGATTTCCCAGACCCTTCATGAACCGTACAATTGTAGAGTGAGCAACCAGCAAGGACCCCTCAGTTGTGATATGAAAAGCTGTTAAGGTGGCCAAGTGAACCTAGAGAGAACTGATAGTCCTGATTCCTTTAATTCCAATAGATAATCCAGAAGCGAGACAGATTTGGGAACAGCTCTCTGGAGTTGACACCAGCGACTAAATCGCCTCCACTTTTTGAAGGAAGGCATTTCTGTTAGTCTTTCGTACTATTTAGTACTATCTGTTGTACCTCTGCAGAGCAAGCCGATGCTAGCTACCAAGGAGCCAAGCCTTGAGGCAAAGTGTGCTCATATTGGGATGCAACAGTGATGCAGTCATCCTGGCAGAGGCGCTTTACCACTGGACAAAGAGATAGGTGAAGCAGGTAAAGAAATGATGCCCATCTTGACCACAATGGGACTATGAAGGTAACTCTGGCTTTGTCCTCTCTGATTTTGTTCACCAGTCTGAGAATCAGAGACACTAGGGGAAATTCATAAAGCAGCTTCATTGTCCAAGTGAGGAGGAAGGCATCCGCCAAATAATTGGCATTTTTTGTTCGTAGCTGTGATGAAGAAGCCCACTTCTGGAAACCCCCAAGCCTGAAATACACTGACAAGAACCTGGGAATCCAGCTCCCATTCGTAGTCTTGGGAAAAACACCTGCTGAGAATGTTGGCTCTGACATTTCACCTGCCTGAGAGAGAGTGTGCTGGAATTTTTATGCGATGTTTCATACAGGCATTTCTGACTGTTCTGAGCTCCAACAGGCTGATGTGGAGGATGGTTTCTTGGGGTGACCACTTGCTCTGTATTGTGAGAGCATCAAGGTATGTGCCCCATCCTAATGGAGATGTATTCATGGTTATGATTACCGTTGGTGTTGTCTCGAAGAAGGGAACTCCCACGCAATACGCGTTCCACCAGTCTAGGGAACATTTCACCTGTTGAGAAACTGACACCTGTTTCTCTAAGCCAGGGTTTTTCAACCTTTCATTTGCAGACCCCTAAACATTTCAAATAGCAGTCACCAATAAGTCCTTTGAGTACCAAAAATCTTGTGGCGTCGAATGGAGTTTTGGTACTGAAGGCCCAGTACGCTTGTCCATTCAGGATGGCATTAAGGGTTTTGAGTGCTTCACAGACGGAGCTGACATAGATGGAAGCTTACTCTTACTTGGTATTGAAGAGCTAGATAGGCTACCGAGAGGGCTAAAGTCAATGGTACCGATACTTTGTTTGCTCTGATTAGCTCCACTGGAGCCTTCTCACAGCCATACTTGCTCTTGAAAGGACTACAGGAGTTTTCCAGTTCATTGGTACCACAGAAGCCCTTCACCTCTATGGTACCAGGTGTCAAGGATGAAGTCTTTGAGACTGCTGACCTGAACAGAAAAGGAGGTCTTTTTGAGGTGGATTCCTTACAAGGTGAGTTAGAGGTCCTCCTCTTATGATCTTTAGAGGAAGTCTCTGAGACTTTCCCCTTTCTAGGAGAGTTGTGCTGAGGTTGAAAGGGCACCAGAGACCCAAGAGACTGACATACATGACACACTGAGCTGGCTCCATGGCTTGATTTCCTGGTTCTTCCATCCCCTGGATTTGAAGGCTAAACGGAAGTTACGTTTTTGCAAGATGTGAGGGTCTCTTAGGCAGTGAATGCATTTAGAGAGTCTGTTGCAATCTGGGACAGCGGCTATACATGACAGGCAATGTTTAAACCCTTGCACAGAAGATTTCTCTGGAGGAAATAAAAAATCTCCCAGATAACCAGTAACTAACTAGCAAACTAAATAGCTAAACTCTGTTAGAAGTAAGTCAGCAAGCAGCTGAAGCACACACAATGAAGCCATGCTAAGTTGCGTCTCAGGCCGAGGTGGATCAGAAGGAACTGGGGGCAGTTTGCCCACACAGCCTGAGATAGTCTTGGTGTGGGGCATGAGGATATCAGCAGCGAGTGTGTGGGGCAAATGGATACTGCTAATGAAAGTCTCCAGTGGAAGGCAAATGGGGCACATGTGAACCTGAAGTGGAGCACCCATAGGGACACTACTTGAAGAAGAATGCTTTTTTTCTCTCCTTGCAAAATTCCCCTAATAGGATTCCATAGCGCATGCACTGGTGCGTGATAGTCCCATTTCCAGGCCATGAATCCCACTAGTTCATTATAGTTTGCAGTGGTGTTGCAGCTGTGCTGGTCCCAGGATATCTGAGACACAAGATGGGTGAGGTAATACCTTTTATTGGACCAACTTCTGTTAATGAGAGAGAAGCTTTCGAGCTTACTCAGCACTCTCTGTAGCTCGAAGGCTTGTGTCTTTCTCCAGTAGAAGGTGGTGCAATAAGAGATATTACTTCCCCCCACCTTGTCTCTGTCACTACTTTGAGGCACATCCCATGTGCAGTCAGTGCTGCAGCATACTGAGTGTACTTTTCCAGCAGAAGTGGTGGCTCAGGATGAGATAATCAGTATCTCTAACTTTCTAGAGTCTCATGAACATGTTACGCAGTCAGGCAATTCTGGGCACCACTGCAGGTGAGAGAGGAAAACAAAAGACTATTACTGAGCAAAGAGGATACCAGCAAGGTAAAGCCAAATGCTGGAATTTCATGCAGGTACAGGAGATGCCCAGCTCATCCAATCCCATACTGCCAGGGTGCTGTGTAAGCTGGCCGCATTTGTGGTCAGAATTTAGCTAATAATTTTGTTGATTATGCACAGCTGGACTTCGAATCTATTCCCGTAACTGCTGCTCTCAGGGCTGGCATAAGAAGTCAAGACAGTGCTGCCAGCAAGCCAAGCAGCCCATGATTGCGAACACAGTCCAGACAGGGAGCAAATCTGCTCAGTTAGAGAGGGCCTTCTGGGAAAGTCACTTTTCTGCCCACACCGTCAAGGGCTGAATATATTCCACGGCTAGTTCATCCTGATAAGCCAGAGCTCTTGGGACTCTGGAGAGCATGGAACAGAACACAGCCACCAGCTGTTGCCAGGGCTCTGCTTCCAGCGTCCATGCCTGAGGACTGGTCCTTGAGAATCCCTGGAACCAGGGTCTGCTAGGGCTGATGGTGCTTCAGTGCTGTTAGGTACATGAGAATGGTTGTTTGGTCATTTTATTAGGCATCAAACCACCCCATGTGTAAAATCAAACCCCACACATCACCAACTCCTGGCTCCTCCGGCCATCACCACGTGGGGTGCCCAAGCAAGATGCAGTTCTTCAGAAGAACTGAGCCCTCACAACTGTGCTCTCTCACATCGCCCCACTTCCCCCAGGATGCTAAACAATGGCAGACAGGCTCCATGCACTCCTGGCCCTTACCCATGGTTTGTTTTCTTATGCCTGCTGATCTCCTTCTCTCCTTCTATGATCCACTGCAGTATTTTCTGGTTCCTCTCCACGTCCTCAGGAGATCCTGGCATCTCATAGCTGGCACCATCACTTTTCCCTGATTCGGTCTTCTTGACATTTCTTTTTGAGAGCAAACTCACTTTCCCACTGAAAGAAGAAGGCTTGAGACATTAGCTACTCCTCTGAACCCACACACAGCAGAGAAGTGGCGGACCTTGGACACATCTGCTTTCTACATACACTTAGAGGACAGTTCAATGCGCCTGGACAACAGACCCACAATCTGAAATGGTTTACAGAAGCTCAGCAACACAGCTTGGGGATATCCCAATGACACACACAATCACGTCTGCACTATCATACAACCCACCAGTTTTCAATAGTTTAGATCAAAGACTAGGCTGTGCTTTGGGTTGAAACCTGCTCGGGGCCTGGATCACCTGGGCATATCCCACCTAAACAATTCTCTGCTGTTGCAGAGGCCTTGGGGCATCTTGAACTCCCTGTCCTCTGCCTGCCTCTACATGCCAGCATCTTGAACTCCCTGTCCTCTGCTGCCTCTACATGCCAGCCTGGCCAGGCGGAGTATTTCAGCAGCCTCCTCCAACGCCCATCAGAACTAGCTCACGCTGCTCCATCACCACAATAACCGATAAATCAACCTCCCCTCCCACGCCCCCCAAAATGGATCAGTTCTGGTCTCCCTCCCACTTCTGCTTTGTGGGGATCCTCTGCTCCTACTACATCCTTCCTGGGTGCTCCTACCTGACCTATCTCTGGCCCCCACTCCCCTACTCTTAAAGGGGCAGCACCACTGCTCTCTTCCTGTTCCTCCTGGGGAAAATATAGCAGCTCTAGCCTCTCTGCTCCTCCTTCTCCTACCAAAGGAGCTGTGCATAGGCTGCTCCCCTCTCTACCGCACACCTCCTACCCTAGAAAGGAGTCAGTGACTCTCCAGCCCCACTCAGCCAGTTTGCCCTCCAAAACTTCTACTCCCCTGGGTTTGCAGCTGAGTAAATTTGCCCAGCCTGGCTCTGATTGATAAACATCCACTCTAGAGCTCTTGCAGCCATCCTCCTCAATTAGTTACACACAGTCACACTTATCAGTAACTGAGAGCCCTGGATGATGCCTACAAGATAACACAATAATGTAACTAAAAACACCTGGCCCAATGGAACAGGAACAAACTCTCTTCCCTGCCTTCTTCCCCGCACCCAAGTAGAAAGAGAGATGGAAACATGAAGTGAAAATGGAACAAGGCTCTGAAACAAAGCTGTTCATTTAGGGGCAGCGAATGCAGGGTGTGAGGAGAAGCCAACTTTTAGGCACCTACAGCACATTGAGCGCTCCTGGGTACAACACTAATACCACCTAGTAAAGGAGATGGGCTCTACAGCTGCTGGAGTTCCAGCGCCACTTTAAAGGGAGCCTTTGCAGCATTGCACCCCAGAACTGATCATAGATGGCATGAATAGCTGTGCAGAGGTCCACTGCTGAAGGGAAAGGACAGACCGCCAAGATGAAGACAGGCACTCCACCCTGTCCAAAGTTGGGCTGCAATGCTAGGAGAACAGGCCAGAGTGACTCCTGAATTCCACACCTCTGCTGCAAGCAGGCCCCCAACCCTATGTTGTACATTTATTTACATGAGACAGTCCATTCACAAATGAGCTTGTTACAAAGCAATGGATACAGGCTCCCACTGGGTCCTGCACTCACTCACCTGTAGCCCAAGGAATCCGCAGGATTGGGTGCCAGGCCCATGCTTTCAGTGTAGTTCCGGGATTTTGTTGCATAGTTATGGGAATCTACATTCCAACCAAAGCTGTTCTGCACTCGCTGAGTGGCTTCAGCCTCAATCTGCTCTTTTGGTTTCATCACACTGTGGTGATGAATGTGGTGGTAGATGTGTTTATGGTGGTATAAGTTAGCTGCATCCAGTTTCATTCCTGATTTTGTTGTATGCTTGCCATGCCCTGGAGGTATTGTCCCTATTGTTGCTGGCATCTTTCCAGCATGCCCACTTTCTGGTGACCGGGGCTTAGGCGAATGGCGGCCAGGTCCAGGGGACTGACACCCTGGAGTTTTCATTACCCGCTGTACGTGTTCATCAAGAATGCTCTCTGGATTTTCTTCATGAGCATCTCTCAGCTGCATCCCAGCACAACCCACTTCAGAGTAACGAGGAGTGAAGTGATGCAAGGCCTGGGCAGAAGGCAGCTTGTGGCTAATGACTGAAGGACCAGAAGAGATGTCTGCATCCTCACCTTCTTCTTCCTGGAGGAAAATGTAAAAAGAGGAGAAAGCTTGAAGTGTGTGTCACCTACCATATCAGTGGCAGAGAGCAAGATAGGCTTGTTTAAAACAACTACCAGTGTGTGTGTGCATCTGACCATATCGCAAAAAAAGCAGATGAGATATATAGATGGAGACCATGAAAACTGTAATTTGATTATATTTAGGAGAAGATAGCTACTGCTTAAACTGCTGTGAGTTCCTTGGAGAAATGACTGTAATGGCCAACAAAGGAAAGGCAGTTTATCATGTTGTATGTATTGTTTCCAAAGAGCATTTAATAAGGTATCAAATTAAAGCATACTGGATAAAGTAGAGAGATATGGGATAGGTAAAAAAACAGTTTATTGAATAGGAAAAAAAACAATACAGGAAAGTGATGGAAAATGGAAAGAAATGGCAGGGCGATTGACAGAAAAGAGTCCAGGACTTCTCTTAAGCATATCATTCAGACAGTTCTTTCAAAACGTAAGGTAAGCAGCACCGATCACACTAAAGCAGGGGATACAGGAAATAATTTAATGATGACAGCAGCTTGAGTGGTTTCAGAAATCAAGAAACTACCTTCCAAATGCATGACCTCTGAGGCCTAAGGCAAAATACTTCACATATCTGAAGAAACTGGATTATAACTCAAACACTCATTGTGCTAGTCTGTGAGGCGATCACAGAGAGCAGCTGATAACTGTCCTTTAAAACACTGAATTCCACTTTAACTCATGGCCAGGCCAGTAAGAATGAAAACTTTCCACTGCTGACAGCCAAGAATTTTGTAGCTGACAAACTGTTTGATTCTCCAAGATACACTTAGATTCTTATGAAGCTGCTTTATAGGGACGTCAGGATCCTGCCTTTATTTTATTACTTTAAACAGGAGAATTCAAGCAATTTCTTTAATCTGCCCTTTCACTTTTCCTGCTCATGGGAATAGTAAGCCAGGATGCTCAGTGCAGGTCTCTAGCCTGCCAGTGCAGCGTGAGCTCTCTGCTAGAGCACAGTGGCTCATATCTGTTTTAACTGCCCACTTGCAGATGGCATCAGCATCCACTAATTAATCAGCTTGTAAAGTCACCAGGGCCAGGCGCAGATCAAGAGAAGGAATAACAGATTCCTTTGCCACACATAAGAGTTTAAAACCTAAATGACATCACTGGTGTCAGGCATTCGCGTCACAAAAAGCCTGGCCATCGCAGGCACCGTTCACAAGAGGCGAGGAAGCACATCCCAGAAATTAGAGAGGGAAAAGGCATGGTACGCTATGTACTCCAGCACAGTGCCCACACTGCCCTTCCCTCTGCTGCAGCTGCTCTCAAATGCCTGGGAGTTCACCCTGGAGGGCTGTCCATCCAGCCCCCCCACCATTTCCTTCACACATGCTGCAATCATCACACACACACCTGTGTTTGAAAGCAACGTAGGAAAACAGGTCCCCACTGGGGACACTGGCCGAATGTGTGAGCTAAATGGAGTAGGAGAGCTGTCACCACACAAGAGAATTCAAAACCTCCCTCCCCTGGAGCTGCAGGGTCCTGGCTCCCTCTCCAAGACAGCCCCAGCCTACACTCTGCAGCTGTCAGGTAAGGGCCATTTCAGTACAGGCCACACCCACTGAAGGGCTTGGCAAGGCTGAAAACCAAACAAGCCTAATTTGCAAAGGTCATAAAACAAGGCCCAGCTATGGGTATAGTGCCCACATGCGTAACATCAACACAAAGAATACCAGGCCCAAACATGTAGCTTGGAGGTGGTACAATGGGATGTACATGTCCTGATGGGATATGCTATGTGCTAACTGGTAGTTCACAGGACACAAAGGGGTCTTTTCCTCTACACCTACAATAACCCTAACAGACAAGGGCTGTACTTGGGTAGCTACTGCAGGCTATTCAAATGACATCTTATGAGAGAGACAATGCATAAAGCAATAGCAGGCGGATACAACAGCTTATTGGCTTATGGAAACCCCACAATTGGCTTTTCATGTGGGAGGCACCTGCTCTAGCCTTTCCTTTGTGTGAGCCCTAAAGCAGATGTTTCAGTGCTGCTGGGAATGAAGCACTGCTAATAACAGCATGGCCCGTGCAGACTGCACTTTCTAAAACACAAAATAATGAAAATCAGGTCTGCTGTGCCCACTAGATGGGGCCTGATAGCTACAATATTGTCAGAGGCACCTTTAATTAGGTTTAGAATGCAACAACAGTCATTTAAAAACACATACTGTCCAGCAGTGACACTACAACCCAGGGAATTCTGCACAGCCCTGTCTATTGAGCTAGGAACGCTGAAACACACACTGATGAGCTGTAGAACTAGCAATATCGTTTCCCCTCCTTTCTACCTATCAAATTATAACGGATTAGCAAACAAAGATTTCCCCTGATGTATTTGTGGGTTTTGTGTTTTTTTTTAATTTCAGGGATGTCATTGAGTAAAAATGATGTTAAAAGAAGGTCCCTTCCTAGTAATACTTTACATTAACAACATGGAAAGAACTGTAAACACACATATGCTTCTCACTGGTGATGTGGCTGGTTGCTTTTCAAATTTCACTCAGGTCAGACAGTGAAGTTAGATCGATGTGTCAATAGCTCATTTGACTTTCTAGTTGCCATTCAGCAGTACAACACTAAAATGCTTGTGCTAGAAATACCATAGGAGAACGCATACATCCAAAGAACCCTTTCTAAGGAATTTAAAGGGATTGATGAAGACAGTTCAGTGCTTGATTTTTCTAAATGTTAAGAAAAAAATATAAATGGTGGGTATAAATTACTTGACAGTGCTTCCTTAATAACATCATTTGACTCTAGATTCATTTTTCTTTCTCCTGTGCTCATTATTGATTGACACTGTCTTGGAAAGGGAACTGCAGGCAGTTTGGCGAAGGGTCTGAAAAGTTCTTTTTCTTTCAGTAGCTTTTGCAAATGTTTCCAAGTCCTGTGCTGAACCTGCACTTGAGGCTTTTCAATTTTATTTATTTTTTTAAATTGTGGCACTGTTCAGCAAGCCACCCCAGACATCTGCACTAAGGGGAGGTCTCCAGTCCTGACATTTGTGTCCCGAAGCTTTGAAGCCTCAGGATTCAAACCCTCCTTTTGCAGATACCAGAAGGTCCTGCACTTCAACTGCTGAACTAAAAAGGCTTATGCTTCATTATTCTGAATCCCTAACACCATCCATTGACTATCCAAATATATTGTATCATGTGAGTAGCACAGGGTTTAATATACGGCATTAGCTGGAGACCTGAGCTCAAATGTGGATTAAGTAAAATAGAAAATGGGGATACACAGACTTCAGTCTGTTCTCTAGCAGATGGGTATTTGCTGATTTTATGGAACTGCTACTGATAGTGTTTGCTAGAAGAGGCAGAGGGCTGGGGCAACATGGGGAGAAGTTGTAGTAATGGGGCCTACCAATTTACCACACTTGTGAGCCTAACTGTGGAAATGTAAATAAAAGTTAATAAAATAATGTCACAATCATCTATAACCACAAATACTAATGGGAAAAGGTGCAAACAGGAGACAGAAGGATTGGATTAGTTCAAACAAAATGGCCCACTCATATAACTCAAGGACTGTGTTAAGATCATAGCTGATGAACAAGAGAAGTGTGAGGACCAGAAATCAGTGAACCAAAATTGTCATGTCGAACACTAGGCCTAACTCGTGAACAAAACAATGAGAAGATAGGCCATGTTGCCCATCACTCAATTTGGCATCCTCTTAAAGAGACATGAAGGAGCGGTGGAGCAGCTGGCTACCACGATGCTGGCTGACTGAAAGACAACCTTTAAAAAGAGAAAATGGAGGAACTATAAACCAGTGAACTTGACTTCGATACCTGGGAAGCTACTAGAGGAAAACATTCCATTTGCGAGTACCTGGAGGATGAAGGGGTAATCACTAGCAGACAGTATGCTTACCAAGAACAAATCATGCCAAACCAGCTTGATTTCCTTCTTTGACAGGGTAACTGGTTTGGTGGATAGGGGGAATGCAGTGGACACAATATACCTGGACTTCAGCACAGCTTCTGAAACAGTCCCACATTCTGATAGGTAAGCTTGGCTGAACTACCATTAATTTGGATACAATATTGGTTAAACAAACGCAAACAAAAAATAACTACTAATGGAATGATGTCCGATTGGAGGGAGGTCTCCAGTGGGTGCCACAGGGTTCTGTTCTGGGTCTGGTGGTTAACATGTTTATTAATGACCTGGATGTAGGTATAGAGAGCAGACTGATCAGATTTGCAGATGACACAAAGCTGGGGGCGTTGCCAACACTGGAGGATAAAGCTAAATTCAAAGGTATCTTGATAAATTGGAAAACTGAGCTGTAGACAACAAAATGAAATTCAACAAAGACAGATGTAAGGTGCTCCACTTAGGTAAGAAAAACCAAATGCACAAACACAGAATGGGGGATAACTGATTTGGTAGCAGCACTGCTGAGAGGGATCTGGGAGTTGTGGATCACATTCTCAATGAGTCAGCAATACGATGCTGTGGCAAAAAAGCAAATGTAATTTTAGGTTGCATTAACGGACGTAACCTGCAATCATGGGAGGTGATAATACTGCTCTATTTGGTGCTGGTTAGGCCTCAAGCTGGAGCACTGTGTCTAGTTTTGGTCATCAATGTATAGAAGGGATTCAGAGAAATGGGAAAGGATTCAGAGGTGAGTGAAAAAGATGATCAAAATGATGGAATGTAAGCCATATGAGAAAAGGCTGAAGGAACTGGGTATGTTTAATTTAGAAACAAGATTAAGGAGAGATATGATAGCGGTCTTCTAATACTTGAAAGGCTGCCATAACGAAAATGGAGAAAAGTTGTTCTCTCTTGCCACAGAGGGCAGGATAAGAGGAATGGGTTCAAACTAAGCATAACAGATTTAAATTAAATCTCAAGAAAAAGCTTCCTAACTGTAAGACAGTAGGACAATGGAAATGGTGGAAGCTCCTTCACTGGAGGTTTTCAAACCGAGGCTAGATAGCCATCTGTCTTTGATGGTTCAGACCCAACAAATCCTACATCTTAGCAGGGTGTTAGACTACATGACCCCACCGTCCCTTCTCATTCTATGACATGGAAACAGGAGAAGGAGCAAGCTATTCATGGCTGCTACTCCTACCAGTTCTTGGGATGTACTGTGACACTTCTTCATCCTAATCCTGAGAAATGTCTTGACAAGTCTGGGCCAGAGAGAGGTAGCCAAATGGCATCGCAACATCCACTGGCTCTGGCTGAATCCCAACCACCACCTAGGATGTGAGACCTTCTCATACATGCATCCCCATGTTCTCTTTTCCTTCCTCACCTTATTTCTTCTCTTTCCTATCCTTCCCCTTTTGCCTTCTGTTTAATAAGAATCTGGCCTGGCTAGCCAGGACTGCATATTTTGCAACACTGCTCTAGGCTGTGACCAGCGAGGCAGCTAAAAGCAATGTCCTAAATAGCCTGGCGCTGGTACAAGTTTGCCAGGTCTTGCAGCGAGACAGGTAGGTGAAGAGCATCTTTTACTGGGCCAACTTCTCTTGGTATAAGAAACAATCTTTTGAGTTTCACAGAGCTCTTCTTCAGGACTGGAAAAGGTAACCAAGTGTCCAGACTGTGTGCTGCGCTTGTTTTTCCCCAGCAGTGAGATTGCAAGTGATAGTCAACACCAGAGACAAAAGCTGCCATTTGGTTTTGTGGGGTGGTGATTTTGTTATGTGGACGGTCATCCGCTAGAAACTAAGATGCACAAACCAATTTCATAGGACTCTAACTATAGAGCTGGCTGACATCTGTGATGTTAAGTAACAGCAAAACATCTTGTACCTACAAAATAGTGTCCCACCCCGGTCATTTAAACTCTCGTGAATCATCATAAGGCTCAGCAGCATCATAACTTATGACGAAGTACTGTTACTGAACACAACTGCTGCTGAAGGATTCCCATGGTGCAAGTTATTCAAATGACCTGTGTTTCCCAGTTTCCAGAGATGTTGAGGCTGCTACTAACCGCTCGAACACGTTTAAGGCGCTCCTCTAATTTTTCCTCTGCTTCACGTTCCCTTTGTACTTCCTCCAAACGATTGATCAGCTCAGCAGCAAACTTCTGTGGTTCAACATGGATATCCTTTGGCATTCGGTATGTCCGCTGAAAAAGAACACACCAATGGTTAGCAAAAGGAGCAATGAACTGAAGCAAAAACTTTAAAATTTTAAATGAGATCCTATCTCAGCCTGGAATGCTAGTGTCCTACTGGGGATCAGATAGTACTAGGAGGGTAGAATTTGGACAAGCTGGTGAATAACCCAAAGGGATGGTTTGGTCCATGCAAACAGCATATCACTGATGAAACTGGAGTTCTGCTATCCTTGCTGGGACCTCCTTCTGCACCCAATCTACACAGCTCCTTAACGATGAAGAGATTTTCTAGGATGACAACTCCAGGGATGTGGTTATCACTGAATAACTTAACTCTGTTTCAGACATGCCAGTGTCATTCCTTACTGTTTATACAAATTAAATTTAACAAGCAAAAGCTATTCTTACCAAAGAGCTGAAACACTGGGAGTTTGTAGCAGAAAAGTTACCATCATTTCATTTAGCAGACAAGGGGAATTCTAACACGCATATTTGGCTTCTGTCATGTAGACCCACCAATCTAGGCGGGGGAAGGTTACCTACCTAAGTCTGGCACAATGCGGCCAAATGGGGTGAACTTTTGTGGTCTAGCCTGCTGGGTCCTCCTTTTGCTTAACCCAAACTTAACACACAAACTTAACCCACGCACAAAAGGCAGCTGTTTCCCATGAAGCATCTTCTCTACACGGAACAATGACACAGCACAACCGCATCTAGTTCTCGCAAAAGTAATGCAAAGGCTGCGAGTCGGTCTCCTCAGAACAGCAATATCTTGTCACTTTATGAAGTGCAAAAAGAGATCGAATTGACTCTAATTTTGCATTTACT
Organism: Mesoclemmys tuberculata; assembly: GCA_007922155.1. NCBI lineage: Eukaryota > Metazoa > Chordata > Testudines > Chelidae > Mesoclemmys > Mesoclemmys tuberculata. The sequence goes on from ML675626.1 coordinate 4,659,523, forward strand.
GATCGCTCTGAAGGCAGCATGCTGTCCTGAGCTGCCCAGATGGTAAGACAGGAACAGGGAAGAACAGGTAAAGGACCATTTTGCTAAGGAAACAAGGCAGGTAAAAAAATTATTTTGTTTGTTCCATGAGATAGAGAGATGCTCTCCCCCCCAGAGAGCAGAAGAGGCCAACCACTTTTTCCCTTTCCCCATGCCAAATTATGCTGCATCTAGAGAGCTGAACTACGGACCAGTGACATGGCCCTGTAAGGAACTATCCAACTGACAACAACCGCATTTTCTCCATTACCATTTAGTCTACTGCTGTGTTGATAACAACGTGAAATGATTCCTACTAAAGATTTCATGAATGCTGAAAACGAGACTGAAAGTATAGTCACATGAAAACTTAAAAAATGATTGTTTTTTCATGAAAAAAGGAAGAGGGAGATGTATATTTCCTAAAACTAGAGATAAAACAATTACACAAGAAAGCAAAACAGCTATGTGTCAGCCCGTCTGGAGCATGACTTGCGTGACAATGTGCTTGGTACCAGCCCTTTAACAGGTAAACTCAAAATTTGGCTGTCTGCACGTTTAAATTAGTAAAACAAACAAAAAAAAGTAACCACTTGGTCACAGTGTTTAAAGAAGAGCTGTGACTGGCCTAGGATTCTGGGTTAGGACTGAGGAGCTGTCCTAGACCCCAGCTTCACCTGGCACTCCCCCAAAGGATGAAGTAGGCAAATCTTAATATGCCTGCTGGCTCCTGATTGGTTAGTTTCTCTTTCTGGCCATTCAAGGCCCCTTGAGGACTATAGGCAGGAGATAGTCAGGGAACCGATATCTCTACCAGAATGTGAGAAGGCCTGACAGACTGTGTCACATGCAGGATAATGTATATAAAGAATGGCTAAGATACCAGCAATACATTCCTACCTGGGAATTGTAAAGACGGAGGAGTAGAGACCAAATCTCTGGTAAGTCTTTAAATTTCTTTCTCATGCAGAATACAAGAGTTAATCTACCGTCCAATAAGGAGGACTGAAATAATGCTTTTCTGCAAGTGTTACAGGTGCAACCAAATCCTGTGATTGGTCTGCCCTAGTACATGCTAGGGTGGAAGTCAGGGAAAGGAAGTTTATGTTTAACGTAACTTTTAAAAGAGGCCAGAGCCCCCCTTATGGGAGCAGCGAGTTGAGGATACCTTCTGTTACATAAAAACCCATGCCACAGATGGAAGCAATGGGCTTTGCTTATTGGCCTCAATGACCGTAAAACTCTGTGCTGGAAAGCACAGCTGATCAAGGGCTGAATGATATGGGCAACAAGTACTCTGGACCATGATAGCCTTCTTCTCCCTTCCCTTATCTTACACTGCACCTTTGCAGCAGCATACATGCCCAATGCTCCGGAAGGATTTCTGCAGCCATCATGTAATTTTTACCCAAATGGAAGAAAGTGCCTGCTCTGTATGAACCAATGGAAGCACTGATGCACCAATGGGGTGCTGTTCTCCAAATACCTTTGGCAGCCAGGTCAGGGCTGGTAACAACACAGGACACTGGTCCTGGGCAGTTCTGAAAAGTGACAAGACAATTTTAGTTATCCAGAAGAGACGGGAATGTGAAGAGGTATGTAAGGCGTTTTTCCTTACCATCCTGTCCTCTGCACAAAGCCCATCCAGATGGAGAAGAATCACCCTGGACTGGTGGAAAAGAGAATTTAGTCTGCATCTTTTATTCCTGGAACTCTCCCAAGCAGTAGATGATTCATGTTGAATGCTGAGTGCAAGAAAGAAGCACTGCTGGGCATGGAGTTTGTCATTCAACTAGTGTCTCAGAATGCACTTAAAGAATTGTTTTTTTCCTTTCTTCGACTATTTAAAGAGGTGAACAAAGGTAGGCTTCCTAGCTTCTTAAAATACTGTATAAGCTACAGCTGTGTGGTAGCATCCTTTGCCAGCAAGGTGGAATGAATACACATTCTCTACCATCTCTCTTTCAGGAATGAACTGCCGAAGGGCTGGAAGAATAATAATTCTACAAAGGGTATATGAGCTGTGTTGGACAGTTTCAGAGGAGGCACTAGCTCACTCTTGTACATTGACTCACTGTATATTTGTGAGCTAGTTAAATGGACGGAAAATGGAGAGAATCGCATAGAAGAGACTTGGATTCAAGTAGCTAAACAGTAAAACAGACAATTTTTGCTGAGAAGCGCTCTTTTGGAGAGACCAAGGAGTCAGTCCCTGAAAGTCATATACATATCACCTGTGATGGCAAATTAAAGCATACTCCCAGCCACTGGGGAATAACTAAGAGCAAGGATACAGGGAAATGACATTATTAAATCAGGAAGGCATATTCCACTTCACCTGATGGATTTGTGAAGAAGTGATCAAATCCAGGTTTGGAAGGCTAATGAGAAGTAAAAGAGGTAGAGGAAAAGACCTGTCAAAAGGATTAGCTCTTCCCAAGAAAACAACCACCACGAGGTTGCTGAGGAATGCTTCTCAAAGCATCTATTAACCCAACACCATGCCATCTAGGTTCTGCTGGTAATGCCAGGAGACACTGTGAACCAAACACTTGGTGGTAAACTCAACACAGTTTGGCCACTAGGGTCTGCCCAGGCTTGCCCTTCTTCACCAAGGAAGACCCCACAGCTCTGTGGAATGAGCCCTGAGTGTCTGTGAACAGAGAAAGGCTGCTAAGGAGAAGTGTTGGATGCACAATGTATTCAGCAGTTTAGGTTGGCCACCAGCACTGTATTGTCCAACCAGATTAGCACGTGGCTGAGAAGAGGCATCTTTAGTGAGACTGAGGGCCCTTGGCTCCCAGTGGCTGGTGTGAAGCTTGTGTTTGTATGGAAACCAGATCCCCTGGAACATATGATTTGGGAAGCGAGTTTCCCATTGGAACAGACTGGATCTACAGTAGATCCAAAAGATGAGTATCCTTCAGGAAACTGGGTATCTCCAGATACCAGTCCAATAAGTTCTTAATTAGAAAGTTCTAGTAAGCTGTTGAGGGTCGTCTTCCATGGAGTGAAAAGAAGACAGATGATAATGGTGCAGATGCAGAATGTGGTGCTCAGCCTACATAAATCCTGACAAAAGACTAAGTCCTGGTTTACACTGCAGTTAGGTTGACATAAGGCAGCTTATGTCAACGTAACTATTTCAGTGTACACACTACAGCCTTGCTCCTGCCGATGTAACCCAGCTACACTGATATAACTCCACCTCCACAAGAGGCGCAGGGCTGATGTTGGTGTAGTTAGTCCATGATGCAGTGTCCATGTAGACATTGTACTACTTACATACGCTCTTGGCTGTCATTCTTGGCAGGGAGTAGATAGGTGAGAGCCAGAGGGTGGGGTTGGGGAATTGAACTCCTGGTAGGGAGCTTTGAGTGAAGCTGTGAGCCTGGGCTCTCCAGCTCCCCACAGTGCCCCTCTTAGGTCACTGGAAGTGCTTCTGGTAAGGACACACACCGCTGACTGAAGGAGGGTAGTGTGAACATGAACCACCACAATAATTACTGAGGTGGATGTAAGTCGACCTAATATAGGTTGACTTAAGATTTTAGTGTAGACATGCCCTAAGACTCTCAGAAAGCCACACACATCTGTCTAGACAGGCTGTGAGCTGAGATCTCTGCTTTAGTTTCTTCTCTCTACTGTTTCCTCATCTTTCCACCGCACATATCCTCTCCCATCATCAACTGTCACAATTTACACTGTAAGCTTTTGGGCCAGGGACTGTGTATTTCCCATGTGTCTCTACCACACCTAGGACAGCGTGCCCTGATTTCTGGTGTCTGTAGGCACAACTGCAGTGCAATAGAGGATAACACTGAATAACTCCCTGAACTGGGAATAAAAGGAAGGATCAGGGATTCCAGGTTGGAAAGAGCAAACCTTGCCCTTCCTCTGCTCTGAGATGCTGTAATGTCTGGGAAGGAATCAAGAACTTGTTCTCCAGGTTTACCCTGAGGCCCAGATCCCTGCTGTGCTTCAGGGATTTATGGACTGGGCTGGATGCTTTTTTAAATGGCCTGGCCTGGCCCAAATAACTGCCCAGGTAAGTAAATCATACAAGCACTTTCCTTCTGCAGGGATGATCAAACATTACTTCGGTGAAAGTTGGAGTGGCTGATGCTAGACCAAGAGTCCAAGGCCTAACCTGGAAGTAGAAAGGGCTGATTGAAGCTCTACAGAGGTTCCTTTGGTTTTCAGAGACAGAGGTCCGTAGCTACAGTCTTTAAATCAGTGCACTCCAAGTCCCTTTGTTCTGAAACATAAGGCTAAATGGAGCAACTCCATCTTTAACTTCTAGTGCTCCACACGCTGGTTCAATCATTTCAGGCTCCAAGTGCATCTGAGCCCTGCTGATCTAGAACTATGAAGAATCCAGCCCCACTGATGAGAAGGGCTAGCTCCCAGAGGGGGCAGGAAGCATGAAAGACACACTTTACCTAGCACGCAGATTATGACGTGGGGACTGGGAGGACGTAGGGCAGGAATTCTATAATATACCACATCCTGCTGAAAAAGAGTCCCAGATAATCCTGCTCCCTTTCTGGAACCAGAAATTTCAGCTCTGCAGAATTCCCATGTGAGAAGGGACAAAGTCAGAACTGGATCCTGCTGGTCATGGACAATGAAGGCGTGACGGGATCTACAAACCCTGCATTATGCCCGAAGGAGTTAAGAGGCAATACTGAGCCCAGGTAGCCCCTCCTCTACAGGCCTGCTGAGCATGCTCTGACTGGAGCAGGAAGTTAAAAAGAGCTGAGACACCTAGGTAAAAGGTGGTGGACAGGCTGCAAGAGAAAGGAGCCTCTCTTCAGGCAGCCAGACAGAAGACTGAGCCCGAGACAGAACCGCAGAGCAGGTCAGGGCCGCAAGCAGAGCCTTTGCTAACCACGCCACTTTGAGAACTTGCATGCTCCGCAGAGCCCTGCTCTGTTGGACTCCTTTTCATAAGGTGATTGACTGTGTGGACTGTAGGGGCCACATCCCAACGTGAAGAGACTGTAAGCAGGAAGGGAGACGAATATAGACTTGTTGCAGGGAGCACTCTGCTGGAGTCACTTCCCACAGGACCCTGGGCTGGGACCCAGAAGAGGTGGGGGGCAGGTCCCCTACCACACCCCCTTAAGAATCTAGGCCTGGAGCTGAGTGGCAGGCTGAGGTGTTCTGGCTTGAAGGTCAGGAGCAGGCATCCCTACTACCTGACAAAGAGGCCAGAAGCCCAGTGTGCTAAGCCCTAGACAGCCCTACCCTCTAGAGCCCCTATTGCAAAGGCCTTTGGCTTGCATTCTGACTTGTGAAAGGAATACTGCTGGATTGATTCAAACTGTGCTTCTCCCTCCTCTGGGATTTCCTGGTGAAGAAGTGGGACTAGTTTGGTCCTAAGGGGAAGGAGAAAGATGAAGATGATTTGGGCTGGCTAGAGTAGGAAAAGGGTTTATCTTCTCAGAAATCTCCATATGGAATCTCAAAACAATGTGGGGTCCCTAGAGTGGAGGGCAGGAAGACCAGATATGCCTCCTCCATCAGCACTAATCTGCCTGCAGGGAAGCCCAAAGAACCCCAGGATTTCAGCACTTGCACTAATGGAATCTTGTGCCATATGGCTGAGTCTCACTGCTCAAGGCATCTGGAAAGAGCCCTTTAAAAAGACTATCTGGAGTTCTAATCAGATAACCCCATTTCTGACTGAATTTCTGTAAGCTACAAAAAAGCACAGGAAGTTTAGGTGGCTGTGGCCATCTGGATACTCTTAGCTCAAGGGTTTTCCAGACTGCCCTTCTACCTACTGGTTGACACTGGATTCCAGGGGAAGGTCTGATGGCTTGGATCATGAAGCCATGGGCGACTCTACACTGGGAGGGGATAGGTAGAGATTGTGGATGGACATTTGTAGATCATCTGGACATTTGGATGTTGGAGGGGACACACAGGATCCAGTTCTGACTCTGTCCCTTCTCAGGTACCAGGCTCTGAAAGTATGGAATTCAAGGTAATAGAGAGCCATCTCAATTTGAATATTTTTTCAACAGGAGGATGAACTGGGAAGACTTGCTTTGAAGATGAGTGACCCCTTCTTAACAATTTACATTTTCTGCTTCACTGTGGAATTTTACGGAAGCCAGTTACCTCCAATATGCATGGGACATCCTGCCACGGTTTTCAGGGGAGATGGTGACTAGAGGAAGACCAGGATCAGAGTCTCTCTCTCAGGGGCACGGTGTGAAGAGCTGCAGAGAAATCCCTAGAGATGACTGAGGAAGGGACTGGTGAGGCTTCAGTGAGTTCTCATGGAGTCTTTCACAGATGCGTACACAGATGCTGCCAAGGACTTGTGTACCCAGGTAAAGGCCTTGGGGTTGAGGATTTTCTGGAGGGCCCTGGAAGGAAAGGGTGTCTCAGACCTCCATGCAATTGTCCTGAAAGTTCCTGTTGTAGTGCTATTTCCCCAAATGTATTCAGGGGAACTCCCACTCTGTGTGTCGACACCTGACAGAGCTGACTACCAGACGCAGAGCTGCTCCTGCTGTGACCTGGCTGCAGTGGAGAAGGCAGTGGGCTGGTGGCCAGGCCCTTCACACACAACAGGCTGCTACGGAGGACAGCAGTGTGCAGCCAGTGCATTCCCTGCACTTTTGCTCATTTCTTCTGGGAATACTTTCCCTTTTTAAATTCCATGTTGCTCCAGGACTTCACTTAAATCCAAGAATGAAATGGAGCATCCTCTGAGATGCCACAGCTGCAGCTGTTCCCCTGAGAAACAGGAGAACTAAAAAAAACTGGACCCAACAATTTTATTTCATGGGTCACTAACTGCCCAAGAGGCAGGTGAGACACAAATCCACTATCCATTCTAATGGCAAAGAGCTGTTTGACAGAAGAAAACACTAAACTCCTAAAGCATTTCTAGACACCGTAAAAGGTGTGGAATCTGTGGAACAGAGGATGGCATGGGTTGAACTAAGTGGTTGAATGGAACTCATTTGAGGTGCCCAACAAAACTCACATGTGCCTTCTCCATTTCTAAACTCATGCTGATAAGCTCTCTCTCTAGCACCAGGGGTATTCTTAACAGGTTGTATTTTATACATCTTATTTCAAAGGTCTGTCATAAAAGGCTGTATAATCAATTTAAGCATTTTGCAGCCCCCATCTAAGCAGCATCTGAGCTTTTCACTGGTAAATGAATGATGAGGTCCTGAGTGGACTCTGTGAACTCGTCTTCCTTTCCTGGTACAGGTGGCTCTGTACTGTAACAAGGGGATTATGCAATGCAAGAGCTCGCTGAATAGGTTACACTGTAACAGTTGGCTACTCTGTTGTGAAATCCTTCATCAGAAGAGAGTTAACAGTCACTATAGCCTGTCCAAGAGTGTGCTCCACATCAGGTCCAGATAGGTGTAGGGATTACTTTTAACTATGGGCCATACTACATAGCAGTGACTGATTTTGGAAAGCAACAATGGAAAAATGTATCCACTAGATGTTAATTGGGTAGGTTTAGTTCAACACACTTGCATTTAATTTTAAAAACTAACTTTATAAAATGCCGCACTGGCATATGCTAAAACATATTGTTTAATTACCTTCTCCTTTCATAGCTGATGGATAAAGTGAGGGCAGAGCAGTGCCTCTCTGAAGTCTATGCCAACTCCATGCCAGTAATTGGCAGGCAGGAGGTGCCACAGTGTCTGAACTAAACTCTTATTCCCTAGAGAGAGACTAGAACCAACTTGCCTCCTCAACCCTCCTCTCCAATATAAATATGCAATGATACATCTTCTCCCCTGTGACTTAAAATTAAAGCACAAAACCTAATGGGAAAACTGTATCTTTCACTGAACAATCCTTGTGCAGTGTCTGTGTGAAATTGAGGAGGGGCTGGTAATTTTCAAAGAACATGCAGATAAGCATTGTAGTAGAAACGTTTACAAGCAGCTGGTGTCCAATTTAAACCTTGCCTTTAAAAAAAAACTGTTATCCAAAAAAAAGTCAATAAAATTTCAGGCTAAGTAAAACTAATTAGCCTGCAAGTAACCAGTGCTGGAATGACACATTCATCTCAACAAAAGAAATATTTGGCAGATGGAAGTTCGTTAAAGCCGAGTTCACTATACATATTTTATGCTCCACACTCAGAATTTATAACCTGCAGTTCACTGAAGCGTTGCCAGTACACATGATCAATAGAAAGGCACTATTATTTTTATCCAAAAGGTAAAGCCGCTGACAGGCTTTGAAGTCAGAGAGTATTCACTCAGTGGTTCCCACTGTTCGTCAACTTAAAAAAAAAAAAAAAAAAAAGGCCATGCCTTCAAATTTCAACTCTAACAAAGCAATGCTTACAGTAAAAACTGCAGCAGCGGGAAATAAAAAGGCACCCAGCCAGTCTTTTCGACAGCAACCACACTGTGAAAGCAACTGTGTGAAAGGAGAAGAGGCTAAACAACGACGGCTAGTAAGCTTCCACAGCCAGGGCTTTTATTCTCAACCCAATGATCAAAGCACAGGAGACCCTCTTAAATCTTAAGGAAAATAATCTAATTTAAAAGGCAAAACAAAGATTTAAAAAAAAAAAGATGAAAACAAGGGTGGCTTTTGCCGTTACTGCACTGCTTCTGAGCAGGCAGGATGAGAGCTGCTATGCTGAGAGCAGCCATTTCTGGAAGAGACAGATGAACACTTTCCCAATTTGATTTGTGCTAGAGTACGGCTGCCCAAAAGAAGAAAGAAGTATCTTTATTCTCTGTTGGACATTACATGTCACCTGCAACTTCTCGTTCACATGAAAAAATGCTTACAGTGATCAGCAAATGTGCAGAAGTTGCTAGAGAATCCTCAGGGTTATGTTAAGACTAATACTTGTCTCTTGCCCTGATGAAACTAGGAAAAAACTAGAGAAAATAGAAGGGAGCCCCTCTCTACCTTATATCCGAAAACAGTGGTCCCCTGCATCACGCTGGGCTGTTTTCTTTTGCACAGGGCAGAGATACTGGTTGGGGAAGTGACACTTGTATGTGCTATTAAATACCTATCAATCCAGACCCCTAAATTGCCTCAGACAAAAGTTTACTTCATTCCTCGGATCAGCTTTGCCGTGTGCTGGATGGCTAGCTGCGTTACAGAAACACATCCAGGATTAGCTCCAAAATGCTTATTGGGAGGTGCCTGCCACCGTTATATGTGAGCTTGCAACTGCAGTTCGCCCAGCCATTCTACAACTCAGCACCTCAGATCCACAAACAGGCAACTATTAACCAATTACCTTAAAGACCTGTGCATTTTAAAATCAAGTGTTGAGGGATGAGTAACATTTTAGAAATGGACTAACAAAATTTGCCTTTCCATAGCCCAGGGGACTACCATTTTAATAGTCAATGCACTCCCGTGACTCCAATATAGTGAGATCAAATGGAGACCCGAGGTTTTGCTGATTTAGTGTGTTCCTGCAGTCTTTCATCAAGGTCTTCCATTCTGTGAGATAACAAACTTCTTGACAGGCAGGGTATTGCTACTTACAGGAATGTGAGGTAGTGGCACACGTCCATTTGCTTTGGCACTTTCCTGCATCTCTCGGCGATGCTGCTTTCGGAGTCGGTACGGTGGGATCCCATCTCTGCCAGGATAAAATGACAATATGCACCACTTTAATGCCTTCCATTAGATGATCTCAAAGCACATGACAGTCATTTAAGCCTCCTAACTCCCTTCTGAGGCAGGTATTATTTCTGTTTCACAGATGAGGAAACTGAAGGAGAAAGGATCCTTGTGCACTCATCAAGTGAGCTGGTTAAGGGATATGCACTCCACTAGCCCCTGAAACAATAGCACACTGCTGATCAGCCTTTGGAAGAACGTATATGGTAGCAAAGTAATGTGGTGCTGAGGACAGCTTCCCTGAGCAGACAGCCGAGAGGAACTGTATTCTGATATTTTTATAGTTGTTTTCTCTAAATACTAAAGAATCACATATTTCATAGCTTGTTTAAGCCAATCTTATTGTACAGCTCAGGGACTCCTTGTACCTTTTCATCCATTCATCCCCAGTGCCCTGTGTGTCATTCTTCCATTCTGCTCTTTTTCAGGAACTCCCTACTACTCCAGACAACTTCCCCCACACCAGGGTCTCTGTGCGCCCCACTTTTTCCCTCTCCCAGGATGGATAAATATTGATGGTTTAAAAAAAAAATCAGGTTTTTAAAAATTTCAATTATATACAACTTTATTTAAAAAAACAAACCAATTTAAAATTAAATTTGAAACTGGCAGCCTATGTTAACGCCTAAACTTATTACGAACTATTAAAATCATTTGAATTAAATATAACAGTAAGCAGCGCGTGTCTCCTGCCAAGTTTTAAAGAAAGTCACACCACTGAATCGGTGAAAGTCATTGGCTCGGCAGCTAGCAGTGCTAAATCAGCCTCTGACAATGGTAGTCTCTTTGGTAGATGCACAGAGAATGTTTCTTTCATTTCAGTTTACTCAGCTCATGCAGTTTAAGCAGCAAAGCTTGTTTTCCTCCTCCAATCTATGAATATGAACGAGGAGTTAGAGGATGAGATCTACTAGTGCTAAAAACATGAAGGACAGGGTGACCAGAAACAATCAGTTCAATTCACTAACTACATGTATTTCCTATGTATAATAAATCACTTTTAAATGCAAAACATGTTTTGATAAACTCTTCTTATGTATCCAGCATATTTAAGGTAGGGGTTTTTTTGTTTGTTTTTTAAATAAAAATGCTATTTTTTTGAGAATTTTAAATTGATTTTGAATTTCCATCCAAATAGAGCTCGGCACAAATCACAAGAAAAAAAATCATCCACTAGTAAATGAATAATGCATTTTTTATCATTTTCTAACATAACAAAAAAATGTAAAAATTAAGAATCTGAATAAATGTATCTCAAACTATACAATTGCTTAAATAAATGTGTACAGCTATAGTATATCCTGCTGGTCAGCAAAAAGAAGTACCGAATTTAGTACAAAGTGTATATTTAATAGCAAATCAATGTTTTAATGGTTACCAACCAATGAGAATCAATCTTTCTTTAGGAAAATCACTAAAAAATGCAAATGTAAAACATGATTAAAATCACTTATTTAAATCAAGGTTTCCTGTTTGCTGACTTAAATCATGATTAAAATCGGGGGGTTTAATTGCTTTGATTTAAATCGGTTTACACTGTGCCAATCTGGTTTCCCCAATCTTCCCCCCCAACCAAGGGTTCTGTCTGGCCCATTTACACCCCATACTGCAGTCCTCCTTCTGCCCCTGATGCAAGGTCCGTGTGCGTGCCCTCCTTCCCCTCAATTCTTTCGCCTCGTCTACACAGGTTTCGTTGGCACTGAGCTGATGTGCACTAGTTGGTGCACAATACGTAAATCACACAAATAGTGTGCACATGGGGCGGCTGTGCCCTCTTTCAATTCACATCAGTGCACACATGATGGGGGCTTAGTATGTACTAAGCACATGGTATTCTAGGAAGGTTTCCCATGCTCCTTTGCTTCACTGCTGAGTTGTGTGCATTTGGGGATTTTGCTTGTTGTGCATTGTGGGGTGCATAGCAGAAACCAGGGGGAAGCAGTGGTATTCTAGGTCTTGGGGTTAAATTAAAAAAATCACATGATTCTGCTCTCTCCGTCCCATGCTTCCTTTCTTTCTGGGCAGGCCAGTGTGATTTTCAAATTGCTGTCAGCCCGCACGGACCCACCAATGCACTGCGTTGCTATATGGCAACCGCATGGCTTCAAACTGCTGCTTGAGGCATACTGTAAAGGCTACAGGAGTAATACTGCTGTAAAGCAAATACACTGGAAATAAGGAGCAGACTGGCCAATCCTGGCATGATGTTACCTTTTAGAAGGAGAACAAGACATCCGGACATCTTGACCCCAGAGCAGTAGAAGTCACATCAATAAACAGGTCAGTAAGAGATGCCCACAAAGCAGTATGGGATAGCAGTTGGAAGACTGTCAAAGGAGCATGGCAGCATTGCATGCACATGAATGATAGACTGCACTAATTCAGTTCATATCAAACTTACTTCCCTTTAAAAGAGGACTCCACAATTTGCAATAAATGCCGAGTTAGCGTGCGCTAAGGAGTTGCACCCTGTATGCACGGGCATATTCATATCCAGTCACATTGAGTTAGTGTGGACTAACACCTCCCACTTGTGTAAACAAGCCCTTTCGGTTGAGGGAGAAGTCGTTCAGGGTGTCAACATGTTAAACAACAGGCAAGATAAGAAGAAATGAGAGGGGATCTTCTGGAAGGCATTAATGGGTGTCTGAACCAGTTCGCTTACATACAGTTGCAGAGGTGCTTGAGATTGTGGCGGTGCTAAAGAGCTGGCAAGCTCCATATGTCCCCCAATTTCCACCTTTCAGTATTCCAATTTTCCCACATATCAACAAGGTTCTGGGTGTTAATGCCTAGAACATTCCCTGAAATTTTGGAATTGACTGGCTGTGAAATTCAAAAGTTATAATGTTACAGGCAGACAGACAAACGCTGTTGAGTTGAGTATAAAGCCTTCACAAGCTCACCTAAAAGATGATATGTATTCAATGGCAAAACAGGATTCCCTGGTGATATCTCCTGCTTTTCAGAATGTCAGCAGGACTCAGAAGTTGTGAAAACAGGAAATAGAGATAAGGTACATGCCCCAGGAAAGAGAGAGATAAGGTACGTGCCCATGCAACCTTAAATTCGCCCTCTGAAGCTGACATAAATCTCTGGGAATTATCTGCATGGACTGCAACTGCATTCACTATGTTAAGTGCAGCTGGATGGAATGGTGGAAGACAGCTGGAGCAGCTTGGAAGAGCTCTGGTTTGGATATAAGATGCTCTGAGGGCTGAGGGCCCTATCACGATGTACATGAACCCCTCTCCCCAACTCAGTGTGAGAGTGAACAAAGGCAAGAAGTGTACATGTACTTTAAGTGATCCAGTATGCCTTATTTTAGTGCTGCATTGTATAGGTTGTCCATGGCGGGACACAGGTGTCTTCTTGCTATGGGACTTGTCAGCAGTTAAATGGGAGATGTATGTGCTCTTTGGGTTTAATGAAGGGCCAGTGGAAGTATAGTGATAGACGGCATTGTGTGCATAAAGTGAAAGGATTATTGGAGGGGTTGTAAAGTTTACCGGATGATGTGTTCTTTCTATGGAGTTGGCTAAGTATGCATGCATAGGGCAGGTGCAGCTAGCTCATGTCAGTACAATGCAAAGGGAGAGTAAGAGTATGTATTATGGGCATAATGTGGCATTGCTTGAAGAACCCAGGGTTAAGGCTCCAAGGGTTCACGCCTTAATTGTATTTCCTGGTTTTCACAACTTTTGAGTTTTGCTGAACTTGACATTCTGAAAGGGCATGAGATACAACCAGTTAATGTAACTCCACATTAATTAAGTTTTTCTCATTTAATTTCCTAGGTTTTTTTAACAGAAAGAGAAAAGTTCTTGGTAGGAGTTAGTGGTCATACAGGCAGATGCAATTATAAGAACATAAGAATGGCTACATTGGGTCAGACCAATGGTCATCTAGCCCAGTATCCTGTCTTCTGATAGTAGCAACTGCAAGATGCTTCAGAGGGAATGTACAGAACAGGACAATTTCAAGTGTCATTCAGTCCCAACTTCAGGCAGTTGGAGATTTAGGGAAACCCAGATCATGGGGTTGAATCCCTGACCATCTTGACTAACAGCCATTGACGGATCTAGCGTCCATCAAACTTATCTAATTCTTTTTTTAACCCAGTTATACTTTTGGCCTTTACAATATTTCAGGGCAATGAGTTCCATAGGTTGACTGTGTGTTGTGTGACTAAGTACTACCTTTTGCTTGTTTTAAACTGCTGCCTATTAATTTCATGGGTGAGCCCTAGTTCTTATGTTGTGTGAAGGAGTAAATAACATTTCCTTATTCATATTCTCCACGTCACAATTTGATAGATCGCTACCATGTCCTTCCTCAGTCGTCTCTTTTCTGAGCTTTTTAACCTCTCCTCATATGGAAGCAGTTTCATACCCTGAATCATTTTGGTTGCCCTACTATGTATCTTTTCTAAGTCTAATACACCTTTTTTGAGATGGGGCAACTAGAACTGCATGCAGTATTCAAGGTGTAAGTGTACCATCGATTTCTATAGTGGCATTATGATAGTTTCTGTTTTACTATCTATTCCTTTCCTAATGGCTCCTAACATTCTCTTAGCTTTTTTGACTACTGTTTTTCAGAAAACTATCCATAATGACTCCAGTATCTCTTTCTAGAGTGGTAACAGCTAATTTAGACCCCATCATATTGTATGTATAGCTGGGATTATTCCCCCCTCCCCCGGTTGTTTTATTTGCACTTATCAACACTACATTTTATCTGCCATCTTGTCACCCAATCATCTAGTTTAGTGAGATCCATTTGTAACTCTTCATAGTCAGGTTAGGACTTGAATAATTTTGAATAGTCTGCAAATTTTACCACCTCACAGTTTATTTTTCCAGATCATTTATGAATATGTTGAACAGCCTGGGTCCCAGTACAGATCCTTGGGGGATTCTGCTATTTCTCTCTCTCCACTGTGAACACTCACTATTTATTCCTATCCTTTGTTCCATATCATTTAACCAGTTACAGATCCATGAGAGGATCGTCCCTCTTATCCCATGATTCCTTAATTTGCTTAAGTGTCTTTGATGAGGGACTTTGACAAAGGCTTTCTGAAAGTCCAAGGTACACTATTTCCTGTGGATCACTCTTGTCCACTGCAGACTCCCTCAAAGAATTCTACTAGATTGGTGAGGCACAACTGCCCTTTACAAAAGGCATGTTGACTCTTCCCTAACATATCATGTTTTTGATAATTTAGTTCTTTACTATACTTTCAACCAATTTTCCTGGTATTGACATTAGATACATTACACGCTACCATAAGTAGCTCTCTCAGCTCTCTTGGGTGAATATCATCTGGTCCTGATTTATTACTCTTTAATGTATCAATTTATTTCAAAACCACATTTATGAAAATCTCAATCTGGAACAGTCCTTCAGATTTGCCACTTAAAAAGAATGGCTCAGATGTGGGGATCTCCCTCATATCTTTTGCAGAACAGACCGATGCAAAGAATTCATTTAGATTACCCACAATGACCTAGTATTCCATGACTACTCTTTTAGCACCTTAATGATCCAGTGCCCTGAGTGGTTGTTCGGCAGGCTTCCTGCTTCTGATGTACTTAAATTTTTTTTTGCTGTTAGTATTTGTGTCTTTAACTAGTTGCTTTTAAAAATTTTTCTTGGCCTGCCTTATTATTCTTTTATACTTAACTTGCCAGAATTTATGGCTCCTTTCTATTTTCCTTACTAGGATTTGACTTCCAATTTTTAAAAGGATGCCTTTTAGCCTCTACCCGCCTCTTTTACATTGTTGTTTAATAATGGTGGGTTTTTTTGGTCTTCTTACTGTTTTTTGTTTGTTTTTATTTAAAATATACATTTAGTTTGAAACTATCACTGTTTTTAAATAGTCTCCATGCAGTTTGCAAGCATTTCACTCTTAGGGTTTTAATTTCAACTTAAATAGTTTCCTCATTTTTGAGTAGTTTTCTCCTTTTTGAATGGTGTTTAGAAATTTTCATCACTGCCTCCCTTCCTGAGATGACATATACTGTGACAAAGTCAGACCAGACAGCTGTAAGAGAGTGGTGGAAGGCACGTATAGTGGCCCTGGAATAGTAAAGGCCCTTTTCTCCAGGAGCTGAAAAGTGATTACCTCAGGTCAACGAGGGACACCAGTGTCTAATTAAAGACTTTAAAACCCCCTCTTCTGGTGCGAGGAGAAGAGGAGAGACAAGCTGCAGCAGGGCTAGTGGCAGTAGGGGGAAAAGTCTTCTGCTGTGTGGAAAGCTGCTCTCCTTCCTACAGGGTAAACAACTGAGCTAATGCACTGTTTGGGGAAGCACTGATCCTTTGGGGCGTGCATAACAAGGCAACAACCCAGGGAGAAGGGGAAAGGTATTCCCTTAAGGTGTTATGAACTTGTTTCTTTTTGATTGACTGAAGAGTACTCCTTGGGCCTACCCTGAGGCCCGCCTTGTAAATACTAAACAATAAAACCTGAGAGGAATAAAAACTCCGGAATGTGACTGATTTACTCCAGGCCCCTTGCACTGCCTGAGAGGTGAGCAGAGCCTGGTTAGATGAAGGAGGTGTCTTGCCACCATATCCAGTCAATATGAAGATAACTGAAATCTCCCACTATTGTGGCATTTTCTGCCTTTGCAGCCTCTCTAATCTCTCTGAGCATTTCACAGTCACTGTCATCATCCTAGTCAGGAGGTCAGTAGTATATTCCGACTACTATCCACTTACTGTTCAAGCGCTCCTTTACATCTGACTGTTCCTCACTAGCTCTTTACCAACTTTTCCTATCCTTTTTACTAGGCTAGAGAGTTCCCCCTTTAATAAATTCACGCCCAAAAAGGTCTCCTACCAACCCACGTGCTTATCCACATCTACTGATCTTCCCCCAGCCCTTAGTTTAAAAATTCCTATAGAACCTTTTTTAATTTTACATGCCAGCAGTTGGGTTCCATTTTGGTAGAGGTGGAGACCATTCTTCCTGTATAGGCTGCGCCTTTCCCAAAAGATTTCCCAGTTCCTAATAAATCTAAAACCCTCCTCCTTACACCATCATCTCATCCACCCATTGAAACCCTGCAGGTCTGCCTGTTTTTTTTGGCAATATGTCATGTATATGTGCAGTTCGGATGCACCTGGCTCTTATATAGAGCTTTTCCTTAGTAGATCTCAAGGAGGTAAACATTATTCCCATTGCACAGACTGGGAAACTGAGGCACAGAGAGGAAAAGTGATTTAGCCAGTCATGTCACAAGCTAGTAGCAGAGAGAGGAACAGAACTTAGGTTTTCTGAGTTCCAGTGCACTGTTCTCTCTACTAGACCTCCATCCAAGCTGACACCATTCCATTAATAGTTATTTTTTGTTTGTGGTTGCTTAATCAATTATGTATTCACTTTATGGTAGTTCTGTCAAGTTCGCACTTCTGCAGTTTACTCCAGAATGTCATATGGAATTGTGTCAAAAGCCTTGCTGAAGTCCAGGTGTCTTATGACCACCGCATTACCCCTATCCACCAGGCGAGTTATCTTGTCAAAGAAAGAAATCAAGCTGGTTTGGCATGATTTGGTCTTCATAAATAATAATAATAATATTGCCGGTGGCTCCGAGATTTCTGCAGCTAAATTACTAAGAAAACATCAAAAACAATACAAGAACCTACACATACTAATAAGCTTAACAGGGATCACCCTCCTCTCCCTCCCCCCCACCCCAAAGACTCCAGCAGGGGCTGTAGCAGAAGTCGGTCTTTCAAACCACACCAAAGGGTTTTTCTTTGGTTACAAGTTTGTAACAGCCTTCGCTCAGAATGAGCACAGAATGAATAGGTTAGTCTTTCCTTTATAGCAAAGCTTGGGCCTTTGATCTTCAGATTCTGGCAACAGGTAATTGATAGACAATGGTCCCCTGCTCATGGGGCAGCTTGAGAAAGCTGGGCTTTTGCATGATTGGCAGTGCATGTGCTTTCACCTCTCCCTAGAGATCCACAGGCAAACCACTTGATGCTACCCAAAAATCCATTCTTGTCTGGCTCATTGTTCAATATAATCCTTTGAAGTTCGAAACACTTCTCTGGAATCACAATACATAACCTTTGCATTTACTACAATGGATTCCATAGATACTTATATTTAATTCAATAAGGTATTTCAAGGCCTTGCAGGAAATTGCTGTATCTGTCACATACTCTACTCCTGCTGCCCGTAGCATAGTTGGGTGCATATCAAGTGCTGACAGTTTTTTAGAGGTGTTGCAGCCACCAAGTTTTAGCTTACTACAGATGGGCCCAAGGTGGTTGCCCAGCTGTAAAAAAACCTGAAGAATTGTACTCTCATTTTCCCCAAGACTCATCCACACTATTCCAGAAGCTTATTTACCATTCTTACATTGACAAATGTACAAGTACAAAACACAATAAAAGTGGGGCTTAGACCAGACACCAACCCATGGAGACAATACTATAAAACATGGAAAACAGGTTTACAGCCTAATACAATTGAATTATTTAGAAAGAAATCAAGGGGGAAAAAAACAAATGCCCATTTTGGACTGTCTGCGTTTTAATTTTTGCAGATTTACTATAGTTTTTCCTGATATAGGAAGAGCAATGACATTTGGAATCTTTGAAATACAAACGCGACTTGCTGAAGTAGTATTTTTAGTTCTCAGATACTGTTTCATTAGACACACACAACTTCTCCTTAGAATTGTTATGCTACGTAATCCCAACAACAAATAGCCATTTCTTCATTCTGAAAAGCAGCACAAGTAATCCAGTCACAATATAACCTGTAATGTTTAGATAATTAACATTTACACAGGCCAGCTGTATTTATTATGTTAAACAAAATTGCTAAATATATTCTTTATAAGTTGCTTCCAAATATTGTATAAAACAAAGCTGTTTAAAAACTGTCACATTACCAAGCCCTGAATTCCCCTTCACACACTATTTGACAATGAGAACAGACTGCTTACTGTACACCAAGCCAGAACCACCAAAGAATTACAACTACCAAACTGTTCAAGGTACAATAAAAGAGCAGACTTGCATTACAACTTGTGTGTGCTACCATACAGTTATTGCAATAGGCACTTAATTCAGTTATTCTCTTTTTCAAACATTAGTCACTAAAACTCATATTTCCTCAGAGAATAATTCTCTTTCCTTATTAATGTGGGCATACAGGATTGCTACAGATTTGCGAGTGTGACTCAAATACCTCACGTGAATGGAATTTTATTTAGTAACCCAAACACTCAAATGAATTTCCATTAGACATGATTAATGACAAGTGCTTTTTAATATGAAGAAGACAACTGACAAAATAGCAACTGTGGCTGATTATTGCTAACGTAAGAAAAACAAATCTCAAAACACTGCTGAGACTGCACCAAGTTAGTAACATCACCCAAAGAGCCAAGCGTTTTTCTGAGAGTTATAACACGGAAGTGTTGCTATAACAACAGGCTATTATGATGGCTTTTCATTGTAGGGCATCATTTTCTTTAATGGTGAATGTCCATGTGGAAAATAAATTTAGAACCGCAAGTGTTAAACAAAGCCGTTTCATTAATGGCCATTCAAAATGTGACTCTCTCCAGCTGAAAACACAATAGAACTACTGACAATTTTACAGAACCTGCTTTCAGTATAGAATCGTTTTATCTGTTATAAAGTCAAGGTCTGGTAAATATGTAACACTTGTGAACTGATGGCTAATCACTGAGCACTGTAGCAGAGTACAACTTGTGTATTCTAAGCAGCTTAAACATTCATGGTAAACACAGCATTACGTTGGCAGGTAGGGTGCTGCAAAGATTTTTTTTTTTATTCTCTGCAGCACTAGTCCCAGAGGAAAGAGCAGACTTTTGTTCAGAGCACAGTAGCGAAAGGCAGATAATGGCCTCTAATCTATCTAGCTTCAAACACATGTTCAGCCCTGCTGTGCGGCCTTTGATGTCACTTTAACTAGATTCCCCAGTGCCACCTCTGAACTTGGAACATTCCTTCATTCAATGCACCATGCCAGCTCAACCAGAGGAAGCAAATTCAAAGATAAGCACTTTAATTTCATCCCAACATAACCTCATTCAATAGATGGGGAAAGCAATGAAAACCAACACCATACTTTTGTTTTCCTTTTGTCAGGTAACTTTCTCAGATATTTTCAATAGCTAGAGAAGTTAAAAAGTAGTTTGGGGTTTTCTTGGTTTGTTTTTACTTTTTAAACAACAACTTTTAAGTAACTTTTTAAAAACTGAAATTTACATGTTTGACTGCATTATCTCTGCTTGTACCAAAATTAACTGCTGTTAGGCTGCAAAGGAAAGCCGGTGAGAGAGTTTGTGCCTATCTTTTCTTTTTCTTAATGATAATTATTTAATGATAAATTTCTAGTTTTCTCATCTGGAAACACTGCCCTTCCTCTCCTTTCAAGACTGACAGGCAGCCACAGCCTGTAAAGATTGATTCTTTTGTTGCCCTGTAGCTAGGGCTCCCAGGTTATTTTCCTTTTCTCCCAAGTAGGTAGCTTGCAAATCCAATCCATTAACCATACATTTTGGATAATTACGTGGATCTTTAAAATTAAAACCGCTAACAAACGTGAAGAATTTAAGATCATTGGCTATGAGAGGTAAGATGACATTTTCTGAACCATCACTTCTAGCAATGCACAACTATGAATATTTGACTGGTCTGTCCTCATTCACAGCAGCAAGCAGCCGAGTGGGAAACGTCTTAGACACCACTGTTCCTACAAACCCACTGGTTAAATGCCCTTTCAAGTGAGGAAATGGACTCTAACTTCTCATGTTTTCAGGAGTTACTAGAGGACCAAACTGCTACCTTAAACACAGTTATTACTGTGCAGCTTCTCTTCCTCCTATCCAGGAAACAACTACTCAAGTGCAGTGGCAGCTTTTACCTTGGTTGGGCAAGAATACTGTCGGCCCTGCATATTTCAGCCATATGGTCTCTGATCTGCCTTTGCAATAGTGTCCCAGAACATCCACCTGGCAACATAAGCAACCTATCTGCTGGCCTACATTCAAGTTCTTTCTGATTAAACACAAAGCCATACTCCTGACATGTTACAAATGCCAGGCATTTTCCCTTTCCAGGAAAAGGCTTTCCAGATGAAGTGTCTGACGCAGGGCACCATCTACACCTCCCCTGGAGGACTAACCTCTGGCTTGGGAAGACCTACATGCACTTGATCAGAGGAAGCACACTGAAAATAGCAATGTAGTCGTGGCACTGACGTAGGGTAGCTGCCCCAAGCACAATCCTGTCCAAGACCTTAGGTATGTACTTGGGCTGCTGGCCCTTCCTGCCACCAAAATTGCTGTAGCTACACTGCTATTTTTAGTGAGTCGCTCAATCAACACTAGTGCATGTACGTCTACCCGCCTGCAGCTGAACTGTAAATGTGCCCACAGATAAACCTGCACATGTAAGAAGCCCAGAGAAGGGAATTACATCCCTTTTTTACTGCAGTAAAGGGCTAGGAAGGGCACATTCATTTTCGGTTAGTATTTGTAGGCTTTGCAGAACTGTGAGGCTTTAAGAAAATTTAACGAGAGGGTGGTAATTGGGCATCTATAGGAACTGGGAGGTCATTTCTTCTGAAGAAAGCAACACTGAAGGAGGCATGGAAAGTGCAAGAAAGGAATGAAGGGCACTGAGGCTGGTGTCACTGGAGGAGCAGAGAGGCAACATGGAAAACAGAAACAAAGCAAATCTGACTTGCAGACCAAGACAGAGCTAGGCAGGATCTTGCAGAGGATCTTACATTTAAATATGGGGCTGATGTGGTCTAACTATAATACAATGGCTGAGTGTATTCTGTTCCTCTTCATGCCTAGTCCATATAGAGGATAAGGACCTGCCACCAGTAAACGGAATTACTCCTTTAGTTCATCTGATGGCACCCTGCAGTTTTGGTGCTGACAGTCCTGCCTTTTGCCCTGCTGCTGATGAAGATGGGGGCTGCTAGATAACCAATAGAAGATAGTTCGAGGAAGATTGCATCAGACTTGCCAACACTCCGGATATTATCACAAGACAACTGTTTAAGTGCAGGATTTAAAAAGAAATTAAAATGGCTTCTCATAATCTCCCATAACAGGCAGCATTCTCACCAGCCTTGTCAGGGGAATTGTGGGGGGCAGAGGGCCAGAGGGAGAGTCAAAGAAAAGGGAAAGTTTTCTCTCTAAATTTCCCCTGCACCCTGCCCACTCTATCCATAGGTCTCATCCCTTTCATCTTTAAGGCGTTATGGCCTATGAGCTTGATGCAGAAATTACTGGGTGGGGTTCTCTGGCCTCTAATACCTAGGCACAGGGAGTGGTCAGGGATTATCAGAATGGCCCCTTCTGGCCTTAAGATCTATGGATCTCTGCCAGGACAAGATGAGAGGGGAGTGGAGACTCTTGGTGCAGCACTTAGCAATGACCCACAAAGAGCTAGCGGGTCACATGTCCCTGGTTCTTCCTCATCCAAGTCACTGCATTTTATTAGAAGAAGCTGAATACACAGTAAACATGTTTCAAAATACAACTTTTCTGTGTAAACAGCTGCCACAGGCTTATGCAATCCTAGCCTGTAGGGAAAGTAGGCCACTGATGCTGAACTAAAGAGGAGGGAGTCTCAAATAAAGGGGATGGGCACATCATGTCCACATCAGGAACAAGTTCAAGAACCTCTTGTCTTTTCAATAAACTGGCCTCTCTCCAGAGGTTGCCAGCAAAGAGGCTAATTGTGATGGTGGGTTTCTAGGAAATGGATTAGGAAAATCAGCTTATGTTCACTGAACCGCCACCAGATGGCAACAAGTTGAGTTGCTACTAACTCAGCCCAGAGCGAAACCGATGACCTAAAGGTGGGGAATATAATCTGATGATAAAAGGTCATAGCTTTGGATTTAAGCAAAAGCAAAGAGAAGATCACATGAGACACTTTTGTCCCTGGACAAAATTTAAATAATGAGGTAAACATTGTGTGGCACCCGGGGTCCTAAACCGGGCTCAAATGGTAAGAATAAGAATTACACACAGAAAATTACACCAATATTGGATATTCCCAAGTTTACATTCATCTTCAGGCCATAAGCTACCAAACCTAAGATGACAATTCTGGCCTGATTTTTCGAGGTGTTCAGAACCTAACATTTCAGCTGACAGCAGTGGGTGCCTGGCACATGTGAAAGTCAGGCCCTCTGTCTTTAATCTTGTACAGATTTCAATTATTTGATACAAAATTGCATGTTTCAGTAACAACCTCCCCCCAGTCTGCCAGGCCAGTTTATTGCACACTTGGTCATTACATGTTTTCTGGCACCTTCCTATGAAGCATCTGGCACCGAGCGCTGTTGGAGCCAGGATCCTGGAGTAGCTGCGCCAGCTGATCTCTTGTGGCAATCATCTATTTCCCTTTTCCATATTTTCCTCTCTGTTTGTCAAGCCTGTGGAGCAACTCCTTTGGCTCACTAGGTAGAGGGCATGATTTTGACCCAGGAATCTTAATTTCTGAGGCCACATATATTATGATTATTATTTAACATTTGCATATATGTGGCCAGCATGTGATCATGCTGTGTTATCTAATAGAGCCAAAGAGAATTATACCTCCTGCAAGTGTCTTCATACCCAGTTCAGACATAGTCATCAAATCTACTGCTTGCTGCATGGTGCCATTGTGTTCCTAATAATCCAGAAAATGTTACTTCATATATACTTTGAGGAGGATTTGTATTACTGTACTGAAGCTAAATTCCAACTAGATTATATACTCTGTAGATGACATAATTAGCACCATTACCAAAGATCTTTCACACGTGAAATACCATGAAAGCCATAAACAGTTCAGGTGAGGAAACCTGAAATGGATGTGTCGTCTATACGTACAAAGATATACCCTGTATGCTTCACTCCACAATTAAGAGATCGTTGATACAATGCATTCAGGCATCAATGTCTGGACTGGCTATTGGTGGTAGATTTCTTTTGCTAATGTGGGATCAGAGTAAATTCCAGTTGGTACAATGTAAACACAGGTGTTGTAAGGAGAATACAATCAAAACCTTGAGGAAAAGTGACAACAAAATAAGGGGCCCTTCCAAAACAGATATTTTGATGAAGAAAAATCAAGAAACAATTTGACTAAGAACAAGGCCATTGCGGAGAAGCAAAGTGAATTCTTTGCACCGGTCTCCACTGAAAAGGACGGGAGGGAGATTCCCACATAAGCCATTCTCTTTAGGTGCCAAATCTGAGGAACTGTACTAGACTGAGATGTCAATAGAGGTGGTTTTGGAATAAACTGATACACTAAATAGTAATAAGCCATCAGGGCCAGACGGTATTCACCCAAGAGTTCTGAAGGAACTCAAAGATGAAATTGCAGAACTACTAACTGGTATGGTGACCTACCCCATTAATCAGCCTCTGTAGCAGACAGACAACTAATGTAACATCTTTTTTTAAAAAGGCTTTCAGTGATATGCCCGTAAGTCTAACTTTGGTACTGGGCAAACTGGTTGAAACCATAGTAAAGAACAGAATTATCAGACAACACAAATGAACACTATTTGTTTGGGAAGAGTCAACACAGCTTCTGTAAAGGGAAATCATGCCTCAGCAATCTACTACAATTCTTTGAGGCAGTCAACAAACATGTGGAAAAGGGTGACCCAGTGGATATGGTGTATCTGGACTTGCAGAAAGCCTTTTACAAGGTCCCTTACCTAAGGTTTCTAAACAAAGCAAGCAGTCATGGAATAAGAGGGAAGGCCCTTTCATGGATCAGTAACTGGTTAAAAGAGGGGAAACAGAGTAGGATTAAATGGTCAGTTTTCACAACAGACTTAAATTGCAGAGTTCCAAAGGGAGCTGGACAGGGATCTGTACTGTTCAACATTGATAAATGATTGGGAAAAGGGGTAAAGAGTGAAGTGAAAAAGCTTATAGATGATACAACCTGAAATGGATGTTGTTTATCCCTTCACATAACACAAGAACCAGGGACAATAATAGGTAGCAGGTTTAAAACACGAGGAAGTACTTCTCCATGCAATGCACAAGCCAACCTGTAGAACCTGTTGCCAAGGGATGGTATAAAGGCTTGTCAAACTTCAGGCAAAAAGCCGAAGAAGTTCTATGAATTGTACTCCAACAAAGTGATCATCAGGTGCCATTATCCCCGTAATCAGCTATCTAAAAGGACTGTTCTCCTTCGAGTGGTTGCTCATATGCATTCCACTTAGGTGTGTGCACGCCCTCGTGCACGGCCAATCGGAGAACTTTTACTAGCAGTCCCTGCAGGGGCCGGTCCAGCGACCCCGTAGTGTCGCCGCCCTGCGGCGGCCCAACGGTCGCTGCCGGCCCCTCCCTCTTCAGTTCCTTCTTTCCGCCCGTGACGGTCGGTCGAGAACTAACCCTGCTCTTCTCAGGTTTTTGTTTCACCTTAAAAGTGAGTATTTAGTTAGAAGTTCGCCTCGAACTAAGTTAGTTTTACAGTTAGAGAAAGGTTTTTGTAGTTTAGTTAGGGAGCCTGCGGGCTCAGACGCCCGCGGCCATGCCCAGCGCGTCCGGCTTCAAGCCATGTGCTAGCTGCGGGAAGGCTTTCCCAGCTAGCGACCCCCACGACAGTTGCCTAAGGTGTCTGGGGGAGGAACATCGGCGAGACCGATGTAAAATATGTAAGTCCTTCAAGCCTCGGACTCAAAAAGACCGAGAGGTGAGGCTGAAGGCTTTTCTTATGGAGACCGCGCTTAGCCCGGCGTCCGAGCCCGCGCGGTCTACCTCGGCACCGAGTGTGTCCTCGGTGCGGAGCGCACCCCCGGCACCGGGGATCACGGTGCCGAAGAAGAAGAAGAAGCGCCGTCCGCTCGTGGAGAGCTCCCCCGCACCGCAGGAGCGACCGGGGTCGAGCACAGAGGTGCGCTCCCTGGACCGGCCCCCGACCCCAGCAC
>ML675626.1:4690173-4759862 GCA_007922155.1 Mesoclemmys tuberculata
TGAGCAACACATCTCGAAGAACAACAGTTACTGGTAAGTAACTATGTTTTTTCCATAAACCTGAGAATCTTCAGAAGATAAAACAGGTGGCAAAACAGCCTAGCGGGAAGCCTGTTTGATTCAGTCCATGAAGGGAGAGATCTAATAGCAGCGAATCTTTGGTTTTCCACTTGGCAAACGCACCTGCAGTTGCTGGTCATTATTTGGTTTCGATTACAACATTCCCAGTTCAGCAGACCGGAATAGTCCATGTCTCCACAGGTAACAACACAGCCATATAGCTAAACAGGAAACCATAACAGGAACGCATTGGAGCTAGACTGGTCATGTGCTTGGTATATCCAGTGTCAACTACATAACAGTTAGATATTCCTCCCCAGAACGGTTCAACCCAACATCTATGGCACTAACCTCTTTACACAGCCACAAGCTGGAATCTGAGAAATTAAATATGCAGCCAATTCCAGCAGCCAGGAAACAGATACACAATGTCCCACTTTAGTCCAGATCATGGTCAATCCTCGCCGCCTCCTCCCCCGCCCGAGGTAAGTTACTTACACACTGCTGTCTGTCAGCGACATGGTATCTGCGTCACTAGACATGCTCTGCTGCTCGCTATCATTCGCACTGGTGGCTGGTGCCAAAGCATATCCAGTGTTGACATAATATGGGTTAACTGGCTCTCTCCACGGCCCATGCCTGAAAAATATAAAATACAATACAATTCAGATGACAATCTTCATTTCTGCTACCACCACAGGGGACTCTCTAGTAATGGTGGCCGAGATAGCAATGAGAGGTGAGCTTCAAAGAACATAGGCCAATAAGCAGAAACAAGAAAGAGTCACAAACATTATGATGGCATAATTAGACAATACTACTGCACTTCATTGTAAAGCTCTAGGCTAGACTGGATATATGGTTACTTATCACAAGAGCTGGACTATAACAATGTGGCACAATAGCTCAATGCAAGGAAGAGTCATATTGTATATTGCCCCAAAGTACTTCACCACCAACAGGAACTCCTAAAACTCAATCCTATATTCAGAGAACAATACTGGCGGCAGCCACTGGGGTAGACAGCAGCAACCAATGAACACAGAAATCTTTGGAGGAGCACAAGAGCAGACACCTACTCTGGGATAATGTACCACAGAACCTTTAACATCCTCGTTAGATCTATTTCACCCTCACCGAGGTGGAGGAAGTGCAGGATGATTCCTGCATCATTCCCATCCATATTCCTCCTACTGTCAAGTATGTCCCCTTTCCGTTTAACCCCACATATCACTTCCACTGGACACCAGAATGAACATGGATGTGGTCCTTTGCTCAGTGATATTCCACACTGCGTGGGCATCTCTAAACAGCTGCTGGGAGAAAGTCCCACAGGCTGGGTCAACAGACGTGTGTTAGTGGGGCTCACATTGGCATGCTAAAAAAATCACTGTGTGGATGTTGCTTAGACATTTGGCTTTTGGGCTCTGAAGCCTGCTTTCCTTCCTAAGCATCAGAACCGAAACTCCAGCCCAATTCAGAACAGCTACATAGCTCTTTTGAATGTGCTAGCCTAACTCACTCCCAGCAGCTGTGATTTTTTCCTTCTAGTACCTGAAAACAATAATATGCAGCTCCCTCCAACAACATTCACTAACCCTGGAGTCACCCTTTGATTTCCAACAGCATTGTGGAGTCATAGTCACATGTCAATAGTAACGACAGCCTGGAGCACTAAGGCATAAAAGGGAAAGGTAGCTCTGCCCGCCTGGTGAGGGAACAATGGACAGCTATTGCTTCAGTACCAACAATGTGCATTTTAAATCATCTGTGTTGCACCGCTACACTGTCTATTAGCATGACTAGACAGACAGGTGCTGGCCAAAGCACCATAGACATACGGGAGTGAGTCAGATGTAGATGCGATAGACCAAGCCTCTGTCCAGGTCTGGGCTTCACAGACATTTGTCATTAGCCCCACAACCACATCACTGCAGCTCACCCGAAGTCTGGGTTTTGGGCACGGTGCCAGCAACACTGGGAGGTCACTGATCTACATGCAGAAAAGGGTCAGGCTGAGGTTACATCTATGTTTCATTCTCTTTGCTTGCTCACACAGCGCAGTAAGCATGGGTATTTTCATTCCACATTTAATGGATTGGCACACAGATTTAATTATATCATGCATTTTCCAAGCACCATCTCCATCTTGTTGGAAACTAACACTCAGCCCTGGATGCCACACTGAAGCAAAAAGTTCTCTGTTGGTTATTTTTTGTTTTTTTAACTTTTCACAATATGAAAATATCTTAAATTTTTAAAAAGTTAGTTAATGAATGTCTGCCAATGGTCTCAGGGAAGAGTCCAATTTAACTTTCACATTATATTTCACATCACTGTGGTTAGAAGAAGATTAGATGCACAGATCTTTGAAGATAACTAACATTTAAAAGCTTGACCTGTGATGGACAAGAAAAGTGAGTTAATGGGGAATTGTAGATAAGACAGAAGTGATGAGCAGCAGGAGTGGCGGCTTTCTTGTGCTGCAGAACCACATGGAGTAAAAATTCAAATACACATGCAGACTTCATTGTGCCAGCCTGCTAGGAGCTTTGGACAGGGCAAATCTTCTGGACACAATACCTGAGCAATGAGCCTGCACCTAATTCAGTCAGAAGAGGGCTTTTCCCTCTTTTGGGAGGGAGCACAGTGTGGGAATGAAAGAGGGCCTGACACACACATGGCTTCAGGGTTAGTGGTGTTCTACAATGATTTTATATTCCACCCAGCTCTGAGGGGATGACCTGGGCAGGGAGATATTGGCTCACTGTTGTTGCTTACAGCAAAGAGCCTAAATCAAACTCTTACTGTAATGGCTGGGCATATAGAAACTTTTTAAATTACATCAGCTAGGATCACCTTATGGCACTGGCCTTTCTTGCTGGACAGTCTCTTCTATAATGTGATATCATAAAACTATTATTTATTTGCATTAGCTCCCAGGGGCCCCTGTCTGGAGCAGGGCCCCGTAATGTTAGGTGCTATACAGGCACATACACATACACAATCGCAGTCCAACATAGCTGTCAATCTGACTTCAGACAAGACACCATATGGGGGATAATAAATAACAGGAGAGAGCAGGGACAGTAACAGTAAGATCATGTATTTATGTAGGCTTCGTATGCTGGCCTTCTACTAGGTCATTTCCTAGGCAAAACAGGAGAAGCGGGTGTGGTGCTGGCAACCTACAGGCCAGAGCCACAGGCCAATTCGCTTGTGTGTTAGTATAGATCAAAGTGAGTCTTAATGAATGATTGTATTCAGATGCTGAAACGTCACGAAAACTAGTGCAATGTTACTTGTGTTGTTTTCACTATTAAAATGTAAAACGTTTCCATTGCATGTACCCCTGTAACTAAATAACCCATCAATGTGAATGAAGCTTGGAGAAACAAATGAGGAAGAGTGAACGCTTCAAAGCAAGTGGGCTCTGGGTGTAATAATTGGAGGTCAAAGATTCAAAAAGCACTCCTCATTCTCTGTCATCAAAGGAAAAGCCCACATGGGTAGAGACGCCGTCAGCTTGCTTTCTGTGTGAAGAACCTATAACTATGGATTCAAAAAAAGATCCTGCATCTCTGCACAGTTTGGACTCTTACAGGGAAGCGTAGCAGATACAAAGCAGAGATGCCCAGACACAATCTGGGTCACCTGAAAAAGACTTTTGGGAAACTGGCTGTTTCTCACATCGTTGCAGGGCGGATAAAAATCCATGATTTAAAAAAAAAAATTTTTAATGGATTTTGCTTTTTTAAAAAAAAAATAATCAAAATACTAAATTTCTCTCATTTTAAAAAAATAAGTTACAATTAAATCTCATCACAAACATGCTAAACCTACACTTAGTGTCTCATAAAAATGAATTAATGGCTCTGGTCTGTCCAGCCTAACTACCAGCTCTGGCTTCTTGAAAGTTCTGGGCTTTCGGTTTCTGTTTCAGTTTCTCAGCAGACTAAAGTCACCTGTGTAAAGACAGACACAGCCTGGATAGGATTGCTGTTGTTCTGTGCTTATGTGGTGGTGGAGCTGGGCTAAGCAAGGCAGAGAGAAGCTAGTTAAAACACTGTCTTAAAGACAGACACACAAGGATGAAGGCAGAGTAGAAAGGAACAATAGAGTGGACTGGAAAGAACAAGGTAAGACATTATTCAGTACACACACAGCCTCCTATATTCCCCCACACTTTTGCCACAGAAAAACTCATGGCTTCTGGGCATAAGAGAGACTACCTGGGAATATTTTGAAGAAATTCCTTCTCTGGGTAAAAAAGGAAAATGTGTCAAGAGTAAATAGTGTAAGAAGGAGATGCAGGGCCTAGTTGCAAGAATGAATCAACATGAAAACTGCTTATTGGGAGAAAATGATGTGGATAAAGATGTGGATATGTCTGAAGAACAATGTGGATCAACTGGTTAGTAATTTAAATAATTCACTTTACAATGCATCATTCTTCAAGACTCTCACTACACTTTTTAGTATAAGTGTGATTTAACAAGTACATTCCTACAGTTTGCTATGTTTGCTGTTGCTAGAAAAAAAAGTTTAGCTTAGCTAACCCTCATGGCTTGTTTAATTAGCTAACTAGGTTTAGAAGTATATGGTACAGAAAGCTGCAGTAAGAGAACTCTAGAGTTGCCAGTTGCCACTGGGTGTTATTTTCTTATTTTGTATTACATAAGACACGCCCCTAATTTTAGAACATCACAGCCACAGACCATAATGGTGATGCCATAAGTCTACTCCTTATTTTATTGCAGTATAACTCCGCTTTCCCAAGGGAACCCCATCCTATATTGTTTTCTCAAAAAACACAAGTGCCAGTGATTTCTATGGGGCTTATCCCAAAATTAAGTGCTCTTTAAGTGCAGTCAGTCTGAGCTTTTTTGGTAATTTGGAATCAGATCTGCATCCTTGCTAAAAAAAATGTAAATGATCAACTGAACATGGAGTGAGAAGAACTGAGAAGGACAATTCACAATCATTTTTTAATTTTGTTCCAGGATCCCATTTGAGCATAAGAGACTTTGACTGTGACTATCTGTCTGCAACAACTTCAGAGCCCTCCATTGGTACTTTTGGCAGCAGTGCTGCAACAAAACTTAGAGACAACAACGTATCAGCAGCAAGTACAAGATTTCAATTATCCAGTAAAACCACCACCAAGGATGGGTTTGTAATAAGGACCAGCAAATACCAACAAGACACCATAAATGAAAAGATTGCTCAGTTCATTTGTGCCACAAATTTTCCTTTTCACATTGTTAACAACAAACACTTCATTGACATGGTTGAGTCCTTACGACCAGGCTATACTCCACCTGGGAGAGCAGACATTGGTGGAAGGTTGCTAGATACAGTGTATGAGAAGGAACTTGAACAGTGTGCAAGAAATACTGAGGGTAAATACTTGCCAGTTTAAGCCTTGATGGGTGGAGCAATATACACAATGATCCAGTGACATGTGCCTGTGTGACAACAGAAGATGAGATTGCATATCTTTCAGAAACAACAGATACATCGCGAAATGTCCACACAACAGAATATTTAAAACAAGTGGCAGTGAAAGCTGTAATAAACTGTAAACAAAAATTCAACTGTCACATGCGCAGTTTTGTCACAGACAATGCTGCAAACGTGTCAAAGATGAGAAGATACTTAGAAGAAGGAACGGAAGGATGCTCCTTAACAACATAGGGCTGCAGTGCCAATTTAATGCATCTTTTAGCCAAAGACTTAAGTACGTCTTCTCCAGGAATAAAAGAAAATATTGTTGAAGTCACAAAATACTTCCGTAACAACCATTTTGCTTCCACTTCACTGAAGAAAGCAGGAGGATCCAAACTAATTCTCCCTCAGGATGTTCAACAGAATCCTGTGGTTGACTGTTTTGAAAAATTTATTAAGAACTGGTCTATTCTCATAAAACTGTGAAGAAAACCGTGATAAAATAGATGGAAGTATCTCATCCAAAGTATCTAACGTTGGATTAAAGAGGAATGTAGAGGATACGATCAGTATACTGAAGCCTATATCCATAGCCTTAAACTTCAGAGAAACTGTTGCTGTATTGCTGATGCTGTCGAAATTTGGAAGGCACTTCAAGAGACATTGAAGAAAGAAATACCTCACCAGAAAGTTAAACTGCAGGCAATAAAGAAGCGAATGGATCAAGCACTAATTCCACCTCATTTTCTTGCGAACATTCTCGACCCCAGATATAAAGGTAGATGCCTAACTTCTGAAGAAGATGATGCTGGAATGGCATGGGCATCTCAAAATCACTCCTTAGTTATGCCAGTCATAATAAATTTCAGGGCTGGAGTGGAACCATTTAAACAGTACATGTTTACTGATGATGTTTTGAACAAAGTCACGCCTCTGAACTGGTGGAAATAATTAGCCAGGCACCTTGAAACAGAGTTCCTTCAGTTGCTAAGCCAACTTTTCACAGCAGTAGCTTCCTCTGCAGGCACAGAGAGAATATTTTCATCGTTTGGTATTAGTCTGTGATTATATGATTGTGGGCCTGGTATTACACATAAAATAGCACCAAGAAATGCTAACGTACTGTGTCTGAGGGGGTTTTCATTGTTTTCTTCTGCTATGACATATGTTTTGTGTCAGCATCCCAGTTTACTAAACCCCCTTGAGTTTTCTACAGAGTAGGGTATAAGTAGTATAACCTGTATTTTCTCTTTTATTGCTGACACGTATGATGAAAGCAATGGTATTTGGCAGATAATCTCAGCTGCAGAAATTGTGCACTGGTCTATCACATACATCTAAACATGGCATCTCAGACTGTGAATATATCTCAGAACTAGAGAGCTTCCATTTCAAGTGATAATGTATTATTTTAAAAAAAAGAACACTATATTCACAGGCGACTAAGACAAAGTGATGTGCTGGATGAATTCTAGGACTGTTCTGGAATTAGCAACAAACTGTCATGCAAATTTACCAGTCCAGACACAAGACCTACTTACCTGTTACCATCATGAAAAACTAATATTTCACTCACTTGTCAATAAACAGCCTTTCTGAAGCAAGGAGGCTAAGCAGAATTTTTTTAAGTTTTCAGTCACAAAGTTTTTCAGCTCTCAGTAACCTATTCTATGTAGAGAGAGTCCTATAAGTCCTCTCCAGGATCTGGTACTGTCTGCGAAATCCATAGGCCTACTCTCACACTCAAAGCCCTACCCTGAGATGGCAGGTCATCTTATTCTTTTTCTAGCAAGCAAACTTTCTCGTTGTCACTTTCAATGTGCTCTGGCAGAACCTTAGTTCTATATTCCATTAGGACTCAGAACAGGTTTCTAGGGATGGAAATAATTTGAACAATTTTGTCCTAAACAGCAAGGCATAACAAGTCACAATGTCACATCTCACATTTTCCAATTTCTCCTCCTGAATAATGGTCAGTTTTGAATATTAAAGCAACACCATGGAGTATAATCCTCCTGTCAAGTTTGATATGACAGCTGGCACTATGGAGGCAGATATAACTTCTTAAATCAGGGTGAGAATGATGGACAGGTCAGGCCTTCCCCGCGGGCAAAGAGATGGATGCTTCTTTGGCTAGCCCAATTAAAATGTAACACCACCTTCTAGTGGACTGTTTGCCAAGTACCCCCTTGACCAGCAATAGATTTTTCCAGCAGTATGTTCAAATATAGCACAGCAGTTCATTATGCATTTAAGGACTACTACACACAGTATGCCTTATAAAAGACAATTCGACTAATCAATTTCGCTTTTATCAGATCAGCTGATCATGTAAAATAGGCTCAAGAGAAAGAAAAGAAAAAACCTCCCAGATTAATCCCATAGAGACTGCAATATTTGTCACATACTAGACTGCAAAAGAGAAGCAAAGCCTGTAAGTTATTTTTATAGTTAAAATGCTCAGTTTTGTTCATTCCTTGCAAATGGCAGAGGCTGATTTGGTTGCAAGAATCGCACCCAGGTTCACACAATTCCCCTACAGGGGGAGGATCCACGCTTTGTTGTTGTTCCTGCACAAAGTATGTTCTCGGGAAAAGCAACTCAGCCAAATTCGCCAGCGCCATCACGACACTCTGATATGGCTGAGTAGGCATCGTAACGCTGGAGCAATTCTCCACCATCATTACTTTGGGAAGTGTGGTGGGGAAGAGGGAGAAGTTAGTCTCGCTTTCCTTCAGCTCCCATTCAAGTATTCTCCCTGCACCCTCAAAAGCAGCAGAGGTTCAAGCTTGAGATATCACTCCCACCTGCAGCACTCATGTAGTGACCTAGGGACATCATTTCAACCCATGGCTGCTGCTAAAAGAGCGCTACGTGCAGGAGCAAGAGCACAAGCACATTCTTGGGATAGAGGAGAAGATTTAAGGACGCAGAAAACAAAAGAAATAATGTTTAAGTAGAGAGGAGGGAAAAACAGGAGGAGCGGGAGTCTGGTAGAAGAGGGTTGCAGCACCTAACATTAATGTAGGGCTTTCCATTCAGCACCCTGGCAACATTACAGGAATTTGGAACCCAATTCAATGTACCACCTCCAGAGTCAATAGGAACAAGGAGTGCCACTCAGTCTCTCTCTGCTGCTAAAAACCCCTCGAGAAATGAAGCCATGTCTACAGGCTGCAGAGGGGACGTACCCAGTCTGTCCTGTGGAGATGCATCACTGCATTCATTCATTAGTTTAATATAAACTCTCAGCTCCCTCTCTTAAAGAGAGAGTTGGTGTGACAGTCAAAAGAAAAAAATCATAACGCTTCTCTCATGAAACCTGGAGCCCTTCTGTTTGAAAGAAAGCATGTGTGTCCATGTCCATGTGTTGGACAACGAAAGAACTTACACGACTCTCAACCCTCTTCCAGTAGAAAAACACCTAAACAAAAGTTATATTAAAGAGCAGCTGGCTCCAATATAGAAAGAAATAAGGCAGCCTCCACTTACCTCTGCTGCACTGCAGAGCATTGTTAAGAGGAATTCTTTGGGTATTCATTTGAGATGGGTAAAGGAATTCCAAAAGTATAACATCGAACAGATGGGTGCCTTTGATTCCACTCAATACCAGAGGAGTAAAGAAGATAAGCACTCACCTATTAAAATGTACACGCCTGTGAACTTTCAATTGCGAATACAGGAAAGGGTTTAGATCCAATTGTTATGTTTAGTTAAAATTATGCACTTAAGCATGTATACAAGAGGGATTACTTACAGCTTAGCTCTGGCCTCCAATACTCAAATGTGAATGTAAACTTTTGGTAAGCATAAGTAAAGAGTGTCGGATTTCAAAGCAGTCATAACAGGTTACGTTACTTTTGAGGAATCCATCTGTATTCAATCCTTCTCAAAATGTTCTTCTGCCCTGACAACTCTCTTCAGCTGGACCATATCACTATTTGAACATTTTGTGCTGTGCTTCAGCAGAACACTTGCAACAGATATTAATGAAAAAATACTAAAAACCCCAGGCAGCCTAACAGTGATGAACAGATTCTCTTCTCGTTCAAGGAGATCCTGCACTACATGAAGAGCACAAGCTCACTCAAACTGGTTTTACATTTTTGTTAAAGACAACTATGCACCAAATGCAAACTTTCATATTACCTGTCTGACAGGAGAGTGAAAGAAGAGGATAAGCACAAAAACACTTGATAAAATTCCTTTTGATTTCTGAAATTACTTTTACGTCCACAGCACAATGAAAACATAAGAAGAATTTCAGAAGGACATACCGAACACTTGAAGCTAAATCTATCAACTGCTCAATTTCTAAAATAATCACATACAGATCTTTTAAAGGATTAAAGAGCCAACAAACCAAACATTGCGAAGCAGGGCAGAGAAAACCATCCTTAATCTAAGTAGTGATGGATATGGCAGGAACAAAGGCGGGAGGGACTCAGCAATGGGGGAGCTTCCATCCCATATGCTCTAGGTACCACACTTGATGCCATTCTTTCGCTAACTCTTTTTGATTTGGGGAAGACTTACGGTGGCTATTGTGACACCTGGATCAAGTCTCTCCCCTCCTCAACTGTTTACGTTCACACAATATTGCATGTGCTAATGACATCTTGGGAAACCAGTAAACACCACCGTAGGGGGCAGCCTTCATCCTCATGTTGATTAAATGCATATTCTACTTCTAAATATTAAACTGAACTTGACAGAAAAGTATTTCTTTGAATTAAGATGATTACGAGAGAGACCTCTCACAAGCTAGGCATACAATGCAGGATCTTGATACTATCAAATGCACTTGCGTATAAGGCAGCATTATTCACAGAGAAGAAAAATATTTGTGTATTCCTGTAGCCATTCTCCACTCCCCAAATCTCGCTTATTTTCCACTCTGGAGTAGAGACAAGAACAGTGCAAACTAAGTGTACAATGCTCTCACAACTTCAGAGTTGCTAAGCTTTGGAGCTTAAACATGAGTGGCTAAGCCCTAGTCTAAACTACATGGCTAGGTTGATGCAAGGCTTCTTACATTTACCTAGATGTGGATGTGTCTTCACTTAAATTTGGCCCTGCCAACCTAAGTGCTTTGCTACGCTGACTTAATAATGCCACCTCCCCAAGTGGTGTAGAATCACGGTCAAGGTAGTTAGGTTACACAGTGATGGTGTAGACACTGTGTTACTTATGTTGACTGCTACTGGTCTCCAGGAACTGTCCCACAATACTCCACCCTGACCACTATTGTGAACTTCACTGCCCAGGAGCCAGGTAGACAGAAAGTTGCCTCTTCCCTTTAAAGCCCCATGATTTTTTTAAAATTCCCTTTCCTGGGTACCCAGCATGGAGATCACACCTAACAGCTCTCCACTGTTGAGTGGAGCTGACCATGCAGGCTACACACTACAGATGACTCCTCACTGGAGCACACAGGAGGTGGTGGATATCCTGAGTCTGTGTGGGTGAAGGGGCTGTGAAGCTACAGTTCCAATCCACCCACAGAAACAGGGGGTGCAGGAGAAGGGCTGACAGGGACCCACAGCAGTGCCACGTGACAGCTGCGGCAGGGGTACCAGCAGGCCCAGGAGACCAACAATCGACAGTGCTGAGCTGCAGACCTGCCGGTTTTACGAAGAGCTCCATGCCGCTCTCAGTGGAGACCGCCTCCCGTCCCACAAGAGCTCTGAGGAGCCTAAGTCACAGGCCCCTGCCATGAACAGTGAGGAGGAGGAGGTGGGCGAGGAAGAGGAGTACGGGGGACAGGAGTTCAGGGGATCCAGCTGTGCTGTGAGCCAGAACATGTTTTTGACTCCACCGCAGTCTGGCCAGTCCCTACAGCCAAGCACGGGTAAGCCTGATGCAGTGGAAGAAATCTCTGGTAAGTGTGCAGTTTGCTTTGAAATTTCAGGGTTGGACCCCCAAAGCAGGAGGACACATCTGTTAATTTATTCGTTTTTTTACTTGTGCTAGAGGAGGCAGTGGAACCACCAAGGGAGGTAGAGTTGCTATCTGCTTTTCATTCCCCTGTAGAGATAGGCAGAGGGAGCCATGCAGAGCAGTTTGTTTATGTGCACCAGGATGTCCTGTGACTCCTCTGTAAAGCTCTTGATGCAACTCATGGAGGTACTCCGCAATCCTCTGCGGAAGCTTTCAGGAGAGGGCTGCCTTATTTCTTCCGCCACATAGGACACTTTCCCACGCCACTCAGTGATAACTTCAGCAGGCACCACTGCAGCACACGGGACTAGGTGGCTTTAGGACAGTAACGGCAGCTGTGCTCTCCGCCGCTGTTACCCTCAGGAGTGAGTGCCAGTATTCAGTTCCACGGCCTGTACAACTAGAATCACCCCCATTCATTTCCCCAACCCCTCTGAGGGCCATACTCACCGTGGCTCGTGCTGTGACTGGTGTGTGCTCTCTCAATCCCAAGCAGAAGTGAATCTGTAGTGCTAGGGGAGCAAAGGGAGTGAGTTCGGAATCTTAAGCTTCGAGTTCCATCAGGAATACGCTGACAACGGTTCCTCTGCAGCTACTGCCTTGGTGGTCTTCGTGTCTCCCACACACCCGTGGAATACTTGAGCCGGGTAAGGAGGAGAAAGAAGAGGACTTGGGATGCTCTGTTCCAGGAGATCCTGCAAGCCTATGCTGCATCACAGAATGAGCCCACGGCTTGGAGGATCCACCTTGCAGACAGCAGGAAGAAGGATAGAGTGCAGAAGAGAAAGAGGCAAGAAAAGGAGAGACGTGCAGCCGATGCTTGCTTTTTTCAGACAGCCAACTGAGATGCTACAGACTCTGGAAGACCTGCAGGTAATCCCATGCTTGTCTCTATCTGCAGCCTTAGAGAAGTCAATATTGGGACCCTCCCACTCCCCACCCCTCAACATTCCACATGCCATCAGGATCAATGCATTATCCTTCCCACTCCACCTGGGGGGACAATAAAGACAATCGCACTGACCTGTGACAGCCACAGTTGGTGTCTGTGTACCTGAAATGGAAATGAGTGTTCTCTCCCCTCAAATTCCCTTCCCTTCATTTATTACATTTTAATTTTTTTTAATTGCCTGGTTCATATTGCAGAAGATGATTTTATTTTCTAGAAGAAGATTAATCTTCATTAGTTCACAATATATGCTGTCTGGTGCTGATCAGGTCTGACACTCACCAATTTCCTGTCACTTCATTTTTTCATAGAGCCCATAACATCGGTCACAGACAATATTTATAGGTGCGTTGACAATGTCATATTCCTGCATACACAGCAATTCCTGCAAGATTCATACCGGGCACAAAAGAGCAAGTCCAGGCAGAGCACACTACAGGAACACACATTATTCTGGCTCTCTATTAAAATGGTCTTTCAAAATCTTCCTGAGTGATATAATTCTGCAGTGAGCTCTTCTAAATAACTCTGCTATCTGGCCATTCAAATTCAGCAGACAGCTGTTCCACCTACACCCTGTGCCCTGGCAGAAACTTGTCCTGCATAATATCTGTGAAGCAAAGGGAGAAGCATGGAGCTATAACCAGTGGGATACTTTTCTCATTAAGGTCCAATCTTGTAAGTAAACCCTGCCAGAGACTCTTCAAACAACCAAGGACACATTCAACTGTCAGCTTGCACTGCTGAGCCTTTGGTGGAAGCATTTCTTGGTGCTGTCCAGATGGCCTGTGTACAGCTTCATGAGCCGGGCAGCAAGGAGTAGGCTAGGTCTCCCAGGAACATTATTGGCATTTCAACATCACTAATGGTAATCTGCCAGGCCCTGCTTGCAGCTTTCTGTCCTGTGTTCTTAAAGATTTGCGTGTCATGCACCTTCCCTGACCAGCCCACATTGATGTCAGTAAAGCGTCCCTGGTGATCCACCAGCACTTGCATGACCATAGAAACGTAGCGCTTTCAGTTGATGTACTCCGTGGCAAGGTGGTCTGGTGTTAAAATAGGGATGTGTGTGCTGTCTATCGCCCCACAGCTGTTCAGGAACTCCACTGCTGTAAATCCATTCACTATATCTTGCATACTGCAGTGTCATGTTCCTGGGCAGCAGGATGCAATTAATGGCACATCACAACAGCCCCTGTGATGGATTTCCGGACTCCAAATGGATTCCTGACTGACCAGGACCAATCTGGCATTGCAAGTTTCTGCAGTGCAATTGCCACTCACTTCTCCACGGCCAGTGTAGGTCTCATTTTGGTGTCCCTACGCGGGAGGGCTGGGGTGAGGTCAGCACAGATCCAGGAACGTGGCCTTGCGCATCTGAAAGATGTGCAGCCACTGCTCATCATCCCAAACCTGCATTACAATGCAAGCCCACTAGTCAGTGCTAGTTTCCCGGGCTGAGAGCTGGCACTCCACCAACTCAAGCTGCTCCATGACCATCACTGACAACCTTGACTTGTTTCTTACTGTGTCCCACAGCAATCTAGCCTCCAAGGATCATCATGTTCCCGGCTGCTCCTCTTGCAGCTCAGCAAATTCTGCAGGGTCATGCACCCTGTGCTGGCAACACTCACGAAAATAGTGCAGAGCTGTGCTGGCAACAGTGAGGAGGGATACCCATGTTTGTGGGGATTTTGAAAAAGGCGGCACAACATATTATGGAATGCCGATGAAATTATGGGATGGAGAACACTGCATTATGGGAAGTTGACCCCATGCTCCCAGTCACCCCTGCACAAGTCATTTCAACCCCGTCAGGCATTACAAAAACGTCCAAAACACCCTGCACTAGATGGTGGCAAGTTGCACAGTGGGATGCGCTGCACTCTGCATCGACACAAGCACTCCTGGAGAGGACACACCCTGCCAAAACAAGGCACAAAGCATGCGCATGCACAAGCAACGCACTAACTACTGCGGCTGTATTGCCAATGTAACTTTGGTCAACAATTTTCTAGTGTAGAATCCTGACCACTCAGAGCTATTCAAGACTTCCCAAGATTCTTCTACCACTTGATATTTAATGGCAGGGCCTCTGCCAATTCACTTTTGCCAAAGCACCGCAATCACACCCTGTACTGTTCCAGTCCTGGTCCCACATAGTTCAGACAGTGCTCTCAGGGCTGACTTGCAGAGAGCCCTGCCACGGAGTTCTGGATCTCTCCTAGCCCTGCGATGATTTCTGCCAAACCCATTGCTATGGTTTTTAATAAAAAGAGTAAGATAACATGATTTGGAAAAGAATTTCTTCTAGCCCCAAATTATCTACCAAGTGGGGTACTTTGGAAAAGCTTTCTGTATCCCAGCAGGACGTGTTTGCAAGAGAGTCAGCCACATACGTTCTGGGGCACGGTGGTGAGGCTGGCTGCGTTTCAGAGCTAGTCTCCTTGATGCTGGCAGGCAGCACGCTAGAAGGCTTTTCTAATACAGCAGAACCTCAAAGATACGAACACCTGGGGAATAGCTCTGAGATGTCTAACTCTGAACAGAACGCTATGGTGCAGCACCCTGCAGTCAGCGTCTTCCAGCTGAGGCGGGGAGATCTCTCTGCAAAGGTGGCTCCAGGCAGCACTGCCTGGTTTGCGAGGAGCTCCCTGCCCGACTCCTGTTTCTTGCCTTTGGGTTGAAGTGGGGGAGGCCTGCCCTGCACCCTTGTCACTACAAGCCCCAGCCCTCAGCCGCTTTTCCCCAGGGCTCGCCCTGCTCCATACACTGCTTGCCACGCTCCAGAGGCAGCACGAGGCAGGGGGTTGCTATCAGCACGCCCTTCCTCCCCTGCCCCTTGCACACCCAGAGGTGCTGGTAGGATCTAGGAGTAGAGCTGCAGGCAAAGCTTGGGCCACATCAGTGCCCAGGCTGTGGCTCTTTAAACTCCCCCAGAGCGCAGCTGACTCCCAAATCCAGCTCCAGGCCAGGCTTTGGCTGCAACCTTCAGCTCCTTGCAGCATGAGCTGCTTGGCTGCAGCAGCTTTCCTGGGCTTTGGGGGGGGGGGGAAGAGTGAAACAGCACCCTTGGCTTACAGGAACAGCGCAGACCCCAGACAGGTTTTGCTCTGCACAGTATTTGCTTTCCCCTCCCCCTCCTCCATTGCCGCCTGACTGCTCACAGTACTTCTGGCTGCACACAGTGTTCAGCTGACCGGTTACTTCGTAACTCCGGTGTTCCTACCTTTGAAGTTCTACTGCATCACAGTCCAGAGATGGAGATCCTGAAGGGCTGGCATATGCCTTCTTCACATGAAGACCCTGTTTTGGCCAGACAGCGATGCTCTAACTACGCAGAACTGAATATATCTAACACATGAGGGCTTTGGTGGAAAGAGAAGACACTAAAATGAAGACAATATTTTCTTAACAGGTGACAAAGCACAATGAAACTTCACAGCTCCTTGCTGCAATGCCACTCAAGAGCTCTATTAGCCCACATGAAATACCTGCTTATCCTCTTCATTTGACTTTATAACACCTCTTATTTTTAACCAAGTTTTGAAAAGGCAAGTCAGAAATTTTTCCTGAAGATGAGGGGCCTCTAAGCTATCAATTTCTGCAGAATTTAAATTTAAATTTCATTTAAAAGAGGATGTTTCTAGGCATTAGGCTGCAAAGATAAGGTTCAATCTATGGACCAATGCAGTGCTGTCTTCCCAGGGCTGCCTGTGGGATCCGTGCCTCTACTGCAGCTCATAATTCCCTTCCCAGCAACTAGGAAGTTGGGGGGTAGGAGAATAAAGTTCCTTGTCCCTTATAGTGGTCAAAGTGCTGTCACCTACTATACAGAGATTAATATGAAAGGTGGAACCCCATGAGAACTGTCTAGGAACAACACACTAATTAGAAGCCTTGCAATCTACCCTGAATCTCAGTGTTCCCTACCTGCCTTTCATATCAACCTCTGGCTAGCTGGTTAAACCTGATTAGTAAATATTTCAAGCCTTATGCTAAAGATTTTCAACACGTAACTGCCTTTTCCACTTTGACATACTAATGAAGCCATCTGTTACGTCTGTGAAACACCAAGGCTTTGATCTAAATAGCACATTACATTTTTGTTTCATTGTTCATTAGCCATTTATGTATAAAGCGCCTAGTGCATCCTAGTATCTTCTGGTGCAGCAGCCACAGTAGGAATATAATCCAAAAATACAAATTCTCTCTAAAGGACCCTATGCTCTATCCCTCCTTCATTCCGATTTCTCAAGTGGATACCTTAATTGACTATCTTCTGGGAGAAAAGAACAACCGCTTAGCATGTAGTTTGGGAACCTTCTCCTTGAACAGAAGGGATTGATTCCTTTCTCCTACTCCCCCCGCATCCCTCTGCCCCAAGGAAAAAAGCAGCAGCTTAAAGAAATTAATGTGTGTCTTAATGATTGGGAAGGTGCAGCCCATGTTAAAACAATTCACCAGTGAACCCTTCAGAGAAAGCTGTTCTAACCCCACTGATGCAGTCTCTGAAAAATTAAACTTTAGTTGAACACATCATCATGTGTCTGCCCCCTTCCTGAAAAAGGATGCCTTTAGAAACAATAGCTTGCTGATTCTCAGGCTGACAAAATTTATTAAAACAGAGTCCTCTTGTTTGCTATATTTATATCTACCAAGCATGTGGGTAATTATCCCATGGAGTCAGATTTTCACAGCAGTCTCACTTCTGTACTAAAGTATCAAACCCAGAAAGCTGCCTGCTAGATACATTAAGAATCCAGGACAGCATATAATAATCCTTCATGTACTGCTAAATTTTACTGTCATAGTCAGCCAATCAAATAAAAACGTGTGCTCATTATCCTATGCTACATGACCTTGAGCAACTCCCTAGGCATATTTAAATATCATGTGCTGTCAATTATCTAATAATAATGCCCAAATGGTGGAGTTGCCTTTAATCAAGAGTTTAGAATAAAATCTACAAGGACATTTTGGCATTAAAGAGAGAAAGAGATTACTTATCTAGCAGCTGAACAGAAAGGTTTAGCAGTCACATATGATAAAATAAAGCAGGTCTCTCATGCACTAAATGATGTGCATGATTGTGTTTAGTGCTGAGAGCAATGGCACACCAGCTCTATACAGCTCACAAAGACAGCACCCGCACCTTTCAGAACTGAAAGTGAAACAGACTACAAAGACGCAAAGCTAACGAATGTTCCTCCCAACTGGATTTAGCCTACACTTGTGTTTCAAAAAGTCTAATCCAAAGGCTGAAACTGGGGATTGATTTGATAGGACAGCAAATCCTCAGAGTTGCTCATCCAGAGCACTTCTCAAAACAGACTGTGGTCAGATGCCACCGTGTGTGTCAACTTTATCATTGCGTCAGGCTAACAGCAGCAGTTTTAGGCAGAAGTGGCTTCCTTAGAAGATCAGATCATCTTTGGACAGGTTATTCTGTTCTTTATGAAAATCAAGAAGTTAACTTCTAGCCTTGTCCCATGTAAGGAAAGCAATACAATCACTCCACTCAACAATAGAAAGGCATCTCATCAAAATGTGGTCCTCCAAAAAAAATAAAACATCTAGAGAGTTTGAAAGGAACAGTAGTCTGTCATCTGCAAGTCTAAGCAGGTATCTTCGTAGTCTGCAGCTGCCATGGAATTTATATTTACAGGCTATTTTTTAAAAACCTAATAAAAAGACATCCTCTTCTGTTTTCAAATTAATATATTCTGCTATGTTTATCCACCCTCGCAAGATGCAAAAAATGTAACACAGATGAGAGCTCTCTTCTCCCTATATCTCAATAACCTAAACAAAGCTGTCAACTCCCACTGGCGGTACACTAGTCAACTGTCACACAGGCCAGGTCTTCAGTAAAGAGTTCTGCTGGCATGGTTTTGTTGGCTAGGAGTGTAAAAAGAACCACACCTTAGCCAACTGTCATGCCAGCAACCTTCCCCCAGCCTATACACAGCTTACGCTGGCAAGAGCCTTTTGGCTGATAAAGCTAATGTCGTTTGGGGAGGTGGTTTAACTATACTGTCAAAAGAAGTACAAATCGGGTCTCCATGAGGAAGCTTTGCTAGTAGAACTCTAGTGGCCAAGCCTTTGTTGTGTGGTCTAGTACGCGGGAAGTGTTAGCTGATACTGGCAGGTATTAAAATAGAGTTAAAGAACCTAGATACAAGACTCTAGGAATCGGAGTTTCTAAGTCTTTTGACTCCTGTGCACTGCTATGAATA
Source organism: Mesoclemmys tuberculata (assembly GCA_007922155.1). Taxonomy (NCBI): domain Eukaryota; kingdom Metazoa; phylum Chordata; order Testudines; family Chelidae; genus Mesoclemmys; species Mesoclemmys tuberculata. The sequence goes on from ML675626.1 coordinate 4,708,810, forward strand.
TGCCAGTTCTGAAGACTCACATAACAGATGCCTCCATTCACATAGACTGTAGGATGCAAACTGCGTCATTGTGCACAGAAGTGTATCTGAGAAGAGTGGCATGGATTCTGTAAAAGAACTGAAAAGACACTGCAGTGCAGGACAGAAAAACAAACTACTTAGAAGCATGTCGGGAATTCACTTTTGAAATGGAAGTTTTGGCTTGAGTATTTCATTTTGCATCTAATCTGCAATAAAAGTACTTTTTCTTAAAATACAGATGGCATAATTTGACTTTCAGCATTTAACACTGATTCGTCCATTAAGGTTGGCAATTTCCTTTAAAGACCTGATAATCCCAAATATTTCAGGTATGCTGATATTCCCAACCTAACCTATTCAGAAACGAGCACTTTAGAAAACAGGATATGACTACAAAGTTCCAAACAAATTGGAAAAAAAACAGTCCAGAGATTTCAACTGACTATGCCTCTATACTCCTGCTTATCAGAAGTGAGACTGTTTGCATTCTTATTTACCCTGGTGTAATTCAAGGGTAGACTCTGTTTCTAGGTATAAATTTCAATTACAAATTGTATAATCTTGCTACTGCAGAATATAAATTCAGGTCTTCATCTGACAAAAGATTGCACATCTTTTCCTTGTACATTTAGGATTAAAAATCTCATATGGTTAATACTTAAATGCAAAAGAAAATGAAGCCAAATTAAAAACCCAAAACAGAGAATACATGCATTTTTGGTCATCAATCCACAGCACCACTAGTCCTAGGAAGTGGGTTTGAAATCAAAGCAGCATAACATTTTGTTCTACGTCTCTGAGTTTATGGCCTCCAACAATTACAGAACCATAGAAAATGCAGGACTGGAAGGAGCCTTGATTGGTATCTAGTCCAGTCCCCTGCACTGAGGCAGTATTAAGTATTTTTTAGACCATCCAGTTTTTTCAATCGCTCCTCACAAGTCATGTTTTCTAGACCTTTAATCATTTTTGTTGCTCTTTTCTGGACTTTTGCCAATTTGTCCACATCCTTCCCCAAGTATGGTGTGCAGAACTGGACACAGTATTCCAACTAAGGCCTTATCAGGGCTGAATACAGTGGAAGAATTACTTCTCAGGTGTTGCTTACAACACACTCTTGCTTATACATCCCAGAATAGTGTTCACTTTTTTTTTTTGAAACAGTGTTACATTGCTGACTCATATTTAGTTTGTAATCTATACTATAACCCCCAACCCTTTTCTGCAGTACTCCTTCCTAGACAATCATTTCCCATTTTGTATGTGTGCAATTAATTATTTCTTCCTAAATACAGTACTTTCCATTTGTCCTTATTTTATTTCAACCTATTTATTTTAGTCTAATTATCCCATTTTTCAAGATCATGCTGAATTCTAATCCTGTCTTCCAAAGCACCTGCAATCCCTCCCAGTTTGGTATCATCCACAAACTTTATAACTATATTTGCTATGTCATTAACCAAATCATTTATGAAGATACAGAACAGAACCAGACCCATGACACATCCCTGTGGGAGCCCAGTTGATATGTCCTTCCAGTATGACTGTGAACCATTGCCAACTACTCTGAGTATGATTTTCCAACCAATCGTACACCCATTTTAGAGCAGGTTCATGTAGACTATATTTCCCTAGTTTGCTTATGAGAAAGTCCTGTGAGACAGTATCATAAGCCTTATTAAAGTTAAGATGCATGGTATCTGTTCACACTCACTTGGACAAGTTAGCTTGGACTCACAAGGAGTGTTGAGCCATTTTAAAAACATAGCTTCTGTGGATGATGACAGATTAACAAAAACACTGACATTACATGAGAATGTTTTCTGTAACACTGACTGGTCAGTTAATTGAGAGCAAGAGTTTAAAATTCAAACATCACGAAACAAGGAAATGTGAGGTTTGCCAGTGTTCCCCATACTGAAAGTACTGCTCGCGGTACCAGACAGCACCAGAGGAAGTTGTCATACAAAAGAACCATTACAGTGACCTCTAAGATTTAAAATTTTTATTAAAGATAATGTTTCAAAAGTGAGCAGGTAAAGAGTTTAAACAAAAGAGCATGGAACATCCAGGCAGAGGGTACGGGTTATTAGTGGGATGATGGTGTGGTCAGGGACGCTGATCCATGGCATCAGGACTGACAGCTCCTGGCACTCCTCGCACCACCTCCAGTGGCAGCTGATGCGTTTGCCCAGGCACCAGGTGGCATTGCGAGCGCGGGTCCAGAGTGAGGTGATGTCGCTCCCATCCCGGCCAAATTCGCCATCCAGGGAGTCACTGAGGTAAGTGGTGATGTCCTGGCTGGACGGGGTCCTGCCGATCCGCTTTTGGACAACCTCGCCCAACGCGTTCACTGCAGCGTTCTTCATGGTGGCATCCGGACAGATCAGCAGGCAGAAGGCCTGGGTGATGACCGTGATGTCACAGAGGTTGCCCATGTGGGGGACGTTGGCGCCTCCCTGCCAGTGGCAAATGTAGGTCAGCTCGTTGCTGGCCCTCTGGGGGAGGAATAGCCACCTTTTCACCAGCTGCCTACGGAGCACTGGCCAACGAGGCCTCACAACTTCTGCCACAGAAGAAATTCCCAGGATCCACCAGTGGGGGTCTCTTACCTCAGCATAGGTATTAAAATGACCTCCTAGTCCCTCTGGGGCAATTGTTTGATGAAGGCCATGCAACTGGCATAGAGAGCCACTGCAACAGCAAAATATAAAGTCAGGCTTCCATAAAGGACATTTCAGTAACTGAACACACGACAGAGACCTTAGAAAAGCCTAGACAGATATACTGCCCCTCAGCCAGGGCATGTATAAACCCAAGGGCAGACAGACATCACTTATGGATGCCTACAACTGCTTCTCATGTCCTGTAGAACATGCACCAGGTCAGCTTCCCTCCGACACACAACACAGAGAAGGATTTTACAGTGATTACAAGGAGGTAAAAGGTAGGTTCTACAAGGCATCTCAGAACAACCTTAACTATAAATTCACTACTGGTAAAAAAGCACAGTAAACAAGAACGAAATGCAAATCAATTCAAGGTACAGAAAACCAAAGACTACTGTGCCAACCAGCTGCTTCCATGGCTCATATCAGTGATGTCTGCCTTAATAACATAACTTGTGATTTGAGCAGAGCTTTGAAACAGATGCAGACAGGAGAAATGTTTCCCCTTTACTTGTTAAATAGCTTATCACAGGGAAATGACATTCAAAATGCAGCAGGCATTATATTAGAATTTCGCCATACAAACTAGCCAGCCATTTAAGATGGCACACGGGAGTGACAGCTCCCCACAGGGAAGGTGAGACAGCACCATCCTGCTTGTCCCCACCCACCCCTTGTATTACAGGAGTCAGATAAAATAGTACCTCCTGGCCACACCTTCACAAAGCAGCACAGGAGTCTTTGTACAGGGCTCCCATGCATTCAGCTGGAACTAAAATTTACGTTTCTGGGTGTTGGGTTGTGTATGTATGGGGCTTGGGGGTGAATTTAAGATTCAGACTCACATAGGATCCAAATAGGAAGTTTCCTGCCACACAGGAAAAAAGAGAGCACGATATCAGAAAGTTGTTAAATGCAGTTGTAGCTTTTTATGTTAACAAATACAACCAAGAAAAACAAAAATGGGAAAAACCTCGAGAAAGATGCCAAGCAAGGGAGGGCTTACTACTAAACTCTTCACTCTTTTTTCTTCATATTGATTTCAGGAAAGGCACTTGATGAAATGCAGATGAGAAACAGCTGGAAGCAGCTCCCTGATCTCCAGCTTTGGGAAAGCTTCACAGAATTTCACAGGGCACAGCACAGCCCTCAGAAAAGACCATCCCCGTTGTCTGATCTGCAGGCTCATCAAGGGCTGATGGGTGAAAGAGGCTCCCAAAAAGAAATTAGTTCCAAAAGCCTGTCACTGAGGCACCACAGAGGAACAGGGAAGGAAGCACATGGCTATACATGGTCTGCTCATATTCTAAAGAAAGCAGCCACTCTGCTTACAAATAATGATGCCTGCAAACTATCAAATTAATCCTGGGATTTCAACAGCTTTTCTTGATTACTGCTAGTTTCAACCAAGCCACAGATTCATTTAATGACTAAACCAGGCAAGCAAGCACTTTGTTTTTCAGACAGCAAGGAACCTTTCTAACAGGATCCAGGTTTTCAGATAATATATTTACCTAAAGTCATGATGATGAGAGTGTTTCATAGCCTTGTTCCTCACTAATTTCTGAAATCACAGGCATTCTGCATTAGGAGATCCAGGCAAACCTCTACAAGCAGGCAATGAAACAGTAAAAAGGAGGACACACAGTAAGCAGAAAAAAAATAAGTGCCTCAATGGATTCAAGGCTCATCTTAATAACTGAGATATAAATCATTTGGGATACAATGAATAAGAACGCTCTCTTCTGGGAATCATTTGAATAAAGTCTCTTGGATTCTAGCAAGAAAATTCAATTCTACAATCTTAGTCTGCTACTTTGTAACATTCTCTGCCTGAAGCGATATTTGCTGCCCTGCCTTCTCTGAAATGGCAGCGTATTTCCCTTTCTCCATCTATTCCAAGGAAAGATCTGGAGAGTCCTGGCATAGCCAGACATTGGACAATCATGGACTTATTTACTGCTTGCCAATGTTCTGTTTGACAAAACAAGGGTTTACAGAAAAAAATTGGTAAGTACATTTCTCTGCAAACTCAGTAGCTTGGGATGCAGTCTGTAGGATTAAGAATGAACCCTTCTGAGATAAAGCTGGCATATAAAAATGGATAAAAATTTCTTCATTTTTCAGTACACAGACTTATGCTGTGTGCCATGTATTTTAGGGCCTGATCTAGGCCATGCAAGCATCATCCACCAACCAGAAGCAGAGCATACAGTGCAGCTATAGACACCGGAGGAAACCAGGGAACTGGGTCACTGAAGACAATGTGTGGCAAATAATACGACCTTGGCTCAGTCCTTCCATACTTCCCTGCAGTTCTTCAGGTGGAGCAAGAGAGAAGAGAACGCAAGGAAGAGTTCTGTGGAGCTTGACAGCTTGTCTCTTTCATCAAATGCAGTTGGTCCAATAAAGCATATCACCTCACCCACCCTGTCACACTGAAAGGAGAAGGCATAAGTTTCCGAGTGTTTAAAGCAAAAAAGAGGTGGGGCTGGTGGTTGAAGTGGAAAAGGTCCACTTCAGATAGGCCCCATTTGGCAAAGCCTTACTGAAGAACTTGTTCGTTTTGGTGCTTGTTTGTACTGTTATGATATTTTAAGTGGGATGGTCTCAGTGATTTTTACAGATTAGCCTGACTTCAATCCCAAGCAAAATAACGGATTGGCTGATGTGTGACTCAATAATTGTTGTTTGCAGTGTTATTCTAGCCGTGTTGGTCCCAGGAGACGAGAGATAAAAGGTGAGTGTAGTAACATTTTACTGGACCCACTTGCGTTGGTGAAAGACAAGCTTTTGAGCTACGTAGAGCTCTTCTTCAGGTCTGCTCTCAGTAGCTTGAATGCTGGTCTCCCCCACCAACAAGTGGGTCCAATCAAAGATATTACCTCACCCACCCTGGTTCTCAATAATTATTGCCAATCAAGATGGCTTTCTGGAAAATACATCTAAACAGACAAACTTCATATTTTTAAATGAAATTACAAGTTTGGATGATAAAGGTAACTGTTGATATAATATTCTTGAACTTGTGAAAGGCACTTGACTTTCTATCACACAACCTGCTGATTAAAAATGTAGTAACATACTAAATCAACACAGCGCATGTTATGGATAAGTATCACCACCAACAGGGAGATATTTCCAGTGGGGTTCTGGAAGGATCAGTTTTTGGCTCAACATTATTTAATACCTGTATAAATTATCTGGAAAAAAACCAAAAATCATTGTCAGTAAAGTTTGCAGGTGACACAAAGACTGCTTCAGTAGTAAATAATGAGGACAGGGCACAGACACAGAGTGATCTGCATCACTTGGTTAAGGTGGGCATGATCAAACATCGTACATTTCTCCTTAAACACCTCTTTGTTAAACTAAAAAGATTGAGCAACTTGAGTCTATCACTATAAAATAGTGGCCCCCAAACTGTGGGGTGCACCCCTCTAGGGGCAAATGAAAGAATGTTCGGGGGGTGCGGCAGGGCCCAGGCTAGCCCCTGGGGGGAGTAGGGGGCAGGGAGGGAATGCCACCCAGACCACTCTGGCCCAGCTCCTGGGCCCAGCTCCACTCCCGGTCTCGGGTCACGCCCCCAACTCAGCTCCAGCCTTAGCTCCGCCTCCAAGCCCAGCTCTGCCCTCATTCCCTCTCCACCCCATCCCCAGTTCCGCCCCCAGCTCTGCCTTCAGCCCAAACTCCTTTGCTGAGACAACTGTCCAATAATATGGGGGAGGGAGGGTTGGGGAAGAATGGACAGATTCCATTACTGATGGGGGGTGGCCTGTGACCGGAAAAGTTTTGGCACCACTGCTATAAGACATGTTTTTTAATCCTTAAATCATTCTTGTGGCTCTTCTCTGAACTTTCTCCAATTTATCAACATCCTTGAATTATGGACAGCAAAACTGGACACAATATTCCAGCAGCAGCTGCACCAGTAAGTAAAATAACCTCTCTACTCCTCCTTGAGATTCCCCCATCTATGCATCCAAGGATTGCATTAGACCTTTTGGCCACAATGTCGCACTGAGACCTTGTATTCAGCCAATTATCCATCAAAACCACTCAATCTTTTTCAGCGTCATTACTTCATAGCATAGAGACCCCCATAGTGCAAGTATGGCCTACAGTCTTTGTTCCTAGCTGCAGACATTTACATTTAGCCATATTAAGGTGTATATTTTTCATTTATACACAGCTTATCAAGTGATCCAGAGAGCTACACATCAGTAATCTGTCCTCTTCATTATTTACCACTCCCCCAATTTTTGTGTTATCTGAAAACTTTATTAGTGATTATTTTGTTTTCTTCCATGTCATTAATAAAAATGTTAAATAGAGTAGGGCCAAGAACCGATTGCTGCAGGACCCCGCTGGAAATACACCCACTTGTTGATGATTCCCTGCTTATAACTACATTTTGAGACCTATCAGTTAGCCAGCTTTTAATCCATTTAATATGCCATGTTAACATTATATTTTTCTAGTTTTTAAATCAAAATGTCATGCAATATTAAGTCAACCGCCTCAGGAATCTAAGTATATTACACCAACACTATTACCTTTACCAACCAGAATTCTAATCTCATTACAAAAAATCAAATTAGTTTGACAGGATCTGTTTCCCATAAACCCATGTTGATTGGCATTAATTATATTATTGTTCTTTAATTATTTTTTAATTGAGTCCGATACAATGCACTCTCTTATCTTGCCCAGGATCGATATCAGACTGACAGGCCTATAACTACCCACATCATCCCATCTACCCTTTTTAAACATTGGTACGTTTGGTTTCTTCCAGTCTGCTGAACTTCCCCCATGTTACAAGAGTTATTGATAATCAACATTAGCAGTCCATCAAGTTCCTCAGCCAGCTCTTTTAAAATTGCTGGATGCAAGTTAACTGGACCTGTTGATTTTAAAATGTCTAATTTTAGTTGCTGCAGCTTAATGTCCTCCTGAAATATTGGTGCAATGGAAAGAGTGTTAATCGTGCTGTCCTAGATAAACTCACAATCGAGCAATTCCATTCCGCCTACTTCAAATTTCCCTTGCAGTTTTCCCCTTGCTTCCAGCACAGTTGCTGAGTGCAGTTAAACAATTGCCCCCTTTTGACCCAGAGATGGCTACATTTCAGTGATCCATGAGGTGCTCATGTAGGGATGAGAAGTATAATAAAAGGTATTTTTTTCTGAACCATTTAAAAATGGTTTAGAACCGTGTAACTACATAGCCTTAGTACTGCTACATTCCCTCTTCCCTCCCCTTGTATTTTAATGTTCTGTTGCATCTTGTCTTAAGTTAAATTTAAAGCTCTTTGGTGTAGGGACCTCATCCCGTGTGTTGCGCAGCACCCAGCGAAGTCGGGTCTGATCCTGACTTGCATCCGTAGGCCGTAACACGTACAAATAACCAGTAATGAGTCTGCTGACAAACTTGTGAATCTGAAAGAAATGGAAAGTAAGAATGTTGTGCTTTCCCAGTGCAACACTGATCTTGTATGGAAAGAAATGCTGTCCTTTATCTGCATGTTTATCAGTCCTCTGAGGCTTTAGGAGCAGGCCCCTCCCATTTTCAGATATGCAGGCAATTCATATACGAATTTTTGTCACCACTTACAAACTTCTGCAGCTTCATAACTGCAATGCACCAGACTTCCCCAGGAGACTACTTCAAAAGCTGGAGAAGAAACTAATAAAAGGTAGAACTTAAAAATAAACTTTGAATGTAAAGTGAAAAATCCTGGGGATTGGTGGAGGAACCACAAACGTATAGGGATGAAGAGCTCTTGGGATGGAGGAACGCATGATGTGCATGAAAAGGTTGCTGTTCACCAGTAAATCCTGGCAAATAGCCAGTAATATTAGATGAAGGTCCAAAAGCAGGGAGGAAGACAGCAGCACATCTTACCAACGCACAGTGGCCTCCGTTGACCGAAGTCAGCAAAAGCAGAAGAGCTTTTGTAAAAGACTATCAAGTCCTCTGTAAGGCAGATTTAATTATAGGACACTGTTTTCCTTGCCTGCCAGAGATCTAGCAGAGTTGAGTCCAGATTCACTGTAATCTTCTTCTCAAGGCAAATCTCGCTTTTCTGGATATTCTGGATTTCCGTCTTTTTTACTTTAGATAAAGAGGCACTGTCAGATGTTTTTAAAAATAGAGTGTTATAAAAGCACTTGCTTTCCATTGTTTGTAATGCCCTCGGATACTTGAAAAATAAAACTGCCTAATGACACAATGGGGAGATTTTGTGGTGGGAAGAAAAAAGGAATAAAAAAGAAATCTCTTTTGCTCGTGGAGTACAAAACACCAATACAGAGTTGACAAGTTGTGTATCACCCTTCCTTTTGAGAGACAAAGTGGAGGAGGCAGTATCTTTTATCAGTGGACCAATTTCTGTTGAGATAGATGAGCTTTTGTGCTACACAGAGCTCTTCCTCAGGCTGAAGGCAGCCTGGGGAAGGTTGGGGAGTTTGGGGCTCCTTCCCCATATCAGAGATCAGTGGAGGGAAGACAAGCCCTTAAGCCATCACAGGAACCAACCACAGGGAGTGACTGGAGTATTTGAAAGGGAAGGAGGGAAGAGACCACAGATGGTTGTGCGCCCTTCCCCCCAAGTGGACGTGATATACCTTCACTTTAGCAAAGCTTTTGATACGGTCTCCCACAGTATTTTTATCAGCAAGTTAAAGTAGTATGGGTTGGATGAATAGACTATAAAATGGATAGAGAACTGGCTAGAACAAAGGGCTCAACGAGTAGTGATCAATAGCTCCATGTCTAGCTGGCAGCTGGTCATAAGTGGAGTGCTCCAGGGGTCGGTCCTGGGGCTGGTTTTGTTCAACACCTTCATTAATGATCTGGAGCATGGGGTAGAGTGCACCCTCAGCAAGTTTGCAGATGACACTAAGCTGGGGGAGTGGTAGATACCCTGGAAGGTAGGGACAGGATACAGAAGGACCTAAACAAATTGGAGGATTGGGCCAAAAGAAATCTGATGAGGCTCAACAAGGACAAGTGCAGAGTCCTGCACTTAGGACGGAAGAATCCCATGCACAGCTACAGACTGGGGACCGACAAGCTAGGCAGCAGTTCTGCAGAAAAGGATCTGGGGGTTACAGCGGATAAGAAGCTGGATATGAGTCAGCAGTGTGCCCTGGTTGCCAAGAAGGCTAATGGCATATTGGGCTGCATTAGTAAGAGCATTGCAGGCAGATCGAGGGAAGTGATTATTCCCCTCTATTCGGCATTGGTGAGGCCGCATTTGGAGTATTGTGTCCAGTTTTGGGCCCCCCACTACAAAAAGGATGTGGACAAGTTGGAGAGAGTCCAGCAGAGGGCAACAAAAAATGATAAGGGGGCTGGAACACAAGACTTATGAGGAGAGGGTGAAAGAACTAGGCCTGTTTAGTCTGCAGAAGAGAAGAAGGAGCAGGGATTTGATAGCAGCCTTTAACTACCTGAAAGGGGATTCCAGGGAGGATGGAGACAGGCTGTTTTCAGTGGTGGCAGATGACAGAACAAGGAGCAATGGTCTCAAGTTGCAGTGGGGGAGGTCTAGGTTGGACATTAGGAAAAAGTTTTTCACTAGGAGGGTGGTGAAGCATTGAAATGGGTTACCTAGGGAGGTGGTGGCATCTCCATCTTTAGAGGTTTTTAAGCTGAGGCTTGACAAAACCCTGGCCAGGATGATTTAGCTGAGGATAGTCCTGCTTTGAGCAGGGGGTTGGACTAGATACCTCCTGAGGTCCCTTCCAACTCTAATATTCTATGATTCTAAGTACTGTCACTAGAGGGGGAAGGTGCCCAAGTTTTCTCCCTTCTGGTTTCATTGTCAGTGGTTCTGAGCCCTCAGAGACCAAAGGTCCCTTTGAGGACAATCCCTTATTTGTTTAGGGATCGCAGAAAAACTGCCCTATTAGAAACTCAGTTTTTCCGCAACTCTTTAGTTGTCGAGCAGCTTTTGGCTGGTCCCTGACACTAATAAAGGGTGTTGCCCAGTGGTGTGCTGGCCCCTCAGTAGCTGTGTCAAGACCGAGTGCCCACCTTGAACCTCCCAATCCCCAAACCTCTGCACTGCAGCTCCTCCCATCCCCTCTCACTACTCCAACCCCCACATTTCCTAGCTGTGCTCCCCAAAAGTTCTAAGAATCCAGAAATATCAGCAACTCACATTAAGGGGGCTGCGTGTCAGGAGCCTCTTGACCAAACAACCTGCAGCTCACTGTCCTTCAATCACACACAGTCCCATTGTTTAGAAAAAGGGGACGGACATGAATCAGAATTCCATTAGCTTAACTGCTTACTGAACTCTTTCTTCTTCCTGCTATGTAGTTCGTGCCAACTTCCTCGACGATACTTCTGAAGTAAAATCAACTCTGCATGGGGATTTCAGGGCACTTCAGATTATCGCTCTGAAAGCAGACATCATCGTCTTAGAGCAAAACTTTCAAAAGGGTCCCACCCAGAACCGAGGCAGAGCATCTCATATGCGCAACAAACGTTCTCTGAACTGCCAAGGGCTCAAGCCCTCAGTGCATGGCTGCAGCATGGGTTCAATGAGCACAGCAAATCCCTGTGAGCCACCCAGTTACTGGGACATCAAAGTGCCCACAAACCCGTGGGCTCATGTCTTGTTGGACATGTGCATTTGCACTCTTCGAGGCGCTTCACTGTCGCCTGTGTTGACCCAAGTTCCAAGCTTTACCATCACTATCTTTTCCAATACTGCTTCCCCAAAGGGGCACTCGGTGCTATGATAAATTGAGGTAAATTGAGGGGTGATATCAGTTTGGGGAGGATCAGAGCCATACCTGGAATCCCAAGGGCAGCAAAAGAAGCTGGATCACTAATCCTACCCATAGCCTCAGGAGACACAATAATTTTTACGAAAATGTGTGTCATCATGTGGATTTTAGGGCCCTTAGAACAGTTGCCTTTTAAAGAGTAAGCAACCCTTAACCTTAAATGTTGTTGCTGCACTATAATATTGTATGATTTTGGCAAAACTTTAAATAGCTCTTATCCAACCTCTTTCCAGCTTCATGTACTAGTAGGCTTCCATGGCAGATGTGACATGCCGAGCACAGAGCATGAACCAATGACCTGAAATTTCCAGGGAATATGAAAAAGAGGGGATAGGTGTGAAGTAAATGAAATGCTAAATGCCCTTCTTGCCTTTGACACTTGGGCTACACAGCTTAGCACGGTTAGCCCGATTTACAATCTCTTTAAAGAGAAAACGATTTTAGGAGATTCGCTGTCCAAACTCATCTGATGAAGAAAGATACTTCACCATCTTTACTCCACTTTTTTGATAGTACGAACAGGTCAACACGCAGCTCATACATTCGATGAGGGACTCGCAGGAGTCAGGTGAACACATGGTTAATACTTCACTGCCACTTTCAAGCAAAAATCTTTGAAATGCTTTAAAATTAAAGACAAAATAAAACAGCTAGTAGACTTTTGGCACTGTTTTAAACCATTAGGTTTCTTTTAAGAGTTGTAGAATTGTTGGATCCCCTTTCTATTAATTATTTATTATGAGCCAGGCTCCAGGCCCTGTGCAATCATTAAAAGCTCTGCAGGTCAAATGACCCCTCCCCCAAAATACATTCCAAACCATTATATTAAATTTGTCTTCAATGCCTAATTCAACCTCAGTCTCAGCTCCAAAAAAGCCTGGTAAACTGATAAGCTTTGCAGGATGCCTGAGGACCACCCCAAATCCCTGCTCTGACAGACCAGGAAAAGATATTTCAGAGTCCAGAGAATTCCCTGCCTCCAACCACTCATGTTAGATGGAGTGTTGCAGCTGATTGCAACTGTTGGATTTCATTCAAAGAGAAAGGCAGGGCCTCTAAGGGTATATCTACACAGCCCTTGCAGGCCTCCCAGCTCGGATCAACAGACTTCACCTAGTGAGGATGGCACTAGCGCTTTAAAAATAGGTATGGAGATAGTGCTTTCAAGTTGCAACTCAGGCTTTGAAGCCTAGGGACTGCAACTTCAAAGCGCCACCTACCGAGCTCGTTCTAGGGCACAAGCCTTGCTAGCCTGGAGTCTCTTGACCCTAGGTCAGGAGGCCTCCGGCTGCGTGCTGTATGAACATACCCTAAGGTTTCACAGAACAGGCTCTTTTTAGTAGGCCTCTAGAACCCCACAAGCTCCCACGACTGAATCACTGGAGGATATTGTATCAGATAAATAAATAGATAAATATTGGTGATGGTTATCAATTGAAAACACCTTCAAGCTACACAAAGCTTTTAATTTGCTATAGCATTTGGAGCCTAACTCTTAAGACACATCAATGCCCATAGTGAACACAGACCATATGCAAATCTCTTTCTGGTCTTTCCTGGGGGCTTTTCAATTTGAACTGACTTATCCATTGTGCTACAGAAACTGTCCTGTTGAAAGGTCTATTAGGGGACTAGCAACAATTGCAGGCCCCTGGAAAGAGTGTGTAGGTATGAATAACTACGGGGGTTGCTTTGTGTAGAAGCAGTCTTCACTGGAGACAAATATGGCAAAAACATCTGCAAAAAATGTTATGAGCTGAAAATGTTTTTAGATTTCAGCTCATGTTAACGACAGACAACCTCAAAGAGACGCCCCACAGTAGTAACTATGTATATGGAAGTTATTCTGGCGAGGATATCAACAACAGATCTCCCTCCAAAAAGGAGGAATATTTTTTCTGTAGCTGGGGCAAGTCTTTCAAGCAACAGAGTCTAAGCCTTTTATCCCAATACATACCCAGGCCCTACCCTCAATTAGCTCGCTCTCTCTCAGACTATACCTTCCAGCTAAAAGTGCAAGACAGGGGAACTCTGGAGGTAGCTGCCAATGTTCTTCCAGCCACTTTGAGAAGGTATCCAAGTGTTAAAGCCAGCCTCCTTCCCAGAAGAAAACAAGCGCATGCTTTCTGCACAGCAGTAACACATTAATTCAATTCACAAATGCACATCCCAGCACTGGTCAGAATTGCAAGTCTCTTGCAGGACACTTCAGAATGCGGCCACCCAAACAAGATATTAAAATAGATATGAAAATTATAAAAAGTAAATAATTCCAATGGTGTCAGACTGTTCCACATTTATCAATGGTGCACTATGCTTAACAGCTCTCCAGTAAACCTAGAGCGTATAAATACGAACTCTGTAAAGACTTGTACACTGCAAGAGATCCAAATCCTTAGCCCATCGAAGTATGAAAACAGAGCACGTATCAGTCATAAACCTCTACACAACAGGAGGAATTTCAGGAAAAATGCTCAATTCTTGAACTGCCCACATCTCCACAGGCATTCATTAAGTCATTCAAGGTACCTAGAACTAACTCACCTCGTTTAAACGGCTATGAAAATAAACTGGAAAAAGACCAAAATAACTGAGAAAAATAATGACTAACCACACACAACTCCCTCAGCAGCTAAAACAACAGTAAAGACGGGATACCAGTACATTACAGCAGCCAGGACCCTCAGCAGGGATCTGGGGCAAAGGTTCATGTAAAGAGATGAAGTTCCTTCTATGCTACTGTCTTATCATTGTGAAGCCAGCCCACTTACCACAAATGCAGGCAGTCATACTAATGTCCCTCTGTGTTGGTCCAGAACTGGTCTTACTGTCAATGCATTCCCTACTGTTTTTTCCTCGGGCCCTGCACACACTTTGTAGCTTCCACATTTAAAGCAATATTTTGACAGCTGCCCTCATTTCTATCCACTGTAGGGCTTTCCTAGTTTGGTCCTCACAAGTTAAACCAGGTGATATATGTGGTTTTTTCTTTATTACACAAATTCCACAGTATCTATTCATCTGGAATACACTGTTGTGGGGATATATTATATAAATACTGCAATAGACATCAACAGAGATCTATATAGATGTTCAGACTCCCATTCCATTCCTACCTAACTTTATCTTAAAAAGAAGCAGTTTGGTGCCTCAATTTAAGGAAAGAAGAAGTGACAATGCAGAAAATATGCTGTTTGTTCAAAATACATTAGCCGTTGTTCTGATAGAAGGCTGCCTTTTTGTTTGGTTCTACCATCTGAAGGGCAGGGGATGTGTCATGGGTTGCAGTGATTTTAAAGCGAAGCTTTACTGATCATTCTTCCTTGTGAGTGGATTACCCCCAGTACAGACAGTTGGAATCTGAACAGCAACCCCCAGACACTGGAGGAGAGGGAGGGAGATAAAACTGTCACAGAGACAGACCGACTCAGGGACACATACTGAAGTCCAACCTGATTATGAAGCGATCATAACTAGGAGTGCAATGCTGTGGAGGGAGAAAAGGGAGAGAAATAGCTATGACTAAGCAGGGCATGAAGCACAAAAACTATTGGTAACTGAATGCCACGTGCAGAAAACAAGACTTCACACGAAGACACGAATCAGTTATGTGCAATACATACAGGCGTTCACAAGTAAATGTGATTAAACTGAAATATTCTGGACTCTGGGAACTTTTTGTTGAATGTTTTAGGGAAAAACGGTGGATGAAATATTCTTCTCTTCATTCTTTGTTTATAATTTTGAATATTTACTTGTAGAATATTAATTTTAGATATTGCACACAAAAACGATAAAAATAATATTATGGTTGCAAAAATCAAGCAATCCAAAATGAGGAAATGCTGGATTTCTTGTTCCCCTTCAATCTTAATTTGGCCCCCTTGTGGATATACATTATGGTATCATATTTAATTACATGATCACATGCTATTTTTTCCATAGAACCTCTGCTTTACTCAAGGCACAGGATGGATGGTGCTCCCTGAACATGCAGGTATTCAAAATTTCTTTTTAACCAGTTCATTCAACGGATGGCTCCATACCTTGCTCCCATATTTCACCCAAACCCTGCACTGAATACAGAATTACTCATTTCCTTTGTGCTTTTTTATGGCACATACCACAGTAGAACTTGAGTATGTCACAAGCATTAATGCATTTTCCTTGACAACACCCCTGTAACGTAGGGAGCCATTATTATCCCCATTTTACATACGAGGCACAGACATGGTAAGGCTAAAATTGTCAATAGTGTCCACTAATTTTGGGTGCCCAACTTGAGATGCTTATGGTCTAATTTATCATTGTATTTAGCGTATTTATAGCCTTTTATACGTTCAAAGAACAGCTCCCATTGACTTCAGCCATAGCTGTGCACACCTGGCACTTTTCAAGGTGAGCTCCCAGACAAAGCGAAACACAAAATTAGTGTCCCCCTTTTGGAAAGTTTTGGTTTAAGTGATTATTCTACATCACACAGGAACTTTGCAGCAGAGGCAGGGATAGAATTCAGTTTCCCAGAATGACAGTTATCTACCTTAACCACAAGGTCATCCTTTCTCTTCTTGCAGCCCTCTGTCTCATTTACCACAAACCTTCCAACTTCTGCAACCAAGGCCGAGTTCCTAGAGACAACAGCCTCGGTCACTACACAACCCCGATTCACTCCAGAGCACCATTCACCCTGCATACTGATCGGGAAAGGGGCTCTGTGGGGAAAAAGATAGTATATGATTATGTAAGACGGTCTCACAATGCACAGGCACAAAGGTGGCTGAATTAAGGTTGAATGGGCAACCTTAATTCTCACATTTTAAAACTTTTGAGTGCTTGACTTTCCAACTTGCATGTTCTTTAAATATTTTGTATGCAATTTCCATTTGAAAAAACCCCACAAAAACCCTAACACCACTAATTCCATCATGTGGAACTAGAGGGACCCCCACATGGGTCATCAGCAAGATTAGGACTTTCAGATCCACAGTCCAGACTTCTATCACTTAGGCTTACAGAGTGGCAATAGGAAGCTGTTACCTTCTATGTGGATCAGTCATCGGATGGGAATAACGCCCTGCAGAAGGAGGTTTATTTACTGCTATTTGCTGAACATTAGGGGGAATTTTGGAACTAAGAAACTCTGGGTTCTATTCTTGGTTCTGGAAGGGAATGTTCTTTCATGGTTTTCACTTTTGCCCCTGTCCCACTCCCAGACCGTCCCATTCTGACCCTGCCTCCAATGTTCTTGTTTTCCTCTGCACCTGTTCTCCCCACCCACCTACCCCTTCCATTCGACTCAGGCTGCTTCTTCTGCCTCCATGCTGCATGGCAACAACAGGGGAAGCACTGAGATCAGAAGAGAACCTCCTTGCTCTCAGTGTCACAGCAGCACTCAGCACATGGGAGGAAAAATTGCAGAGAAAGTGCTGGTCAGCCCTGGGTAGAGCGTGCTCAGTAAAGATGGATTTTCAGAGATTGCCTGCAACACACTAACAATTGTCTAGTCACTATGTGCAAAAAGCAGTTTCCTGAGGTTTGTAATTTAGCTAACTTTGAGTGGATTTTCACTGGGACATCAAAAGGCACCTCTCTGACTGCAGGTCAACTCACTTGGCAAAGTACTAGTCCCTGCTTTAAAGCATGGCGGTACTGAAGCGTCTCAGTGAAACTGCTGTAAGGCTTAGTTTTGCTCTGTTTTACCATTGGCAAACAATGTATTTTTCCATAACTCTGTTTTTGCTGAAGTTGTCCAAAATATTTCAGCCTTAGGCAGAAAGCCAGCATGGAAAACTGCAGCCTGATCACTTACAGTTAGGTAAAGTTATAAGCCACTGAAAATGGGCTTTTTATATAATGGGAAGTGTTAGTCAACCTTACCTACAGGCATTGCTACCAGCTCCGCCTATATAATAAATAGACGAGATTTTAAAGTTTTCTTGCTAATAGACAAAAAAAATGTGAAGTGAAAAAAACCCTCCCCTGCCACATGACTTGATTAAGCAAGATTTATGATTAAGCATAACAGGGCTCTTTAAAGTAGTACTAGTTAGGTCCAAGGAATCATCTCTTGTCATTGAAAAGTTCACTAATCACCACCCTGTCTCTAACTTCCCTTTTTTGGGGACGATTAGGGGACAGGATGTGGCAATACCCGGAATCCTCATTTTCTTAGCTCTGATCAAACTGGGTTTAGATTTGGGTGCAGTATGAAAATTGCACAACAACTGCAATGTCGTCTTGATGGATATACAAGAACCCAAGTGTCACATGCTACTAATTCCTTTGATACTACTGACAGCTCCAGTTCTCGGCACCAGTGAAGGGAATCAAGCACCAAGGGCCTTCTGTATTACTGCAGTGGCAGCTTGACACAAATGTGACTATAGTCTAGGCCTCCATGCCTTACTTCTTTTCTCTTCTAAAACAGTCAGCCTGCCCGGGCAATGGTTACTGAGAGAAAAACTACCACAGTCTGAGAGATGGCTAGAACCTCACAGATGAAGGAACGTCTCCAAAAGATTCTGAGCGGTCTCCATCTGCCGGCTGGAAGGAACTATTATCCAAGTGCTAGATCAGCTCAGAAAAAGAATGAAAGGCTGGCTACAAGTAAGCAGGGCGAGAGAGAAAGGTAGCAAACAACATCAACAGCAGTCACAGGAGCAAACACCTTAGGAAAAAGCTTTTAAAGCAATGTAAAAAAGTGGGGACATAGAACCAGATGGGTGTTATGGGAATCCAGGCAATACTCCGTCAATGCATTTATAGTGAAAACCTTGCAACAATTAACATAAGAAAAATATACAGTCCCTCCTCTAGTCTAGTGTCCTGCCCTCCATTACCGCCACCAACTCTCCCTTCTCTCCCCCATATTCCTTTCCCTGGTTGTTTGTGATTGCTGTGGGAAAGCCGAGCTAAAGAAGGCTTTGCTCTGAAGACAAGGAGATCTGTGACCATTCTAGCTCACTTTGGAAAAGAGTCCCTCAGTCATGGGGCAGCTGCCAGGAAAGTCTTAGGATTTTAACCCTAGAGACTGAAAGTTTCATTGTTTGGGAAGTACGTTGCTACCCTTGAGACTGTGACCATGGAGAAGCAGTCTATTCAGTCGTTGGGCCAGTATCATATAAAGGCCTTAGAACAGAAGAGAACTCTGGCCTTGAATTTGAGTCAGAATTTGATGAGGAGTCACAGAAGTGACTATACCACCTGCACAATGTGCTCTTTGTGAGCAGGCAGACTGCTGCGTTTGGGGCCACACTGAGTTTTTGTTAAGGGTGGTGCACTCATTCCTAATTATGGTGAGTCACACTAATTCAGCCTGGAAGCGATGGAGGTGTGGATCACTGTAACAAGGACAGAGTGCAACCTCCCAGCCACCCTGAGACGGAAAAAAGTCATTACAGTTGGAGGATCCAGAAGGACCCACAAGCTTTGAATAGTCTTGACTATATGAGGGCAGATACTCCCAGTATAATAAGATACTAGACAGTAGTTAGTGTCACAATTCAGGGTAACAAACTGTATTTCCCTTTTGTGGTTCACCAGCAGCACCCGCTCTAGGGTCCCGGTTCCTCAGGCATTACCTTCTTGGGCATCTTTCCCTCTCTCTCTCTCTCTGACTAGCATTTTTCAGGCTGCACAGTTCCGTGCTTTCATTGTGATATCCCCAGCAAGCCAAACTATCTGCACTGTGCTTTCTCTTCAAAGGCTGTGAACAGCTATAATTGCCCACTGTTACAAGTTACCACACAGCTCTGACAGTTCCTATATGTATGCCAAAAAGCTTACCAGCGGTCACCCATTAGTCTTATGGGGGCCTCAGTGAGCCAAAGTCCTTCTAGCCCTTCCCAGGAAGAACTGGAGCTTCCCTTGGGTTCATTTGCTGGATCAGAAAGAAGGCCCAGAGTCAGTTTAAACCCAGGCTATGTACCCATATATCCTTTTTTCTGTCTGTTTGTCTCTGAAGAATCCAGTCTGAACCAGTATATTAGAGGCTTTCCACATGGTGGTATTTCTCTGGAGGTGTTACAACCTGAGTGAGTTTGCCTAATCATCCCTGAATGTTATTAATTCCCAGACAAGCTGTGGTCACACCCTCTTTCATGGAATTACATACCAGCCATAGCCCACAATTTAAAAGCTTAATGTCATAAAATCTCGCAAAAGATATTGCAGGAATTTGCCATATCTGTTGCAGTTAGATCTTCAAAATCCTCTCTTATTTATATCAAATCACCTGCCCAGATTTAGCTTCAGCCAGTTACCATCTATACAGGTGAAATTAAGGCCCGGCCTACACTTACCTTTGCAATTCAGCGGCAGTTGACGGGAGATATGCAAGTGACGTAAATCACTTGCATATCTCCAGTCGACTTTGCAGCGTCTCCTCTGTGCGGCGTCCACACTGCACTGCACCAAAGGGAACAGCGCTCCTTTCAACACAGCGCTACGCCACTTAGCGGGGTGGTTTTCCAGCGTCGCTTCCTGGATCCACTGAGCGTGTCTATCCAGACCGCTCAGTCGATCCAGAGCAATCGATGTGACGGCGACGAATTTGCCGCCGTCAGCATAGACCCAGCCTCAGCCTGGCACTGGGCAAGCTGATTGACAGTAGATCAGGAAGAAGTTAGGTCTAGCCAGAAGGACTTTAGTTACACAAAATGAAATGTTAAATTATTTTTACTTCTAAAGCAAAAATATTATTTTGACCCAGTTTCAGATTTTTTTTAAACCAATTTCTAAACAAAAACAGCTGAAATTTAAATGATCCAATTTTTCAGGCCTCTAAACTGCTATTGCACAAGTCACTTTAATCCCCAAAATCAGAAGATGTGCCAATGCAAATCCATGGACATCTCTGTGCGTCTTCAACTGGGCTTCCAAGCCTTCCAATAAAAGCCTTCATTCCATTAGAACATTTTTGGGAAAGTCAAATACTAAAGCCTCCCTAAATATTCATCCTAATTCCTTTGGCTACATAAAAGCATCTGAACTCCCATCCCCAGTTGGGAAGCCCTTGTCTAAAGGAAATTAAGCAATGTAAATACAGACCAGTGATCTCCAAACCTTTCACCCTGACAGACAAACATGTTCTCAAAGGTCAAAAGGCCCCAATCAGTATAAGGGGCGGATTTTCTGACCTGTTCTGCTCCCTTGTGCTAACAAGAACCACACATAAATCATCTTCTAGGGATTTCCCTCATGTGGTTAAGTCAGGTTAGTCAGCTTCAGCACTCTCCCACCTGCAGCCTGGTGAGGAGTATATGTCATGCAAGCAGGGAACGTGACCAGAGTTTCCTGTGTTCCAGCTATCCCCAGCTGGCATACAGTCCCCGGTGTCTGTTATACCCTGAAGCTGGGGTAGGAAAATCAGGGAGCTGTGACTGTTTGTTGGTTCTCAGATTCTCCTTCACGCTCTCCTGGGCTGCACTGAGGGACTGTGTTGGGGAAAAGAGCCATCCCTTGACAGGAGCTCGCCTACGCTCAGGCAGAGCTAGCTAAGTTCCTGTTCTGTGTTCCCCGGGACTCCCATCACCCAGCAGGGAAGCAGCCCATGGAGCAGCCAGGGCACTCGGTCTGACTCCTGGAGCAGTACTTCCAGGAAGACAGCTGGGGAGGCAGCACTCAATCTCTAAACTGAGTTACTAACATTGCTAGTACATGCACCACGTACATGTTACAAGGAGCGCAACATTATTTGGGAAGAGTGCCCATGTGGAGTGGGCTGAATTATGGGAACAGCAGCAATTCACCAAATGGCCTTAATTGTATAGGTATGTCTTCAGTTAATTATTGTCTGCAAATACGTTGAGTTTAGAGTAACACTACCAGATAAAAACGTTCCTGTGTTTACATTTTAGATTAAAACCAAAAGAATTTGTAGAAGTTAACATACTACTGGTGCTGTTATTGAAGACAGCAATCAAATGGCTACATATGAAACATCTTAACTCCAATACCCAGCTTTAGGAAGTTTAGTGTTTTCCCAAAGCAAATTATTGTACTTGCCCGAATTATCCCACACCTCTGGCTTACAGTTACTATTGAAACTCAAGCAGATAGTCACCCTATACGAAGCATTCATTTTTCCCCACAACCCAAATCTGCTTTTCATTGGGTACTATTTATAAGATGAACATAGTGGAAATGCATGGGTGTAAAAATAAAACCCAAACATTAGTGTTTTGATTCATACTGTAGGCACATTACACACAACCCTAAATCCATGATACTCAGACCAGCCTATGTGATGGAGACATACAGACATACATACAGCACACTGCATCAGAGGTGACATTTCAATTCCAGTCATGGATTCCAATCCCAGAACTAATAAAACAACAAATGTGACTGAAGAAGAAAAGGGAACACTGCTCCTTCAGGGAAACTGGCCTTGCCCTGATGCTCTGCAATGCAGACTTAAAGTGTGCATGAGTATAAATCCTGCTGTAGCTGTATTTGGGGGCCTGTGAGTCCAGGCAGCTCTGCAGAAATGATGCTTGCTGCAGGAAGAAGAGTTAGACTCCTACGGCTCCCTCGGCCGCCCCACCTCTTTTGAAGCCACTTTCTTTTCTTGCCCTTCTGTTTGCCTGCTCTGCCTCCCCTCTTAATTCCTAGCGGCCCTTGCAGAAGCTGGCTGAGGGAGCACACAGCTACCCAGAAGGGAAAGATGTGAGCAAAGGAGCAGAGCTATCAGGGACAGCATGGAAGCGGGAGCTGCGGGTTAGGAAAGGCATTCTGAGTCGATAACACATGGGGACGGTTGTGGGAAAAAGGAACTTCTTCCCAAGACACGGACTGTTCCTGCACAGCCTCTTGGACCCATGGGCCTGGAAGTACTGCTGGAGCAGGATATATGCCCACGTGCTAAACTATAGTCTTGCACACCAGGAGGATCGTCAAGGGAGAGGATACCACTTTAAATTTGTACTTTGCTGCCTGCCTGAATATTGTTAAAGCCTGGAAGTATGGTTATACCATGAAAAGCGACTAAGAAAGGTCTGGGGAAAAGGGCACTCCATGCTTATCATATGTCAAAGAATTCCAGACTAAGGCCATGTCTACATGTACTGCGCATGCAGCTGAGCCATCGCAGTCCATCTGGTGAAGACGCTTTATGCCGACAAGAGAGTTCTCCTGTCGATGTAAAAATACCATCTCCGCAAGCAGAAGAAGCTATGTCGGCGGGAGTGCTGTGCACATGGGCACTTGGGGTGGTGTAACTTGTGTCGCTCAAGGAGGTGGTTTATTCAAACCACTGAGCGACATAAGTTTTGCCACCATAAATGACAGTGTAAAGTTTGCTTGACTTAAGAGCTCTGTTTTTTCTAATTGCCAGCAGTGCACTTCCCACCCGGCATCTCTGAAATCAGTCACTGTTTACACCTTTGGCTATTCTGGTGCAAGTCTGTATTGGCACATTTCAGAATATATGTCCTATTTCAATTGTAGCTTTTTTCTTTAAACCTACTTAAGCAAAAATGAAATATGACGTCTGTTCTAAAATAAGTGTCCCCACATGCAGACTTTCACCAGAATCACCAAACTTGTTAATTACAGCTGATTTCGTTATTTTGGTGGTGCTTTAAACTTTGGCTCACTGGCCTGGCTGGGATATACACTAAAGCTTAGGTGTTGCTTTCATTCCAGTTGGAAACCTGCCAGGGGCCCACGAGAGAGACTAACATTGACAGGGGCTGTGGACAACATCTTGTTTGAAATTCCAATATCCTCTTTGCCTCCCAGTAACTAAGATGGCAGGGAACAGGCTTCTCACTAGGTTATTGCCCCAGATCCCCTCGGTGAGATGCTCCATGTTTAAAGGTAAACAGGAACCCTGATGAGAATGTTCAGTCCTCTGCTAGTGAATATTTGGGAAAGTTTGGCAAACGCTGTTTTTACATAACAATAACTATGCACTGTTAGAGAGGGTTTCCAAAGCACTTCAAAATTTAAAAATGTATTATGTGCTCGTTACTAAAGATAAAACTGCTATTTGTCATTAGAACTGTTTAACATGACTATCTGGCATACTTCAGATCTCTTCTAAACCAAATGCAACCAGCTTACTAAGGGTGGGATATGCGAAGTGCCAACATAAGGTGTGCTTGCACTGGAGTGTTTTACCTTGCCAATTAACTCAAGACACTGAACACATCAGTAAAGGCTAGTCTCGTGTGGACATCTTCCAAAAGCTTGTTCCGGGGTACAACATTTGTGGTTTACACTAAGGATGTGTCAAGGGTAAAGAACAAACATTTGTGTCCTGGCGCAAATACTTGGGGATTTTCCAGAGGTCACAGTGTAGACAACCAATTAGGAAGTTGGGAGCTCAAGTCCTACTGTAAGCCAATAGGAGGTGGCGGTCTAACTCTCTCAGGTGCCTTTGAAAATCCCCCCTTAAAGATTTAATGCCCCTAGTTTGAAATGTACCCAATTTTTCTGTGACTGTGCAGTAGCGGGCACTGTGTATTTGCACAGATACTACTGCTAGTTAAGCACAGGGCTTTCATTTTGTATTCAAAGCTCAGAACATTGAAATCTTTCTCTGCATAGCCTGGAAAGAATCTCAGCAATTTAAACTACAAGAATCTCCCTCCCTCCCTGCATTCAAACTCCACACATTTTTAGGACTGTCCCTCTACAAGGCCTAATTTCAACTAAATGGTGCTCACATATCAATTATTTAAATTATTCCCAGCTACATTATTGTGTGCCAGGGCAAAACTGAGTTTGAAGAAAGTATTCATTTAGCTACCTCTGTTTTACTGCGTAAGTGGGACAAAATTTCATCACCCCCTACAAGCCCATTATGTATTCTATTTATACCACAAACATTTGGTGCACAACTCAGGAGCAGGAGGAACAGGTGATGTAATGCATTGTACAAACAACATTCTATTCAAACAGTGGGAAAATAAACTGTATTCTCCGGGTTCCTTTGATCATACTTAAAACAATCAGATTAGAAGTCACAGATAACCCAGTATGTATGGGAGATGAAAGGCCTCTGGAGAAATAAGTCACCCAAAGTTAGATATTAAGCAAGATTTCTCTCTCAACAGTCAATTTATCTGTGGATAGAAGAGGTTTGGCCATGGGGTTTCAAACTCCTGCCAGGCACTTTATTTATTTTATAACACTGTATAGCTACTCCACCCAGAATGAACTTTGCATTGCACAACACATCAAAGGCACTTTATGGCCTAAATTAAGCAATAAAATAGTTAAGATTGTGTGTTATGCTGAAAATTGGCTGGCCTCTGGTGTGAAGTAAGACAGGAGGTGAATACCATATGCTTCCTGAAGAAGGCTCAGGACAGCATTGCCTGCGGTATCAAAGTGTGTGACACTCTTCAATTTAACATTTTATGGACCAAAGTAAAATGCTCTGGGACTTCAGTCTCCATTTTAACCCTCTGTCCCCCAGGACATTTTAGCATCCCACTCCTGAAGCCTACAGCCTTCTAGCTAAGCACTACTAGACAGGCATCAATATTGCTCCTTAAATCTTTCAACAGATTCACTATGGTGTGGACTCCCTCCCTCCCTTCCCCCTGAGCTATTCCACACCATTTCCCAGCTGTGGCATAACAGCCCAGAAATAAAACTAAACTCCAAGTAACTGCATGTTTACATGTACTACGTTTAGTAAAAGGGGATTTTTTTTTTTTTTATTTCAAGTTTTTGTTTAAAAACTCCTCAAAGGGGATGTTTACTGCTTTCCATTTGCACCCCTGCAACTGGGCATCAGCGTCATCCACACACTTCGGCAGATGCTGCCATGCGGCCACGACTTAACAGATGTTCAAGTGACAAAAGAAACAGAGGGCTTTTTAAATCTATTGACTTAGTTTAAGCAAAAAATATAAGTTATAAGAAAAACCACAAGAGAAATGTTCTGGAAAACCACAAGGGTGGTAGCAGAGTCATTCATAAAACAGCCTTTCTTGGCACAATTTCCAGCAGTGATTCAACAGAAAATGAGACAGCTTTTAAACTTTCACTTTTTATTTACCTTCCCTTTTATTTACTCATTACCTCAGAACATTAAGCCTTGATAATCTACCATACAGGCTGTCCCCACTAGCATGTTCTCCCCCCCAATTCCCACAGTTATTCTAGCAATAAAGTAGCTCAGGCTAGAGGACATGGATGCTAGCAGCAAGTCTAAACCAGCACTTTCACCATCGCTACTATAGGAAACTTCAAGAAAAACGTTGTATAAGCAAGGCCAGAGCGAAACAGAAGTTGTATTCAGCCACCTCAAGCAGCGATTGATATAAAACCCGGTTTTAAAGTAAGATATAGGTCTGGAAATTGGATAAAAGCAACATACATAACGCCTTCATTAGGGCATATTAGCTGATCGTGGCACAGAGGCACCTTGCTGCTGCATGCAGGATGGGAGCAAACCCCAAGGGAAGCCATGGGAAGCCCACACAGAGGGGAAAGTAACTAAAGCACGATGGTCCTGCCTCCAGAATAATACCCACGGGGTAAGGCCTGAGACAGGATGAGCTGCCACACTGAACAGCATCCTCCTTCCACTTCCAGAATGCCGGCGAGCCAGAGGGAAAGTCATGGACAGCTAGCACTGCCTTAAACAGCAGCAACTCCCAGCATGCATTTGGCACACCACTGAGAGCTTTAGGCCAATTGCAGCACGGTTAATTGTGCTGCCACGGCTGCGTGGAGGGAGGCACAGAAGTACCCTCCATGCAGTTGCAGTACAGCTTACAGAGTCCTTCTCTGCACCCTCTTTTCAGACCTCACCCTGGTACCATGGAGGGTGCCAGAGGGATTCCTGGACTCCGTGGCTCCCTTGGAGCTGCTGATTTTTGCATTACTTTGTTTCCCTATACAATTTTAGTGAACATCACCAAGCACTCTGACAATGAAGCATTTCTCCAGCCTGTGCCAGAACTGTTCTGCTTGCACGGTGATGCCTCATCGATTACCTGAGAAGTAAGAAAAGGAGATGCTGCCATCTTGAAAGAGTTCACTCGTTGCAACAGTGACTGTTTGAATCAAGTATGACAGTTATCCAAGCACTGACATTTACAGACATTTCAGTTATGTAAAGTACTTTGAAAGCTGCAAAGCACTATGTAAGTGCCCAGTGTTAATAAAATGAGGCAATTAATACTTTTAAAATCACACTTGTAAACGACCTTTCATAACTGAGTCCCCAAACTCAGCCAAAGCAGACTCTTCTGGTTTCCTGTTTGTAGCACTAGCAAATAAAAAGCTCTACCTTACAGGTAATTATATTGTTTCCACAGAGGACAACAATTAAGAAATGGTCAATTATACTTTACAAGCTCAGGATAATCAAGGGCTTCCTCTGATAGCCACACTGGCAATAAGCACTTAGAAATGGCAACTCCCAACAAATTGCAGGTAATTTAGAGTAATTTACACAAGCCTTCAAACAGTCCTGAAGAACACCGCATGCTAATCTTGGCACAGAACTTTGCCAGTTTCAAAACAGGGTACTGTACTTATTCAGGCAACTCGTACTCCCTGAATCATACCACCATTATCCTGAGGAGTGAAATTCACAGTGACTTTGGCAGTCCTACGGCAGGACAAAAATTCACTTCCAGAACAGATTTGCTATCAGATATTTAAGATTTGAGGGGCTGTTAATTCATACACCAAGTCAAGCCAAAAACTGTCCTATAACATGAATTCATATTAATTGGAAACCACCCCTTTTGATAGTACCTAATTTCTACATTAGCCCCAGTGATTTTAAAGGAATGGTACGCAGTCCAATTTAGCCCCAAAATTAGGCTTTGTTAATCAGCAGCTTTTTATAAAACAACTACCAAGAAGAATCTTTCTATGTTTTTTAAAAATTCCCATGGAAATGATGTTATTTAACAAACATATACATGCTATGTTTGCAACTGCAATACTATAGCACTGAGCTAACACATGCGAACCAGGAAGTAAATGCACTAAAAGCATGCTAAAAAAGCAAAACCTGAACGGTCTGTTTTCACTGTCCAAGTGAGAAATTCAGATTGTGAACAAAGAGAACAAACAGTCGCGTGTAAAGAGCATTTATATCTTTCATTATTAATAGTTTAATTTATTTGTCACAGGGAAAGAAATCATTTTAAAATATTATTTTAAAATCTCAGTCTCCCTTTAAAATAAGTTATCGTTTCCCAGACCTCCCAGGCAATAGCCCCCTTTCTCCTAACTATCGCTGCAGCTGTTAGTACTTCACCTGCATCCACTTCACTTGTGTGCATTCCAACCTGCAACTTGCCACAATGCCCACTGAGAATCAACCATGACAACAGAGACCATCTGACAGAAGCACCAAGCCTGTGACAGACATGGAGCTGCTATGCATTAATGCATGCATACGGATATTAATAATGGTATGATTATTGTAAGTGACCTGATCAGAGCGGTAAAGTTACATGGTGGGTGATTAGAATGGCCTTATGATTGTACTGATCTAGCTTAATAAGAGGGATGAGGAAACAGGAAAGCAACACAATAGCTCTAGATAAGGGCACCCCAATCCTTACTTGAAAAATAACAGGGCCATCTGTTAGCTTAAAGGATCCTGTCTCCAAAAAATGATGCAAGCTTGTTTTGTCAGGCTGGGAACTTGGAGATCAAACTAACACTAGAGAGTTAAAAAGGCTTTTAATGGCGAAAAAGTGAGTTTCACCTGTCAGACGCTGTCCAGGGAGACAGCTTTGAGGCAGCTGTTTGGCCACTGATTACCACTGTATTTGCTGTGGAGGGAACAGAACTGTAGGGTGAGGGCTCAAGGCAGACCTGCCAAGGCATTCCCCATTAGTGTCAGGCCCAGTCTGAGTGGGAGAATGGTGTGATTCAATCCCCAGAGACAGGTGGTCATTAGGGGCCTGAAACCTGTCAGGTGGTGTGCTCAGAGACCAGCAGGGGTCAGAGGTGCAGTTCGCTTGGTAAGAGTGACACAGAAATGGGCTAGTACATCACAGAAGGGAACCAGAACACCATGTTCCCTGCCCCAAAGGGCACAGTCTAAACAGTAGATGTGGATGGTAGGGAAGGGCTGAAGTGCCATAAACTGAGGCACCATCTGTCCATGTTGTTAGAAGTCTGTGTCCTTCTGGCACCCTACCCTCACCCTATTTTCTCAACCTATGCGTCTCATGTTTAGTCTGCATGATCTGAGGGACAGAGAACAAGTTGCTCCATATCTTTTATGAAGCATTAGCCCCTTTGGGGAGCTATCCAGTATTTGCTTGCTATGTTCCAAACCCCAATTCAAAGGCTCACTTCAATAAGTTCTGAAGGGGGAGTCGACAGTCTCAGTTGCAGAGGCTGCAAAGCAGCATCAGCAGAATGCAGAGCAGTGCTGGGAGGCTGCCGCAAAACATCTTTAACAATATATTTTTCTACAGCTGCTTTTGCCAAATCCTGCCTTTCATTTCAAAATTCACTCTCTGCATATTTGCTATCTGAAATCCGTAAACTAAAACTTAAGCCATTAGTGGGTGAAAACCACTGGATTATTAACAATATAACCCGCTGCCTGGGAATGACAGTCTATGGGGAAGTGAAGAAAGGAAAGAAAGTACTGTAGAAGGCAAAAGGACTCTCAGTAGAAGGGGAAGAACTTGGGGAGACATTTTAAGACCTGAAGATCAACCCTTGCAATCTAAATTTACACTGTATCCAGTACTCTAAACACTGACTCCTCCAAAGGAGGAAGATGATACTTTACAAATTCTGTTCCCACAAACACCGTATACGTAATAAATAACTTCCTAGAAAGAGCGTTCCTTCCTAAAACGTTAATTAGGATGACTTCTGACTTTAAATGTACCGGTCTTCTGTGCTCAAGGCTCAGTATCTTGATGGTACAAATGAACTGTGGGCTTGATAATGGAACACAAAGTCTGTCTAGAGACAATTTAATGTCATACAGCACAACAGTTTGGCTGATTTGTAGTTAGCCAGCTAAATATGGAAGGTTTATGATTTCAGGTGCTCACTCTCATACTCCTGTTTTTTGCCTACCCCACCATTCCCAGAAAAATACATAGAACATTCAGATTTTAGAAGCAGCAAATTTTCATTCCCCGTTAATTGCGTTCTGTGGTTTGGCAATACCAATGTGGACAATAGGGTGTTCCTGCTTCTGCTGTCCCATCAGGAAAAAGTGGTTTGGCTCCAGTCCCACCCACTTTCCTCAGTTCACTCCTTAGGCTCAGGCTCCCAGGATGACTTTCAAGGCTGTGAAATCAAAGGATTAGATTACTCTGCACTACCTGAGGCTATAAACTACACCCAAATCTACAGCCCAGGATGGGCTACTGGAGAGGGCTTGGCTGTTGCCAAGCCACAGAAGGCAATTAACGGGGAAGTCAGGTTTACCTGTAGCTTGGCTGATGGCTCTGACGAGCAGAATCACCACAAGATGAGAAAGCAAGCCATCGCACAGCAGGGCTTCACTGAAGTTCACTTGGGTGATGGGCACCTGGATCAGCCTGGCTTGGGAGCGAGCAACCACACAGCAAAGTCAGACCTGAGCTCCTGTGCACTCTCACTGGTGCTTCACCCATGTCTGCAGTACTTCTGGGGATATTCCACCATTCTGTGTGTTGCAGTAAGCTGAGCTGCTCTGACTCGTTCCAAATGAGCTGTGGGAGAACTTGTCTGTCCTTCTGGGCACACGGGGGAAGTGAGGGAAAGCATGGGAGGACTATCAGACCTTGAGAGGTTTAGTGTGCATCCTCTCTGCAAACTGGGCAGGGCCAGCCCAAGCAGAAGTCTCATTTGGATTTTAGCCTATAGCCCCAGATGAGCCAGATGGCTTGGGTTGAAAGAACCACCAAACTGGAGTCAAAAGTTGTGTGTGTGGAGTCAGAGTCACTACCTTAGTAAGCACGCAGGTTAACTCTACAGCAGACCCATGGCAGACTGGGGAGGAGAGAGTATGTCTGGGGGGGAGGGACGGGGGGAGACACACTGGCTTTTCCCCAAAGATTCCTCCAAGGCTAAGGCAAAGGTCTGCCCTTGACTCTACTACCTTAGCCAAAGGGGTCAAGTCTAGGCAGTAGTGCTTCACCAAAGCAGGGACGGAGCACCAAGTGACTGTCCAGAGTTCATTCACAGAGTATGTCTACACTTCAATTAAACACACCCAGCAGCCTGGTGGCAGCTGACTCGGGCTCCCTGGGCTCGGGCTAAGGGGCTGTTTAATTGCAGTGTATGTGTTCGGGGGAGATCCTCCCACCTCGCACAGTCCTAGAGCCTGGGCGCCAGCCCTGGCCCGAACAGCTACACTGCAATTAAACAGCCTCTTGCCCAAGCCCCGGGAGACTGAGCCAGTAGGCATGGGCCAGCCACGGGTTTTTAATTGCCGTGTAGACATACTTTTAGAAGCTTCACTTCATTCAGCCTAGAAGTATCAAGTGCTGTAGCTCAGCAGGCCCAAAGGTTTGACTGGGCAATGGAGATTGGATGCTGGCTTCCACTGGTCCCCAACAGGTCACTGTGAAGGGCATTGTCAAAACGTAGGGTGATGCCTGGATTGGAGAAGGTCACTGTGGCGGGTACACAACTCCAGTTTCCTGGCCCGAATTTATTGGTGCTGCTGTGGGGCTCATCAGGCTGTTACTGTTGTTCCAGGCCAATACCTTGTGCTTTATGTTCCTGAAGAAAAGTTGGAACCTACACAACCCCAGAATTAACTGGTGCCTTAAGCAACCAGTGCCACCTGCTTCTTGCTGGAGAAACAGGAAACAATTGGGAGAGAGAGGAAGGAGATGGGACTGGAGCCAGAGTTTTTTCCTAGTAAGATCCCACCTGCCTGATGCACTGCAGAGGAAAGCATAGCTCATCTCCCACACTTATGTCACCAAGCCAAAGAAATGCCTATTAAAACCCACTTGACAGATCCAAACTAAATCACTTGCCCCATCAGCTCCCTCCTCTCAAGAAAAGTCGATGGGCTTCACTATGTGCCCTGAAGGACAACAGCTTTGGGACATCATGTGTTCCCAAGCACCCAGTCCTTAACATGCCCTGCCACTAGCTTCCTCACTTACGCTGGGAGCAGACAGCTGATGAGAACTGCTGCAGAGCCACAGGGAAGAAGGCAGATCCTAACCATTCAGAGCTTTGCAGACCAAAAACGAACACCAGGAACTGTGAACTGAAAGCCACAGCAGGCTGTATGGCACACATGAAATACGTCCCCTACGGGAAACCCCACAAAGAGGGCAGGCAGCTGCATTCTGCACCTGCTGAAGCTGTTGAGTGTTCTGTCAGGTGCAACCACATACAGAGTGGCATTGCTGTAACTCAGCCAGGAGACAACCCGACACATCCTGTCCCCATCCCAAAGAAAATGCTGCCAACTGCAGATGGGTAGAAGCATTCGGAAAAGCCTTGCAGGGTGGATGAAAATCATTTTTAAATAAAAAAAATGGATTTTTTATTTAAAATCAGATTTTTAAAATTAAATACGGGTTTATTTTTTTAAAGTAAACCTATTTAAAAGTGCCAGAGTCCTACGGCACTATTTAAAACTAACAACCTATGCTAAGGCTTAAACATCTTATAATCTATTATAATCCTTTAAATTAAACACAAAATAATACTAAATAGCACATACTTGTTGCTAAGTTTTAAAGAAAGTCCAACCACTGAGCGGTGGAAGTCACTCGCTAAGCACCTGGCACCCGAGTTTGTTGAAGGGCTAAACCAGCTTTTGACAACAGTAACCTTTCCTGCAAGCCCAGCAAGGATATCTTCCTTCATTTCAGTCTATTCAACTCATTCGCTGCAATGACCAGTCCCTTCAAAGGTAAAAAGCCAGTTGGGAGTTGACAAAGCAGAAAAGCTTGTTTTCCTCTTCCAATCTATGACTAAAACTAGGTGTCTGAGTGGGAGATCTGCTAGTTCTTAGATCCTGAAAAACATATAGTGACTGACCAAGTAAACTTTGTTTAATAAATCAGTTAGTTACAAATGCAAAAAACGTTTTTGTTAAACTGTCTTCCTTACATATCCAGCATATTTAAGATAGTTTTATTTAATAGAAATTTAAAATGTTGGTTTTGTGCATTTTTAATTGAATTCCAATCTCCATCCAACTAGAACTTGACACAAACCACAAGAAAAGAAAAAGAATCATCAGCTAGTAAACCAGAAATGCACTGTTTTCTAACAATCAAAAATGGAAAAATTAAGAATCCGAATAAATGTATATTAAGCTATATATTTGTTTAAATAAATGTGTATAGATATAGCAAATCCTCCTGGTTAACAAAAAGCACCACAATAATATAATATAATAATATAATATAGTGGCTGTATTATAAAGGCTATATTTATTTGCAAATCAACATGTTTTTACTTGTTACCAACCAGTGAGAATCAACTTTTCTTTACGAAAATAACTAAAAAGCACAAATGAAAAACACAATTAAAATCAATTATTTAAATCAAGGCTACCTGATCGCTGTTTTAAATCACTTTGATTTAACTCAGTCCACCCTGATGCAATGTGAATTGGTGCCCCTTTGAGCATTTTAGAGAATTAAAAATTAAGATATTAAATCTCACTTTGCTAGACAATATGCCGAAGCCTGGATAAATGAGAGGAAAGATGCCACAACACTCTCTTGCCACGCCCTTGAAATGGGGTGCAAGTTCTGAAACTGCCCATTTGTCAGGTTCTAAGTAGATTCCTCTAATATCATTTATGCTCTTCCCTTGCCCACTCCGATTGCCACTATAGCTCACACAATGACAGATCCTGTTGCAATTGTCTCAGAAAATGGGAATGAAATAAAATGAGATCATAATACAACAGTGGCTATGGCTATATTATGCTTTCCCCCCCCCACCACTACAGTTCCTCCAGCAGTTGTAACAGGGGCACTTGTGTAGATCAACTAGTAGCACTTTTATCATCATGTTACCTAACGCTACACAGAGATGTAGATGAAACATTGGTTAAAATGCTGGCAGACTCCCCTGTCTACACTAGCGCTTCCATCTTTGCTTTGACTGGTGGACATTTTAAAGAAAAAAGCTAGTATAGACAATGGTGTGTAAGATTTACCTTAGAAAGGATTTATATCTAGAGCACTCAACCTTAAATTGCTGAGACAGCCATTTACTCAGGTATATAAACCTTCGAAGCTGTAAGTACCTCGCTGTGGACCTTAGAACAAAGAATGATTCTTTCCTGCCATGAAATCTCAGTATTCACATGGGAAAGGGACCCAAAATTGGAAATTGAAGGAAGTGGCAGAAATCCTTCTCACAAAGTTGACTGCTTCTGTAACACCTGGAAGTAGATAGGAGACCTAACTTCCAATTCCTGGCTCAGTCACAAACTTCCTGTGTGACCTTGGGCAAATCAGTTCGTCTCTCTGCGCCTTGGTTCTTCACTTGTAAGGTGGGGTGATATTTCTGAGGAGAAAATCCATTAATTATTGTGAGTTGCTCCGGGATGACGGTCCTATAAGAACCTAGATTGCAAAACCCAACCACTTCATCTGTTTTTAGGATTTCTACCACTGTCCCTGAAACCTGCTTAGGGGGCTTCGTGTGTTGCCACTGCAATAGGTGGAAAAGCAGTTTCCTCCCCAAACCTCCACCTCCAAACATTCTGGTTTAAATGACTAGCTCATCATTACCTACAAGGTGTGTGATATAGGACTAGACAGAACCCATTCTTCCTGGTCTCCAGGCTACTACTCTAACTGCATAAGCATCTTTGTCTGCATCTTCTTCTAGCACTTGCCTCTTTTACAATAGTCACTATATTTAAATTCCATCAAGTGCAATTATTGGTTGGAGCAATTCAGCTTTGCCAGGTTCATTTCAAAAGGCTAAGTGGATAAGGTTTGATCCACCATATTAAAGACCTAGGTTTTATCCCCCACTCTGCTAGAACGACCTTGTGCAACCTTTCAATTATCTTATCTGCAAAATCATGGGGAAGGATAGTTGCCTCCCTCTCGGATAGGGATATAAGGCTTTGGCCAATAAGAAGAGCTTGTGAACTGCACAAATATTAATAGCAGCTGCAAGAGGAGAAATCAAGCAGCAACATCACATTAGAAGGAAAAAACATAAATAAAGAAGAACAGTTCATCTACCTAGGCAGCACCATAATAGCCAATGGACACCTCAGGAAGGAACTGACATCCAGGATAGGAATGGCATCCATACCATTCATCTCACTCATATCTTGAAAAGATATGGAAATTATACATATTCAGCACCAGGAAAAAAACCAAAAATCTTCAACTTAATGTAATCTCAGTGTTAACATATGGCTGCAAGAGCTGGAGTTGTGCTGAAGCGTCAGACAGAAAACTAGATACCTTCAAAAATAAGTGCCTACAAAAGATCCTGGGTACTGGAAGGAAAACTATCACCAATGAAGAGCTCAGACAAATCACCAACCAGCTGATTGTTTCCACTAGAAAAAGAAGGAACTGCTGGCCATATATAGGGCATGTACTCCAGATACCCACATACAGACGCCCACAAGAAGTCATCAAGTGAAAACCAACTGCTATGAAGCAGCATGGGCGCCCAAGAAAAATTTTTTAGAACTCTTAGAAGGGAGGGCAGAACAGTTGACCTCAACACCATGAAGCAGATGGAAGCAGAAGCAGATAGCATAGAGGAATGGGAGAGTAATTTCCACTCTTTGCACCAACTTTGGCAAGGGGAGAATGTAAATGTAATGTAAGACAAGACAATATGAATCCACATCTTCTGACTCTCAGGCCTTTACACCTTCCCCCAGAATAAAGGATTATGGGGGAGAGGTGGGGAAGAGTCTCTTCCTTTGCTCCTTTTCTTCAGTGCCTCCCAGCCAGATATCTACACACAGTGCTGATGTTCCATACGTTGCTCATAGCAACCCAGTGCACCACTCTGTAGCTCCAAAAACTAAGTCTAATAACTTTTCAATTATTGTGTTTTGATGCCTAACAGATTTCAGTAGGGCAGGGCAGTCCAGGAATAAAAGTTGTCTGAGATATTGCTTATAACTCCTCCCCACCCCAATCCCTGCAACAAAAAGTATAATAAAAGATGGTACTCTAAAAGAAGAAGGAGTATATCTCGGGAACCCCTTAAATAAATGACCCTAAATTTGCAACACAAATTCTGGGCTCTGCACTGATATACCAATTTGCAAGTCAATTGACTACACACGTGTATTTTAAAGAACATGGAAAATACAGCTTTACACAGAAACCATTGTAGCCTTAACTATTCATTGCCTCATAATAGAGAAAGATTTGGAATAACATGGTAAGTGGTAATACTGAGTTATGACATACTGCTTTATGCAAAAGTCTAACCTGCCTTTACCAATGGCAGTGGCAGATTAACACATGTGCCCACAGGGCCCGTGCTCAGGTACCCTGGCCAATCTGGGGGCTCACGCAAAACTCCCCCCAGTTCTAGCAGGGTGTGGGGGGCCCACATGTTCTTTAGGCCCAATGACCCAATAAATCTTAATCTGCCTCTGCTAATGGTAACATCTTACAGAACTTCTGAGTGATGACTTCCTGGAAAATGGACCATGGTAAGTTTCACACTGGCAGAAAGATAAATGAGGAGACAGATTTGTTGCGGAACATAATCGTAACCTTACTAAAATACACAGACTTGGCAAAAGGAGGTTCAGATAAACCCCTGTGGCTTCCGTGTAGTGCTGAAGAGATCCTTGCTTTGCAGTGCAAAAACAAAACAAAAAAAACCTCAGAAGGAGAAATAATACAGGACCTCAATTTAGAGAAGGATTTTTCTTACTATAGTTGAGAGACACCAAGACTCCCATATGTCTAGTTGGACAAGGGGCAAATTCTGTTTAAAGCAGGAAGTCAGGCAGTTTATCCTCTGGAACTTAAAAGCATGATTTAAAATAACATTATACATGTCGCTAACAATTCTGATTTTGAGGCATCTAACAAACAATTAAGTCTAAGAGGTTTGACAGACCCTTTAAAAGATGGAACTTACCATTCTTTATTTCCAAAGATTCACCTTACTAATTTGTGGGAACTGCAGGTTTGCATATTAATGCTGTGATAACAAAGGAAATGTGTCGGTATTAAATATTAGTATTGCAGGTGTGATTTTTAAGTCAACATATAAATATTGCATTTTTTGAACAAAAATTGATTTTTTGGACAACAAATTGTCATTAAAATAGCTGTACATTGCTGTGGGAATGGAGCTACAGCAGATGTATCTATTTTGTAGATTCCAAGGCTATAGAACTGCATGTCCATGCTAGGTAGGCTGTAATTAGTTAATTACTGGCATTAGGTTGGAGGACATTAGACTAGTTTAATATCCTATACAGACAAGAGTGCAGCTGCTCCTCCAAACATGGGTTAACTGCCAAAATTACCATAATTAAAACGAACTGAAAAAGTTCTGACAGTCCATTGTCATAGGAGAGCTTCATAATAAGCCACTGATTGCAACTATCCCCAGCCAATAGCAGAGAAACACTTACACACAGAGAACACACTTGATATACTGTCCACCAGGGCAGGCAGAAAAACAATTGCTACACTGCTAGTTTGCAGTATAGTTAGTATGTGCACACTCAACAAATAAATGTCAAATTCTTTCAGATAGATGTTCCAAATTACACATGCAACCAATCTGGCTTTTTCATTATTTCAATTTCTGCGACTAAAACTTTTAGTGCTGAACAAAAGAAAAAAAATCCATACTGGAACATTATTTCTATTTTCACAGACCATACCAAATTGTGTGGGTGCTTGCTTTTGTCGTCTTCACATATTCCATTTAAAACACATAATTAACTCAGTTTCTATCTAATTTCAAATCCCTCCACGTAAGGAAACGAACTAATCCCGTACACTCAGTGGCAGATTCCAAATTAAATTATTATACCCCAGCTCCGAACTGTAGCTTAGAAGACACGGGTCTCACAAAAGATCTGGGTTTTGTCTTTTCAATGACACATTGTAATTTCCTTAAAAGATTTAAGAATGAACCTCATAATCCAATGATGCTATTTCTATCAACTAATTCAGATGTCAGTGCCTGTTACGAGTCTTCTGAAAACATCAGTTTCCTGCACTAAATTAATAGCCACTTTCCAAATCAGAATTTTCTTTTCTTTAGACTAAATATTTAGGACTAATTATGTTGACTGAATAAAATGTATAGCAATTGCTTGATACAAATAATTACCCTCATTTTTTACCTCATTTAGCTATGGTGATCTACATAAACTGCAATCAAAACAGCAGCAAGCTGAAAGCTTTGGGGTATTTAGCTCAAAATTTCTCTCTCTGTATCTGCCCTGAAGATGTCAAAATATGAGCAATGACCCCTATTCACTGCCACACCCACCCACTGCTATGCCATTTATTTGTGTACTCATCTGTACTGCTGACTACATGCATATCATATAATAAAATCCAAGCAAACTAGAACAACTGTCCAAAATTGACTCCACCCATCCACACTTAGATCACAATCCTGAAAGATGATCTCCACTGACTTTGGAGGTGCTCTGAGAAACCAGAGTCCTTGCAGGAAGGGGACTAAGACATTCCCAACAACCTATTCAATCTAGTGAAATATGACTTTGCAGCACGACTTGATAGTTAATACATCCAGATTCTGACAGACCAATGAAGAAAGTTGAGTTCCAGATGTAATAACTGCACAAAGGTCCTGCATTCTGAGATTATACAGGAAAAATTAGCCCCCAACAGCCACATCAAAGCACATCTCTGAATAAAAAAAACAAAGTTAAGGTTGACAAGGCACATAACTGTACCACATGGCCCACTTACTAGGTATATTCAGCACAGATTTCTGGGATTGGTTCAATTTTCATTAAGCTTTTTAGTACCCATCTTTTTTGGAAATTGCACAGAATTCAAAATTACTCCAACTATATTTCCCAAATGTACAACAGAACTGTCAGAAAGCTGGGGTGTACATATTGATAGAAACATACAACTTTTAGAAATATGTATGAAGCTATTTATAAAATCAGGGAAAGTGTCTCCATGAAAGATAAGACATCCTTTAACAAGGAGTTTGCCGTATGAATTTATTAATGATGTCTGAGCTTCAACACCTGATAACGAGCCCAAGGATACTAGAAATGGAGAAGCCGGCCTAAAAACTTAATCGTTTCAAAGAATTTAATTCCACTTAAAATACTTTTTAAAAAAACAACGCAAGTCTTGTGATCTGAATAAGATTCAACTCAATGCAAGGAAATATACACATTCAGGGATGGGGGTAGAGAGATAACACTGTCATTGCTTATCAAAAGAGATGGCCAGAAGTTTGCTGTCTCTCTCTCTCTAAAAAGAAACCCAAATATCAATCCACACCCAAAATGAAGAGATTAGCTATTTCTTCAATTTGGTTTGTAAATGAGGCCTTGTCTACACATAAACACTGCTCTGGTTTAAACAACATCAATTTTTAACTCAAACCTGAGCAAAACCCTATAACACATTTCTAATTGTTGATATAAATTAAGCATGTCCACACATGGGCTCACATCAGTTTAATTACATCAACTGAAAAATGGGATTTAGTTAAACTAGTGCAACTTGATTGTACAGAAGGGCCGCTCAACTGGAAGAAGATATCCTTCTAGTCAAGTGTATGTGGCAAAAGTCTTCCTTGAGTATGGCTTCTACGTGATTTTCTAACTACGGTCTAGTCAGACTCCCAAGTTATTAAATCAGCTTAACAATGGTGATTGAAAGCTCCCAATTCTAGAGGAAGATATAATCTCTACCATCACTTCCAGTTGTTTCTCCTGAACTACCAGCATCACCTCAGTCGTGTCCAACCGAGCGTTGGCCAACTCCATGCCCCAGTCACCATCATATGCTGGATCAATAGAGATAAAAACAAAGCTAGTTGTCATCTGCAGACTGAAAGCACTGCTACCCAAGTCTCTTCATTAACCTTCCTACTGGTCCCATATATACACTGAATATGAAGGACGATAAATTAGTATCCTGTGCTACTCTGTGAGCATGAGAGTGCCCTTGGAGTTGACAGGCAGTTACCCAGTACAACCCTTCAAGGCCTTTCAGCTATGAGAGAACAAAGCTACCCCAAGGTAGCCCCATGCACTCCTGCCCGAGACTGCAGATGAATCAGCAATGCCTCATGATCAGCAGTATGGAGAGTAGCTGGCATATGTGATTTATCAGCATTGACCCTGGATTGCTGTCCATCGCTAAGAGAACATCAACCAAACAAGAGCTGGACCAAACCCAGGTCTGTACCCAGACTGACATGGGTCAAGATAATCTGAGACAACTAGATGCTACGGGAACCATCCTGTCACAACCTTTTCAATAACCTTACCCAAAAAGGGGAGGCACCACACTGGACAATGGCTGCCTGGACTGTCTATGTTAAAAGATAACTTTTTGAGTAAAGGAAGCATGCAAGCCTCCACTGAGGCCCATGGCATCCTGCTCTCCCTAACAGACACACTGACTATCTCCAACAATAACCAACTGCACTGGCCTTCACCAGCTAGGAAGGACTTTACTCTGACACACAGATTGTGGCCTAATACTGGCTACAAGTCAAGGTGGTAACTTTTCTCCAATCATACAAAATCATTTTTTTCTGGAAAAAAAATTAAGGTTTTACAAAAACCACCACAAAACAGAGGACGCTAAGTGACTATCAAAGCATATTATTTCCCCAAGGAAGAGAAGAAACATCTTGGACAAGAAAAAGCTTGTATTTTGGTAAATAGAACAATCCAACTCCCGTAGTAAGCTCTAACGCTTTTTTGTATCTGCCCTCAGATACAGGTATACCTTTAATAACTATTTGTTCTTTCAGTAACTAGTCTATTATGAAGTTTCAGCCAGATCAACCCAAACGTACTATAACATGTTCAGTTAAAGCTGAGCTGGCTACACCACAACGCAGGCTATAAAAATGGTCAAAATTCTGAATTCAACTATCCTAGGTTTTTACTTCCACAATTTTCCACCACTTCAATGCAATGAACTGTGACACAAACTCATTCACCAAAAGAGATTGGGGTAGAAATCTGGGCCTCAAAATGTAAATACTAACAGAAGAAACATCAAGACTGCATTCCATCAGCCGTGTTTCAGCTTCTTCTTCCGAACATGGGTTCAATATGACACTAATTTGGGATCATTTATGTCGACTAAGCAATGGAAAGATTCCATCACTTTGCTGAATTATTTTTCACTGTTCTCCCTGTGTAGCTCCAGTTCATCACTGTTAGTTACATCAAGTCAGATTTCCACTCACTGCAAGAGAAGTGTCAGGCTAAGTTGTCATGTCCTCCTGAAACTTCCTTCAATTGTTCCTGTAAGTGTAATACCTAGTTGTAGAGTACCATGTTATGAAAAAACATGCTATGTTTTGATCATAGTTCACCTCATGTTTGGTGAAAATTTCAACACTGATAATATATGAACGCAAACATACAGAATCTTCTAGAAAGTGTCCTTGGGAAACCAAGATATTTATCCTTTTTAAAACCAACCAACCAAATTAATGGTGATTGAAAGCATTTCTGACATTCAAAAAATTGCTTTACAACTGTGTTACTTATTTAACTATGAGGTTTAAATAATAAGCTTAGTATCCAAAAATCACAAGTTTAGGATCATTCTATCAGAGCAGTTCTTACTTTATGGTTGTTATATTTTCCTCTATGTTCTTGAATGGCATCTTCACCAATTTAACATAATCTGTGGTTTTCTTTTTAGACATAAAATTAATTTTCCTAGTATGGGATTCTTGAAACCACATTTCTTAGGATTAACCAACCATTTTTGCATTAATTTAAGTGCTGATTTTTGGCTTTTATTTCATTTAATTTGTGCTCTCTCTTCACTTGCAAAATCCAGTGGTGGACCTGCATGTTCAAATCTATCCAGTGGAGGTGGATGGATAAAAATCAATTATTTAGATTCTTTTGTTTAAATCAAGTTTTTTTTTTTTAATTGTAATATATTTTTCTCTTTAAAAACCCTATTTAAAATTAAATTTGAGATGCTAAACTATGTTAGGGCCTACATTTACTATAACGTACTAAAATCATTTAAATTTTAGACAAATAATATTGAAGTAGTATGTTTGCTGCCAAATCTCAAAGAAAGTCAAATGACGGAACTGGTGGAAGTCACTGGCTAAGCACCTGGAACCAGAGTGTGCTGAAGTGCCAAGCCAACTTTTGACAGCAGTAGCCTCCTTTGCTGCAGGCACAGAGAGAGTATTTTCTTCACTTTGGTTTATTCAACTAATTCAATTCAATAACTACTTCATTCAAAGTTGAAAAAACAATCAGGAGTTGAGAAAAAATAGGAAATCTTATTTTTCTCTTCCAATTTAGGACTAAAAAAGTGTGGAAAGAGGAGATCTGCTAGTTCTAAAATCTTTAAGGACATGGGTTCCAGAAACAATCAGTTCATTTCACTATCTACAGATACTTCCTTTGTTTAATAATTCAGTTTTAAATGCAGAATGTGCTTTGATAAACTTATAAAAAAGTATCCAGCATATTTAAGGTCATTTTTATATTAAAGAAATTTAAAATGCTGTTTTTATGCACTTTTAATTGAATTCTAATTTCTATCCAAATGCAGTTTGACACAAGTCATGAGTAAAAATTAAGACTCTGAATAAATGTGTATTAAGCTACATAATAGTTTAAATAAATTTGTATAGATACAATGTATTTTCCTAGTTAGCAACAAATAGTGCCAATATATGCTAAAGTG
This sequence comes from Mesoclemmys tuberculata, assembly GCA_007922155.1. Lineage (NCBI taxonomy): Eukaryota > Metazoa > Chordata > Testudines > Chelidae > Mesoclemmys > Mesoclemmys tuberculata. The sequence continues at coordinate 4,751,110 of ML675626.1, forward strand.
AATCAAACTTTTTTTTTTTTTAAGGAAAATTAAAGTACAAATGCAAAACAAGATTAAAATTGATTATTTAAATCAATCCATTCTGCAAGAGAGTGCTTCAATTATTCCTTTAAACCAGGGGTGTCAAACTCAATTCGTATGGCGGGCCACATTTAAATTACATTCATTTCAGGGGGGCCACACTCTACTCTGATCTGCTTTTCATAGTCTACTCTCCGCCGAAAAATCTCCCCGCAGGGTGAAATTCGGCGGCAGAGTAGGAGAGTAGGAATGAGGACAGGCACTCACAGGGGCTTGCAGACTACACTCTCCGCCGTGAAATCTCCCTGCAGGGTGACATTCGGCGGCAGAGTGCGAGACTCCGACGGCCATTTCCCTTTTAAGAAGAAGTCTCATGGTGCCCTGAGCTCGGCTCAGAAAACATTGCTGGCACAGGTAACACAAGCCGGCGGGCCGGATTCGTCCCGCGGGCCAGATGACACAAGCCGGCGGGCCAGATTCAGCCCGCGGACCTTGAGTTTGACACCTGTGCTTTAAACTGACCGTTTTGTGCTACAATTAAGGTCAGGTTGTGAGAATGAAGAAGGTTGCAGCATTCTTATCAAGTTAATGTCTTTGATTTTCCATTATTGCTAAAGCATAATCAACCATTGATCTTTGCCATTTGGTGGATGTTGAAGGTGACCAGAGACAACTCTGAATTTACCTGGTGTTGAATTGTTGCCTTGAACAGGGACTGAAAATGATCACGTATCTATTTTAAAGTATTAACTGCAAAATCACCAAACTTCTTCAAACCCATTGTACTACTCTTCCACTTCAATAACTGTTTCATTCAATGCACCGTTTGTTCTTGAGCAACGTAAAGAAACCACTTTTTCACATGTTTTGAGATAAGCACAGATCTGTCCAATTCTACCACAACTTCTGACAACGTTTACATTTTACTGTAAAAGAATTAAAGATAAGTACTTCCGGCCATTCAAATCACTTGTTTCCTATTATTTCCTTCAATTTTGGGCAGGCTAAGTTACATAAATTCACATACGGATGTTTGTTAATCAGTGCACACAATTATCTGTTTTCGGTATTAATCAGCAGCTTTCACATTTATTATAGTTGGAATGAAGAACCTCCCCACCTAGTGCATTCAACACTGCGAAAATTGAAAAACAAGATTAGCTAGCCAGTTTCATATAAAAACTACTTCATGTTATCAGACATTGTGTCCATCTTCTGCAAGTTTCCCAGTTCTAGCAATTCAAGCTCTCTAAAGCAGAACTGATGGAACTGTGGTTCTGGAGGTGCTGCTGCACCACTTGGTTGAAGTAGTACTAACACACACCAAAACATGGTTTCCATCAGCACCTTCACTATACAAATTGTTCCAGCATCCCTGCTCTTGAGTCAAGCTTCCCACTATGCAGCATAAAATGACAGTGGATTCCATCCTTTAACCATGTCCCCGCTCCAATCACCAATTATACCACCTATTTTCCCTCTCTAATGTATGTCATGTTCCTGTAGACATTTCAGAGTGAAACAAAATTTTAAAAAATTTAAAAAATGGAGAAATCAACCATCACCACTAGGTTGCTTTTTCTGACAAAACAGCCAAAACAGTTGTTACGTGATGCTTTTCCCTTGATTACCACTACCAAAATAAAGCTAAGAGAATCTGCGTGTAAGGTATTTTTTGAAAACAGTTAATTATTCTTTTTAAAAAAAAAACAAAAAACCCAGAACAGTAGCTGGGAATTTATGATTTTAGTGAAGTAAGTATGACCTAACTGTTTAACAGGAGGTTTTGTAATTCTTATTTTATTGTGCTTTTTAACTGTAAAACAAGGACACCTAGAGTTTGTGACGGACATCGGTAGGTGGGAAGTTCTTCTTAGACCAAATCTAGAGAAATAAAATAACTAGTAGAAGAAACCTGCACACAAAAGAATATGACATGTAACCTGACTACTTACTAACTAGCAATAGAGTTCCAAATCTAAAATGTGCAGGTTTTATTAGAATACTTCAAAATAAACCTGCAAAGCAGTTCTGAGGCAAAAGTTTAATTTCTGCTCTTCATATCTCTGAAAAATCCAATCTGAGATGTCAAAAGAAGGTTAATGAAAGATTTAGTCACGCTCGCTACCATGTTAGTGAGAGTTTTGGAAGCTGTGCGTTAATACACAAGATCTTTTGAGTTGCCTTCTTTGAAGTTCACTGATCCATAACCAACGTCCAATTAATTTGCAGTAGCTACCTATAATGACTATTGATTGGCCTTTTCCTACCTATACAAAAATACAGCAGATAACATGATGACACTTATTTTAAACAATATTCTCCAAAGTACACATGAATGTACAACTCCTTCAGTAATGACACTAACAACAGGCTTAATTTAAATACTTTGAGCAAATATTTATATTTGCTTTATTTTCATGAGGAGGAATTTAACACTTTAAGCACCTTATGCTGCAAAGATTTGAATCTGATTCAAAATACATGTTCACAAAAACAGAAATAGTTTTAAGTTCTAATTGTACAAATTCTTCTTTAATCAGTTTCCATGGAAATCAGGCAATATGCAGAATTTGGAGCAGATTAAACAGAAAAAAGCTAATATCAGTACTCTTTCAATAACAAATTGGAAATTATCTTACATACAAAACCGGAGGAGTTGTGAAAGTGTTCAAGACAACCAAAAGCCCTGATCTTGCAAATGCTTATATACAACAGGACCCCTACATATGTAAGTAGCCCAACTAGCTTCAAACACACTACGCATGTGAGAAAAGCAAGGTGGATTAATTTAAATTGAAGTGATTTTAATCAGGATTTAAACCAACAATTTTAATCTTGCTTTGCATTTGTACTTTTCACATATTTTCCTAAAGAAAAGTTGTTTCTCATTGGTTGGTATCATTAAAACATGTTATGTTACAATTAACTATAGCCTTTTCCATTAAATTTGGTTTTTGCTTTTTGTTAACCAAGAGGATATTATATCTATATTCATTTAAGTAATTCTATAGCTTAATTTAAAATTTTTCAGATTCTTAATTTTTACATTTTTATTACATTAGAAAAAAGAGTGAATGATACTTTATTTAGTGGATTATTAATATTTTTATTTGTCGAGTTCTATTTGGATGGAAATTCAAATTCAGTGAAAAATACAAAAACATTTTAAAGTGGTTGGGGAAATGTGGTGGATACATAAAAAAAGGTTTAACAGAAAGTTTATCAAAATAGTTTTTAAAAACAAACTGATTTATTAGACGAAGGAAGTCTTAGCTGTACCTAGTGAGTTGAACTGATTGTTTGTGGTCACTCTGTTCTTCAAGATTTTAGAACTAGTAGATCTCATCCTCTCACACCTTGTTTTATGCACAAATTGGAAGGGGAAAACAAGCTTTCCTGCTTTTTCATAACCACCAACTGGTTTCTCCTCTCTGAATGAACTACTCATTGAACTGAACTAGCTGAATAAACTGAAATGAAGAAAATATTCTCTCACCATTTGCAGAAGAGGCTACTGTCAAAAGCTGATTTACATTTTAAACACTAGTTTGTTAGCCAATGGAGTTTAGCTAGTGACTTCCACCAGTTCAATGGTTTGACTTTCTTTAAAGCTTGGTAGCAAACACATGCTGCTTTATTTATATTTTAAAATAATTTAAAAGATTTTGATAGATAATAATGACTTTAGGTCTTCGCATAGGCTTTCATAATTATAAACAGGTTTTTTTTTAATTGTATTCAAAGAAAAAAATCTAGTTTTAATTTTAAAAAATCAGATTTTTAATTTTTTTTAAATCCACTGTGGAGAAAAGTACTCAGGCAAATAAGTGTTTGCAAGAGCAAGGTCTTAATGCTTAAAAGTCAGACTACTCAAAATAACTGTTGGTACATTGTACCCTTGAAGGACTTTGGTTAGAGGATGACCTGTTCTACAAGGATGGATTGGTGATTAAGATCTCAAATTACTTTTAGTTCATGAGCTTTTGGGGGGTGGATTACGTCTACATATATATTTGTACAGCACCTTTGCACAATGGGTCCTCTGCACACTACAGTGATACATATATCAGGGTTTTTTAAAATGGTGTTCCTATTGAGTAATTCCAGATTTGGAAATGCCTCTGACTTAACCGCATATGGTGGCAAGAATTTCCAAGAGGCACCTGACTGAAAAACCTGTAGCTGTAGTGATGGACTGTTGGGCACGAACAGTCTATGGAAGTTGTTTATTTTTTCTGAGATGCATACCCTGTATTTTATCCCATCTCATATTGCTCTGATCTAGTAGGAAAGCCTATTAACTTTATGAACCTTATTACACAGTGCCACTATTTCACAGTGTACTGGTCTTAACAGTTTTAAAACCCAACAAACAAGTATTCAACGAATACATTCATGGTATTTCTCCTAAATCAGAGAAGTGCAGAACTGCTAAATACTGTTTTGTTGCCGGTTCTAGAAGTAAGAGAATTGTACCTCAAACAAGTTATTTTTCATCTTAAAAACTATTTATCACTTAAATAAAAAAAATACTTAAATCATAAAATTTTCTAATCTTCCCTTCTAGTAAGAGTACCCAACTGCTCAGTCAAAAGGCACTTCAAGAAATGTTCGTTTTTATTAACTCCACAGGAAACTCCCAGGACTTGGGATTTTGTTTTTCAGACTCTTGATTAAACCAGCAGGGGTTCACATGAATTCCCCCTTTTTTCAAAGTTTCACATTCAACATTCCCTCCTCAAAATCTGTAAGAAAACAAGGATCAAAATGAAAACACTTCAACATCTGCAACCAGCTGAGGCTTTGCAGAGGGAGGGATGAATTTCCAGCTGCAGGCCTAAAGGGACTGCTGAATGAGATTAAATCCATAAATACCGTCTCATAAGGCTAGGGCAGCTTTGATCAGGATGGTTTTAGCTTCTTCATTTCATAAACTTCACAAAGTGGTCATATTTTAACCTAAAATGGTCTTAAAACAAGGCAATGTTATTTCAAAGAAATAATGTATTATGAACATGTTCTGTTGATCCAATTCAGCAGCAGAGTAACTTATTTATGAAAAGCAATTATTTAGATGAAAGGAAAGATCTTTAAGGGGAAATAAATAGCTAAATTTGGCAACTCCTGATTTTGGATGGCACTGATAGAATCCACTGTCAGGAAGCCCTTGATACCAAACCAAAATCCCTTCCAGGGATTGCTATGCACCCCATTTAGTACACACGAATATTATGGGTGCCATAGGTCATCAGCTGTTAGTCACATTGAGCATTCCCTTCCATTTTACATAGGAAAGTTCTATAATGAGTGTGCAAATCCACAACCAAACCACTAAATACTGAACCCCCCCGCCCCCCAAAGCCAAATGTGAACCTGAAATTGCAGCTCATTTGAATCATTCTTCGGTGTACAGGGGAAGACCACCCATGGCCACACTTGATGCATTAGCCCTACATCTTTCACCAGCTGTAGCTTCAAATCATACTCTAGCATCAGCTCCTCAAGATAAGAAACACGCTTCGGATGTGATTAATAAAAATCAGAGAGATAAACAGTCAAGTGCAGTTCTCAGTTTCAACAGATATTTGAGACTATCCAAAAAAAAAAAAAAAAAAAAAGCTTGCATTCCAAACAAAATTTCCAAATGACAAGGTAGCATTCACCCCCAAAACTGACAAACAGTTCCAGGTGCATCCCCAAACTCACAACCACCCCACAAAGCCCACATGGCTTTTACGAAAGTTCTACAGACACAAGACACTAGAAATTTAGTATTATCAGGCTAACGTACCTGAACTCTCTTCCCTCACTATAACGCCTGGTTGATGTGGCACGCTGGGTTGCGGTCTCCAAAAGCAGCTTCTGAGTAAGCCTGCTGGACGGGGCTGAATCTCTGCTGGTTTCCTCTTCAGTGTCCTGGTCACACTTCCACTCCTCGTCCTCATTAAGAGTAGGCAAATATCCAGGTAGTCCTTTACCTGTCCCAGACCCTGAGCTCTGATCACTATAAATTTTAGGACTTTCCCCACCTGTCCTTGTATATTCCAAATAAATATCTGATTTAAGGAACAAAGGGTAGGTATTATCTTCTATCATGCACTGAATCTCAGTTTGGGCCTGGTCAAACATGTCAGGATCAATTTGCAGTTTCATGACACAATCTTTTATGAAGCTTTTTGTGGCTGGTTTGATTTGCTGGGACACTATCCCATTACTGTCAAGAATGTATTTTTTGTAAATAGCTTTAGCCAATTTGAGCCTTTTTTCCTCATTGGAGACGCAGGGCTCCAGCTTCCTGAAGCCACTGCAAGCAAACCAGAAGTCCAGCAAATCTGCACAGTCCTCCTGCTTCAGGAAAGTCCTGAACAGATTTATCCCATCTTGATCATCCAACAAGGAGTGCAACGACTCAGCCCATTTCAAGTAGGGTGGAGTTGGAGAAGCACTCCCTTCAGGTTCATACCCCAAATCCAGATCAGAGCGCCTCGGCGTTGCTGTGGAAGTCTCATTTTTAATCACATCACTTTTACTAGAGTAGAAGCAGTGGCTGATTGGCCTTGGATCTGTAGAAATGAGCTCCCCCTCCTCACCAGGGACTGGTGGTCTTGGAGCATCTTCGGTGAAGCTTCCCCCAAGATCCAAAGGGAAGCCTTTCCCCTGGACGTTCATTTTTATGATGCCTGCTTGCACAGGAGCAATGAGGGAACAGGCTTAGTCTCAAAATACCAGTATCAGCAGTTCCAGAGTGAATGTGTTGATCCTGCTGAAACAAATGAGAACAAAATTAATATTGCAGATAAAAATTTTAACAGATATGATTTTTTTAGCGTACTCCAGGACTTTTAAATTTCCTATTACTGTGGTGTCTAAATTTAGAACATATCGATGGCCAATCTTAAAAGAGGATTTATACAAGATCTTAAATAGGGGATTTACTTGAATTTTTAACATGTGTATCTGTAGACCAGACTTAAGTAATTAAATATATAAGATTTTTACATAGCTAAACACCAGGTAAATTCACATCTTCTTAATAATTTTGGAATCTCTTTCAAGGCATATGAAAATATTCTGAAAAAACTTCCAATTTGCATAAAAATCAAGATTATTACTTAATCAAACATGGATAACTTTCAGTGCAATCAACTGTCATTACATACTATGGAATTCCCCTCCAATCTTTAGACATTTTGACATTGCCTTTAACACTTCTAATAGACAAGCATTTTGAGCATTATTGAGTAAATTAATAATATCTTTTAGTGAAATTAAAAATCATAATGTACAGATAATCATAATACATTGTCAATCCCAGAACATTTTGCATTATTTCTCATTATCACTGTTGCGATAAATGAGCATAATGTAAAAATGGTGTGTACTGTGTAGCACTACTAAATATTCCATTCTACTTCATGGAATGGAGCGTATTTATTGAAGTTTCATGTAAGCTAACTGATGTTATTTGCTGCTAGTCACATTTCTAGTCACCACCAGACAATGAGAAATACTCAAACATAATATATTGAAAAATAATTTGACTCAAAATGGTGCAGCAGGTATTTGTTTGTGGAAGCAGGAGTGGAGATGTACAGCCTCCGCTACCTACTTTTGTACTAAGTCAGTACAACTTAAATTCTTTAAAAACCCTAACAAAAGTCTTGTGTTACAAAATAATACTGGTGAGCTCAAAACCCTGAATGCTATAAAGCTGCAGCTGTTAACAAATCACTTCTTTAAATGAACTGACTCAACTGCATGTGAAAATATACCAAGGGAAAATAATTATGAAATAAAAGCCTCTCTCACAAATCTCATCCTATACAAATGAATACATCTTTCAAACGACTTTCCCACTCCTGCTGCTCTCAACTGAGCTGAAGAAATAGAGATAGAAGGTACCCTTACTGTTCTTAAAGACACCCAACAGATTGTGTCATCACAAAACAAAATGAAGTGGGAAACAATCCGTCAAATTGATTTTAATTCCTAGATAACTGTGTTTTTCAGCTGTTTGTCTGTGAGCATGACACCAAGAGAAACTGTTACTCATTAGGACTACTCTGCCAAAACACACACACACACACACACACACACACACACACCATTCAGTTGCTAGTCTGAGGTTTGCCTTAGCACCTGTAATTTAGTATATTATTATTTCATGCTGTGCCCTGTTTACAGTAGGTTTCTCATCCATCACTAGGACAATGAGGTCATGGAATTCATTTGATCTTCACAATAAAGACCCTAAAGTTCCCAGCACCTAAATATCCTACATAATGTTTCAACCTTTCCACCGAGTTGACTCTCCCACTCGGAGACGGACACACGAGCCATTTTGCTCAGGGTTGCAAGAAAGGCTCCATTTCTCACTCCCGAAGGGGCCCTACGCGTGTCAGCTCTGGGGAAAGCTCGCAGGCACCGCCGTAAGTCGCCGGGTGCGGGGTGCCGGTACGTGGGCTCTACAGGCGAAGGCCCCCATCCCGGCGCTCCGCGCGGGGACGCGCTGCCCAGGCGAGGATCGAGGCCTTGGTGCCCAGACCGTAGGTTTCACGCCGGGCTCTCTGCGAGGCGCCGGACAATCAGCGCCCCGCGCTGCCGAAGGGCCCGGCCGTGCCTCCGGCGGGGCGCTGCGGGCTGCGGCGGTGACAGGGCGGGCGGGACGCGGGCCCGGGACCCCGCGGACCGAGCCCGGCCCCCGCGCGCCTCCGCCCGCCGGGCCGGGG
>ML675626.1:4760262-4807188 GCA_007922155.1 Mesoclemmys tuberculata
GCGGCCGGGGGCCGCAGGCGGCGGCGAAGCAGCGCAAGGCCGGCGGCCCGGGGCCCCCATGGCCGCAGCCGCTCGCTCGGTCTGGCGGCGACACGGAGAGCAGCGAGCCCGCACGGCTCAGCCCAGCCGCGGCTCCAGCAGCCCAGCCGGGAACCACCGGCTCCGCCGCGCCCCCCGCGCCTCCGCCCGGTACTGCGGGCCGCGCCGCGCCGCGCCGGGGAGGGAGCCCGGCCACCGGGGCCGGGGCTCAGGCGGGCCCGAGCCAGGGGGCGCAGGAGGGCCGGGGAGAGGCGACGTGCGCTCCCCCCGCTAGCTACAGCGTCCGCCGGCCCCCGCGCGCTGCCCTGCCTTCCACGGCGCGCGGCCGCCCCGAGCTCCTCTCCAGCGCTGGCGGCACAAGGCTGCAGAGGCCAGCTCCGTTTCCCGGGTCATTTTAAAAGAGGGCCCTGTGCAAGAAGAAAGCCGCGCAAAGCTGCCTGCTCCTCTTGGAAATGTGGTCCTGGGCCGGCTGACTTTTGGGGGCGTCTTCTAAGATAGATAAACAGCCTCGCTCGGACAACATCACAGCCACAAGCCACTTGACAATGTACATACAAAGAGCTTGTCCCCTTATTCATTGTAATCTAACCAATCTCCAGTAAGAAGAGCCGTCAGACCTCAGCTCCATCAAGGTCTCCCCATTTCCCATGCTCCAAGGGCAGTTACCTCTGCAGCAGGTGCAAGCTCCCTGTTCCTAATAAGGAACGGCCTCCCTCCTCCAGCACTAGGCCCACTGAGTAAGAAGGGACATTGAAGGTCACTTCATCAGAGCCCCATCAGAGCTGTTTGTACCTTTGCTCCAACAGCAAACATCCCTTTGCTGCACCTCTGTGGTTTGCCAGGGGAAAGCCCTTGTCTACAGGGCCAAATTAAGACACAGGAACAAAAGGCCAATGCCTCAGGCCTTAGCTCTTGGAATCGTGATTACATCAAACTCTCAGTTTCTATAAACACAAAAAGGTAACTTCTAGCCCTGCTGGCTGGGAAGAATAGTCTGAAAACGGGACACAAGCGTAACTGATGTCGTGTTACCTGCCTGAGGCTGCTGCCATAGATCTGGAGAGGAAGAACTGCTCCATGCAGCATGTTATCTCTGAGCCCCACTGCTCTGAGGAGGTTGGCCCACCCACCTCAGGTGCTGGGACAAGAGCGGAGGAATCCCTGCTGCCACCTCTGCTGCTCCCAAAGGGAAGGGGAACCTTCTAGGCAGGGAGGCCCTGTCTCTCTGGAGGGTGCTGTGGGACCCCGTCACTACAACTCCAAAAAGGGAGACAGAGCCATAGGGGCCTCAGGTGGTGCTGTTCCTAACGCCCAGATTGCCTTCGCCCAGCCTGTCTAGGGGACTTAAGTAGAGTCACCAACTTTACTGGATGGAAATATGGGAAAACCACATGAAAAATAAGGAGCAACACTTTATTTTAAGAGGCATTTTAGGAAAACACCATTTCCCTTAGCATATATATTTTTCTCTCGTGTACATTTCTACTGCCCTCAAGTATACCATGCAATTATCATAACGTCAATGTCATGTGTACAATGGTACTCACTGGTTTCAATACATTTCAGCACATTTTAAAATAAAGGACGAGTGGTCACCCTAGAGCTGAGGAAGTCAGTTGGGTTGAGATTCAGCTGTTGGGCTTCAAAATGAGAAAGGAAGGGGCTGGAGGTTTGACTGGAGTGGATAGTGGGTGAGATCCCATGCCCCACAGCAAAACCAGTTCTATGGCCCCACTGGACAACCTGGCTCTTAATTCCATCACTCTAACCCCAACCATAACTGTCTTTTCTTTGCCTTTTATTGATGGTTGTTCCTTCAAACTAAACTATCATAAAACTAAAAAAAAAAAAAAAAGCTTTTGGAAATGGGTTTAGGAGCCTGGGGAACGGGGGTGGACCATGGAACGGGGGTGCCAGCTACACACTGGGACTGGAGGGGCTGGATTCAGCCAGGGAGATGGGGACTAGTTAGGGGCAGGAGTCAGGCAGTCATCCAAGAGCACCACTAAGCCCAGATCTAGCGCTGCCGCAATCCACGTTATCCATGCCTCCCTCAGGAGTGCTGCTATGAAGGCAGACAGGAAAGGAAGCTGCCCTGTAAGGAGGCATAGGAGACAACAGGGCCTTGCAAGAGCTACACCAGACCTAATACATTCAAAAATGTGAATAACTGTCACCACTGATGCCTATAGAGTGATATTAATAAGCAAAATTAGTTGTACAGTCCTTTCGGGAGCACCCGTCTCTCCGCAAAACAACATCGGCACCAAAGGTAGGGCAAGACATACTGCATGCCTTCCCTCCTCATCGCCATGACCTGCTTTCTCCAGCTGCTGCTCCCAGGTGGGTGAGAATTCTCATACAGCCCCTTAGCACCCAGCCCCCTGTGCAATGCCCTACTTAACATACGGAGAGCACAGGGAAATGAAGCAACCAGGAGCTCTGACTGGCCCAGAGGGCAGGTGGGTTCTGTTCCCCTACTGAAAGGGGTGCAAGTGACTCAGCTGAAATGATGACTTGACTGGGTGACTCAAATCCCAAGGGCAGAATAGTCTGTCCTTTTTCTCACCTTTATTCTGAGCGGAGTAACCCCAGTCTGGAATAATCCCTTGGATTATAATCCCCTGGCCAGAACAGTGCCAAGGAAAGGCTCACTCTTCAGAGACTTCTCTATGTTATCTGCACCCCTTCATCCACTAGGAAAGGATGTCTTATCAGTTAAGAAACTGAAACTCTAGTGATTCCCAAAGTTAGTACTCCTTCACTAGGCAACAGGATTTAATGCCCTGTATTTGCTTGAAAAATATTCCAGGCCTAACATTTGTGTCAGTGGGTGAAGGGGTGTAGATACTTGCCATAGAAGTCACTCTTTTCAGGTCAAACAGCAAGAACTGGTTAAAAAACCACAGTATTATCTCTGGTTTTCCGGCTCAGATGAAATAAATTCTGCAGCCAGAGTTAACATGCGAACTCACCAAGAGGCGGCGATATAGGGACTGCAATGTGAAAAACAATATGCATGATTAACTCTGAGAAAGGCATGATGGGAATCATGTCCTACCTAGATATAGACTGCTTTTTAAAAAAATTATTTGTTAAAAATATGTTATCACAGTTAAATCCGTAATGTGTCCAGGTTCTGGAAGACTTCTGCACCACATTCCACAAAAGCACAGAAAGGGAGCTCTGTGCCCTTCACTCATGCGTGGGGGCACGGTTGGGTGACCACCTTTTCAAAAGGCCAAAGTGGGACACATTCAGGAGCCCTGCCCATTCTTGACTCCACCCTTCCCTCCCAAGTGCTCACTCCCTGGTGAAGCCAAAAGCCGGAGCCAGGCAATAGTAAAAACTGCCCAGAGATACAGGGCTGCTGTTGGGAGCCCCAGACCCTCCACCTGCCCTGGATGGAGGGCCAAGGTACCTGAGAGCAGCCCCCAGCCCAGCCAGTGTCCCAGCTCCCTGGGGTGTGCCATCCAGGGCAGGTGGAGGGTCCATGGCTCCCCACAGTGGCCTGGGCTCCCTGGATGGCTCTTACCATGATCCAGCTCTGGCTTCTGGCCCGGCCAGGGGGCAAGGCCTCAAAAAAAAAGAGAAACGGGGCAGAGCCTCATGGTGAGGGGGGGCTAAGGCTCACCTCCGTCCCACCTTTCCCCCCACACACACACCAGGAAGAGGCTGGTGCCACCTCTCAGCCAGGGGCAGGTGTGGAGCAGCACTGCAGGAAATCTGGGAAAATGCTGTCCTGAACTCAGTCAGCCTGGGACTGGGACCTAAATGCTGCATTTCGGGACTGTCCCGTGCAATTTGGGATGGCTGGTCACCCTACTGGCAGGGTGTGTCTTAGTTCAAGTCTCTGCTAGTTACCATGCGCTCCTGGCTAAATAAAGCTTTTCCTGTTTAAAATGTGTCCTGTCCTGCCTCAGCAAACCAGCGGTCTGAGCATGTTCCAGTGTCGCCAACCCCAAAAGTTAAAAAATCATGTGACAGCTCCCCCAAAATTAAGAGTGGCTAAGAAACACAGCTTTTATGTGTAGGGTCTGTTTTCTCATTTCTGAACTCCCAAGAGGAATCAGCCCTTTGTGTGCATGCACACGTGTGTGCCGCTGACTGCACAGGTATATGTATGCGTACACATAAGTGTGTATGCAGGTGCATAAATGAGCTTGTGGGTGTGCAAGCACATTTCAGAGAATGTAAACTGAAATATACCAAAAACACACATGGCAGGCTCCTCTTCTGTCATCTTTCACTGGCAGGAATGGCCTTTCTTGAGCAGGTACCCTAGACCTTTCCTTGCTCCTTTCCAGGGACTTTCAAAAGCTCTTTCCCCTGAGTACTACCCCCCACCCCGCCTTGCTCTTTCCCCACAGATGTTTCCCCTTCTCCAGCTTGCTCCCCACCAGACCACTGGCCCTACCCAATTCCCTCTCTGACCCCCACGTCAAGCCTTGTAGCTATTGTCTTTTCCACCAATGGGCTCAGTTCCCTACCCTCCACTCTCCATCCTCTGGACAGTGTGCCTGGTCCCTGCCCAGCTGCCTCCCAGGACAGTGCCCGTTTCCTCTCCTGCCTCTCTTTTTAGGAGGCAGAGGGATGGGAGCATAGAAATGCAAAATTTAGGACTACTGCCTGTGCACCATTTCATGCAAATTACATAATTAGCTAATCTGCAAGTAACAATGCAATTATCAATCCCAGGCAAAAAACCTGAAAATCTAATATGGGACTAAATGTATAAAGAAATAGAGGATAGGAAAATAATTAATGCCAGTCAGCATGGCTTTATGGAAAGTCTACCACCTCTGATTTAATTCTTGGATGAGATATTACAGGTCTGGTTGATAAAGGTAACTGCACTGATATAAACAACTTAGACTTCTGTAAGATTAGTACCACATGACATTCTATTTAAAAATATATACAATATCAGTAAGCGTATGTTAAAGTGATTAAGAACTGGCGGCTAACTGACAGAGCTCAAAAACAGTTGTGAAAGGTGAATCATCATGAAATGTGGGTATTGATGAGGGGTTGGACAGGCGTGTCAGTCCTAGACCTGATGCTATTCCACCTTTTCATCTATGATCTGGAAATAAATATGAAATCACTGCTGATAAAATATGCAGATGACACAAAGATGGGTGGAGAGGAAAATAATTATGAGGATCTGGAGCGATCTGGATCACATTTTAAAATGTAGTTAAAAAATTGCAGAGGGCTGGAGAAAATACTTTACAGTGAGAGACTTACAATTTGTTGAGCTTGTCAACAAGAAGATTGAAAGGGGATTTGATTAAAGTGTATAAGTACCTTTGTGGGGAGATGGGATAGGGTGCGTACACCACAAAGGCCCTGAAGGGGTTAACGTGGGACTGAGAGGCCAATTAACATACCTGGCAGCACCTGCAAGAGAGAAAGCCAGACTTAATCAATAATGAGGCCCTGGGGTGATTATAGAGCCTGGAAGTTTGCAGCATAAGGGGGCTGGGGTATTTTCTGATCTCCAAGTGATGTCAATCTGGAAACTGAAGAAGAGTCTATTATAGAGAGAGAATGGGTACAAAGAGGGGAGAGAAAAGAGCAAAAGCAGATGATGATATTGGCAAAAAAACAAAGCTGAGAAAGGAAATAAACCAAAATGTTGTAACTGTCAGATCTCTAGCCAAAGAAATAAAATAAGGTGATGTTAATCCTGTGAAAGTAGCTGACTGGATTTTTTTTATTTTTAAAGCAGAATACAGTCAAAGCCAGTATGTTGCAACATGGGGATCCTTTAGTTGAATGTAAAAACAAAGAGCAGAATGATAAACTTCTACTGAAGTATTTGACTGAAGCATGGGGGTAATTATGGAGTGCCATTAGAACTGCTCAAAGATGAGGGAACAAAAAGCATAGGAGGCGATAAAGGGTTAGTAAATCAGTGACTAATTAGGAAGTGGGGAAGAGAAAGCAAGCCATCAACAACAGTACTGCTTACATTTAAAAGGAGGGACTTTGGCTGAGAAAATTACCCTGTCTTTAGAACTAAGCCATATATTGCCTCCTCCCCTCTGGTGTTGTAAGTGCCAGTGTTATGGGCACATAGCAGCCATTTGTAAAAGGAAAACGAGATGCAGTAAATGTGGGGGAGAGCATTTCTGTGAAAATTTGATAGAAAGGGATAGAGATCAAATGTAGTAACTGCAGTGGTAATATAGTGGTAATATAGAGGGTGTACTGCAGCAAGGCAAGCTAAAGAGATACAGAAGATAAAAAATTGTTAACATATATTATGTGGAAGCTGTAAGGAGTCTCTAAAAGTGTCAGGTGGAGAAGGAAAAGAAAAATCAGCACAGAAAAAAGAGGAACTGTGGACAAAGCCTCACTATAAAAATACGATAAACACTGCAAAAGGATGATCTGCTAGTAGTAAAAAAAAGAAATGTTTATTGATAGAAAAGTTTTATGATAGAAGTGATAAATTGCACATCACAAACAGGAGGGGAAAGTCAACAAATGTGAAAATTATAGCAAGGACAGACGAAAATACTTGTACGTTAGCAATCTGTCAAAGGACTGTATTCATGTGATACTGAGTGAGGTTAATGGCAAAATACGACTAGTGTGGGAACTGCAATCTTTTGTTGGAGTGTTCACAGTTTGATAGCACATGGTCAAGAGCTATATCCTGGAAACGAAAACTAAACCAAATGTCAGATGGAATCATGAAACATGGCTGGTTGAAAAATTTTCAAATTTGAGGATGTTACCTTTAGGCAAGACCAAAAACTAGGAGGAGGAGGAGGTGGTGTTTGTACTTTCACAAGGGAAAGATTAAACTACATAGCAGTAGAGAATGAAGTAGTAAGCCCTATGTCAGTGATAAAAGCAGATTTTTTCTGTGCATCCTCCTCCAGAGGGATTTGGTTTAACTTGTGTTAAACCAAAAGTATTGAGATATTTGGCTTTGCTCAGTATATCCAGCATATCATCAATTCTAGGCATAGGGTACACATCTGGTACTGTAACAGCATTAAGTTTTATATAGTCAACACAAAACTTTATGGTGTTGTCTTTTTTAGGGACCAAGACCACAAGTGATGCCCAGGAGCTTTCAGATTCCTTAATCACTCCCAGATCCAATATATTGCGCATCTCTGTACGAAATTGCTGTTGCACCTCACCGATGGCTCTGGAAGGCCTGGAAAGACGGGTCATTGTATCCCTTTTGTAAGGATTTTATGAGTTAGCATGTATGTCTTTCCTAGCTTGTTGGAAAACACCTCACTGCATCCTTGCAGCACTGAGAACACTTCTCCCCTTTCAACTGGTGTTAACTCACTGCAGATCTCAATGCTTTCCAGGGTTGAAATACCTTGGCAGTCAGCCATCAATTGATGAGGTGGTGTCCTCAGTTTTCCCTTCCAGACAAGAGATCATGTTCACAATGGCCTCCCTGTCATGGTAGGCTTTAAGTCGGTTTACATGTACCAGCTGTGGGAAGCATCTTCATAGGGCTCCTTAACCAGATATGAGTCCTCATTTGCTATTTCTATTACCTCAAAGAGTCCCTCCCAAGAGTTTTTCATCTTATACTTTTTCCCAGGGCTTAATACCATTACCAAATCTCCTATTTCAAAAGTGTGCTTACAAGTATCTTGTCACAGCACACCTTTTGTCTGGATTGACTGTCTTGGAGATTGGTTTGAACAGTTCCCAACATGTCTTTTAACTCTTTTTTGAACCTCTGTACATATTCAGTCACCGGTTCTTCTTTTACCTCATTGTTCCCCTCCCATAAAACCTTTAATGAGATCAAGGGGCCCCCTTACTTTTCTCCCATATAAAAGATCAAATGGGGAAAACCCTGTGGATTCTTGAGGTGTCTCCCTGTAAGCGCACAACAGAAATGGCAATAACTCATTGCAATGTTGGCCCCTTTTCTTAGTGCATCCCAGCATGGATTTTAGGGTCCCATTGAACCTTTCCATTAAGCCACTGGTCTGTGGGCGACAGGGGGCAATTTTAATTTGTTTCACTCCACACAACTTCCACAGCTCATCGAATAGCTGTGACATGAAATTTGACCCCTGATCACAAAAAATTTCTGTAGGGAATCCCACTCTGCTGAATATAGTGAGAAGGGCTCTTGCCACAGTCTCAACTTCAATATTAGACAGAGCGACAGCTTCAGATTACCTAGTGGCAAAATCCACCACCACTAAGATATACTTGTTCCCCCTCCAAATGGGACATTGCATAGGACCAACAATGTCCATTGTTTCCCGTAGGAATGCCTCTTGTATCACAGAAAAGGGGCACAG
The DNA here is from genome assembly GCA_007922155.1 of Mesoclemmys tuberculata. Taxonomy (NCBI): domain Eukaryota; kingdom Metazoa; phylum Chordata; order Testudines; family Chelidae; genus Mesoclemmys; species Mesoclemmys tuberculata. The sequence goes on from ML675626.1 coordinate 4,768,605, forward strand.
GGGAGCTTTCTGGGATCCTACAGGTCTTTTCTTCCCCTGACACACTTGTAATACTCTCTTACATCATTCTATATTCCTGGCCAGTAGAAATTCCTCTTTAGCCTGTCTTAAGTTCTCTGTACCTCCAAGTGACCAGCAAAAGGACCATCATGTGCTAACAGAATTAATTCCCTAAGGTACTGGCTGGGTACAACCAGCTGCTTATAGGGCTGCCCAGGGCCTTTGTTCTTTCCCACAGAAGCCTCTCTATACAACTTCTCACCTTCTTCAAAAAAACTTCCCCCCATTTTCCTTTCCTGGAATTCCCTCCAGAACACATTTCCTTATGCTCTCTAAAGCGGGGTCTGTGTTTTGCTCAGCTGCAAAACTCTGACAGCTAACAACGGGGACAGTGTCCTCAGTTACAAATAATACTTCCCCAGCCCCTTTCCCAAGGGTATGCTGTCTTTCTCTGATGTGGAGCTTGTCCCAGCACCTCCCCTATCTGAAAGTAGGCTGCTACTTTCTGCTGCAGAGGAATCAGAGATTTTCTCCATTCCCCTCAGCAGTTCCAGGGACTTCAATCCAAGGACCCAACACAATATTCCTTCTTTTATCACACTAAGACACTTAGCCTTGCGGAAAGAAATCATTCCCAACTAATATGTTGGCCAGGATGCCTGCCATTACCACCACAATCAAAACACTTTCCAAATCTTCCCATGGCACATTAATTCTAGCTAGTGGCATAGGGAATCTGGTTCCACCCAACCCCACAACCTCTGCCATTTGGCCATGTAGTATGCTGGGATCCAGGATTCTGCTTGATCAGAGAAAGCTGTGCTCCTCCTGTGTCCTTCCACCCCAGACATACTCTACCACTAACTTTGACAACCTTAATGTTTTCCATGTCTGGCTACTGGGGCCAGTCCACATGAAACTCACCAGGTAAGTCAAGGGTGTTCCTGCCTGAGGCATCTCTTGGGCTCCTGTGCTGAGGGCAGCCATACTAACATGGGCTATAGGGGGCCTACTTTCCTTCAGCTTGAGGCAGGTATTCTTCAGGTGTGCAGTGGAGTTACAGTGGTAGCATCATCTGGGCTCTTCTGTTTTTACTGGAGGTTTGGGATGTGGGCTGCTACTAGGGGAGTGACATCGGGGAGACAAGTGCTTGATCTCCTAGCCACCCTCCTTTTTTTCAGGGGTAAAACGGGAACCCTGCTTCCTACCAGGTTTAAACCCCCTTTCTGTGGGAGGCCATCTCATCCATAGTTTTCACATTTTTGTCCCATCCAAACTGTTTCACATTATCTTTACATATGCTTAGGAAACGGTCCTGAGTAACAAGGTCAAACATTTCTTTAAAAATTGCAACTCCTTTTCCCCTTACCCATTTTCCCATCAAATTTTTCATCTTGTTTCCTGTGAAAGCTCTGTCTGAAAGCAACACCTCAGAACCCTGTATACACCACTGTCATATAATTATATGTTCTGTACAAAATATGCCTTGTGAGGTATCATTTTAAAAGTCTTAATCTGCTAAATATTAATAGGCTAGTAAGTTGTATGTGCTATCACTGTATGTGCAGTTATGTAATATTGTTCTATATGCTACTAGAACATGTTGTGAGGTGGGAAACTCCCACAAACAGCCTTTCAGGCACAACAGTGAAGTGGCCAGACAGCCTTAATGGCTTGCTATTATCTCAAAGAGGGTATACAATGGCAACTTCACAGAGGGAAGCACATAGGCAATGAATACTCCTTGACCAATGAGGGTGGCAACCCCAGGTCACAAGTCTATAAAAGAAGGGGAGTAACATCTCACTTGGTTTCACTCCCCCACAGCCCAACACCTGAAGGAACGTCTGGAAAACAAAAGGACTTTAAAGGGGAGAAGGGAGTCCCAGACAGTCCCCACTCCCCGCCTGCATTTAAGAAACTGCTTGTACCAGCTAATAAGGGTGAGATATTGCTAATCCCAAATCTGTTCAGTAATACAGAATTTACTCTTCAAATTTATTATTTCTTTGGTAACTATCTCTGGTCTCTTTACACTTACCACTTATAATCACTTAAAATCTATTCTTCTGTAGTTAATAAATCTGTTTTATAATTTTACCTGAAACAGTGTATCTTAAATTGAAGTGTTTAGAATATCATAACTCAATTAACAAAAGCTGGTGTATGCCTTCCCTACATTGAGGGGGGAATGGACTAATTAATAAGCTTGAACTGTACAGATCTCTGTTCAGTGTAAGAGGGTGTACTCCTGTAGGGTTAGACTTGGAGAGCTAGACTGAACTGGCTAATGACTGCATCCATGTTTGGTCAGGGAAGGCATTCCTGGTAACTCAGTTGGTGTGTGGCTCCACCTGCTGTCGTGTTGGGTGATAACAGGGTGTGGAGGGGCTGGCTGTTCATCACCAGCAGAACATGGTGGGGTGCCCACCTCATACTGGATAGTTAAGAGTGGCCAGCAATTTCATGGCTTCCAAGATGCACCCCGAGGGTTGCACTCCATGACAACACCTGAGCAACAGGGTCAAACGTTTCTTCAAAGCTTGCAACCCCTTTTTCCCTCATCTATTTTCCCATCAAATCTTTCATCTTGTTCACATATTCCCCATTACTCAGACCAGAACCCCACTTAAGTTTCCTAAATGTCATTCTATATGTTTCAGGGGTAATCTGAAATCATTTCAAAACTGTTTCTTTGAATTTACAATAATCTAAAGCATCCTGAGTTGGCATTTCATTGAATATATTCACAGCTTCACCAGTTAACTTTGCTACCAACTTAGGGATTCTCTTGTCATCAGGAATCTCAGGAATCACACACAGACTCTCAACAGTAGTGAAATATTCTGCCAAATCATCTGTCTCGTATGCAGGACACAATTGTTCCCATTTGTGGATTTTTGGAGAGGTGGGAATCAGTGGAGTGGGAGGGTTTCGGTTCTGCTTTTCTATCAAGTCCAATTGGTGTCACAGCTCTGTTTCCCTCTCCTCCATGACTAATTTTTGGGCTTCAGCTTCCTTGGCTTTCAGCTCTAGGGTTCACTGATGCTCTCTTTTTCTGCCGCCTGCAGCATGAACAGCTCCAATTTTGCAGTTGCATCACTCTCGCTCATCTTTCTGCTTTTCTGTCCCTATTTCCCTTTCCCAAAATAAGCAAACAGAAAATAACAAACAAGTGACCTTCTCTTTGACTGTTCTCAGCCACCACACTTAAAGTCTCACTTACAATCTCTACCTCAGTGAATGAAATGCAAATCTCACTCAGAACAACCAGCTGTGCATTTCACCTAACTCGCTGCACCACTGTGATGGAGTCCTCAGTGCGCAACCTGGACTGTGGGACCGTTGAAGCCTCTGTTCCACCAACCTGGGCTGCTTCTCACACTGTGATGCTGTTGGCAAGCTACAAACCTCTGGCAGGCACTGAACTCACACAGCCATCCCCAGGAAGGGACTCGCCCAACTGAGTTACATGAATGATCTCCCAGCCACTCATGAACCAGCAACAGAGGCTCCAGGCAATTTCCCCCAGCTCCCCAGTCTTGCAGCCGAGAACTGTACCATCTTGCACTGGTCAGAAGCCTGACCACTGTAAGTTCATTAAGTTCACCACTCCCTCAATGTGGAGTAGACACACACTGGCCTTTGAAACTGAGCTGAGATTTTCCAAGCACTTCAACCAAAATACACTGGTTTTAGGGACAATATAAAACAGGTTTATGAACTACAGAAAGATTGATTTTAAGTGATTACAAGTACCAAGTGTAGAGATCAAAGTTGGTTACTTAAGAAATAAAAATAAATTTGAAGGCTAAGCTCTACAAACTAAGCAGGATTTGAATCAAGCAGTGTCTCACCCTGAGAGATGGTACAAGCAAGTTTCTGTTTCTCAATACATAGGCTGGACCCTTTTTCCTGTCTGGGACCAAACTCCCTCAGTTCAAAGTCTCTGTCTTCCAGATTTTCCTCCAGGTGCTGAGATAGCAGAGGAGAGAGGCCAAGTGATGATGTCACTTTCTCTCTTTTTATATTTCTTCCCATTTGCTGGAAAGAGCCTGGCTGTGACATGGGGATTAGGCACTCCCACAGGTCAAGCAGTCTCCATTGTCGACGTGTTCTCTCTGAGAAGTCTCTGGGATGGCCTTTGGAAGCGTGGACTGGATTCCCTTTAATGGGCCATTTTAAAATGATATCTCACAAGGCATGCTTTGTTCAAAACATACCGTAATTGTATGACAGTGGTGAATGTGGGGATTCCAGCGTGCCACTCTCAGGTACGGAGTGCCACAGAAATATATAAGGCAGAAGGAATGGGAAGTGATTATTTCCCTATACCTATTACTTTTCAAGAGCAAGATAAGGTTGAAGGTAAAGGACAATTACCCATCTAGAATTTTAAGAAAGCTACCTGGGAGCTCTGTACAAGTGTACTGAATTTGTGGAAGAAAACTGTGTGATTGATGGCACAGAGAAGTTCCAAGACAATGTACTAAAGGGATTAATAGCAGCAGCTTCATTAGCCGTACATAAGGGCAGGTCTAAGTTAAAAAGCTGCATCGGGGCAGCTGCACATGTGCCACCACTGCAGGAGAAGCTCTCCCGTCGATTCAGAACTGTCTACACGGGAGATTAGGTCACTGTAACTACATCACTCGCGGGTGTGACATAGTTATACCGATATAGGTGTGTAGTGTAGATCTGAACTAAGATCCTGAAGTACCCCAAAATTAAAAACGCACTTCCATGGTGGAATGAGGAGTGCAAAATGGAAATTAAAGAAAAGAACAGACCCCCCTCACTCCCTGGGGCAGCTGGGGTGGGGCGGTGCCGGGACCCCTCCTGCCCTGCGTGGATGGGGAGGCGTAAGGCCTGGGGAGGGTGCAAATGCAGACTTGGCACCCAGGTGCTGGAGATTCTCCATATGCCACTGGCTGGGGGCATGGAGAAGGCAGAAACTCCTGGCTCTCTTCTTTCTCCTCGCCGTTGCTGCTCTCCCCTCCCCAGGGCAGTGCTATGTGTGGCCATGCAGGTAGCAGCTGTCTCTGCTGCCTCCATGGTCATGTCCCCACCCAGGCAGCAGCTGTAGGAGCCTGCCCTGAAGCACCCTCTGCTGACAGCAGCCAGAACTGCAGGACAACGCCAACAGCATCTAGTGACTAAACCAGAACTGCAGTGTCCCCTAGGAGCCCTGAGCTGCCAGGAACCGCTCTTGAGATCGCCAGAGGCCCAGGAGGTGCCGCCCTATTGTGGGACTTGTGAGAGATGCCAATGGTGAGGCGGAGCTGCTGGCATTCACTCAAGAGTAACTTGCTGCAGTTTTCCACCTACCATTTGCCTTGCAGAGCCAGAATAGTGCAGAATGGTTTGGTGAGGCTCAGGAAGTGATGCCTGTGGACAGTATGAGTGGTGCATGGGGTGGCAGAGCACATGTTCATAGCTGCCAGCTCCTTACAGCTTAAAAGGTGACATTTTCCATTGGTGTCAAGACATCACTAATTCCCCTGCCCCACAGCTCCTCCGGGCAGTGAGATCAGGTATAGGTAGAGGCAGGAACTTATGGCTTGCACCCCAGAGAAGCTGGAGGGAGCCAGGGAGCGTGAGGCTGTATTAGTGCATAAGGCCTTTTGTTCACACTTACCATCAAAATTCTGCCACTCAGGTTCCTTTAAGGGGCCTTTGCCCAGGTCTGTTTTGTGTTCCTAGTCTCCCTGCAAGTGCATGCCACTTCCCACACCCCCACATTAGCTCATACAAATGGCACCTGGCCTCCCCTGCTTCTGATAAGGAGTCCTGTTTGTGCGGTGGCTAGAAAACACAGTGCTTCCTATCTGACCGCACACTTGCTCTAGGCTGAATCCTCTCCAAAGCCAGGAGCCGCAGTGTGCTGAAGTGCACACTTGCAATGCTTTCTTTGCACCAAAATGTTTGCCAAAGCATTTGCAGCTGCAGTTTCTTTTTCAGCTAAACCAGCCATATTTTGCTGGGTTTCTGAAAAGCCAACACAGCTCACCTACCCCACAAACCGTCTCCAGCTGCAAACACACCTGCTGACAACATGTTTCTTGGCAAAAACCAGTATGCCCCTTTCTGTGTGTGCAGGAAAGGAGATGAAAGGACCAGAGGAATCAATCATTTTCAAACCACCCAAAGTCCAGAGATTTCTCACTACTGTATTGCTTCCCTTTCTGATGCTTAAACATTGCAAGCAAAAGGTTTCCTCATTCCAGGGCATCGGCCTTGCACATTGGGGTCTGCAGTCCCCTGGGGCCATTTGCTGTATCATTGATCTTAGCACTGGGCACTATCCTTTGGCAGAACTACACCTGAGGCCTAACGTAACAATCCCTTCCTTTAGAACCCTCTCCCACGTCTGTCAGGCAAAAGCAACCCCTCCTAATGCAAGCACAAAGGCCTGGACACCCTGACCACAGCAGAGGTATGCAAGGAGGAGACACTACAGCTTGTCACAAGATTTCTCTTCTGAAAGCAAATAGAGATGTTCAGAGGAGAAGTTACGAACTCCAGCCAGTTTGGGGTCTTTGATACATGTCAGCACTGGGCAATATTCGACCCTAAACAAGCAGGCAAGATTAAAGTCACGCAGCCTTCTCTTTCCACATTGGAGGGCAAATCAAAACACAGTCAAGCCAAACACTTCACTGGAGACCTTCTTTGCCTCGTCCTCTTTCAACTTCAAGTACTATAACCCAGATCAGAGGGAAAGAATAAAGCTAAAGTCTTACTGGTTCTTGGTGGAGGAAGCAGCCTTTCACAAATCAACACTTCTGAGGAGAGAGCCTGTTTCTCATGTTACTTTGGGAGTGTCACACTTCTTCAAGTCGACTAAGTAGATCTGTCAAATAAAAATAACCTATTGTAAAAAACAGAACCTTCCCTCCCTGTCTCATTGATAACTCCTGAGAGGATTCAGACGGAAGGAATTTACAAAATCTCATTTACTGTTCTCTCAGAAAACTGTTTGTTTGCTTTTACCTTTGAAAGGCGTAGACCAGCGGCTCTCAAACTTTCCAGACTACCGCCTCTTTCAGGAGTCTGATTTGTCTTGCGTAACACCAAGTTTCACCTCACTTAAAAACTACGTGCTTACGAAATCAGACATAAAAATACAAAAGTGTCACAGCACGCTATCGCTGAAAAATTGCTTACTTTCTCATTTTACCATATAATTATAAAATAAATCAACTGAAATATAAATATTGTACATACATTTCAGTGCATAGTATATAGAGCAGCATAAACAAGTCATTGTCTGTATGAAATTTTAGTTTTTAGTCACTTCGCTAGTGCTTTTTATGTAGCCTGTTGTAAAACTAGGCAAATATCTAGATGAGTCAATGTATGCCCTGGAAGACCTCTGAGTAGCCCCAGGTGTACTATCCCTGATTCAGAACCACTGGCATAGACAATTATATCAAACCAGTCAGTTTCCCTTTTTGTTTCCATTTCACAATCCAGTTCTCGAGCTCAAAATTAGTTTTTTTATATGGCAGGGAGCCACTTACAGAAAAAACAAAAGCAAACCAAACCCAAATCATTTGCAGATAAATCTTTAAAAAAGCATTTTCTGAAAACTCTGCTTTGAAATAAAACCTAAACCAAAACCTCCATTCTAAAATAAATGGACTGTGCCTTGATATTTTATTCTTTTCTCCTTGAAGCTTTCAATTACAATCATGGTTTCCTAAATGTATATTACAGCACCCTCTCACTAATTCACGTGAATGGCATGGAGATCCATCATGAACTACTGAATTTTGCAAGTTAGCAAGTAAGCTTCTGATCCTTCAAACACTTAGCATGTGTGTAACTTTATCCACGTGAATTAGCCCACTGAGTTAAATGCAGCTACTCATGTGAGGAAAGTTAAGTATGTTGTTAAGTGTTTGCAGGATTAAGGTGTAAGTGACAAAACACCACAAGAGACGAGACAGTGCATCACAGAATGTGCGTTCTTCAGTTATTTAGACACCTGCAGTTTGTTTGAATTACGTATCCCATTACTCATTACACCAACAGTAAATACCAGGGAATAGTCAGGGTTTAAAAATGACAACATCTTCATGATTAATATGAGACCTCACTTCAGCACTTGGGGAAGGAGTGGAAAGAGGCCACCAACAGTGTGGGTGAATTATAGGGTAGGTCTATACTTCAATCAGCAGAGTGACTGCAGCATCTAACTTGCTCCAACAACAATAGCCATGAAGCCACAGCAGCACAGGCCATACGAGCCTGCCTGGAACTCTGGGTTTACACTCAAGCAGTTAGCACATGCTGCCCAGGCTTCACTCCAGCTAGCTAGATCACAGATAGCCCCAGGTATGTCTACAGCCGCTGCAGTCGCACCTCTTAGTGCGCTGGCCTATACAGACGTACCCTGAGTATGAGCCGTTCTGGTTTAAGATTAACTGAGGGTTGAATCCAACCTAACCAAAGGCTTTACCAAATCCAAGTGCCTCCCCCTCTATATGCTAAGGCAACAGAAGTGACTGTATACATTTTCTGCCTAATCCTCATGTACTTGCATTTGGGGTGAAATTCGCTCCTATTAGCCACTCAAGGCCCAACTTAAACCCTAAAACTAAGCCTTAAGTGGTGTGTGGACATCATGCTGGCCCTCTCCACAGCAGTCAGTTTCCCTTTTGGTGACGATTAATAATTAGCCAACACGTGTTTCACATCCCTATTTTTGTGTAACTTGTTTTAAGATTGTTTTAAGATTGATTTAAGACTGTTCTGATGCTGTGCATATAGTAAATACATGCAAAGCCTGTGCATGGGGGGAGATTATTGTGGCTATGTTACAAAGTTGTAGGTGACCATCTGTCTGAGTTTGAAAATGAATTTTCTTGCAGGGGTTTGCATCCCTTCCAGGTTTGCTATCCAGACACTCAAGCCTTACTCATGACACAAAGACTCCAGAGAAGCAAATGAAGCTTGAGTGCTGAAATATACCGCAAATGCGTTTTGATGTGTATACGTGATTATAATGCTAGCAATTCACACTGTGCTGGGTAGTTACACAAATCATCCAATCACGGAAGATGGAAAATACCAGCTTTCTCTGGATCCACACTTCATGGGTTCATGGACCTCTCCTCAGCCCAAGTCCAAGACTGGGGATAAAATCATAGAATCATAGAATATTAGAGTTGGAAGGGACCTCAGGAGGTATCTAGTCCAACCCCCTGCTCAACACAGGCCTAACCTCAGCTAAATCATCCCAGCGAGGGTTTTGTCAAGCTGCAGCTTAAAAACCTCTAAAGATGGAGATTCCACCACCTCCCTCGGTAACCCATTCCAGTGCTTCACCACCCTCCTAGAGAAAAACGTAGGGATCCTGTCTTAATTGCTTACACTGAGTGTGAGGATTAATGAAGAGTGGGTTAATGCGATACTGCTCTAGGATTAGAATGATAGTGGTATATAAAAACAGGTTTATGGCAGAAACAGCCATTTACTCTTAATTACAGAGATGCTACATTTAGCTGTACAGATGTAGTTAATGTGACATTGACGGCTCAGGCTTTCATTCTGACATGCATCTCAGCTTCACTAGATGGTGCTGTGGAGTAGTTTTGCTTAGATGCAACCTTTGGTAATAGTTTAAGAGAACTTGCAGGTCAAATTTCGTCTCAAATGTAGGTTTTAAAATGTAAAAAAACAACAAAAAACCCAACTCTGTAACACAGCTAGCAGTACTTTCATGCTATTTTAAATAAGTCCAATGGTAACAGCTATTTTAAACAAACATTGCTTGGCCGTGTCTGCAACCCTAGTATTGTTGCACTGTGCTAGCTCATAAGAATGTGAAGTTGATTAGAAACTGCTTAAAAACATGGCACTGCATGTCAGTTTCTATTTTCCAAGCCTAAAGAAATGCAAAGAGTTGCAGACAAATAAGGAAAGTAAATTAAATAAAAAAGAAAACCTATAATGATCTAAAGTGTCAGTAAAGGAAGGAAATCAGTTGTGGTTTCAGCCTGATTTGTTCTACAAGACTCACACTCTAAGGTCAGAAGGGACCATTATGATCATCTAGTCTGACCTCCTGCACTTTGCAGGCCACAGAATTTCACCCACCCACTCCTGTAATAGACCCCTAACCTAAGATTGAGTTATTGAAGTCCTCAAATAATAATTTAAAGATTTCAAAGTACAGAGAATCCACCAGCAGGTGACTCATGCCCCATGCTGCAGAGGAAGGTGAAAAACAAGAGTTTCCTGTGTGTGTGAATTGTTTAACTCTGTCTGCATTGCAGTGTGTGCGTGTTCTCCTCAACCGGAGAACTCAAAGATGGACAGGAAGGGACTGTTTAACAGCCACCTGCTTGGGGCTCCCTCACTGTGGTTGGTTATAAAGCAAGCAGGGATCTGGAGAAAAAGGGGCTCTGCGCACAGGGGCTGTGAGAGCCCTAAGGAATGGAGAGGACTCTTCTTAAGAAATTGGGAATTGAAGAATCAGGCTGTGCTGTGCACTGAATTGGCTTCAGGAAATTAAGGATTTGACCTGACTCCTGTTGCAGTCAGCGGGAACAGGACTGAGCCCTATGGACAAGGCCAATATCAGGCCTTCCGCTGCCATCCCCGAGATTTTTCCATTGACTGCAAATGGATCGAGCCCTATAGGCATAATTCTGGCCTCCCTTACATTGATGTCAGACAGAAGGAAGTCTACGGCAGTCCATGGGATTACACTGATGTAAAATCAGGCCTGGGTGCTGGCCCAGGCCTTCTGGAGCTGCCTCCTAACCAGAAATGCCAACTTCATGGGATCCAAATGTGATGCATCGTGCTAGGGTAGAATGGCTTGGGTCCCAGGCTGTGGCACTACCAGTTTTGGGTTGGTTTTGATGTACAGGGCACTCAGGGTATGTCAACCCTGAAGGTAGACACCTGTGGCTGGCCCAGGCCAGCTTATTGCTGTTCATGGGGCTCAGGTTAAGGGGTTGTTTAATTGAAGAGTAGCTGCTTGGGCTGCATAATAACCTACAATACCAAATGTTGATGGGGAAAGGGGTGAAAGGGAGACAGACTGAATTAGTCCAAGCCAAAAGGCCTCCTCATAACTCACTCCTTGAGTTGTAAGATCATGCCTGGTAAACAAGAAAAGTGAGGAACCAGAAATCATGAACCAAAAGTAGTGGTGAGAAATTATTATCCAAATTGGTGGACAAAATAGTAAGGCAATGGGCTATTCTGCCCACCATTCCCTTTGTGGTCCCCTGGGGAGAAAAACTGGCTAGTCGAGTGAGCTTCACCATTGTGGCTGCCACCCTCACCTTCTGCTGGAAACCTGAGCCTTCGTCATACTAGTCCTCAGAGCTGTTCTGACCAGCAGAGGCCAGAGAGAGGGACCCAGATGCCATCACCACCTCTATCAGCACTGCGGAATTGCAACCACTGCCTGGGTTTAATGTGGGACAGTGACTGGTTGATGTTAACAGCCCTGGCTCCTACATTCCATCTAAATAAATACAGCAGTCCCACAATGATCAATTCTTCCTCTGGTCCTATTCAACATCTACATGCAGCCCCTCAGTGGACTGGTCAGATGACACGGACTGAAGTGCCAGCAATATGCGCACGACGCAGGGCTTAGGAAATACCAACTAGCACAGAACACTGCAGCACATCTCCCCAGCAACACAGGCTGCCACAGCCTCATCACACCTGTCCTCCACTCCCTAGACTGCCTTCCTGTAGAAAATCCCATCCTTATTTTCAAGGCACTCCATGGTCTGATGCACAGCGTATCTAAAAGAGCCTGGAACAAAGACCAGGGTCGACTTGCTCCACTTTTCTGGCACAATGGAAATCTGCCCAATAAAAGAAAGCTCGTTTGGGTCAGAGACCCAACTTCCTTGGACACCAGACAGAGACAGTGCAGTGAACTCCCAGTCCCCACAGAAATAAAGGACCATCACAAACCTCACCACTTTCTGTGGCAAGTCCAAGAAGCATTTCTTTGACCTGCCTTCTCTAACGTGAACACGCAGTGACAGGAGTATTTAAAAAAAAAACGGAAAACTCCATCAAAACAAGACATTCCACACCGTTCCTTTGGGGGGAGAGGATGAGAGAACAACACATATGACAGATGCCAGTCTCATCCTTAATGCACTGCTGGAGGGTGTTCAGATGATGAGTGCCGCATGAGAAGCTATATAGAACACAAAAGAAAAGAGTAAGTCTTACTTAACAGCCATTGACGTTAAAGCACTACCTATCCTGTGCAAGCATTTGCAAAGGATCTGGGCATGCTATCGGATGTTAAATCCTGAACTTTGCACCTTTCAGCTACAAAACTGGAGTGCTTTGGGGGATGGTTTTATTCCTTGTGCATTTAAAGAATAAAAGTGCGTGTGTGGGGTGGGATTGACTCTAATGACTCAGTTCAGATATTCTGAGCGCATAAGGCCAGACAGGACCATTAGATCATTTAATCTGAACGCCTTCGTATCACAGGCCCTTCCATTTCACCCAGTTGCCCTCAATATTGTATTGACTCCAATAACTTGTGTTTAACTAAAGCCTGTTTTCCAGAAAGGCAGCCCGTCTTGATGTGATCAAGTAACAAGAAATCCATTGCTTCCCCTGGGTGTTTGTTCCAGGGGTGAATTACCCGCACTATTTAAAAACAGGGCCTAATTTCTAATTTGAATTTGTTTGGCTTCATCTTTCAGCCATAGATTCTCATTTAGCCTTTCTCTGCTAGACTGAGGAGCCCTGTTGTACCTGGTATTTTCTCCCCATGAAGGTACCTATAACTGTAATCCAGTCACCTCTCAAATCGCTGTTTTGATAAACTAAACAGACTGAACTCTTGCTCTAGGGCAGGGGGTGCCAATAGGTAGACCACAGGCCAAATCCTTGCCACCAGACATTTTTGAATGGATCATTACATTTTTATTTATTTATCATTGTTGTTATTTTTTGTATTATTTTCTCAGGAGTCTGGACCTTGACTATGCCGTGACCAAGAAATTTGGATCTTGACAAAAAATAATTGATTACCCCCACTCTTGGGCATTTTCTCCAGCCCTTGAATAATTTTTGTGGCTCTTTTCTGCATCTCTCCAATATTTCCACATCTTTTAAAAACGTTGATGTCAGAACTGGATGCAGTATTCCCATATTGATCTCAGAATGCTGTACACAGAGTTAAAATAACCTTCACTCTCTATCCTTCGCACTGGGAGCTCACGTTCAGTTGTTTGTCCCCGCTGATCTCTAAATCCTTTTCAGAGTCACTGTTTGTAGGTATGGCCTGTATTCCTTGCTCCTAAACATGTAACTTTGCATTTCACGGTATTAAAAGACAGTTTGTTTGAATGGGCCCAAGTAACCCACTGATCAAATTGCTCTGTATAACTGCCTTGTCCTCCATCATATTTGCCACTCTGCCAATCTTCGTGTCATCTGCAAATTTCTCTAATGACAGCCTGTGCATTTCATGGGGACTGCCACCTCTCACATGCTCCCAGACCTGTTTGCCAGGCCATAAAGCCCTGCAACCACCCTTCCCAAAGGCAGGGAGATCCCGGGGCTGACTGTGAGAAAGCGCCAGCATACCATGGCATCCTGCAGGCCTCGCAGACAGCCCCAGCCAGCACCACGAGCACCTCAGCCCCGGGTCCTCTCTTGCTCTGCTTTGTACATCTCTGTGTGCGTAACTGGGCCGCAGGGCAGCTGTGAGTAGGATCTGGTGTGTTGGTGGGTGAGTACCATTTGGGGGAGGGAGCTGCACCCAATTAGGGGTGCTGAGCACTTGCAAATCTGATGCTCAATGTCCTTTTAAAAAATCAGACCCAGAGCACATGGAATGTGTGCGCCCTGCGCCGAGCACCATGGCAAAAGAACACTGCTGGCAAAGCTAAGAACTGCCAGCTGCTTTCAGGTCGCCCGTGCAGGCTGGATTCAGCCCCTTGTGCGCATGTATTATGAGACCCTCTTTAATTACGTGAGCACACAATGCTACCTGCACTGGAACTGCCCCTCTCAGGATGCAGCATGGGCAGGACTCGGTGCTTGAAGCAGCTGCTCAGTGTTTCTTTTCCTCCTATTCATTCAGTGTGTGGCCCTTGGCCAAATCTGTCGTGTACCTGCCAAAGCCTGCAAGCGACAAAGAATGATTCGCAAACTTTTTATGGTCACTCCCATGTGTGAGCACTTCACAAGCACCCTGGAACTGCTAGATGGCAACGGTTTACCCTCCCATCCCAGTCTGGGAGATTTGAACAATTTTTCCCATCTCGAAAAGGGATGAAAAAATCAAAATCTGAAAAGTTTTCACAAACCCCAAATCTGTAAAACAATGCAGATCATGTCAGTGGACGCAGCCGTTTGGATAACTGGGAAATGTTTGTTTGAATTTAAATCTTCTAAACCTTTTTATTATCCTTTTTTAGTATAAAGTAATGTCCATTTTGATACAAAAGGTTTTGAATCAAAAAACAAAACTTTTCTTTCCTCGTTTCACATCAGCAGATGCAGCGAGAGGACCCTTTCATGTGAACAGTTTCAGTTTTGACAAATCGACATTTCCCAATGAAAAAACGTTGCATCAGAAAATTCCCCACCCCCCCGGCCCACAACTCCCATGGGGCAAGATGGATTATTATCCCCATTGTATAGATGGGGAGCCTAGGCTCAGAGAGGTGCCACCAATTTTGGGTGCCCAGTGTAACACACCTTAGATCTGCGTAACAGGGTCCACTCGCTGCCTGGGCAGCTTCTCATGGCTGCTGCGGGGATGAAGGTCTGGAAACCTTGGTGCGCCCCGTATTGTGACATGGCCCTCCAGCCAGGTCACTACATGTGTTTCCCCCTTCCGGCGTATTGAACTCCCACAGGATGAACCATCCCAAGCTGTCTCCAATTCTACTGCCCTGACTGTGCCATTTCCCCAATGGCTGGTAGGGGAACTCAAGCCACCACTGCTCTGTGTTCAAGGCCTGGACCCTACAACCAGAGGCTAAGGTCTGCACTGTCCCAAACCTTGCTGCTGTTTCGTTGGACTACTTCCTATGCTACCTCCTTCAAGCTCCTTCTCCAGTCTCCTGTGGGCATGCCCTTCCACCCAGGCCAAGCTTCAGAGAGAGGGACTGCAGTCATCCTCTGCACAGCCCCCTTCTGTCCTCAGCTACCTGGCTTTCTACCAGCCCCACCCATCCCTGGCCAAGGGAGCTTCACCCTTTAATCAGTCCTCCTTGCTCCCTGGCTCCTGCTCCAGGCTAGGCAGCTTAGGCAGTTCACTGGCCCACCTAGTCCCTTTAACCTGTCCGGGCTGGTGCTGGGTGGCCAGCCCATCACAGTCTGGTTTTGCAGAGATGCTGAACGTCTGAAGCTCCCACTTGAGTTTAGTTGCAGGCGTAAGTGTTCAGCACTTCTGAAAATCAGACCCCAGGTGCCTTCATTTGGGCACTATGAAAATTAGTGAAATCATTAGTTTAAATGACTTAATCACAGGATCGGTCTGTGATAGAATCAAGGTTTCCTAGGTCCCCACCTACTCCAGGTGACTTAACTACGAAACTGTCCTCTCTCTTGCTGCTGCGACCCTCTTTTTCCATTTTCTGACCACTTTGATAGGCCAGGGCAGCCAGGGGGTTCTCCTCCCCTCCTGCCACCATACATCACACACTCTGCCAGAAGCAGCATCCTGAGCTTGATGGGCACTGAATGGCACTGCCAGGGTAAAAAGACCAGAGCCTGCACGTAAAATCCCCGACCCCCCAGCTCCATTTCCCCAGCCATCACAGCTGCTGCAGCAGACTCACTCCCTTCCTGTGCTGCTCACGCTGCAACAACACTAGACTTATGGGGTGGGGAGGCACGCACGCCTGAAGGTGCACATGCCCACACTAGCCAAGCCATCGCACACCTTCTTGGCTGCCGTCACCTGCAGGTGGCCATGCGGTCAGAACAGCCAGCTGCCACAAAAGGTAGAAATTCAGGCCCGCTCTGTGACGGGCCTTCAAACCACGCACCTTACAGGGTTCAGGGCAGGCCTGCCCCCTGCACACCAGCTCCACCAGGGTCCTGCAGCCTCCTGTCTCGTCCCTGGGTGCCAACATTTGCCTCTCATCTTGGGGAGTCAGGACACAGGATGCTGTCCCTTTGCTTTCTGGTGCTGCTGCTCTGTAAAGAGAAGAGGTGCAGTCTGTTAGATCTATGAGAGCCTGTGATGTCCTGGAGAGAGATGGACTCGGCCTACAAACTACAAACCCCCAAGTTCAGGGGAGTTCAGATCCAGGGGCTGTTTTGGCCCCAGACAATCCCCATGTTATCACCAGCTGGTCACCTGGTGCTCTGTTGTATTAAAAGATGCTAAACTTACCTTAAATACCCTCCAAGTCTCAATAGCCTCTGTGCACAGGTGCAATGATCACCAAAGGGATGTTCTTAGACAGCCAATGGGAGAGGAGGTACGTCTGTGAGAGCCAATGGGAGGGAATGGAGGTGTGGGCGGTCTATGTGACAACCAATGGGAGACCAGTGGTCTGATCCTGTGACTTGCTGAGTGCCCTGAATGAATGCTAAGAGCTCGCTGTTCTCCTCAGCCTTACCCCCCCCCCGAGGGGACTGACTCGCTGGACCACACAAACCGCTGGCTGAGCTCTGGTGTCAGGGAGCCTCTGAAGGCAAAGGAGGTGCCACAGGAAACACTGATCTGAAGAGAAGTATGCTGGAATTGGCCTACTCTCTCCAGTCAATTGCTTGGCTCTGGGGATCGCTACTGCAGGGTCACCTCAAAGGGCTTTGGACGCTCTCCTACATAGCAAGCCACAGTGCTGTTGTGAGAGAGAAGGGCACCAGCCCGTCCTGCAGGGATCTCTTGCTCCTCACACTTCATGTACTTTCCTTTCTTTACCTGCAAGACATGGCAGTAACCTCTGAGAGGCTGAAGACTTGAACCCATGGAAATAGCCAGCCGGCCCAGCTGGGCTAGTGCTGGAGCTCAGGTCTACCAGCTCATGTGTGAGCAAAGGGAAACTTCACCCTTCCCCCCCTTGGCAGAATGCTACAGATAGTTTCATCAGGAAGTACAGGAGTTCCTGAGTGATGGAAAAACCTCTTCTGTCACTGTAGGCTGTGTCTACACTACTGAGTTATGCTGGCATTGCTATGGCCCTATAGCTACACTACTAGAACTGCTGTAGTGTAGACATGGTCTAAAGCTAGGCAAATTCGGACTAGAAATGAGGTGCAGACATTTAACAGAGAGGATAATTAACCATTAGAACTTGAAATTTTTAAATCAGGATCCATCCTAGCACAAATGGAAGTTAGGGGCTTGCTGCAGGAGTCCCTGGGAGAGATTCTCTGGTCTGTGTTATGTAGGAATTCAGACAGGCCCTTCTGGCCCTGAAACCTATGAATCTACAGTTAGAGGGCTCAACTGTGCTTGCTTATGATAAGGGACAGCAAGGAGGAGGACTAGAAATGGACTAGCGGGGACTTGATTGAAGTATTCAAAATCTGAAAGGAGCAGTGAAATCTGAACTGCAATTACAAATAAATATTTCTTCTCTGAGGCCAGGTCTACACTACAGATCATATTGGTGCAAGTCACTCGGGGTGTGAAAAATCTGTGATTCTGGCAGGGTCTGGTGCCACTTGAGCTGATCTGTGTGGAGCTTGCTTCTGATGAGGTTGGGGGTTGTTTGAAGGCCAGAAGAGGGGCTTCTGGAAAGATTTCTTACGGCATGGTGTCCACACTGAGTATGGTTTGTAGTTGTTTGATGAGACCCAGTATGGGTTCTAGGGTGGGGTGGTTGGTGACAAGGTGTGTGCAATCACAGGGGGCTTTATTTCTGTATTGAAGCAGTTTCTCTCAGGGTATTAAGTGTATTAAAGTGTATAACCTGGACTTTCTCCTTGGAACATATTTTGTTGTATCTGAGTGCCTGGCTGTAGTTAACAGATTTCTTGGTATGTTTGGGGTGGGTACTGGATCTATGAACGTAGGTGTGGTGATCTGTGGGTTTCTTGTACATTTCTGTTTGTAGAGTTCCAGTGCTGCAGTTGATCATGGTATCCAAGAATGGTGTCACCCATATGCCAACATCTTCATAGGCTACCCTGAAGAAGATATACCTGAGATCCATAAATGACATTTTCATCCTCTGGACAGACGACTTAAACTCCCTCAGTTTTCCACCACAATGTCAACAATCACCACCCATCCATAAAATTCTCTCTGGTACACTCCCACATTAGCATCATCTTCCTTTGGCCAATAGAGGAAGATTGTAAAAACCCCACAACCCTAACTGATGTTACTGTCTGGCAAACGTTTCTACTGTAGCTCTGGCCTAAATTTATGGGTCATACAAATTATTTACAAATGTGAAAATTTGCTCATTCATTAACTTGCTCAAAATATCACAGATGCACAACACTGGACAGCCCTGTTTTTCTTCATGGTATCTAGCCTTCCTTGCACTCACACTGGAGCTAAATCACCAGCATTTCCAAGTGATTGTCAACAGCCTGGAAACGGCAACTTGGAGTGAAAATGGCTCTTCACGGAGAATCACAGACATGCTGTCGCTGTGCTCTAATAACAGCATCCTAGTGGGGTACAAAGCAAGACTCTCCCCTCTAGAACAGGCATTGGCCTGGTCTGCAAGATTTCCATCAGCCCGCAACTTAAATCTTCATCAACACTTAAAACTTAGGTGGATAAAGTAATGGCACTCGGGAATGGGCAGGACCTGAAAAATCTGAGCTTGTAGCTAATCCACCCTCACCCTCAGTGTAGAGGAGAATGCTTCTGTCAACTTAGCTACCATCACTTGGGGAGGTGGAGTTCCTACAGCAACACAAAATCTCTTCCATTGCTGTAGGCTGCATCTGGTTGATGGGGTTATGCCGGCATAGCTATGGTGCTGTAGCTATGCCACTACAGACTGCATAGTGCAGACGTGGCCTAAGGTGGCATCTGAGCCCTGGGGGGCAAGTGTTGCTGGAGGGGCAGTGCCTTGAGTTCTCAGTCCGTAGCATTGTTTGGCTCCAGGTGCCCTTTGCAGCCTGACTGAGTGCCTCTCGATGCAGTGACCAGGGGCCTGGGCTGCGGGGCCTGCGCAGGACGGAGACACGACAGCAAGGACATTAGCACACATCCCATTAACAGCCTTGCATAGTGCTCTGTCCACATGCTCTGCTGCTCAGACAGTGGGGTTTAAATTTGCTGCTACTGCTTTGGCGGGAAACGCACCATGCAATCCAGAGACTGAAATGAGGGCTGCTTGTGCAGCCAGCTGGATGACATTAAGCTGCGGTTCCTTCATTAAATGCCACGGATCCTCCGGAGAGAAATTCTGTCACGCAGAGAAGAGTCAATTACCCAGCGCTTGGATGAGCCAGCCAGCCGGAACGGGGACGCGGCACACAAATAATTCCCATTAATTTGATCCCCAGTGACCTTGCCCATTATTCTGCTCTGCAGCAGGCAGGACAGCGATGCCTTTATGAAGATTTAAACCCTGTGGATGGGAGCCTGGCAGGTCAGATACTGGTGCCAGGATGTCTCCCGCTCACCATCTGCCAGCCCCTCCTGGGGCGTTCTCCACCCCCACAGCCAACCCCCTCCTCAGGGGCTCTGCTTTCCACATCTCCCTCCTCCCAACAGCTAGTCCCCCTGCTATGCCTGGAACCCCCCAGATTGGTTCACCAGCCTCTCAGGCATGGGCTACCTCAGCCAGTACAAACAGCCCCCCCCTCCATATGGTCACCTCTTGGGACTTCTCTCCCACATGCCCCTTCCTCAGACGGCCTTCTCCAAGGAAGCCCTTTCCTAGGCTGTCACTTCCTGAGGAGTCTAACCCCACATCCCCATGTCCTTACCCTGCCTGCCCTCCCTGTGGAGCCCTGCCGTTGCAGCATGAGTGAGTGCTGGGACCAGGCCCTGTGATACGCTCCCCTGTGCTACCCCCTCCATTCGGCCCATGGTGCCAGCCTCAAAGCCCCACTGGCCTGCTTCTCTCACAACAAATCATACCTTTCCCACGCAGCCTCCTGGGCACAGAACGCCCTCCCCAAACCAACTCACCCAGCCACTCTCCCACTCCTCCAGACCTTCCTGAACATGCTGCCCATAGGAGGGGAGCCTTCCAGGGATAAACAAGACCCAATAGCTCCAAGCTGAAGCTAGACAAATCCAGACTAGAAACAAGGTGCATATTTTTAACTGTGAGTAATTAACCAGGGGAACAAAGGTTGGTTGAAAATTCTGTCAAAACTGTTTTTCCAACAGATAATTGGGCTCTTGAGTAAATGGTTTTTTAAAATAGGTTTCTCCTTTCTGTGGGAAATTAACTTTTTGTCAAAAAACCGAAAACCCCCAAAGTTTTTGGCCTTTGCAGTGACACACCTGTTTCCAATGCTGCCTTTCCCTGTAGCCTGTGGAATAGTCTGGGCATGGAAGATGGCTGGATTGGCTTGTCTTTAAAGTGTCTTGTCTGTTTATGAGAAATAATCCCCTGTTCCATTCAACTATTGCTTCTGAGTAATTGTTGAATGGCCCTGGAGGCTAATTACATCTAATGGCAGTGCTAGAGGTGCACTGAAAGGCCAGATGTCTCATAGCTATGGATGTTCCAGAAGGTCTTGTGAGACCTTCCAGGCTTCATGGCCATCTGGCTGCTGGACTGGGCAGAAGGGAGATTCCAAGCCCCTCTGCTGTAAATCGCTCCATATCGCACTCTGGCTTCTGGGCTTTTGAAATCTATGCCTGTAGTTCTCAGGTGGTGTAAATCAGCCTCGCTCCATTCAAGGCAACAGAGCTGCATTCACATGTGCCAGCTAAGGATCTGGCCTTATAAATTTAGATCCACGTCTGTCAGAATCAACGTGGATCTGAGCTGCACGCCATGTTTTGTCTATCTGCATCTGCCCCGGCAACCCCAGGGCCACCAATCAGCTGTTTGGCAACCAGCCCCACATACCACTGTTCAGTCGTTGCGTGGCTAGCCACCACCGAACAGCTGATCGGCAACCAGCCCCACATACCACTGTTCAGTTGTTGCGTGACCAGCCACCACCAAACAGCTGATTGGCAACCAGCCCTCATTCCTGGATCTTGAAGGTGTGGAAGCAGCCTCAAAGGCTACGAGCTCTAGACAGCTGCTTCCCTGCCTCTGAGATCCACAACCGATCTTTGATCCACAAAAAATGGTCCATGGATACAAAGGAGAACTCCATGGATTTCATGAAGGGTGAGGGAATGAGGAAGAAGAATCATGGAAATGGTGATGGTGAAATTAAAAGTAAAAAGGGTTGAATTTCTTTTAAGAAAACACAGAGGCCAAAGAGTTGAGAGTTTCATGGCATTCGGCAGAGCAATGCCTTAGCTGGGTGGACACCGGACAGCGTCCCAGGGATTGCAGGAAGTAGTATTGATGGGCACTGTTCCCAAAAAGTGAATAGTTAACCAATGCTTCAGCATGGTGCTAGGAGCTCCTCTCTGTCCTATAAGACATGCTTGTGTCAGAGATCGCACAGCACTTTTCACCAGCACAGGGGCATTCACACCAACATCCTGAGCAAATTCCAGTTTGGGATGTTGCTTTCCCCCGCTGTATGTTCCCCCCTGTATCTGCCTGAATACAGCACTCCGATTCCCTCCCCAGCTGCAGCTGCTACTGTGCACCGCTATAGTTGCTGCACTGCATGCCAGAGATGGCTGCATCTCAAAGGTGGACAGCATGTATTTATCCTGTGATCTTATCTTCATCTACATCCCCTTTGGCCCAACAGGAACAGAAAACAGGCAACAGTGGCTGCTCAAAATGAACAAATGTCCTGAGTACAGCACGAGGGGTCCTGCCCCAGGCCAGGGTTAGTGCCGTACTCACGTGTGCCTCCCCCTGACCTCCCAGATGCATGCTGGTGGAGCAGTGCTGATGGGAACCTCTTTTATACAGGAGCGGCTGCTCTTCCAGCTCAGGACACTTGCCGAGTTATTGTGCGGAGGATATTTCCCATCAGTGGAGGGTCTTCTCTCTGCTCATCAACAAGCACTGCTTCCTTCCTCCCCACACCATGGGGGTGCAGGACGTACCTGCTCCTCATTAGCAAGCCAGTGTCATGCTTTGCTTGGGCAAGGTGCAGGCTGATTAGCCGCCGGCTGCGGCCGCACTGATGTGTAAGCGCCGCCGGCTTTGCCTCTGGCCCCTCGGTCTGATGCTACCTGAGCACTGATTGCTTGTGGCAGGCTGAATGCATCAGCTGGGCTGGATTATGCTGTTTGCACTCCCCAGCAACACAGGATATGTAAGGGTGACCTCTGCCCCCATCTCGCACTAAAACTGCCCCAGAAATAGGCTATGCGTCCCCTCACCCAAATGCCCCATCTAGTCACTATGTGCCTGGTCAGTGCGGCCCCCCCTTCCCCCGCAACAGGAAATAATCCCAGTCCTGAGCCAGCCACACCACAGGGGCCCAGGGGCCTTGAGGTCCCAGAGGGAAGCAGTTATCGGTATAGCTACTGCAAGTGTCCTACCCACAGCTGGATAGTCCTGACTGGGCCTGCCCAGGGCCCAAGCCCCACCAGAGGATGGGAGTGTTTGATGGTGAGCTACAGCTACTCCACGGAGGAGACCTTTGCAGTGCTTCTCAGGCCCCTAACTCCGGTGGCACTGGAGATGCCACAGCTGGTGAGCGGCTGTACACTCTATCCTGAGCTTTTTCCCCAGAATGCCCTCTCCACTGGCCGTGGCCCACCACAACACCATGGTTGACAGATGGCTTGTGACAGAGGAAGCAGGAGAGGCAACACTTGGCGATTCAGCTCAGGAAGAAAAAACTTCTTAGCCGTGTGTCTGACAACAGTGCACTGATCTAGAGAACAGCAGCATCACAAAGGGTAGAGACGTTGCCTGTCTAAGCCTGGGGGCTTTAAAAGCATTAAACTATGGATTGCCAGACTGGGACACCCCAGGGCCAGCCAACCCAGTACCTTGTCTCCAGCAGTGGCCAGCACCAGATGCTTCAAAGGAATAATCTGCCCATAAGGAAAGTTTCTTCCTAGCTGTCACTTGGTGGTTGGCTCATGCCCTGATATGCTGTTTGAACCTCTCCAGGATAGCTGCAGTTGTCCTCATTTATCCATAGAAAGATCCAACCTCCTTTGAATCCTACTAAACTCTTGGCCTCAGTGATCTTTTGTGATATCCATTCAGCAGAGGGAAGGGCCTGGAGGAATGAGAGTTCCTGGGATGCAGACAGATAGGGAGTGCCTGACAAAGTGATGGGCTGGGGACAGAAACCTGCATTGCTGGAGTAGAGAAGGAAGTGCAAATTCATGGGCAGTGCTAGAGCTTACAGACACATGTGCTGCTCAGCACATGCTGTCCTAGTAAAATCCTTGGGCCCCAGCACAAACTCCCGGAGAGAAATGGGTGGTGGGGGCAGGTTAGGTTCAGTTCTCTAGTGTTCTTGAAACGAAACTAAGGAGTCTGTTACGAATGGGGTGAGGTCCAAACTTCCCCAGGAAGAGCCTACTGCATCACTGACTATGGGCAGACCACGGCCGGTGCCTCTGGCCACTTAATACAAAGGAACTAAACCCTCACCAGCTAAAACCCTCAACTAACCATGGTATGGACAGGAACAATGCTGGGCTGACCTGACCCAAGCCGTCTCTAGTGGGGGCTCCCTCTCTTTATATGTGGGATGTGCTGTCATGTAACAGTAGTTCCCAATGGGCTGGCCAATCCAAATTTAAGCAGTACGTCCCACGCTTGCATCCTGCCATTGTGGTGAAACAGCATCTTCCAGGCTGCTGCAGTGTGATGCAGAGAATCAGGTTTACCCGACCCTGCTGCTAGCTCCCTGTGACTGCCTGGCTTTTAAATAACAATGGAGGAGCGTGCCAGATGTGAGCCCTCCTCACCATCCAGCCAGTCTGACCTCAGCTGAAGCCCTACATATAGGGCTGGGCAACACAGAGAAAGTACGCATAACAGTAGCACAAATGACGAAAAGTTTGTAAAAACAAGAGCGGCGAGGAAGGGCGACGAAAGCAGAGTGTGCTCAGTCTGGATGAGAGGGAAGCAACGACGGTGAGATAACTGCCTGGATGTGCAGAAAGGAGAGTTCCCTAGATCATGTAGAGATGAAGTTACTGTGGGTTTGTTCTTAGATTTCAAGGCCATAAGGGACTTATGTGACCAGCCAGTCTGTGATCCTAAATCAGAGACCACAGAACTCTCCCAGGGATTCCTGTATCCAATTCAGTGACTCCTGGCTAAACTAGCATGTATCTTTTGATAGGCACCTAATCTTGATTTAAAGATTTCCAGTGATGGAGAATCCCCTCCACACATACTTCCACCCCAGATGAGCTGTTCCAATGGTTAATTGCCCTCACTGTTAAATATTTACATCTGACTTCCAGTTTGAACATCGCTGACATCAGCTCCCTGGCATAGACTATGCAGGCTGTCTTGAAGAGCCCTTTGGTACCAGATACAGAATGCAAGCAGATGTAGTGGGGTATCAGAACAGGTTAGGTACTGGAAGGAACTAGCAGTGGGGAGGTGGAAACACCAGAGCTAGTCCAGACTGACTGGATACACAAATATCTGGGCTGTTTTAGGAATAACGACCTCAGTCCTGTGCGGGGATGAACTGAGTCACCCATGAGAGGTCCCTTCTCAGCCAAGTGATTCTGCAGTTTGAGATCAGTGATGAGCCTGGTTGTGCTGATTGTCTGCTCCTCATCAGAGGAACAGGGAGGAGGGGGCTGGCCTGGTCCGAGGGTGTCTCTTTGCCAGGTAATATGATAGGCTTCCAGCAAAAGTGCATTTCTTTAAAACCCAGCAGCCTGGCAACACAGACATGAACTACACCCTGAACATGACACCAGAACATGAAACAAACACACTAAAAACCACCAGCAGGCCATTTGTCAGACATCAGCAGCCTGTCCCCACCCAGGGCCTGTAAAAGCTAGGAGCTGTGACCATAGCCGGGAACTCAAATGGATACTGATCAATGGTGGATCAGACCAAACCAGCCACAGCCACATCTGTCAAGCCCCCTTTTCTAGCCTACATTATGGAGATTGAGGGCTTTATCCTGGCTGAGTTTGCTCCACCGAGTTCCTGTTTGCTGCAGGCTCAGATAGGCCACTCCACCTTACACACAAGACACATGTTGTCCTCAGCCAGTGGCAGCAACAGGCCCCCACCACAGCCTCTGTCAGTGGAAAGAAGTACAGAAATTCAAATATTGGTAGCAGAAAACACGACCAACCACAAGAGAGTAGTGTGCGAGGAGTTCCTCCTGTGTTTGGCCACAATTATAGATAAAGCCAAGACAGCCCTCTTCTTCTCTGCCATAGTATCGCAAAAGCTCACCTAGTGATGCCACTCCGAGTCTTGAACAGTCGTGATAATCTGCAACACCCATGCACAATCCCAGAACACAGCACAGCTTGAGTAGATAAGAACCTGAATTCAAGATAGCCCCGTGGGCTGACAGGATCCGTCAGTCACACATGACCAGTGAATCCTTTCCAAGTATCACAGAATGCAAACGGTTCCAGTACAAAGAAGTCCCAGAAGGTCTCCAGGTCCTTAGAGCCATCGCTTGCGATGCTGACGGGCCTTTCCCAGCAGCAGGAAGATAGCTGAGACCTTCTCAGCCTCCTAATTACCTAAATCATCAAACTCTCCTTCAATGTGAGCAGCTACTACACTCCCCAAATCTGCAATGACCCAACGGAAAGGGGGGGAGATCAGTCAGGCATGCTCAGTCTAATCAAAACTAGGTAAGAGACACCATCGCATAATAATAAACATTCTATAATGCTAAAACCCAGTTGTACAGAAGTTTTGATTGACAGCCAGATTTAGCAGTTATGATTGGTCCATACTTATAGACCAATCAGAGAAGGCCTGAAGGTGACTGGAGGATGGATATTCTAATGATTGGTTTATTTTTCAACCCTATCAGAACAGGAGCGTAAGCATGCTAGCCATAATATAGGGTACAGAATAGAAATAGGGTTAATGAATGCGTGTGTCTGTGGTGAATATATTTATGTTACTATGTTTAAAGTTTATTAAGATTCCTGTTAGTGTCCTGCCTATGACTGATCACCATGTGCAAACAATCACTTAAGTCACCTCAACTGCATAACATTACGGTTGGGAACTTTAGCTCGTATACCTGTGCTAAGGGATTTATGTTTATGTTTTAATTTAGGTTTAGGTTTGTTGCATTAGGAAAGACTGGTTACACTAAATAAAGAAAACACATTGCTTTGGAAAAGGCTTGCCTGCGTGTCAATCCTTTGAGGGAAAGTCTGTATCTGTGTCCTCACAGGGATGAACAGCTCTAAGCAGTTCTGGGGAAGTTTCCTGAAGGGCATAGGGAGATCCTTGGTAAACCCTGGCAATTTCTCTAGGGTGGACCTCCTCCTTTCACCTTGCAGGAACAGATGAATAGGTTAACTTTTGAGGAACCTGGATGTAAGCAACAGAAGGGCTATTCTGGGATCCCTGAGTCCTTTCTTGGAGTAACACTACTGCCCAATATCCTGGTTCTCAGCAGGAAGTCCTACAACTAATCGCCAAAACTAAGAATTTCCTTCTAACACTGGGTTGTGGGGAGAAGACAGGAGGAACTACACAGCAGTGGGTGCCTGAAGGGCACCCCAATTCCCAGGAGAACATGGAATTGGTAGTTAAGAATGGATTGAGATTTGCACTTAAAGCAGAACTAAATTCCCGTTTCACACTTTTATGGCGCCAAATTTGGAGTCTACATTTTCTTAGTACTCTGCAGAAGAGAATAAAACTTTCCATAGAATTTTTGTCTTAGAACCCTGTTTACTGCATTTGCAAAGGAAACATCTGAAGAAAACAGCAAATTTTCAGAAAAGTGTTTTTAGATTTCTTTGAGTTCTTCTAGATAAACCATTTACAGACTTCTCTCTCCCACACCCAAGCACGCCCACACACAGGTAATATCCCAGACATAGCTTACATTTGAGTTTTTAAAGTTAAACACAAAGGATGGGATCTTCGGAAGTGTCGGTGTGACTCAGGAGCACACAGCCTACTGACTTTCAATGGGATGTGCTCTCCTAAGTCACTTGGGTGCTTTTGAAAACCATATCTTGAAGTCTCATGCTCCACACTGCTTTATGCCATAGTAAGCTCAGCTGTCAGACTACTGGTAGTAGTCATTTGTGACAATCAGAGCCCACACACCCTCATGGAAGAGCAGGGAGTCTTAACCTCACAAACTAAGCAACTGAATATGGTTGTATGCCATATCAATTGTACGATAAAAGTATATTAAGATATCATACAAAAACTGGTGACACACCGGTCGTGAATATCACATGATTTATGGATGGTGTGTAAGGAGTCTGGTGTGTGGGAAATACGTTCTAAAATATATTTTGGTGGGAGACTTGATAAACCAATTTGTCTCAGACCAAGGAACATGGATTCATTTGTCTAGGTCAGGCTTTATAGTAAAGGACAGAATTATCAGGCACATAGATGAATTTGAATTGTTGGGGAAGAGTCAACATGGTTTTTGTAAAGGGAAATCATGCCTCGCCAATCTACTAGAATTCTCTGAGGGGGACAACAAGCATGTGGGCAAGGGTGATCCAGTGGATAGAGTGTACTTAGATTTTCAGAAAGCCTTTGACAAGGTGCCTCACCAAAGTCTTTTAAACAAAGTAAGTTGTCATGGAATAAGAGGGAAGGTCCTCTCCTGGATCAATAACTGGTTAAAAGATAGGAAACAAGTGGTAGGAATATATAGTTTTCACAATGGAGAGAAGTAAATAGTAGTGCCCCCCGGGGTCTGTACTGGGACCAGTGCTGTTCAACATCTTCACAAATGATCTGGAAAAATAGGTAAGCAATGAGATGGCAAAATCTGCAGATGATACAAAACTATTCAAGATAGTTAAGTCCAAAGCAGACTGCAAAAAGTTACAAAGGGGTCTCACAAAATTGGGTGACTGAGCAATAAAATGCAGATGAAATTCAATGTTGATAAATGCAGAGTAATGCACATTGGAAAACATAATCTCAACTCTCTCTCTCTCTCTCTGCCTCTCTCTCTCTCTCTCTCTCTCTCTATATATATAAACTATATATATATGAGGAAGTCCTCATCTCAGCACTATGTATTAAAGTGTGGGACCTCAGCTAAATTAACAGGCTGATACGTGCTTGGTCTCTAAGGAGGCAGTGAATTTAATAATTTCTGTGAGTGCCCAGAGAGAGAGACTGGACATTGCAGAGACATCTCCGGGGAACCCAGATTCACTGGTTGTTATTTGCAAGGCAAGGTTTAGATGGACAGAGTTTCAAGTAGTTGCTAGTGTACAACACCACTCTATGGATACCAGCATCCAGGACCATTCATTCCTACTTTTTGTTTTCTGTCTCATCTGATTCTAACTCATGACCAAACTTGACCTTTTATCCCATTGTTACTTTTTCTCTTTAACAATTTCTCCTCTGAGGAAATCTATCCAAGTACAAATAAGTTATACCTACCACTTTCCTTTTATCCATGAGTCTACTGACTATCTCAATGAATTCTAACAGATTGGAGAGACATACATTTCCTTTAGAGAAGCCTAAATATTTCTAATCCTTAAATCATTCTCGTCGCTCTTCTCTGAACCCTTTCCAATTTATCAACATCTTTTTTGAACTGTTGACACAAGAACTGGACACACAATTCCAGCAGTGGTCATACCAGTGCCAAATATAGAGGTAAAATAATCTTTCTACTCCTACTCAAGATTCCCCTATTTATGCATCCAAAGATCATATTACCCTTTTGGGCACAGTGATACTGAAAGCTCATGTTCATTTGATTATCCCCCCTTTCCTCAAATCTTTTTCAGGGTCACTACTTCCTAGGATAGAATTCCCCATCCTGTAAATATGGCCTGCATTCTTTATTCCTATACATAGACATTAACCTTTAGTCATATTAAAACACCCATTGTTTGCTTGCACCTAGATCACCTAGTGATCCAGATTGTTCTGTAACAGTGACCCGTCCTCATCATTATTTACCACTTCCCCAATTTTTGTGTCATCTGCAAACTTTATCAGTGATGATTTTATATTTTCTTCCAGTTAACTGATAAAAATATTAAATACCACAGGGTTAAGAAATGATGCAAGACCCCACTTGAAAACACATCCATTCCATGTGGATTCCCTTTTTTATAATTACATTTTGAGACATATCAGTTACCCAGCTTTTAGTCCATTTAATGCGTATCATGTTAAATTTTATATCTTTTTAGTTTCTCAATCAAAATGTCATGTAGTACCAAATCAAACATCTTACGGACGTCTAAGTATATTACATCAACACTATTACCTTGATCAACGAAATTTGTAATCTCATTCAAAGAGATATCAAATAAGTTTTGCATGGTCTGTTTTTCATAAACTCATAGTGATTTGCATTAATTTCATTACCCTCCTTTATTTCTTTATTAATCAAGTCCTATATCAGCCACTCCATTATCTAGCTTGGGATCAATATCAGGTTCACAGGCAGGCCTGTAATTACTTGGGCCATCCCATTTATCCTTTTTAAATATTGGCCCAACATTAGCTTTCTTCCAGCTTCTGGAACTTTCCCTGTCTTCCAAGACGTACTAAAAATTAACATTAGCAATCCAGCAAACATTTTAGCCAGCTCTTTTAAAACTCTTGGATGTAAAATAACCTGGAATTTATGTAACTTTAGTAGCTGCTGTTTAACTTCCTCCACAGATATTAGTGGAAGAGAAAGAGTATTATGCTATAACTACATCATCTCTTTTTTTTCACAAATACAGAACAGAAATATTTATTGAACACTTTTGCATTTTCTGCATTATTACTGATAATTCTATTTCCAGCTAATAATGGGCCAATACCATTGTTAAGATTCTTTTTGTTTCTAACATTCTTAAAAAACTCCATCTTGTTTTCCTTAACTCTTCTGGCCATAGATGTCACCTTGTTTCCTTTTGCTTCCCTCATCTATTTTCTACAATTCCTTATAGTTATATACTTATGGAACTCAATTTATTTAGCTTAACAAAGAGAAAATAAAAGGATGACTTGATTACAGTCTGTATGTACTTACATGGGAAATAAGTATCTAATAATGGGCTCTTCAATCTATCAGAGAAAGGTATTACACAGTATTACTTCAGTGGCTGGCAGTTGAAGCTAGACAAATGAGACTGGAAAGAAGGTGTAAATTTTTAATGGAGAGAGTAATTAACTATTGGAACAACATACCAAGGTGGTGGTGGATTCTCCATCACTGACAATTTTAAAATCATCATTGGGTATTTTTCTAAAAGATATGCTCTAGGAATTATTTTCGGGAAATTCTGTGGCCTGTAGTGCACAGGAAGTCAGTCTAGAATCTAGATGATCCCAATGGTCTCTTCTGGCTTTGGAATCTATTAATCTAAATATTTATGTTAATCAAAGTGTTTTTAGTTATCTCTGATTATTGTTTCAACCAGTTTACCTGGTAGAGAAGAGGAGTAAGATTTATTGATTTGTAATTCCTAGGAAATCTCCTAGCACCTTTAAATATATGTAAATATATATAACCTCCAGCCCTCAGGTATGGTAGCTGATTGGAATGATAGATTACATATTTTCTGATGGTCGCTGATTGTTTTGCTAGCAGATCAGCCACTTACTTCATTCTTATATCCTTTCAAGACTGCTGATAGCCACCATACAGTTATGGTGACTTGTTGCCATTTAATTTATCATTTCTATGCCAACATTTCTTTTTTGATAACTGAATATGTGAGAGTGCACCCTATTTGTTACCGGGGGGAGAAATAGTTCTGAGATAAGTATCTCCCAACATCTCTGGGATGCAAAAGAACCATTTTCCTTCTTAATGTATCATCCTTAACATCCGTTATCCCCTGTAGCTCCAGCAGACCCATCAGTTCTCTTGCAGTCTTCCTACTTCTCATAGGCTTAAATAATGTATATTTGAAGATCAAATAGTGAAAGACAAATACAAAAAGATTCCCTCTTAGCCTCCCTGTCTTCCATTTGATTCTTTATACTCCTTTCTATTGTCTTCACTTGGACTGGGCTTCCATTTTCTTAGGGACACTTCCGTCACTTAAGTAATGTCATCTATCTAATCTGCCTTTCTATGCCCTCATTACCATAGTATTTTGATTGTGTTTAATGCCTTGCATCCTGCCATTTAGCTCTATTGGGTGTGCGTTTCTAACCTCCCTTTTCAGCATTTTCCCCGTATCTTTATAGGAAGGGTATCCCCTTTCTGAAATAACTAGGACTTCAAAATGAAATCAGTACAATATAACTTAGTCCTAGAATTTAGGGGCTGTGTTGTGTGGAGCTCTGTGCCACCACTATTAAGCCCAGCTCACGTGACATGCTAAGGATGCTACCCTGCTCTGACACTGCACTTTCAGAGAGTCTTCATCAAAGGGAAGAGAATGTCTCGACAATGATAACAGAGCTCAGGCCATCCTTAAAAACCTCTTTGCCATGAACAGAGTTCTTTTATGGCTGGTGCAAGAATCTGACGTTAGCCCAGCAAGATGTGATGTGTTAGAAGCCTGTGAACACTTATGTCACAGTTCTCTTCACAAGAAGCAGAGCACTCAAAAAGTATTTCCCATACCAAGGGCTTCCTTATCCATGGACCTCTGCTAAATTAGTGACACCATTTGTTTTTAGCTATACTCCTGCCTCTCACTCCTCCATTTTCCTGTTACTCCTCCATCTTGGCTTCCCCTCTAACCACTCCTGTGTCAATCCACTGCCGTGCCTCCCATAGCTAATGAGATGCCACCCTTCAGCCAACCTGCAGGAAGGTCTCCGATTACTTTTCCTAGTAAAACAATCAGCTCTAACTGAGGATAGTGACATCTATAACAGCAGCAGTGAGATAGATTAATAGATTATAAAGCCCAAAAGGATCACTGTGATCATTGAGCCTGACCTGTATAACACAGGCCATAGAACTTCCCTGAATTAATTCCTGTTTGAACTAGACCATATCTTTCACAAAAAACATCCAAGCTTGACTGAAAAAATGTCCAGTGATGGAGAATCCACCACACCCTTGGTAACTTGTTCCAATGGTTAGTTTTTCTCACTGTTAAAAATGTGCACCTTTTTTCAATGTTTCAGCTTCAGCTTCCAGCTGTTGGAACATGTTAGACCTTTCTGCCAGATGGAAGAGTCCATGGAGGTACTCATAGCTGTGATCAAGTCAGTACTTACCTTTCTCTTTGTTAAGATAAACAGCTTGAACGTCTCAAATCTCTCACCATAAAGCATGTTTTCCAATCCTCTCAGGCTCTTCTCTGACCCCTCCCTAATTTATCAACATACTTCTTGAACTGGGGACACCGGATCTGGACACACAGCAGCAGTTGTAGCAGTGCCAAATACAGAGATAAAACAACTTTCCGACTGGACATTCCCGTTTGTTCATCCAAGGATTGCATTAGCTCCTTTGGCCACCCATGCGCAGCTGATTAGCTATCACGATCCTCAAGTGTTTTTCAGTTTCTGCTTCACAGAATAGTCTCCCATCATGTAAGTATGGCCTGCATTTGTTGTTCCTAGATGTATGTCCTTACATGTCATATTAAAATGTGTATTATTTGCTTGCACTCAGCTCACCAAGCAATGCAAGTTGCTCTGTATCAGTGATCAGTCCTCTTCATTATTTACTACTCCCTTAAACTTAGGAAATTCTGCATCTTTAACAGTGATTATTTTATATTTTCTTCTAGGTCATTGAAAAAAAATGTTAAATTGTATACCTCTCAGGAGAGAGAGCCTGGGATTAGGTCAATTGCTTTCACAGCAGAGTTGACCTCATATCCCTCACTAACATGGGGCACCCTCTCCTCAGAACATCCTTTTCCTGGGCCTCTTCTTCAGTTGGAGTTTGCTCCTTGAGGGCTTGGGTGGGGTATTATGGGTCAGGTATGCTGCCCATCGGCTCTGAACATGTCCACTCGGGGGTGAGGGGGCAGTGTCTCCAGCCTCAACCTCTCAAGCTAGTTATGAAGGGCTGGCTGTGCCATGGAGATGGAATGGGATATCGACACATGGAGGACAGTCCTCACACCAGGGCAATGCAGTAGGAGCTGTTGTTTATGGTTCATTCAAATACTCTCCCTTCAAGGAATCTCTACATCCTCAGGACTCATCCACCGTAGGTTTTCAAGTTCCCCTAAGGCTCTCTTCCTTCACTGCTGCATTCTCTCTCATGGCAGATCCATTCTGCCTCTTGTTCTGGCCCAATACTAGCAACAGCAAAGAGTTAGACTCATAGACTCATAGGTCAGAAGGGACCAATATGATCATCTAGTCTGACCTCCCGCACAAGGCAGGCCACAAAACCCTACCCATACACATTTATAACAACCCCGAACCCATGACTGAGTTATTGAAATCCTCAAAAGTGAGATTTGAAGACCTCAAGCTGCAGGGAATCCACCAGCAAGCGACCCATGCCCCATGCTGCAGAGGAAGGCGAAAAACCTCCGTGGCCCCTGCCAATCCGCCCCGGAGGAAAATTCCTTCCCGACCCCAAATATGGCGATCAGCTAAACCCTGAGCATGTGGGCAAGACTCACCAGCCAGCACCCAAAAAAGATTTCTCTGCAGTAACTCAGTTCCCATCCCATCCAGCATTCCCACAGACCATTGAGCAGACTTCTCTGCCGATAATCCAAAATCAATTGCTCAAATTAAACTATCCCATCATAACATCCCCTCCATATACTTATCAAGCTTAGTCTTAAAGCCAGATAAGTCATTTGCCCCCACTACTTCCCTCGGAAGGCTATTCCAGAACTTCACTCCCCTAATGGTTAGAAACCTTCGTCTAATTTCTAGTCTAAATTTCCTAATATCCAATTTGTACCCATTCGTCCTCGTGCCTATATTAGTACTAAACTTAAACAATTCCTCTCCCTCCCTAACGTTAATCCCCCTGATATATTTATATAGAGCAAGCATATCCCCCCGGAGCCTTCTTTTGGCCAGGCTAAACAAGCCAAGCTCTTTGAGTCTCCTTTCATAAGGCAGATTTTCCATTCCTCGGATCATCCTAGTAGCCCGTCTCTGAACCTGTTCCAGTTTGAATTCATCCTTCTTAAACATGGGACACCAGAACTGCACACAATATTCCAGGTGGGGTCTCACCAGCGCCGTATATAACGGCACTAACACCTCCTTCTCCTTGCTGGAAATACCTCGCCTGATGCATCCTAAAACCGCATTTGCTTTTTTAACAGCCATATCACATTGGCGGCTCATAGTCATCCTGTTATCAACCAATACCCCAAGGTCCTTCTCCTCCTCCGTCGTTTCCAACTGATGCATCCCCAACGTATATGTAAAATTCTTATTATTAATCCCTAAGTGCATGACCTTGCACTTTTCACTATTATATTTCATCCGATTACTATTGCTCCAGTGTACAAGGTGGTCCAGATCTTCCTGAATAGCATCCCGGTCCTTCTCCGTGTTAGCAATACCCCCCAGCTTCGTGTCATCCGCAAATTTTATTAACACATTCTCGCTCTTTGTGTCAAGATCAGTTATAAAAAGGTTAAATAAGGTCGGTCCAAGAACCGATCCTTGAGGGACTCCGCTAGTAACCTCCTTCCAGCCTGACAGTTCACCCTTCAGCACGACCCGCTGTAGTCTCCCTTTTAACCAGTTCCTTATCCACCTTACAACTTTCACATTCATCCCCATCTTTTCCAATTTAACTAACAGTTCCCCATGCGGAACCGTGTCAAACGCCTTACTGAAGTCGAGGTAAATTAGATCTACCGCATTGCCCTTGTCTAAGTAATCCGTCACCTTCTCAAAGAAGGAGATCAGGTTGGTTTGGCACGATCTACCTTTAGTAAATCCATGTTGCAATTTGTCCCAATTACCATTGACCTCCATGTCCTTAACTACTTTCTCCCTTAAAATTTTTTCCAAGACCTTACACACGACAGACGTCAAGCTAACAGGCCTATAATTACCGGGATCACTTTTATTCCCTTTCTTAAAAATAGGAACTACGTTAGCAATTCTCCAGTCGTACGGCACAACCCCCGAGTTTACCGATTGCTTAAAAATTCTCGCTAACGGGCTCGCAATTTCACGCACCAGCTCCTTTAATATCCTTGGGTGGAGTTTGTCCGGTCCCTCCGATTTTGTCCCATCAATCTGTTCAAGTTTGGCCTCTACCTCAGATAAGGTAATATCCACAACCACATCCAGATTCCCGTTCGTCATCCCTCCATCATCCCTAAACTCCTCACTAGTCTTATTAAAGACCGAGGCAAAGTACTTATTTAGATATTGGGCCATGCCTAGGTTATCCTTAACCTCTGTTGCATCCTCAGCGTATAGCGGCCCCACTTCTTCTTTCTTTGTTTTCTTCTTATTTATGTGACTGTAGAACCTTTTACTATTGATTTTGATTCCCTTCGCAAGGTCCAGTTCTACGTGGCTTTTAGCCTTCCTCACTTTATCCCTACACGTTCTGACCTCACTAAGGTAGCTTCCCTTACTAATCCCGCCTTTCTTCCACTCCCTGTAAGCTTTCTGCTTTTTCCTAATCCCCTCTCTGAGTTGCTTGCTCATCCAGCTTGGCCTGCTACTCCCGCCCATGGTTTTTTTCCCCTTTCTTGGGATGCAGGCTTCCGACAATTTCCGCAGCCGCGACTTAAAGTAATTCCAGGCCTCCTCCACATTTAAATCCCCAAGTTCCTCCGTCCAATCCACTTCCCTAACTAATTTCCGTAACTCTTTGAAATTAGCCCTTGAGAAGTCGAAAACCCTAATCCCAGATCTACGTTTGTTTATCCTTCCATCTAATTTGAATTGAATCAGCTCATGATCACTCGAACCAAGATTGTCCCCTACCACCATTTCTTCTACGAGGTCCTCACTACTCACCAAAACCAAATCTAAGATGGCATCCCCTCTTGTAGGTACTTCAACTACTTGATGAAGAAATCCATCCGCTATCACATCCAGAAACATCTGACCCCTATTATTCTTGCAAGCACTCGTCCTCCAGTCTATATCCGGGAAGTTGAAATCTCCCATAATCACACATTTCCCCTTAGTGTTTACTTCGTTAAAAACATTAAAGAGGTCTCTATCCATATCCAAGTCAGACCCCGGCGGTCTGTAGCACACCCCAAGCACTATCTCAGGGGAAGCTCTAGTAGCTTTTTTACCCAGTGTGATTTTTACCCAGACAGACTCCGTCTTATCCATTCCATCACTTCTCATTTCATTACAATTCACCTCATCATTGACGTACAAAGCTACTCCACCAGCCTCTGCCATTACTTCCAGACCATGGGTCCAAATGTATCAGCCAACCCTGTTACTGGCTCAAGAGCCACGACTGGGCTGAACCTGCAACAGACTCAAGAACAGGGACTAGGTCCAGCCTGAAATAGACTCTGGGCCAAGGTGGCGATGGCCTCCAGAGCAGGGAATGGGTCAAGTGTGTGAGAGGCTCTGAGGCCCTGTGAGGGTACGTCTAACACAGCCTGTGTCAGTGAATCTCCCTGCCTGGGTTGACAGACTTGAGGTAGAGGGGCTCACACCAGCACTCTAAATATAGCTGTGTAGACACAACTCTGAAGCTGTGACTTGGGCTCTGGAATCCATCCCCTTTCCTAGGCATTAGAACCTGAGCTCTGGCCCAAGCCACTACTTCAAAAAGCTGTCTACACAGCTATTTTCAGAGCTACTGTGGGCCCTGCAGGTCCAAATCGGTCGCCCCTGGCTGGGAAGCTCACTGCAGTGGGCTGTGTAGATGTATCCTGACAGACTCTGAGGTAGGGAGTGGGCTGAGTCCATGGGAGGCTCCAAGGCAGGGTACAGGCCTGTGTTGGGGGCTACTCTTTCCTCTTTGTATTCTCCTGAATGAGCAGTTCAGTGTAAACATCTCAGTGGAGCTCTTTGAAATGAAAATAAAACTGATAAAAGTCTTGCAAATCACCCACCCCCAGCCCTGCTGCTGACCCGGGAAGTCTCTCTTTCTGCTGCCTCGCAAGCACCAAGTGGCAGAGTTATAAATACATTATGTATGCTGGTGTCCATCAGCCAGAGCCTTTTGTTGGCGCTGAATATGTCATGGCCAACAAAAGTAGACTGGATTAGCCACAGTGGATTAAAAGATTTTCTTCTTAGAGTTTACCTAATAATATAACAATTGACATAGAAGGTTCCTTTGAAACCTACACGACTCTGTTATTTTACCATCTGTGAGTTTGCTTTCCATTAGTATGCGAATATGATGGGGAGACTGTTCTGGTGGCGCTTACACTGAGGTACCGCTGCCTATTGCCCGATTTCCTACTCACAACAAAAATACACACATATGTAAGGAGGAGCAGCAGTAACAGAATAGCTGAGCTTCATCCCTCCTCCCTTTGCTGATGTCCCCGCTGCTCTTAGCCCATAGGGCTCTGGGATGCTACAACTTTGGGAGAAAAAAGAAACCCAACAAAGTAGACTCAACCTCTAAAGAAAGCAACCATCAGCCTCTGAGAAAAGCAATGAACTGCCGTGCTATGCAAGGTGTCCTGAAAGGTTCTGAATGAAATAAGCTCATTTATTAAGAACATATTTGGAATCCCAGCTATTTAGTTTCTGAACTCTCTCTCTCTCCCCCCACCACCACAAGCTGATGGAGTTTGTCCCTGTTCCAGCCATTCAGCTACAGTTGCGTAATTATCTGCCTCCATCCCTGACTGACATCACATTTGCAGTATCCATTGCAAGATGGGTCACACAGCAGCAGCCGCGACACTCGGAAACATGGAGGGCAGCAGCAGCAGGGGAGGAGAGCTCCCCCCGCCATCCTGCGGCTCTGTTCCTTACATTCAGCCCCCTCCTCTAGCCATCACGACAGCAAACACACACAACTGCGTCCTGGCCCTTTGGCTTTGATCTCATAAAGAGACTCCATTTACAAGTCATTAATAGCAGCCTTTGGAAATATCCATCCTCAGAAGTCTTGAGTAATGAGATTTGGAGACTATGATCAGTTTAGGGGCCGCTCTCTTTCTGTCTTTTTGCAAACACACTTTTTAAGCCGCACCGACTTTGCAATGAATTGTCGCATCATCCAAGACCTGGTGGGGGAGGGGGCCATGTGGGCGGCAGGAATATGGGTTGAGTCTCTCTCAGCGAGAGCCCAGCTGGGGGCCTTTGATGAGGCTGCGTTGCGAAATTTGATTTGAAAGGCCTACGATAACAATTTTGGGAGAATAGTTGAGCGTTTTTCCATACAGATCTCTTTGTCTCTCCTCTGATAGGGGTTTTATTGTCGGTTTCGGGGGGTGGCGGGTGAGAGTCGGTGGTGGCCGAGGGTGGGGTGGGGCGGCGGAGGGGGCTGCGGTGAAGGAGAACAATAAATGGAGATATAGGGAGAGCTGTATTTTCTCACCTGCCTCCCCTGCTGCGTTGCCTTCCTGCTGGGTTTTCGCAGTCCGCCA
>ML675626.1:4807198-4884798 GCA_007922155.1 Mesoclemmys tuberculata
GCCTCCCCTGCTGCGTTGCCTTCCTGCTGGGTTTTCGCAGTCCGCCATGACAGGAGAAGCCGCCCTGTTTGCTGTCCGGAACACTTTCCAACACTCTTAAACCTATTTCCCTTTCTTGGTAACTGTGTGGCTGGAAGATGGGAATCTTTACTTTATATTGCAGCTTTGGCTCCTCAACCTGATTGGCTGAGGCCAGGACCAAATGATGGTCCTTCGAATCCTATTGTAACTATGGCAACCAGCCCCTTTAGGCACCACTGATTTACTTATAATTGCTGGGTAAACAGTCGAGACAGACCACTTTCATCCCACACCGAAAGATTTTCTTCTCTTTCTTTTTAGGATGAGGCACAAAAAAGCAGGGACACTTAAGCAAACTCTTTCAACACTGCTGAAATAAGCTGTTGTCTCTCCCCCAGCCAGCCGGCTTTCCCCCGCTGCTGCTGCTGCATCTGATCCTGACTGAACAATTACTTGATACTGGGGCTTTCTGCACCACCAGACAGACCTCGCCATCCTCCTCCACCAAAGAGGAATTGCTTTGGCTCAGGGCTGGGGAAAGCACACCGTAGGTTTCTACACTGCAGCTGGGGAGTGTGATTTCCAGAGTGGGCAGACAGGTCTGTGCTAGCTCGGCTCACGCTAGCACACTAACAGCCACACTGTGGATTGCTGTGGCACAGGCGGTGGCTTGGGTTAGCTACCCAAGCTCAGACCAAGGAGGTCAGATGGACTTGGATTGCGGTAGCTAGCTTGAAATCTCGGCCACTCAGCTATTTTTAGCATGCTAGCATGAGCTGAGTCAGCGTGGGTATGCCTGCACAGGCTGGGAATTGCACCTCCCAATGCAGTGTAGACATATCTACCCAGACTGGACATCACACCTCCCAACTGCAGTGTAGACAGTTTCTCAGGCTGATGCCATGAGATGAATGGAAAGGATGGGTAGGTCAGAGTGGGAGGAAGGTCTGCAAAATGGAGGGGCTTCTTTGCCTTTAAAGATTGCGACATTCCTGCTTTAAGATGGTTTCTTACAAACCTTTCTGTGAATCTCTGGAGAATGAGGATCAGGTCAAATATTCTCTCTCCCCCCCCTTCCAGTAGCTATTGGGGACATGAGCAGTTTATATGGACTATGTTGTGGTTGGGTGATTGGCCCCCTCACCACATTAAGCCTTCTCACTTTTCCTTCTTGAGTGTAAAATCCACAGACACCCAGGAGAGCAAGAGAGAACCATGGCAGTTTGTACGGCAACTGAAGAGACTGTCCCAAAATAGTGAACTGAAATTGTGCACCTCTCCGTGAGCCCTGCCCTCATCTAACCGGCCTCAGTAGGTCTAGTACAGCCTCCTCCATAGCTCTGGGGGAGCTCGCATTGCCACAACAAGGGGTGCCAGCCCTGTGCTGGGCTGTCTCCTGGCTGTCTCTCTGATGGAGGCTCACCTCAGAGCCGGAGAGCCAGGCATTTGTCAGGGTTCACAGCAGTATGTAGCTCACACAGTGGTCATGCTCTCTCCCTCTGTGCTGAGTGCTACCAGGGCACTGTTTCTTAGAAACCGCAGCTGCTTGCATGGTAAACCAGAGCTGGGCGTGAAGGTGCTATGTGGTCTCACTGCTGAGGGAGGGAATTTATTATTATGGATGATGTGATTAGCTAATAAAAGGCCTGGCTCGAATTGACAGGATGATGAGTCACCACTGAGCTACAGCCATGAAAAAGGCCAGTGTGATCCCAGGATGTATCAGCAAGGTATTTCGAGCAAAAGAGAGAGAAGTATTAGTGCCAGGGCCCTGGGGAAATCTCATCTGGAGTACTTGGTACAATTCTGGTCACTTATGTTCAAGAGAGATGAATTCAAACTGCAACAAGTGCAGAGAAGAGGATGATCAGGGGACTGAAGAACTTACCTTATAAGAAGAGACAGGAAGAGTTTGGCTTGTTTAATCTAGCAAATGAAGGTTGAGAGGGGGGTAAACCCCAGGGAAGGTGAAGGGCAGTTTAAGCAAAAAGCCAGTGTTGGCACAAGAACAAATGGCAATAAACTGGCCATGAGTAAAGTGAGGCTGGACATTAGAAGAGGGTTCCTAAGCATTAGAGGAGTGAGGTTCTGCAACAGTGTCCCGGTGGGAGGGATGGAGGAAAAGAATCTATCTAGTTTTAGGATACAGCTTGATAAATTGAGATGAACAGGATTCTATGATCAGATGACTTGCTATAGCAGGGGATTGGATTTAAGAATCCAGAGGATCCCTTTCCTATGTTCCTATAAATCCATAAGCAAAGGAGTAGGATTAAGGTGGCCATGGGATCCTCCTAACTCTAGTACTTCTGCCTGTTTGTGGATTAAGTCTCAGAGTTAAGGCTCATCCCTGATCGGTTCTTGCATGGAATTGCCTGAGTTTTATAAAGGAAAAAAGCAATATGAAACCACAGGAACTTAGGCCTTCAGAAAAAGCCCAGGGTTTATTCCAACACTATCTACAGAGCTAGAAACTGGTGAGAAGATTTCTCTTGTCCCCGCCTTGAGACCTGCTGGTCTATTCCAGAATATTTTTCATGGAGAAAAGCCATGTTAAAAAAATAGACCACTCAGACAAAGAAAGACGTGGGTCCAAACTACTATAGTTTGAAACACATGAGGTCAGAAGTGCAGCTGTAGGTTCACAGCTAGTTCTGGCTGCTTTTAGATATGCAGACTCATTTCTGACTACTCTTGTTTCAGTCTACAGCAAAATGCCAATTCCTCTCCACATTCCCCCACTCCCAAAAAGGACTTATGGAGAATCTTAGGGATGGTGGTGTTCTTGGGAAAATGTATAGATAACCTGTCTAATAAAACCAAAGCATGTGAGCAGAAGATGTTAGTCTGAGAGGTGGAATGGAACTGCACTGAGAAGCACGAAGCGAATGCAAAGCGTTGAAAAGATTACTCACCTCTGCACCCACATTTTGATGTTTCCTGCCTAACAAAAATGTCTATGGATGCCCCAAAAGAGGGATCAGGGGCAATATTACTGCTAAGGCAAGACTAAGACTGGAGGCCTGTCACATACGCATTCAGAACCTTCACACACCCACAATGCTTCACGTAACTGTTTTATAAAAAGGGAAGGATGTGAGGAGAAGCTCTCTTTGCTGTGGAAGATGTGGCCTGCCGAGATCCAAGCTTATCCTGCAAGAGGGCAACCTGGGCTGCTAGGAGCAGGGAGCTGCAGGCCGCAGCCTACACTAAGACTCTGGTTGCTGTTGTATTAGAGTTGGGTGTAGTAGAAAGTGAGAGGCTGACACATGAGGCCTAGTAATACAGGCCAGGTATGAGGCCTGAGCTAAAGTCAGTCAAGCCCTGCTGTTATAAAGCAAACATACAGTTGCTTTAGCTGCAGCTCTGTATTGCTTTCCCCCTCCCCATGCCTGTTGCAGCAGTCTGTTTAGACTGCAAGCTCCTTGGGGCAGAGTCATGACCGCTACCACACAGCACCACGCAAACATTGCAAAGCGGACACCCTGCAGATGGCCCACAACACTAGCTTTGGAGCTGGATCAGCTC
This sequence comes from Mesoclemmys tuberculata, assembly GCA_007922155.1. Taxonomy (NCBI): domain Eukaryota; kingdom Metazoa; phylum Chordata; order Testudines; family Chelidae; genus Mesoclemmys; species Mesoclemmys tuberculata. The sequence continues at coordinate 4,810,748 of ML675626.1, forward strand.
CAGCCGTAAAAATGTTCCGTTTTTGAAAAACAAATGTTTGCACTATGACGTTTGCCGTTCAGTTTCAGGAGTTTTGGGGGGTGAGTTTTAAATTTTGTCAAAAATGAAACATTTCTGTAATAACTTTTGTTTGTGACAAAAAGCCATTTTTCACTTACATTACTTTTGGATGAAAAAAAGGTTGATCATAGCTACCTAGAGGTTACAGACCCAGCAGGTCAGTGATGACAACCTGATAGGCTCCCAGGTGCTGTGGAAGTCTGGCTGTAGCATCTCCCCTCGTCTTCTCAAAATTCACAGGCCACCCAGTATCTGAAGACATGGTCAGTCATAGATGTTCAGCCAAGTGCTTCCAACCAAGGAATGTTCTTGGGGACAGTGGCCATTAATCAACATTTCATCAACATGTCCAGGCAAAGATGGTTCTGGACTTAGAGTCTAATCATAAGAATTTTTGCTACAAAATGGGGGCTCATCAGTTGGAAGCAACAAAGAAGGAGAGAGACCTGGCTGTGTGGGTCAATCACAGAATGACTATGAGCCACCAATGTGATGCAGCTGTGAAGCCAAATGTGACCCTAGGATTAGGTAATGCATTTTCAGAAGATATTAATGCTACTGTATAAGGCACTGGTAAGTCCCCATTTGGAATACAGTACTGTGTACAATGCTACTCACGCTGTAGAAGGATTAGGTGCAGATAAGAGCTACTAAGATGAACAGGGGAATGCAGGGCCTGTCTTTATGAGAGGAGACTGAAAGAGCTAGGCTTGTTTAGTCTAGCAAAATGAAGGCGGAGTGGGGATACAATTGCTCTCTAGAAATACATTAGAGGGATAATCGCCAGGAAGGGTAAAGAGCAGTTTAAGCAAATAGACAATGTTGGCAAGAACAAATGGCCATAAACTGGCCAGGAGTAAATCAAGGCTGGACATCAGAAAACAGTTTCTATCCATCAGAGGAGTGAGGTTCTGGAACAGCCTCCCAATAGGAGCTCGCGGGCAAACAAGGGTTAGTTAGTTTTGAGAGAGACTTGGACAAATTTATGAGTGTGATTGTATGACAGGGTTGGAGGGTGGGGAGGGTATAGGGCTCAACAGCTCTGGGGCTTCCTTCCTTCCACCTTATGTTGCTAAAACTCATGCTCCAGGGTTTCAGCCAGGCACCAGCAGGAGGCAAGAAGGGATATGTTCCCCACCAGTGCATTCTGGGTCTTTTTTAACATCACCTTCCTCTGAAGCATGGCTGGAGATGGGACATTAGGCATGGTGGGCTAGGGCTCTGAGTGGGTCACTGAACATTTTCTCTCAGGTGTGTGGCTAGTTGATTCTTGTTCACACGCTCGGCGTCTAATTGATTAACATATGTGGGGTCGCGAAGGAATTTTCCCCCAGTCACATTGGCAGTGACCTGGTGGGAAGGGAGGTTACCTTCCTCTGCAGCGTGGGTGTGGGTCACTTAATCTGTCACTTAATTCCTTGCCACTGCAGCACTGGCGGGCCTCGGCCCCTCCTAGTCTCTGCCTCTGACACATAATAGTCTAGTCTGCCATGGGTCTCATTTACTTTGGTCTCATTTCCATTGTTGGGTTAGTGTGTGTGGGTACCGGTGGTGTTGGTGGCCTGGGATATACAGGAGGTCAGACTAGATAAACTGGTGGCCCTTTGGGCCTTAAATTCTATGACTCCACTAACCACATTCCTTTCCATTTCAAAAAGTATCTTCGTCTGTTACCATAAACACTTAAGATCTCAAAATCTTTGTAGGCCTCATAATTTTCACATTTTTACCCTACCAGATGCAATTATCACCATTTCCCAGACTCTGTTCTGAGCTTGTTTTCATAAGATTTTTAAAAGTTTTATTCATATATTCTGATTATCACAACTATAAAAATATAACTCACCATAAAAAAGGGTCCTTCGTTCAAACCTGTTGGTGATCTGTTTGTGGGGTTGTTACATTTGTGTTTCCCTCGACATGTCAATATTTGGTGAACCTAACAAACAGCCTTTTATAATCCATTTCAAAACTCCATCATAACCAATTACAAATCAAAACAGTTAAAAAGGGACAGACAAATTACCAGCTGGTCCCTCTTGCTACAGTTTCTTTTTAGCTGTTGTGAGCAAAAAGCTCTTTCTGTGTTTCCGGAAGGTGCAGATTTGACATTGAAAATCTTTATTAAAGTCAGAGAAAAAAATATGATGTCCTTCACAGGCTCCAGGTTAAGAACAGAAGAACGGCCATACTGGGTCAGACCAATAGTCCATCTAATTCAGTATCCAGTCTTTCAACAGTGGCCAATGTCAAGTGTTTCAGAGAGAATGAATAGAACAGTTTATCATCAAGTGATCATCCCGTCACCCATTCCCAGTTTCTGGCAAACAGAGATTCAGGACTTCAGACCATGGTTTTGCATCCCTGCTCATCCTGGCTAATAGCTATTGAAGGACTCTCCTCCATGAACTTATCTAGTTCTTTTTTTAATCCTTTTATAGTCTTGTCCTTCACAACGTCCTCTGGCAAAGAGTTCCACAGGTTGACTTTGCGTTATGTGAAGAAATACTTTCTTTTGTTTGTTTTAAACCTGCTACCTATTAATTTCATTTGGTGACCCCTAGTTCTTGTATTAGAAGAAGGAGTAAGTTACACTTCCTTATTTACTTTCTCCACACCAGTTATGATTTTATAGACCTCTATCATAGCCTCCCTTAGTCATCTCTTTTCCAAGATAAAAAGTCCCAGTCTTATTTATCTCTCCTCATATGGAAGCAGTTCCATACCCCTAACCATTTTTGTTGCCCTTTACTATATCTTTTCCAGTTGCAATTTTTTTTTTTTTTTTGAGATAGGGAGACCAGATCTGCACACAGTATAAAGAGGCAATATGGTATTTTCTGTCTTATCTATCCCTTTCCTAATATTCCCAACATTGTTAGCTTTTTTGACTGCTGCTGCAGATTAAGGGGATGTTTTCAGAGAACCATCCACAATGACTCCAACATCTCTTCCTTGAGTGGTAACAGCTAATTTATACCCCATCATTTTATATGTATAGTTGGAATTATGTTTTCCTATGTGCACATCTTTGCATTTGTCAACATTGAATCTCATCTACCATTTTGTTGCCCAGTCACCCAGTTTTGTGAGATCCCTTTGTAACTTTTCGCAGTCTGCTTTGGACTTAACTATTTTGAGTAGTTTTGTATCATTTGCAAATTTTGACCCCTCACTATTTGCCCCTTTTTCCAGATCATTAATGAATATGTTGAACAGCACTTGTCCTAGTACAGACCCCTGGGGGACACCATTATTTACCTCTCTCCATTGTGAAAACTGACCATTTATTTCTACCCTTTGTTTCCTATCTTTTAACCAGTTACTGATCCAGGAGAGGATCTTATCCCATGACAGCTTACTTTGCTTAAGTGAAGGGACCTTGTCAAAGGCTTTCCTGTAGCATAGCCTCCAGCCTTCTGTGGCACCTGAGCAGCCTATGCACCACCAAGCTCCACCTGGGAGAAGGGAGGCTGCCCGGATGCAGCCATCTTGCAAGACACATAGCTCTCTCTAGCATCGCACACACCACACAGTGCTAATAAAAGCTCTGCCTGCGGGGACCTTTCAAGGGAGAGCACTCCCTTTTCTTCACATACTCTACGTAAGAGCAAAGTGCGTACTGCAGACGCCTGATTTCCCTGCAGCTTCACTAGCTCTTAGGTCCTTTTTTGATCTAAGTAACAGGATTTGTTTGAACGTTATAGCCCTTATATGTGATATTGTATTAGTGTTCTTCCTGCCACACCTGTTTCTAGTTCATTCATGGAAAACCATGAGAGCCCTCTGCTGGCCACTATATGGATGTTCCTGGAAGATGGCAGAGCCCAGGGGACAAAGCTTTGCCCTCTGGAGCTAAAGCAGTAGCATCATTAGCTAGTAGAAGTAATAGTCTTTTTCCTGTCTAATACAGCCACTAGTAGGAGACAGCACACTTAACCAGTGGGTTATATATACACATCCTTAAAGGTCCACTGTTTTATTACAGAGCTGCAATAAGGACCTGAAGGAAAATTCTAAGGTCATTTAAACGAGCATCAACCCACAGCGACTCCAGCAAAGACAAGCGGTTCATGTAAATAACGCAGGCCAGAATTTGATGTTTCATATTTAAGATTCTACGTAGAGATGAGTGAATAAGTTATTCAAAACAAGTTTTGCTTTCTTAGCTGTGAATTGTTAGCCTACAGACCACAAAATTCCCACATATATTCATTACTCATTATTATTCACAAATCTCTTCTGTAAATCATTCTTAGTCAGTCAGAGAGACAAGGTGCCTGAGGTAATACCTGTTAATGGACCAACTTCTATTGGTGGAAGACACAAGAAATAGTTTGTTGCAAATAGTCACAATTCAAGCAGTCTTGACTGGTCACATGGTATTATTTCTGTTTCCTGATTGGATGAGTTTACATAAGTGAACAATACAGTACAAATCACAAGTTTAACAATCAAATATACACTTTGAAATACACCAGCATGTGTGTAGAATGTGACACATTTTCACTGGTAGCCAGTGATGTGAAACATTTCTAAAATTGGTGCAGTGACCATATTAATCTGTATCCCCATTAGATGGGACTGGCCAGGACATTGGGTCAGAGTAAAGTTGTTTTTGGAAACTGAAGTCTGACTTTCCCCACAGTCATTTTTTAAGGGGCACGGAGTCCTGTCTCCCTGCACACAGCAACAAATAGTTTCCTGTCTCACAATTCCATGCCTGCCTTTTCAGCCAGAGGTGCTCTCCCTTGGCATCCTCCCAGGGCCTCTCTCACCAGTGCTTCTCTGGTCCTGTCTGCTTGTGACACACACCATGACACCAACCAGGGGCTCCCTCCTGGCATTTGCTACATCCGTCCCGTCTTATTCTTCCTCAGTTAGCTCTTCTTCAGGCCTCCCCATGCCCAATGCACTGGACAGTGGCTACTGTTGGTTCATCTATCTTACTTCACATGGGAGCTTAATTGCTTCTTTCATGCAGCCTGAATGAAGGGCAGCTTGCTCACCCACCAGCTTCAGCCAGGTCTGTGATTGTCCACAGATCAAAGGCAGCCATGAACACCCTCTAGCACGACAGCCCGTCCTGCCAGCCATGGCTGGGGATTTGATTATCTTGGACCTCAGGCTTCCCAAGCCCTCTTCAGGCAGGGGGCCACAGAAATTCCTCCCTGGACACTGCAGGGCTCCACGTGGCTCTGGTTACCAGCCCAGCAGTGGTTCCAGTAGATGAGGGCTCACTTGGGGCCCTGTCAGGCCCCATGGGTGCCCCTGGCTGTGGAGGGCACTCAGTACCTCACAGTGGGGAATGCTGATTCTACATGGGACAGAAGATGGCTTACGGAGAGGTGCAGGAAAGCACCACAGAAGTGGTTGGTGGGCTGGAGAAAAGGCCTTGCAGTGATGGACTTAAAGAGCTTCATCTGTTTAGCTTGTCAAAAAGAGGACTGAGAGGTGCCTTGATAATAGTGTGCAGGTACATTCACAAGGAGAAAACCCGGGTACTAAAGGGCTCTTTGATCTAGCAGAGAAAGGCAGAACAAGAACCAGTGGCTGGAAACTGAAGCCAGACAAATTCTAGTTGGAAATAATGCACACACTTTTCAGTGTGTGTGTGGGGTGGGGGTATTAACCCCTGGAGCAAACTCCCCAGGGAAGTGATGGATTCTCCATCTCTTGATCTGTTCAGATCCGGACCGGATGCCTTTCTGGATGACGCTTTAGCCAAACACAAGTTAGTTACCCTTGTATTGAGCCAGTAACTGGCTGAAATTTAATGGCCTGTGCTTACAGGGGTCAGATTGGATGATCCAATGGTCCCTTTTGGCCTTAAACTCCATCTGTGACAGCCCCTCAGCTCTGACCTCCCTCTCAAACATAGCACCAGAGCAAGGAATATGTTGGGATTCTCCCCAGCCTTGTCAGGGATGTATGACACCAAAAAGCATCAGAAATAACACTGAGGCTAACCTCAGATGACTCAACCTTGCACTGCCATACCAGCCTCAAGGGGCCTGGAATAGCTCGCCCAATCTCTCAGCACCCATCTGGAGCCCAGCCTCCTTGCCTTTGGTCAAAACATGTGGTGCCTCTGCTAATCAGATGCTGCTGAAGTCCTGTGCACAAGCCAGCCTTGTTCCCTTGGCTTGCATCTGGCAAAGAGCTTTACTCCTCCACACAAGGGCCTGCCTCCTCCTCTGTCACCTTCAGGGACATGGGACAAAAGGGGGAGGGACAGAAGAAAGGAAGCCAATGGTCCCATGTAGTCACTGAGGGGCCTGGCCCTGGACGAGCATTGGCTGCTCTCTCCCAGGAAAGGAAACATTTGCCATCCTGAGACCAGAACTAGGATGCAACCAGCTGGTTCCATGAGCAGATACGGGAGCTTTGCAGTTGAGGGCGCAGCCTGGCTCATATTCACTTAGGATAGACACTGGGCGCTCAGCCTACACATCTGTTGTAATGAAAGATCAGATCGTGGTCTGTCCCCTGTGGGTGCAGGGCTCCCCCTTTCAATGCAGCCACTCCTGGGTGACGGGGAGGGCCAGGGTATGCAGTGCTAAGACTGTCCCTGGCTGATACACATTTCAACGGGGTCTCTCCTTACCAGAGACTCCTTGTTGTGTTGTTGCTTCCTAGAAATTAGATGCATTGCCCCAAAAGCAGCGAGATCCAGCTCTGCAGTTGTCATCTTGATCCCCCCCAGAAGTGGGAGAACCACGGAAGCATTTCTAATGATTCGGTTTGCTTTGAACCCCATGCACAATGGCAGAGCGAGGCTACATCAGCCACATAGTCTCCATTGGCCAATCGCTCAGGGAGAAGCGGGATTATATGAAGGCATCTTCTTTTTGCTTTTCCAGCTGGCAGTTCAGTGAGGATGCTAATGAAATGCAAGTTCATGCCCCACTAATTAGGCTATGTGTGAGCCTCTCCATTGCAGATCTCAGACCCTGCGGTGAGGGTGCCTGGTATAAACGGATGGACAGAGGGAGAAGGTTAGGTGGACAGAGGATGGTCTCCAACAGTAACAAACTGCCTCGCGATTTATTGCCAGCTACCCTCCTGGATGGGAAGGTCTGACGTGGCCAGGGATCACGGGCCAATGCTCTCGGAGGTCAGAGCCTGCAGGGGAGGAAGGAGACCTGGAATCAGACGTGGGCCTGCTCAGTTCTGGACTTGTCGAACCTACGCCTGCATTGGGGGCCCAGGGCCCCCCAAGAGAACAGGATCCTAATGCAGTTACTGCTCAGCACTTCCAGCAGCAGGCAGCCCAGAGTATGCCTTGGAGGCCCTGTGCTCTGATGGAGGGTGGTCCCCAGCATTCTAGTCTTTTGCCGTTAACCCTGCCATTCTGCACCTAGTGGTTAGTGCGCTGCAATGCAATGGAGAGCCACAGGTCCTCTGCTCAGGGGGTGCTGCACACAGCCCTCTCTGACTGATTCTCACAGCGGTTCCCAGGAAAAGCCAGTCCCCAGAACAGTGGAGCCATGAAGGAGAGGAGGCCTAGAGGATGGGGGCCTCAGGGCTATAGCAGGAACTCAGACACACTCCCAGGGACTGGAGCGAAGATACTGGTGGAAGCTAGCTCCCACTGCATTGCCCTGGGCCATGCACAGCAGCAGCAGGGCCATGCAGGGAATGAATTCAGTGGTGACTGGTGGCGCTGTGGCAGCTCCACAAGAGAACCCCAGCACATCTGCATTGCTTGTCTCCAATTTCCAGAACCAGCTGTCAGGCCGACACAGGCCCCCTCTGTGCAGCAAAGAGCTCCACCCACGGACCAGTAACTTGCATGTTCCTTTGCTGCGGAAGCCTCTAGCTCTGCAGTGTAGCAAACACACTTCTTCTGTTTTCATTGACAAAATCCTGAAGGCAGGAAACCAAAGGGCCTTCTGGGGGTTGTTCTGACTCTGGCCCACTCCCTGAGTAGCTGACATTTTCCCCCATTTAAATTCCTTTCATGCTCCCTGCAGTTAACATCAGTCACCCTGGGGCATTTGTCTGAAGAGTACACTAGGCTACACGCAGCTCTGCATTCCCTCCCAGACTCCTCGCTTTTCGGTGCCTCCATTATTATTATTGTTTATTAGGTGTACTATGGTAATGCCAAGGCTCCCCGGGAGCCTGCTGCGCTAGGTGCTGTACAAACATAGACCAAACTGATAGTCCCTGCCCCAGAGCGCTGACAGTCACCAAACTCTGCCTGGGCTCTGTAGCTTGTCCCGTCAGATTCGCCTCTGTTGGCCCCAGCCAGACCTCAGCATAATTCCCAGGTTTGGGTTGGAGTTATTTTGCCACTTGCCTGTGCGTCCCGAAGCTTCACGTGTGACGCGTATTGGGTGTCAGAGCTATATCCATACATGGAGAAGGGAGTGTGTTCCCTTGCAGGTGTGGGGTATGAGACTGTTAAGTTCTGAGGCAGCTGCATGGCAGGAAGAGAGAATGGTGAGAGAGGGCAGCCCTGAGTAGGGAGGGGAGGGCGAGCTGCCTCTGTGCTGAAAGGAAGAGGAGAAGGACCCAGCTCTGCCAGCCATTGAGAAGGAAGATCTGTTCTGAAGCTTGAGCAGGTTCCCCACTCACCTAGTCTGGGGACCCAGAATCAGTCCCTCACTGATCTGCCAGGGAGGCCATGATGTTAAGTTGCGTCCAGCCATCACTTGCTCCAGCAGGTCTCCTCTGTCTGCCCACGCGGAGTGGGACTAACTAGAATTATGAGGCATGTTTGTTGGCTGTTAATGTAGTGGCTGGATCTCAGAGGCCACCTGGAGTGGCTGACAGGTAATAGCTAATTAGCACTTCACCAGAAAGCAGGGGCCATGGCAGGCTGTTTTGAGTTCATTTCCATCATCCCCTTGTTCTCTTCACATAACGAACCTTTGCAACTAATTAATGTTGCAAATCCCTTGGAACTGGCTGGAGGCTGGAGAGTCGGAGGAGGCAGCGCAGCAAGGAGGGCCAATTAATGCCACCAACTTGCTTCCAGCTTCAGGAGGGGGAACAACAGGGGACCTTCCACCTCTCGGGCCGGCCTGGAGGGGCCTGGCCCCAGTGCAGGAGAGCACTACCACAAACACCAGAGTGGGCCCAGAGCTCACACACAGGCTTGGGGCTTTGCAAAGTTTGCCACAGAATTGGAAAAGAATCTGCATAGCTAAAATCTGAGCTCCTGGACGCTGTGGCTAGCAATTTTCCTGAGAAAATTAGCTCCACTGTCCTGGCCAAATTCCATGCTGAGAGTCCAGAATCCTAGTCCTACTGGGACAGTCCCAGTTTTGCATCAGCTGCCCCAGGATGCCAGGAACTTCTCTTGGAAGCCCCCAAATGTCCTCGTTTTTCATTTAATTGATCAAAATCTTTAAGTTTGCCCTGGGTGAATTGCTGACCAAAGTATGCCCTGCTTGGTGTCTGCCAGGTCCGAGCAGGCCAGTGGCTGGGGGCTCCAGCATGGCGAACAGTGTTTGGAGAGAGGAGGGAAGTGGAATGAATGCAGGCGTGGTCAGAGCTACTCAATGGGAATGTGAGCCTCCATTTTATACCCAGATGTCTATGACGTTGGCATCCAAGGCTCAGAATCTGCAGTGAGGAGGCCATATAAGAACCTAGAAACTCAACTTCAAACCAGCTCTGAATGCGGCCTGCTAACCTCTCCTAGCTGTTGGTTCTGTCAGGATGAGGGCACCCAGTTAGCCCCTGCATTTCACTCCAGGTCCTTGTTACATGGCGGTGGCTGTTTGAAAGGCTAGGCCCCTTGCTGCTGCAGCCATCCCCTCCAATGCATCAAGGAGATACTCCTAAAGCACAAGGCTGCACATGGGAGCTGCTAGGTCCCTCCTCTCCAAAGGCCCCTTGGTTCAGGACGCAGTCTGCCCATGTGGTGGGACTGCAGCATGCATGGGGCCTTCCTGGATTAAAGAGAAAAGCAGGAGATTGATGGTGGTGCGCTGGGCCCTGCTAGCCTCATTGCACAGGGTGCATCATGTGGAGAAGCAGGAAAGGCTGACGGACACAGACACGGCCCTGGATTGACTCTGCGTTTCAACCCGCTCAGTCAGGCTCCTTCAGGCCCACGCCCCCAGATTGACTCCCTACTGCACCAAAGCAGGGGTCTCTCTGAGCTTCCTGGCTCCAGTGCCGCTGCTGGCTTTTATAACCACTCTCTGTCAGGGCAGGCATTTGCTCTGGCTTGCCTGTTGCCACTCACAGCAGGGTCCTGCTCCCAGCCCAGCCAGGAACCTTCTGATGTAAACTGCAAAGCATTTCCAAAGCCTGCTCTCATGGGGGCACTGTTGTGTGCCCACCAGTGACAAGGGTGCCACCCACTTCACCTATCTGTAGCTTGCCTTGGCCACTTACAAGCGATGGAACCACCTGTCAAAACTAAACATTGTGCTTCACTCCCATCCAGCAAGGATCCCTATTTGTGTGAAATGTGTCAGTGCTGGAAAAAAAATAATCGTCCTGCCGCCGTAGAAGGGGCATCAGATACTCCAGCGACTGGCAGATTTGCGGAAACAAAGGCAGAGAGAGAGAATGACACATGGTTCACTTAGTAAGAGCCCAGAATTTGTGTCTGTGTGTTGTAGGAACCGTTTTCCCCCACCTCTGGCACGTATAACAGTGCACAACTACTCTACAGATTGCTTAGGACAGGAAGTGAATTCAAATAGTGTCCTACTGAAACCAGAGGGGGAATTTCAACAGACAGACTAGAGTAATTACCTAGCTAGAACTAAACACCCTCCTTTTTGCGAGAAGCACTGTGCATTCACACTCACGCAGTGGGTGAGACCTGTTTTGTCTTTTCTGAAACACAGCGCCCCCAGGCACCATGCTGGGGCATTGTTTCAGTACTAGCTCCTGAGGAAGTGAATGACCAGCACAGCTGCCTGGAGCACCCACCTGCCTCTCATAATGATCTCCCACTCAGAAAACAAGACCCTGCTTAGCACTGAGATGGCAGCAGGCCTGGCTACTGAGCAGTTCTGGGTCTCCAGATCCCTTCAGATACCTGGTGCCATTCCTCCCCTATTCTCTGGGAACAACTCCATTAGAAGAGGATGATGACTGATGACCTTCCCTCTGCTTCTTCCATTTCAGTGCAGGGGTCACCGGTACACCCTTACAGTAACCCCCTTTCCTGAAGGGGCAGGGAAGAGACTCCAGGACCTCATCACTCATGGTGGGAGCAACCCCCAGTGGCCATATTGGGATCCATGGGCAGCCTCTTGCCGGCAGTTCTTTAGGGCCCTAACCCTATTCCATCGGGACAATAGGGAGACCCCACTTTCCCCTCCTCAGTAGCAGGAGAAAACATTTGAGGAACAAGAATTCAGGGTAGACGTAGGAGCCGCACCTCAGACCATCATCTCGTCCTCTTTGCCGGATGAATCCCTGATGCCTCCCCCGCCCCCACAATCTATAGCCAATGATTTTCACCAGTTCCAGAACCTTGATAAGCAGGTGCCAGACTTTCTGCAGATACCCCTCAAGGAGGCTGGGGACCACAATCCAAGCTACTGGCCATTCTGCATTCAGACACCATCCAGAGTTGCTCTCCCCAATAATGAGGCTCTACTGGAACCTGCTACAATTATCTGGCAAGCTCTGGCTACACTGAGACCTCCTTGTAAGAGAACAATTCCAGGCCCCTACTGCTGAGGGACAGTTGCCAGACATCTTTGTAGGCAGCACTCGATGCTGCAGACACCACAGTCCCATTCCATCTCTATGGCGGCTGTGATGCATAGCGCTTCCCAGCTGCAATTGGCTGGCTTCCCCAGGGAAGTTCAAAATACAGTTGAAGATCTCCCGTTTGGTGGACAGAAACTGTTTCCAGAGAACACTGACTAATTGTTACATACCTTTAAAGATTCCAGGGCCACAATACGCTCGTGAGGCAGCTACACTCCTGCAAACAAACAAAAAGAAGTTCAGCAGATCACAAATGGCTCAAAGACCCTGACCTATACAGTTCTCTGGATTCCAGAGACACAAGGAATGTCCCCAAGAAGAGGCACAAGGTTCCAGAGAAAGAGACCCTCTAACCCATCTGGTGTGGCTCCACAACAGGCATCATCAATGAAGTGCCAGTTTTGAGAAGACAGCTGAGGGTTCAAATTCCTACCCCTCATTAGCCTGCCAGCTTCAGTGTTTTGCTCACCTTTTCCCTTTTGGAAAGCAACCCTCCCATTTCAAGCATGCATGGGAGTGAATCATCTCAGACAAATGGGTGCTGGATGTAATATCATTGGCATACACCATCCACTTTACCCCCTCCCTCCTCCTCATTCCCTTTCCCTCTTCAGGGACTCCTCTCACGAGCCCCTGCTAAGGCAGGAAGTAAACACCTTTCTTCATTTAGGAGTCACAGGACCGGTACCTGCTCAAGACAAGGAAAAGGGCTTTATATGAATTATTACACAAATGCATCACTGTGGGTTTGGGGGGTGCATCTGACAGCACAGGGCCATTGGTCACCCCAAGAACAAGGTGTGCAGCTGAGAAGTAATCACTAGCTAATGCCAGAGCTATCGCTTCCAGCATAGGGCAGAGCAGGAGTGGCCTGGATGGTAGGGGTGAAAGCAATGGCAGTGGTTCCCTTGGAGTAAGCTTGTTTCAAGGGAAAACAAGGAGATCTGTGGGCTGGAGTGCTGGAAGAAAAGAGAGTTTGTACCTGGAAACATCCACGGAGCAGGAAAGCATGTAAGGGCGGGGGTCCCAAACGTCTGAGTGAGAGCTGGGCTGGGTGGTCCTCAGAATAGCTGACTGGCCTGTGAATCAGTGTGGGGCACCTGCATGGCCAGATGACCCATATTTCTACCTACGGGTATTAGGCGTACGTCTCGGACCTTCTGTGAGCATCGCTGCTCTGCAGTGCCTCAAAGTCCTCAGCAGGGGGCAGCAAGCTTTCCCGTTTGTTTGGAAGGTGGAAGCTCTTACACCCCCAGGCTAGCTACATGGTAGCTGCCTCTGAGTTTCAGTGTGTTGAGCACCGCACGTTTCCACTGGGCTCATGAGAACAAACAAGTGGGGAAGGTCACATTTGCCTAATTAATGGTTTCTTAGCAAGCCTGAGACAGTGACATTTGGGTAAACTTCCCCCTCCTTGGCGTCTGATACCAGGCATCTGAGTGAAAAGCCACTGCCCAGCTCCCTTGGGACCTTGACTTTCTGCCCTCATTAGAGCTAATTAGCTGGGAAGAGCTCCTCCTAGACAGCTCAATGTATCATAAGGGCTATAATAGCTACCGGCATCATACATATTAATGCCAGCACATGGTAGCTCAAGCAAAGCCCCAGCTCATGCATATGCCATGGGAATCCTGTACAGACCAACAGCATGACCCAGATCTGCAAATCAGCATTCAAACCGCGCAGTGCTGGGAGCTGGAGCACAGCACTGGTTCAGGCAATGGATCCACAGCATTCAGGAATCCACTTAGCCCAAGGGCTCTCCAACAGCCCATAGTGGGGACCATAACTTAACAGAGCCCTTGCTTGGTGGACATCTCCTTTTCCATCCCTCCCATTCACTGTCACCTTGGTCATCTCCTTTCCCATTTGCCATCCCCCCTTTCCTCTGTGAGGCTTCCTGTGGGTGCTCAGGGCTGAAAAGGCACCTCGTTACCATGAGGAAGCCTTGTCCGTGCCTGCCGTGGGTCAGTTCCCCCACTCCACTGAACACAGGCACTCCCCTCTAGGCCGCGCTGGCCCTGATCTCAGCCCAGGTTAGTGATAAGCACAGTCCAGCCCTGTGAGTGTCTCCCTGGCACACGTGGCCACTGAATTCACAGAATTCTGAGAATTCACAGGCCCACAGCTCCCAGAGAAGCTGCCCTCCACAGCTTACCAGTTCCACCTCGGTTCACAGCACTTGGATACGTCTATAGTGAGACTAATAGCGCTGAGTCTAACCAAGAACAGAGGTTCAGGTAACAGCAAATCCAGCATTCCATGTAATTACACAGAACGTTCTTCCGGCTCAGCAGCATTGGCATCATCGCATTAGAGTGAGAGACTTTTCCCACCCAAGACCAAATGGCTCGGAGGAAGAGGGTATTTTTGCCTTCTCCTTCCTCATGACACAGAAGCAGTTCACAAAAAGGACCGCAGATGCCCAGAGCTCCATGTACAGGCGATGCTCAGCTTCTTGTCTTTGCAGCAGACTGCCACGTGCAGAGCCACCTGCACCCTCTGGAAAGCTAGTGGCAATGGGTGATGCAAGCAGTGAAATTCCAGAGCCAGCCTCTCTAACTTCAGTGCCCTGAACTGGAGGCTAGCAGGTCTCCTGTCCTATGGGAATGTGATCCTGTGGGCACACGGTTTGGTGTGTGCTCATTCAGTGGGAACAGAACAGAGCTGAACTCCTCCTGAGACCCAGCTCAGAAAGCCCTAACGACTGAGCCCTGGGCACAGCCGCTCCCTCTCTTCTCTCATGTCTCCCAAGCACTGGAACATTGGGCAGGAAGTGGCCTGCTCTTGAGCAAAACCCACATAAGTGAGCAGAAGACCTCGCAACTTACGCATATGCAAACCACCCCTGCATCTGCCAGCTCTCCCATGTGATCTGTGCTCCCGCCCTGGGCTGGAAGCACCAACAGCAAAGACAGAAAGTCCCATGTGCAGGTTATCAGCACTTGGAAAGCAGGTGCAGACAGCAAGGCAGATTAGTTTCCTGCCTTTCAGGGCACTGCGATAGGGTCTGTTTAACACAAGCGTTGTGGAATGTCTGTAGTTCAGCCAGCATTGGTCAGCAGGCTTGGCTGGCTACAGCAATCTAGTGACAGGCACAGTTTGCAGGCTATGTAAGTGGGTAAAGAGCATGGACGGTCACCATGTAATCGTCCTCCACCCAGCTCTTGCAAAGCAGCTGCCTCTGGACCTGCAGCACATTGTGCTATCCTTAGCTTGGGGGCCAGCCACCCAGCTCTGAGCATACATGTTCACACCCAGTTGGCCTTCTCTTTGTAATCCTGGCCCTTTCCCCACTATCTGTGACTCCCTCATAGCATATTGCCCGTGACCCAGATAACAAGTGCTTTGGGGCAGGGACTTGGTATGTGAGGGCCCCAGAATGCTTTGGGGTACTGCAGAAATAACAAATACATTAAATGTAAGGGGCATTGGTGCAACCTTGAGGACAGTCAACACCTTGAACAGTGGGGGCTACAAGAAGGGATTGAGGTGCATCAGCAGGCCTGCATTGGAGCAGCTTACGCACTTCCTGCCTGCACTATGCCTAGCTCTAACCACTGTCCATCCTGCTCTTTCCCAAGGCCCACAGCTATCGAAGCAATATATGAGCTAAAGGCACAGAACTGCTCAGTGTGACTTGGACGTGGTGCTGGTTGCCAACCTCGCTCTTTCAAGCTGGCCTCTTGCATACATACAAGCACACAAGTGGAGGTTACTTACCGGTAATTGAAGCTTCTTCAACATGGCTGGTCCCTATTTATTCCTTACGTGAGCATGCATGTGCACCATTCACCTTGAGTCCAGGACCTTTAACTGGAGATTCTTCATGATGTGTGGTTCCTAATTGTATTCCACTACCTGCCCTCCATCCTCTGCTTTGGATCATTTGAATTTCCAGTAAGAGTAGGAACTGGAGAGGCTCTACCCTTTATGCCTCAGTTCAGAGCACAAAGAAAGCTACAGCCCACATGTGGGCCAACAGACACTCAGCAGATATTCAAAGATAGCAGGGATCCCAGCAGAATCTGGATATAAATGGCACTGCTGAGCCCTCAAGAAGAAACACCTCCATTTAGCTTCATAACATCTCCTAGTAGAAGCTTTCCTGTTTTGGTTGAGGACGAGTTGCACCCTGCTGGAATATGAGCTCTATAACTGATGCCCATTCAAATACCAGGCTGTGCACTGCAGTGGTTCTGGACTGGGGTGCCAGACAATGCCCTTGTGCTTTGTTAGCAAGTCCTGAAATGGACAGATGTTTATGGGTGGTTGAGCTGAAAGTTTCAGTAGATCCATAAAATCAGGGCATTCTTGGCCAGCTGGGCACAATAAGGAAGACTCCAGTTCTGCCTTGACAGATTTACCATAGAACCTGTGGTATTAAACGAATGGGAGGGAAGGCATGATTCAGGTGGTCCTTTCATGTAGCAGGAGGGCATCTCTCATACAGTCCTTGCCTAGGGCTGCTCTGGAATATTACTGGGGAAGTTTCTTATTCACTTGTGAGGCAAAAAGGCCCCAAAACGGAGTTTCCCATTGGGTGAAGATCTCCTCAAGAAGTGAATTGTGAATCTCCCATTTGTTGGTCATTAAAAATGTCTGCTGAGACTATCTGCCAGGGAATTCTGCAGCCCGGTAAGTATACTGCTGATAGCACTATCTGATGGCTGATGAACCAGTTGCAGAGGCTGATTGCCTTTTTACAGAGAGGGAGGGATCTCATTTCTCTTGCTTGTTTCAATAGAATACAGCTATTTATTTATTTACTTGGACATGTCAGGATGGGAAGAAGGTGTTACAGGTTCGACAGATCGCCCTGAGTTCTAGTAAACTGACATATGTGCCAAGCTGTGCTGCAGTGGCTCAAAAGCGTGAGTACCAACCTCAGGGCAGATTTAAGAAGCAGTGCACAAACCCCAAATTGGCTGTGAGTTTTATACTTAGATTTCACCAACCAATTATCAAGTGTAAATTCCTCAAGCATTATAACAGCCTTAACATGGGTCACAGACAGTCCCAATCTATCTCAACACCCAGGTGAGCCTACCTTTGTGACAGATGGGTCCCTTACACCAAGAACTACAATAATACTCAGGTTACTCCCAATCCCAAAGGACCAGTCACGTACTCCAGGTAAATTGCACCTTAAACCTCACAGCAAAGACAACACTTATAGCCAATCCTACAATAAACTATCTAAAGATTTATTAATTAGGAAAAGTAAATAAGAGTTATTTACAAACAAAGCAAGTAAACAGGCATGAATGAGTTACAGTATTACATTTCCAAAGATAATGGAAGCTTCTATAATAAGCAAGCTCTGTATGTTCTTTAGGGCTAATCCAGGCCAACCACTGGGGTTCTTTTGATTATGTTTAGTAATCCCTGCCCCTCTGAGTCCAAGCTGCATAAAAGATCCAATTCGTTGTTAAGGCTTTTTATGCCTTCTCTTCCCTTCCCCTCCTCTTTGAGTTGCAAATTCAGCTGTTGGGAGGAATTCTCTTGCACATCTCTTCATGGGGCAGGAGTCTTTTGTCTCCTGAAGTTCCACAATGCACATCTGGTGTTTAGGGGCCTTCTTTGTTGGGCAGGAGATAACACTTTCTATTGGAAACTACTACTTCACATTCAGTAATGCTTCTGTCCTGTCTGGCGATTTATAGTTACAGAGCAAAACACTTAAATACTACCTTATAACATGGGATACAGGTACTGTTCATGCAGCAACTTACAAACATTTCATAAAGTCTAAACACTAAGCACATTCTTATAATTCTAATACCTATTTTAACAATACCAACACCAGGTGAGCCAGACTGGTTCCAACTATGTATTTGTCCTTGTTCAGCTGAGACCAAGGGGCATTGGTGTAAGCTGGCACCTGGTCTGCCAGTGCCACATTATGCATTCTAGACTCCTGAGAGGGACAGATGCCTGAAATATACACAGGGACCCTCACTTGAAGAAGAAAACTACATTTTGCAACAGTTAACGTAGTGGCAAGAGTTATCTTAAAAACATGGAAATAAGTTAAGAAAGGAATGCTCAATTCTTTCCTCTATCTTCATATGGCCTATAATGCTGTTGCTAATACTCTTCAACACTCCATAAGGCTGTCACTTCCATCTCCAACAAAACAATATGTACCTCAGCTTCATCAAATCCCACTAGGGCAAATCATTAAGAGTGCTCCCACATGCTTTTAGATCAATTATATCAACAGATCAATACATCTGACTGCTCCACATTCCATGCAATGGGGACATTGATCTGCCTGAACCCTACTGGTCACTTTTATGGTTTCGTGTTGGAATGTAAAGAAAAGTGAGAATCCATTGAAAAACTGCCAAAGCAAGTGATTTTTAAACTTTGTCCTTTCTGTATTGAGTTTTCATCAATCCACCATGAACACTTCAAACGGCACTCACACTTTATTCTAGGACTTGGTTTTAGCCATTTATTTATTTATCACAAAATAAAGATTTCAAGTTTGTATCAAACTGAATTCTAAAGCAAATGGTGTAGAAGTAAGACAGAGATACAGTCCAGGCTAAGAACACTGCTCCACCTACTGGCACATATGTATTTTGAAGTTATTTGTCACTATTTTGGAGCCCAGAATCTCAATGCTATATAGCTGGCTCTTCTAGATAAGCTGGAACAAGAGTTCTGAACTCCTAAATTGCTTCATCCCTAAAGCCTGCTTTCTGTGCTACACAGACCAAATAAAATCAATAAGCAGTAGGGTTATCATATGCAAATTTATTTATTGATGCCCTGAATAAGCACGTATCATTGTACATCAAGAATCCAGTCCAAAGCATCTGAACCAGCTCCCCGTTCAAGCCCCAAAAGGAATTATTTACAGAGGCAGATGGCACCACTTCGGGTCAGTATAACAGGTGCATGGTGGAAATCTGTGGGGCTAAGCCCTTCCCTTGACCAAAAATGTTCTTTCTGAATTCAGGCTTCACTTTGTGCCACTATTGTTAGAGAGTAACAGCAGCCATGGTCAAACTCTTCTGCAGCACACCCTTCTCTGTTGTACGAGTGACTCAGGAGACAGAGAGAGGCTGGTTGAAATCAATAGTCCTGGAAGATCGTGCACTCCAGGCTGTGACAGGAAGCCGTTCCTAGCTAGGATTTCTTCACTTCTGCTGCTTCGGAGACTGACTGCTCTCTGAGCTGCTGAACCAGCTCTTCCACGTACACTTTAAAAAGGGGAGTAGGGTCCTGAGAGAGAAAACTGGTTAATGAAAGACTGAACCTGAGCCTCAACAGGAAGAGGGAAGGAGTAAAGTGTGCAGCAGCTATTTTATTAGTTAAACCATGAACAATATTTAATGGATGTTTTAGTCTTTATTCTCTACACACTCTGTCCCTCTCTACTTATGCTATGCCATTCAGACTTCTCTCTGTTGACTAACCTGCAGTCAGGGTGGATAAAAATCAATGGTTTTATTTTAAATAAAAAAGATTGGATTTTTTAAATTTAAATCAGTTTTTATTGTTTTTTTAAATCTTCAATAAAATACTAAATTTCTCTCTCGTTTAAAAAAATCAGAATACCGTAAAGGGAAAATAAGAAAACCGTAAAGGGAAAATGGGGGACACAGAGCCCCTCACATCTGCTTAGCACACCTAGCAACTTTAACCAGCTCTGTAATGGTCTAGAAATCAAAGGACCAGTTGATAGCAGCTATTAACTTCCAGCATAACACCAGCTCTGCCTATGTCCCAAAGGAGTTTAACTGGTTGACATCCCGAGTGACTTATCTCCCAAACAGGAAAAAAGAAATAGCAGCAGGGGGCCAGAGAAAGAGCGCGCAGGCACTGGACAGAAGTGGAGATGGGGAGGTCAAAGGAGGGACCTTGATGGGAGGAGGCAGAGTAGCTGATGATGGGGCAAGCGAGGATCTGGGGGAAGGAGAGGGAAGTGGAGATGGGGAGGGAAGACAAGAGGACCTGGAAGAGGGGGCATGGAGCAGAGACTGTTTATAGTGAAGCCTGGATTTATCAGCTCGACCTCCACAAATACTGACTCTGGGAGAAGATGGCCCTTTGGGTGGGTGTGTGGGTAGGCAATGATTCTCAGCCAAATGTTGTCGGGGGAAGGAGGATTCTGGTGAGAGAATGGTGTGAACTTCTAGGGTTAGATGGGAAGAGAAGGGGCAGACTAACGAGTAACTGAAGGGTAAAGGACAAAGCAGCTCTGAATACAAGAACTGGAGGTATCTGTAACAGGTTCCCCATCTCTGCTCTCCATTACACATCCACATCCACTCCCTGCATGTCCCCTTCCCACACAAAACAGCTGAGGCAGAAGAATGACTCTGGCTCCCCAACTGCTGCTCACACATCACAGGCTGCAGGAACATGCTGCCCTCTCACTGGATGTGCAGTTTGACCCACAGACACAACAAAGCGTGACCCTCTAGTTATTTATGACCAATAATGCAGTAGTCACTTGCTGTCACTGAGGGCACACAATGTGATGCTGCTACAGGGTTTCAGCTGATCACAACATGGGTCAAGAAATAATCTAGAATCCTGACTCCAGAGAGCACTGCTGACTTTGCTAGGTGCTAAAGCTGCCCAGAGACTGGGCTCCAGTTTAGGATGTCTCAGAAAGAATGTAAGTTCACAGAAGAGCACAAGTAGTGATCCATCCACACATGCAGTAAGGCTAGAGACCAATGATCCCACATAAGGATTGCTAGAACCTTTTGATAATGGCCCTTGGCCTCTACTGCCTACCACTTCCATGCTCTGTCCCTTCTTCCTCTCTGCTATTACAGGACACCCCCACCATGAAGCTCAGGGACCGTTAGCCACACCATGCTGTAGCTTTCTGTTACTGCTGAGGCTGCAAGCAGGTGGGAGGAGGTGAGCACTGGGGGTGAGTGCAGGACAAGCTGCTCAGAAGTTCCTTTCTCTTATGCTGCATTGGCGTTGCCTGTGGGAACCCCCAGCCCCTACTTCATAGCACTAAGAAGCTCCAGATGGGTATTTCTGAAAAGCAAATAAAACTGAGGGGTTGATAGGGCTGCAGGGGAAAAGCTGGGCCCTGAAGGCACATCTACATATCCTAAGCAGCACGGACGTGACCTGGAAGCAGTGCAGAGGAATGATTCCTTCTGAAAAGGAAGAAGGCAACAGGCCCAAAACTTTTCCATTATAGAGACTGGGGGGTTGTAACTGACTCTTATCAAACACCCCCCCAAGTAAATCATTCCAACATCAAACATCTCCTGTTTAAAACACATCCATGTTAGCAGTCGTGTTTCAGAGGTGACCATCTTAGAGCAGAGCATCAATGAGAGCACTGCATGGGCTCTTTGTAAAGCAACTGGATGCACAGTCAGTGAGTACTGCCCAAGAAAGAGTGAGACACCATGTTCCTGTATAACTCAGAACTCACCTTCTTCTCTAGGATCCTCTGCTTTTCTACAGCTTCTTCCAAACTCAGCCCAACCCACTCAGCCTCCTCTTCTGGGATCACAAATTCCTATGTGACAAGAGAAAGGGGTTAACCGTACAATCTGTACCGGAGCCGCTAATGACAAGCTGCAGTAGGACTGTGGGACTCTCTCGGACAACTGGGAGGGAGCTAATTGGAACAGAATCATAGACAAAAGGACTGAACATTTTGCATTTGCACTTAGACTAGCAAAGAAGTTTATTACTCCCCAGTTTACTCCTTTCCATTTAGCAAAAGTAATTTTATTTCTGATTGCACACAAGCTTTCATGGCTCTGTCTTAGGCCAGCATTGTGAATGTAAGAATAGCTTTGGGAACTGGGTATTATGTTAACATTTGCTCTGTGCTGGCTTACCTCAGCAGATGCACCTCCAATGTGCGGGCTGCAATAAATTTTAATCAGCAGTATCTCACACACACGGATAGGATTTCACTGCAGCAGCAGCAGCTCAGATGGCCACTCTACCAATGTAGTGGTGATGATAGTTGGCCAACAATCATTTCAAGGCCTTACTGGCAAGCTAGCTAACATTGAAAACATGAGCCTTTGTCTGTCTAACTGATCAAAGGTGCACTCAGCAAACAGCCCATGTAAAATGACAACTGGCCTAGTAATGGAATTTGAGGGGAGGAGAGGGGGGAAGGATCTACGCTACTCCCCAGTTTTAACCCTAAGAACAGAATCCTGAACTATTTATCCCTCCACTGCCTAGAGATCATTACCAATTGGGGGGAAGGACAATCTTCATTGTACATACAGACCTGATGATAAATAGCATGTGATCCACCCACCTGGTACTTGTTATAAATAGCCTCTCTCTTTTCTGGATCATCTGGATGCAGGCTAGGATCCCTCCGAGCGAGTCGCAGCAGCATTGTTCGTTTCAAATCCATCCCTAGCTTAGAACACAGATCAACTGCTGGAGTCTGGAGGAATAAAGTTTCAGGATTGGTTAACGCTGATGGATGGGTTCAAAAGACTGTATATTACTTCTCTCCAACATCAGTGAAACAGTCAGTCCGCCTTCCCCTACCTATTGGTGCTACTCCTCAGGACCACCCACTATTTTATAAGCAGTACCGTAGTAAGAAGCAGAAAGTACATTTAAACTAGGCACTAGGAAAATGCTTCAAACATCTGAATGACTAGCTGGTGGAATAATCTGCCCAGGGAGGTTGTTGAAGCTCTTTCATTAGAAAAGCTTGAGGACAGTCACAGCACAGCATGTAAGGCTGGAAATAACTGCAGTGTAGATCCAAGAGGTTAACTCACTCTGGTCAGAGCATAGCATAGTCACAGAGATCTGGTATACAGGTACACCTAACATTTAATGCTGAAATCAAGATGAAACATTGCAGGCTGAGACCTTTAGGTCTGCACTGCCATATTAAGGTTAGGGTGCCTGCAACCAGTTCCACTTATGTGATTTGGGTGCAGCCCTGTGGTGACTGGTAAGCTGCTGATGTGGATCTCATTCGGAAAAGTTCAGGTGCCTACCCGTCTATATAACTCAGCAAACCAGAAACCCATGCGCCTTGCCTTGAGGATGTAGAAATCGAATCCATAAGCTGCGTCGACCAGGTCCAGGGTTCTCATGGTGACTGTAATGGTCAATTTCTTGTCAAGGATCTCACTATACAACTCCCGCTCAAACAGCTGTGGCTTCCAAGTCTTCTTCAGTCTTTTTGAGAGCTAATGGGGATAAAAAGATTCCCAGTAAAAATAAATCATCCTGCTGTTAATGGCCTAATTACTCAAAAAAGACTGCACAATGGCACCGACAAATACTGGCTATGTTTGAACAGGGCAGTACAGAGTTTATGTTTTGCCACAGAGCCCCTAAGGTAGGAACAGACAAACATGGCCCACCCATAGATAGAGCATGTGGGGACTGCAGAACCCAGCATGCAATCTGAGCAGCCATGCTGCACTACATGCTGGGACACACTTCTCACAGCCACTGCAATCTGCTCTATTTTATGCGAACTAAGCTCTGGAAAGCTGCCAATGTGATCCACATTTGAGCTAAATTGGGGTCCCCTGCCCAATGACTTCCGCCTGCTCTCCCACATCACCGTCTCCTCGTCTGTCAGCGTTTACCCTAATCCAAGGCTGGAGACATTATAATGCCGTTGTCATCATAGGACATAATGCCTATGTCATCATAAGACATATCACGGGGTTACCTGGAACTAAACAAACTCTTTCAAAAAGCACACACATGCCTTGTTTGGCATCCCAACACCTCCAAAGACCAGCCCCGAGGCAGGAAGCCTAACCACAGCACAGGGAGGTAGACACCCTGTTGCTGTCTGCTCAAGTCTTGGTTTCACACTACTAGGTTTGACAAACACAATGCTATCTATTATCATATCTACTGTGCAGATTTATTCCTGTGCCAAGAACTTAGATCCAGATTCTCAAAAAGTATTTTGGTAGTCAACTACCATTGAATTCAATGGGAGTTAGGCACCTGATATCCTGGAGGACTTGGGCCTTGGAGCCTTTCAGGAACTACAAAATAAAATCATGTTGGGTGCAGAAATTAGATCTAGGGATGATCTGCTAAAAACTGGATGGTTTACTGGAGCAGTCTCTCCAACGTTGGAGTCTAAATTTAATTCTAAAAGAATGAAAACTCACTGTGATATGAAAATATTTGGGAGCAAGAATGGTTTTATCCTCTTAAAAGCATGAAATCGGCATTATGAGGTCTGGGGTTTTGGGTCTTTAATGCCAGAACAAGCTTGCTCAGCTGGCAAGTAAATGATATTTGTTTTACCTGCCAGCTCTGCAAGCTTACCCTGGGATCTGACATTTCAGCTGGGCTCTTTCCAATTTGCATCACCAGTATTAGAACCTAACACTGGAACTCAGCTGACAGACTGAGCTGATTATGCTGCACAAAGAGGTTGGCAGCAGACACCAACAATTTGGTCAACTTAATGTACTTTCTCTACACACCCACATCCACTCCCCCCCACACATCATTTGAAAGCTTATTATGTCTACTTTAAGATGAGGCCTGATGTGGAGCTGTCATTTGGTGCCATTACCATAGAAACAGTGATCTCTCCATCAACATGTTAAAAGACCACTTTGAAATATTTGCATTTGTTTCTGTTAGTTTAGTGACTCTATGCATCAATTCAAGATATAAATTGGATTTGTTGTGATGCTTTGAGATTACAATATAAGGGGTAAAACCAAGTATAACAGCAGCTTTGTACCAGTATTATTGAAATGTAATAGCACTGCTGACATTTCTAGTCACCATCATTACTATTGGGAGCGAAGGCAAGTTTGGCTTGACAGAAGACTGCCATGGATTTTAAGAGTCTGTTCTGATGTTTAACAGCATATGTGTAAGAAATTGCAGAGCAATCATGCATCTATCTCAAATCTCTCCAGTGCATTTGTTCTTCACCAATATCTGCTATTTCCTGTAGAGACTTGAATGTCTGATGTGACATGCAGTTAAGTTGATAAGCTCCTCTGAATGCAATTCAGGGTCAAATATATTTGTTTTATTGTTGCTGACAGGTTGTTAAGAGTTATAACATGCTCTTCCTCTCTTCAGTGCAGAGGCAAGAACTTATTTTTGGACTTTGTCTTCACTTTTTGTTAAGCCACTTCTTTCATAGCTTTTGCGTAGTCATAATATGAAGCTGCTAATACTGACCTGTGCATAAAGGTCACTGAATTAAAAAATTAGTTTCTAGAATATTTCAATGGGTAGTTCCATAGACAATTTACAAATTCAAATCCATCAGGCAGTCTAGATGCTACACTGTATGTACAAAAGCTCACAAATGAAGCAGCATTATATTAGGAATTAATATACATGTATATCTACCCACTATGAAGCACAAATTATGGGTATGCAATCTACTGCACGTAGTGCACAACCTTCAGTGTGAGTCTGATCTGGTCAGCAAATCTGAACTGAAAATATAGAAAATTATTATAATCATGAGACACTTTTAGAATTAAGAATACGTGATGTGAAAACATTTCATGTTAGTATATTGCAAAGTGTTAATATTTGCCATTTTTGCCACATGCTAAACAGCATCATTTCTGGAAAAAATATTTCCCCATGCAAAAATCAATAAAAATCTTTTAATACATTGTTATTTGATAGCTTTGACCAATAGGCATGATATTAAGGTGTTGGATTATATCTTCTATTGTTTAAATTAATTTCATCATGTTAGTGTTTCCTGGAACTGTGAAAAAAGTTACACTCAGTTTATGTACCACTGTTTCATCTTATCTATAGGCTTAGCACTTGACAGCTCCACATCATACCTCATAAAATAAGCGTTCAAATGATATATAATGTGGGTGTGTGTAGGGTGGGTACATTGAACTTAAAAATATGGCCCTTTTTGGAGAATTTCCACACATTTAAACAAGAGTAGACCCCAGCTCTCTTCCAGAGCTGTGCTGACACAACATCAAGGCTGCATCAGCTTTTCTTGCACAGCCCATTACAACACTGCCTATACAGGGATTTATCAAGGTTAACAAATGAGTATAGCAGACCACAGTTTGTATGACGGTCTCAGCAGAGCAGGTGGGTAAAGAGGGACAATAAACCCTCACCTGGAACCTTTGCTGCTAGCGGTGAAGAAAAATGAATAAGAGTTACAGCAACTACCACCCCAGATCCCCTCTACTGATTTTTTTTTGGGGGGGTGGGGGGAGATGAGGCTCGACTTTCCCTCTGCTCTGTTTTTGCTGCTAGAGTGTGATGACAGCAGCCACTCAGTGCGTGCTCGCTTACTGTTCCTGGCACTGGCCCAGTCCTTTCAGCAGACAAAGGAAGCCGCAGAACCAGAACGCACCTAACCCGCTCCTTATTTTGTTTCCCCTCCCAGATGCGGCTCACCACCCACACTTCATCCTCACTCACTTTGTCATTCCCAGCATAGCGAAAGCCCGAGACCCAGCCTTCCCCTCCCCAGAGCCCCTGCTGAGACTCGGGGGGGTGGTAGATGGGGATGGGAACGTCCTGCACGCGCTCCCGCTGGCCCGTTTTGGGGTTCCGTTTGTCTTTCACGCCCAGCGGTTTCCAGTGAACCGGGGTGGGCTGGGTGCTGTCCTGGCGCGACCTGAGGTAATGAGCGGGCAGGCGGGCGTAGATCCCCTCCTTCAGCTTCAGCGCGTCCCAGATCCGCGGCGGGTACTTGTGCAGCGGCATCAGGCCGGGCGAGTGCGGCGGGGCTGG
The DNA here is from genome assembly GCA_007922155.1 of Mesoclemmys tuberculata. Lineage (NCBI taxonomy): Eukaryota > Metazoa > Chordata > Testudines > Chelidae > Mesoclemmys > Mesoclemmys tuberculata. The sequence goes on from ML675626.1 coordinate 4,837,220, forward strand.
CGGAAAGAGACGGAGCGGCGCGGTGAGGACGGAGGGCCGCGCAGACAGACACACAGAGCGGCCCCGCGCTTTCCCCTGCGGCGGTTCCCGTCAGCCCTGGGAGGGGCCCCCCCGGGCACAGCCAACGCCTCACGCCCAGCCTCGCCCGGCCGTCACCTGCCGCCGCCCCCCCTCAGCCGCCCCGTCGCGCGCCCACAGGCTGAGGCACAACGACCGCCGGCGCCCTCCTCGCGCCGTCCTGCCCCCGGAAGCACAAACCGAGCTGCTTCCGGGCCGCCGGGAGGGGGGGAGGGTTTGGCCACGAGGCTCCTCCTATTGGCTGCCGTTGGTGTCACTCTTCAAGCCCCGCCCCCTGCTCTCCCCGTGTGGGGAAAGCGCGCGCGGGGGAAGGCGGAGGCGCGGACAGGGGAGCGGCGGCCAAAGGGCGCCCTCGGGCCCCGGCGCGGAAGGAGGCGGCGGGCGACACGGAGCCCAGGGGCCCGGCTCCCGTCAAGCCAGCTCCAGGGAGGGGGGGCTGAGAGCGGGTGGGGGCCCGCAGGCGTCCGCCTCCAAGGCAGAAAATCCAACCCCCCGCCCCAGACAGGTCCTCGGCCGCGCAGGCCTAGTGCCCCACGCAGGCCCACCGGCCAGGGGCGCACACGGGCTTGTTCCAGGCTAAAACCACCACCCAGCGCCTTCGATCTGTTACCAAGCCCCGCCCCGGCTGGCCAGGCTGGTTAAAAACCAGGGGTGGGTTAACCCCACCACAGTGACAAAACCAGGGTGGGAGAGCGGGGCGCTAGGGACAGCAGGCAAGCCAGTGGGGCTGGTGGTTGGGGTCAGCAGGGCCCCACGTGGGGGGAAGGGTACACTTTAGGGGGCCCAGGGTGGGCCAGCCCAGGCTTCAACCCCCCATTACCATGAGAAAAAAATTGAGGCTAAATCGTAGATCAGGCATGAGGATATTTATAGAAACTTATTTCCCTGTATCTGTTTATCTATTGTCCAGACCTCAGGAAGCTGATGAACAAAATCGAGATGATTTCATTACAGAGACTGGGTCTGTGGCCCTAGCAGTTGATGACAAAGAAAAGCTGTAGGAACATGCATCATGTGACTCCAGTCTAATGCTTGAACACAGTCCGATAGTATCACCCTTAGCACTGCCATATTCAGAAGGTTTACAAGAAGTTCCAGAAGAGGGGAAGAAAGCGAATGTTGTGCCAATATTTAATGAGAGTAAACCAGATAATCAGATAACTGGATGGGTTTGTCAATGGGACATAAATTGCAGGCAAGATAATTGGGGGGGCTGATATAGGACTTGATTAATAATTAAAGGAAGGTAGTAAAATTAATGCCAATCAACATGGCTTTAGAAAAAATAGATCCTGTCAAGCTAATGTGATACTGGAGGGGTTTTTGTTTGTTTTTTTATGAAAGTATAAGTTTGGTTGATAATGGTAATACTATTGATATAATAGAGTTTTGATTAAGTATATTTGCCTTGATACTATATGACATTTTGATTAAAAACTAGAATGATATAAAATTAACATGGCACATTAAGTAGATTAAAAACTGGCTAACTGATACGTCTTAAAATGTAATTATTCATGGGGAATTGTCATCAAGTTGGTGTGGTTCCAGTGGGTCCCTCAGGGAGTGGTTTTTAGCCCTATGCTATTTAACATTTTCATTGGTTTTCTGAAAAAACAAAATCATCACTGGTAAAGTTTGTAGAGGACACAAAAATTGGGGAGAGAATGGTAAATAATGAAGAGGACAGATCAGTGATACAGAGTGATCTGGATCACTTGGTAAACTGGCCACTAGCAAACAATATGTATTTTAATATGGCTAAATGTAAAAGTATATACTAGGAACAAAGAAGGTAGGTCATAGTTATAGAACGGGTAGACTATTGTAGGATCAATGACTGAAAAAGATTTGAGGGTTGTTGTGGATAATCAGCTGAACATGAGCGCCTAGTGCTACATGGGGCCAAAAGGGGTAATGAAATCCTTGCATGCATAAACAGGAACCATGGGTAGGTGTAGAAAAACATGGTTACTTACCAGTAACTGTTGTTCTTCAAGATGTGTTGCTCATATCCATTCCACTTAGGTGTGTGCGTGCCCTCATGCACGGTTCCCAGACAATTTTTTCCCCTAGCAGTCCCCATAGGGGCCGGCTCTGGCACCCCCTGGAGTGCCGCGCTCATGCCGCGGTATATAGGGTGCCGCCGGCCACGCGGCCGCTCAGTCCCTTCTTTCTGCCAACGCCAACAGCGGGGACGGAGGGTGGGTGTGGAATGGATAACAGCAACACATCTTGAAGAACAACAGTTACTGGTAAGTAACCATGTTTTCTTCTTCGAGTGATTGCTCATATGCATTCCACTTAGGTGATTAACGAGCCATTCCTGGAGATGGGAGGAGTCAACGGTGAGCTGCTCACAGCATGGCTCTGCCAACTCGTGCATCCTCCCTCGACTGCTGTACGATAGTGTAGTGCAAGGCGAAAGTGTGGACTGATGACCAGGTGGCAGCCCTGCAGATGTTGTCCAGGGGGAGCCGGCCCAGGAAGGCTGCCGAGGCGGCCTGGGCCCTTGTTGAGTGCGCCGTCACGACCCCAGGAAGCTGAACGCCTGCGCGCTCGTAGCAGAACTTGATGCAGACGGTGATCCATCTGGAGATGCACTGCATAGACACCGGGGATCCCTTCATCCTGTCTGCCACCGTGAAGAATGGTTGTGTGGTCCTCCAGAAAGGCCTCATCCTCTCTATGTAGAAGGCCAGGGCTCTCCCCACATCCAGGATGTGTAGTCTCCTCTCCTCCGACACGTGCGGTTTGGGAAAAAACACAGGAAAATGTCTTGGTTATAATGGAATTGGGAGACTACTTTAGGTAGGAAAGCTGGATGCAGTCTCAGCTGTACCTTATCCCGGAAGAATACAGTATAAGGGGGCTCCAAGGTCAAAGCTCTTACCTCGGCTAGGAGGGTCTCTGAGCTAACAGCCACGAGGAAGGCCACCTTCCAGGACAAGATCAGCAGGGGGCAGGTGGCCAAGGGCTCGAAGCGGGGCCTCGTCAGTCCAGCAAGGACCAGGTTGAGATCCCAGGGAGGCACCGGGTCACGGACCTGCGGGTAAAGCCTCTCAACCCCCTTGATGAACCTCACTGACATAGGGTGGGAGAACAAGGACCACCCCTCCATCGGCTGATGGAAAGCCAGGATGGCCGCTAGGTGCACCCTGAGGGAGGCTAGTGCTAACCCCTGGAGCCTAAGCTGCAGGAGGTACTCGAAGATGGCCTGCACAGGGGACATACTGGGATTTATGCCCCGCGACTCCGCCCAGCAGGTGAATCTCCTCCACTTGGCCTTGTACACAATCTGCGTGGAGGGCTTCCTGCTACCCAGCAGAACGCGTTGGACCTGCGCTAAGCAGGCTTTCTCTGCCTCCGTCAGCCAGAGAGTCTCCAAGCCGTCAGGTGCAGGGAGTCCAGGTTGGGGTGCAGCAGGCGACCGTGGTCCTGGGAGAACAGGTCCGGCCTCCTCGGGAGCTCGATCGGCGTGGCGACAGAGAGGTCCTGCAGCATGCTGAACCAATGCTGTCTTGGTAAGAGCAGGATGGGGGGGGAACGCGTACATGAGGGTCCCCATCCATTTGATAAGGAACGCGTCGGAGAGGGAGCCCGGCTCGTGACCCCTGAGCGAGCAAAACCTTGGGCACTTCGTGTTCCAGGCTGACGCGAACAGGTCCAGTCGGGGAACACCCCACTCGTGGAAAATCCTGGCTGCTACCTCCAGATGCAACGACCAGTCATGTTGGGGGAGAAACGACTTGCTGAGGCGGTCCACCTCGTCGTTCCTGACCCCCGGGAGGTGAGAGGCGGTTAAACAGAAATCGTACCTCACTGCCAAGTCCCAAAGACGAAGCGCCTCCTGGCACAGAGCCGAGGAGCACGCTCCCCCCTGCTTGTTGATGTAAAACATCACAGCGGTATTGTCTGTTAACACCTGTACCATTTTCCCCAGTAAAGAGTGGTGAAACACCTTGCATGCCAGTCTGAGAGCCCTCAGTTCTTTGACATTGATGTGGAGGGCAGTCTCTCCCTGGGACCAGTGTCCCTGCGTGGTCAGACCACCGGTAATATGAGCTCCCCACCCCAGGTCTGATGTGTCCGTGATCAGTGACCAAGGGGGCGGGGACCCTGAAGGGAATTCCTTCCAACACTGTCCCAGGGTCCAACCACAAGTTCAGTGACCCCAACACCATGGGGGGCACCATGACCACCTTGTTCAGGGTGTGCCTGCTGGGCACGTAAACCTTGGCCAACCAACCTTGGAGAGGCCTGAGCCTGAAGCGGGCCAGTCTCACCACATAGGTGCACGAGGCCATGTGGCCTAACAGCTGCAGGCACTGCCTGGCTGTCAACATGGGGCACCTGCGGAGTTGCGATGTGATCGCTGCCATGGCCTCGAAACTTGCTCCACACTTGGTGAACACCCTGGGGGAGGAAGACAGGCCAAAGGGCAAGGCCGTAAACTGGTAGTGGCCACCAGCTACCATGGACCTTAGATAGCGCCTGTGGACGGGAATGATGGAGACATGAAAGTACGCATCCTTCAGGTCGAGGGCGGCAAACCAATCTCCTGGATTCAGTACGGGGATAATGGCTGCTAGGGACACCATGCAAAACTTCAGTTTCTTTATGGACCTGTTTAGCCTGCGCAGGTCCAGTATAGGTCTGAGGCCTCCCTTGGCTTTGGGAATGAGGAAGTACCTTGAGTAGGACCCCTTCCCCACCTCGAGCGGTGGGACCGCCTCTACAGCCCCGTTGTGCAGGAGGGAGCGGACCTCCCAAAGGAGTAGTTGCTTGTGAGATGGGTCCCTGAAGAGGGACAGGGAAGGGGGTGAATTGGGGGGGAAAAGCCACCAACTGGAGGGTGTAACCCCAGCGCACGGTGCCCAGGACCCAGCGGTCCGACGTGATGCCCCGCCAGAGACTGAGGTATGTCCTTAGCCTGTCTCTGAATAGAAGGGGCGAATCCAGGGGGAAGGTACAGGTGCCACCCTCCGGCACACCATCAGAACTGCCACTTCCCTTTGGAGCCCTGGGGGGGCCCTTTTTGGGAAGTGGAGGACGACTCGGAGTGGTCACGCTGTCCGAAACCCCTGCTCCTATCCCTACCCCTTGTGGGGGGGAAAGGCTGTGGTGGGCGCTGCAGGTCTGCTGGCGGGTCTGCTGCCTCGCCGCTTGAGGGGTGTAAAGACCCAGGGAACGCAAGGTAGTCCCTTCAGGGTGTGCAGCTTCTCATCTGTTCTTTCCGAAAACAGGCCGGCCCCATCAAAGGGCAGGCCCTGTATGGAATGCTGCACCTCCTGGGACAGCCCTGTGGACTGCAGCCACGCTGCATGATGCATAGCGATAGTGGAGGCCATCGCCCTGCTGGCCGTATCTGCAGCATCTGAAGCAGTTTGCAGGGCTGCGCTGGCCACAGCCAGTCCTTCATCCAAGACCGTGGTGAAGTCCGTGGCTTGGTCCTGGGGCAGAGACTCTGCGAACGTTCGCAAGGAGTCCCACAAATTCAAATTGTACCTCCCCAAGAGGGCTTGGTGGTTAGCCACCCTGAACTGGAGCGCCCCAGTGGAGTAGACCTTCCTACCGAAGAGGTCTAGTCTCTTGCCCTCTTTACTCTTAGGAGTAGAGCTCTGGCAGCTCCAGCACCTCGGGGCTCAACCCCGGCCGCTCCTGCGGTGTGGGGGAGGGAGAGCACTCCACGCGCGGATGGCACTTCTTTCTCTTCGGCACCAGAGACGTCCGGTGCCGAGGCGCCTGCGGTGCTGGTGGAGCGCTCTGCACCAACGAGACACTCGGTGTCGATAAGGTCCAGGGCGGCTTGGACGCTGGGCGCAGCGCAGACTCCATCAGGATAGCCTTCAGCCTGATGTCCCACTCCTTCTGGGTCCTCGGCTTGAAGGCCTTACAAATTTGGCACCAGTCCTTGCGGTGCTGCTCCCCGAGGCACTTAAGGCAGCACTCGTGGGGATCACTGACCGGGAAGGCCTTCCCGCAGTCAGTGCAGGGTTTAAACCTTGGTGAGCCTGGCATGGCTGGGTCACTAGAGCCCTAAAGCTCCCTATCTAACTAAACTATTCCTAACTCACTTAAACTAACTTAGTTCAGGGAGAACTGCTAACTAACTAACACAATAAAAGGGGAAGAATACTTGCAACGCAGTAAGAGTTGTTCCAGACGACCATCACAGGCGGAAAGAAGGAACTGAGGGTCCGCATTGCTGGCAGCGCCCTATATACTGCAGAATGAGCGTGGCATTCCAGGGGGCGCCAGAGCTGGCCCCTACAGGGACTGCTAGGGGAAAAAATTGTCTGGGAACCGTGCACAAGGGCACACACACACCTAAGTGGAATGCATATGAGCAATCACTCGAAGAAGAATATATAATGCAAGTGCTGTTCTGCTATGAAATGTGTTATGGAAAAGTGGACCACTCTTTTCCTGCCATCAGTTCCTTGTATGTACTGAGTCAGAGAGAGTTGCTAAAATAAGGATTTGCTCCTTAGTCCTGCAGAGCCAGCACAGATCCGGGAGAGGAAGTCTGAGACATTTCCCTATTGTGAATCATCAACAAAATGGTTTGTCCCGTACAATGAAGGGAAGTAACCCGCATTGGTGTGCGCTCACTCAACACAGTGGGTCACCCGAGGCAGGACTTCTCTCACTTCTGTCATTTGGCCCACATTTATAGAGAAAATGTCTCTCCGATGCCTGGTCTTCCAGCTGGAATTGCATGTGACACCACCCTACCCATTCACAAAGATCATTCCCACACGAAAGGAACATTCAGGAGCATTGTTGGATTTTTAATTAAGTATTAATTTTTAAATTAATGCAATTTAACAACTGAAAATGAGGAGCAGCAGTCACATTATGTGTCCTCACACCATCTGCAGAACCACCAAGTGAGTGGACTAAGAACTAGAGTTTGAAAAGCTCTGATCTAGGATATAATCTGAGGAGGGGAACTGAGATGGTGTCACCGAGGGCCTAACATGGAGGAAATAACCCAGTTGAATTTAGAGCTTGGGCTGGCTGTTAGAAGAAACATCTCCTACATGTAAACTGAGCAGATTTGATCTGGAGTCACTGGGAGACAAACACATAATCCCATCTCAGAGCAGCGCCGCGTTTTCACCATCACTAGTGAGAGCGAATGATAGGCTCGGAAGTCAGTTATAGAGGATGCTTTAGGAATAATGCACGGTCTAACATCCTGCTACAATGCTGGAAGATGGACCCTGCTCTAGGATGCCCCCTTAACAACATTCAGCATGTTACACTCTAAGGAAGCAGTTTTATTTTGCACCATGACTGTCTGCCTGCAGGCTCTTACCCAGCAGGCTAACAAATTCCCTCCATGCTCCCTATACCTGGCTTGACTAAATTATCTCTCATTTTGACCCAGGTATATTCCACCCACTGCTTCAATGACTTTGAAGGGGCAGTGGCTTCTAACTTTTTTTTTTTTTGTAAACAATAAAATAAATAGAACATTTAGCAAGAAACAGAAGATGGGGCACGTCAATGCTAACATACACAAGCAATTGCAGAGGAACAATTCCAGCGTATTATATAGATGTTTGGTCAGGGTTCCCCATATGAGAAGGGGAGATCGTGGTTTAACTTTTCTGCCAGTAACCCTGGCAGGAAGTGACCATCTCTTTGCCTGCCTGCTCAGTGCGCTATGTGCAATGAGGTTGGTGCCCTCAGAGAAGTTTTACAGGATACTTGTGTACACCACAAAAGCCTCCAGCATGAGATGCCAAGGACTGAATGGGCCACAAAGGCTGAAATCCCTTCTTACCTGCACAGAGGGTTTCTACAGCCAAGAAGAGGGCTCACTGGTGGGGAAGGGGAAACATGCACTAATGCAGAGCTTGTTCTATAGAGAGATTACGTCAGCCTCCAAGGCACCACCTTGAAAGAATCTTCACTGGTCCCCCTGAAAGAAGAGACTGACTGGGACCACAGAACTTTGTTTTGCTTTTAATTTGATTTCCTGCCCTAGACATACACGTCTAAAATCCCATTCCAGAAAGTGCAATTGCAGATTGGACAATCTCAAGTACAATTACATATATTAAATTATAAAAACAGTAAGCTTTAAAATTCATTATATAAAATAAAATTAAACCACAAATATTACAGCAAAATATTAAATCTTTAAATATTGGCATCTGCTCGAATGCTACCCGAGGTAATTGACAAAATATTTATAATTCCCAGTAAAATGATACAAGGTCATTCTTTCCAATCATAATGTTGAGGATGAAGAGGAATAAGACTAGCAAAATAATTAGAGCTTTATCTCCCACCCATCCCAAATCTAAATGTGCTTCATAGCACTGGAAACAATATTAAAAAGGCATAAATTGGAGTATTATTGCTCCATCTAGTTAATACGCAGAACCCTAACTGGAAATGCAGCACTGTACTTACGAAAGAGTTGCAAATAATGTATTACAGTCCTCTAAGGCCAAGTGCTCAGCTTACAACTAAGTTGTAACAACTGAAGGGAAAGTGCCAAAAACGGGATAACATTATAGGAATCCCAGAGTGTGAAATCCTGCTCCAGTGAGGTACAAAATTACTAACTAGAGCATTGCTACAAGAGGTGAAAGGAATAGTAAGACAGAGCCCCAAACCTATAGCAGCATGACAAAGACCAGTGGATTTGGGACATTATGTCTCAATATAAAAATCCTGTTTTCATGGTGGTTGGAACAACTAAAAAGTCAGATTGCCACAACACAGTTTTACCACTCAGCCTCTTCCGTACTAATTCATACCACCTGTAGCATGGAGTGGAGAAATACAAGTGTTTCTGAACAGCTTGCAATAGCCACAACCATTTTTTCCTTCCATCTGTGGCTTTTTCATCTATGTCCAATGAGCATTAATCACTCATCTGTATGTCTGTTTTAAAAAATTAATTTGTAAAGAAATATGGCAACCAATGTGAAGTCCTTATCTCTGCTTTTACTCCAGGAGAAAGATGTAAGTCAACTCGGCTTGCAGGTCTTCCCCCAATTTACCTGCCCAAATCCAGCCTGGCGCCCCTGAAGGGTTTGTTGGAACTTTACGTTAGCTGGTGACTGGATTAGTTGCTAGAGAAGGTTAAAGCTTGAGCCTGCAAGCAGCTGGCAAGTTGGCTTCCTTTTGGTAGCCACAAATTGCACACACACACAGTCACACTTGCAATTTTGCTCCTGCGATTTAGTTTGCTGAGGTGTCTGATCGCCTTAGACATCAGCATAATCTCAGCTGTGGATGCAAATAATTTAACCTGTAGAAAGGGAGGCCTAGTTAAGGCCAGGATGAAAATCTGTCTCACCATGTTCAACAAGACACAGCTGCCTAATTCATGGGATGTTAAAGTCTCATTCTGCCCCCTCCTCCTAAGACGGACCCTTTCCAGGACTCACCTACCCTCTCTCTACTACCTACTGCAATCACAAGAACTGCTATAGACACCAAGGGCATTTAACCGAGCTTCAGCAGCTGCTGACCTGACATCTGACAGAAACAGGAGTGAAAAGGTGCCAACTCCACAGCTCCTTCCGCCTGTGGGCAAAGCACCAGCATGACGTTGCAGGCTCCAGTTCTTCACTGCCTGAAAAGTTAGTTTTAATTCCCCTGCCTCTCATGCATGCCTGCGTGAGCATGCATTGCTCTGTTCACACTGGGGCCTAGAGGAAGCTGCTGCCTTGTGTTTAATTTCTCAGGGTGAAGGATCCTAAACCCTCTGAAGGGCGCAGACACACACTTTCAGCCAGAATAAAGGTAAATGAACAACTGGGCCCTAAAGCCTTTAGTTGGTAGTTTCCCAACTTTTGGGGGCAGCGACCCCAGTTAGCAACCAAGATGCCAGCTATACCAGTCAGTGCCCACACCTGCCATTCAGTGTCATACTGTGCATGGCACCCTAACTCCCCTAGGACCTTCGATTGCTATAAACCCATCTTGCAGCAGGTATGTGACAAGGTCCAGCTCCATCTCTTCCTTACGGGTAGGTGGGGAAGCAGAGTGTTCCAGTGACTGGGAACCATGACAGGGTCTTAGCAGTGTGTGCACGTCTGTGTGCACATGCCCACAGGTCAAATCTAATTTCCTTGTTAATGATGCTCTGTACCACAAGAAAGGAACACTTGTTGGGGTAAGAACAGGCTCGTTTTAAAAAAAAGCAAACCAGGGCTTGCTATCCTAAGGGTACTATAAGATTTGGCGCAAGCCCTAAATCCGTGGTTGCGCAGGGGCCTGATCCCAGCCTTGCGCAGCCATGGATTGTGCAGGGACACCTTGCTGAGCTATTCATGATACAGAAACCTGGCATTCCCCTGCACTGCATGATCGGCCCACCAGGTGGAATGCAGCTGGCTGGATTTACAGGAGACTACAACAGGATATGATCATTCCCTGATACTGCAAGAGGTGTGCAGAGAGCCCTGCCCGTGGAGGGCAGCTTAACCCACATGCCTTCTCAAAGCACTCATGATGCTTCTCACCTGTAAATCTTCCTCACTGGAGTCCATGTTGCTTACACAGAGCTGCCACCTGTCACCGAGACAGAGGAAAGAAGAGGAAGACAAGTGCCGGAACATCGACACCCAGAGGGACGGCGTATTATGGCAACTTCATGGCTCTCCTCAGATTTACTGAGATGGGCCAAAACAGACGCTCAAATACCAGACCTCCAGAGTGTCAGATCCCTGATGCTGGATCCACCTTTTTGGTTCTGGGTCAGGTCTATTTCGCCTCTCTGGTTTGGATGTCACTAAAGTCTCAAGAACAGATACGTTACGGTGCCATCAACTCGGATTCTGAACTATAGCCCTAATTCTTTCTCCAACCCAATCCACAGCCTCCTCGGGGCTCAGCCCTGGACACCCCTTGTCAGCCCAGCTGATAATGCTCACCAAAGAGCAATAGGACACCATTCACCCACAGGATCCTTGTGTGGGGAGCAGGTCAGCAGTTATAGGGACCAATGGTCCAGAGTGGACATTTGGGAGGATGGCTCATTACCACCCCCACAAAGGGCACACAGCAGTACCTGAGATCCCACCAGCTCCAGCTCATACCCAGGTGGAGTAATTGCCTTTTCCACGGCAAAGCGAGGTGAGATCACAGGAACTCCAAGTGGAAACAAAGCCAGGCACCAGCCTGGAGCCCTGTGTGAGAAGCTCTAGTGCTGGAGCCCTTGCTATGGTACATAACAGCGAGCCTCAGCCCAGCTGCCATGGCAGGAAGGGAATGGAGCTCTCGTCTTCTTGGTGGTGTGTGGATGCAGGCTATTCCTTTATTTATAAAGGACATTAGAAGCCCCTCCCTGTTCCGCGGAAGGGCATGCCAGCCCGACTCAGGTCACTGCATAGAGTTCCTCACGGTCATTCTGGCATATCTGATAACGACAGATGAGCTTCTGTGACCAGGCCCAAGGCTTCTTATGCTCGTCGCGAGGTGGAAGCAGGAAAGACACGCTGCTGGCCACCAGCATGTGCCAAATGCTGTGTGTGTAGTAGTAGTTGTCATTGGTTTCCATGAATGCATACACCGAGATGGCGACGAAAGCCAAGGTGATCCCTGGAATGAGGTAGAAAACCCAGCGCTTCCATGAGGTGGGGTAGCAGTGGCGGCGCTTCACTCCGTGGTAAACCTAAAGGCATAATACCAGGAAGGGTTAGAGCAGCACAAACCCACCTCTTCCATGGGGACCAGCAGATACTGTACTGACAACGCTCGCACTGTTACCCAGGGATCCAGCCGGGAGGGGAACAAACCAATAACTAAGAGGTCTACACTTCCCAGCAAGAGAGGTCACTTGTACCATCTCGGTTCTGAGGAAGGAAGCAAGACCAGAGCCGCCCCAGCACGATGCAATGCCTGGACCTGTATTTTGTATTCAAGGCTCCCAATACCTTCAGTTAATAGAACAGCCAAGTGACATGCAAAGAGTCAGGCAATGCCCAAGTCACCATCACTGTATCTTTAAAGACACAGAGCACACGTGTAGCTGGCAATCACAGCTCGGCCATGAGATGTGCCAGCGAGTTAATGATAACACGGCAGCTGGGCTGAGATCTGTAACCTGGGAATTCCTCAGTTAACATATCATAACAAGTTAAGGAAGAGACAGAAGCTGAAAGCCCCTAACCCTCCCCCTGCACCTTCCCCTTCACCAGGGTCAGTGCATCCCCAGATCCACGAGCTGAGGCCAGTTTGCCGGAGGCCTGCTCTACGGGGCAGTCAGAGATCTGGTCCCACTCAGCCACTGCAGCAGCTCCTCCCTGCCCCCACCTTGTCAAACACATTTCTCAAAGGAGTAACAAATGGGGCAAAGGCCCAGCCAGATGTCCCTACCCAGCAGCCACTTACCCATGCCATGACCATGATGATAAGAGCAAAAAGACAGGGGCCCATCATGTTCCAAATGCCTCGGCGGTCCAGCTGCAGGGACATGGCAATTAGCAGGGTCCCCAGCACAAAGAGAACCTAGGCAAGATGAGAGGACAACGCTGACGTCAGAAACATACGGACCAGATCGCCTTACAATGCACGGCACAGCGCTGCAGTCACATGACTCCTCTGGGTGCCAACATCCGAACTCAATCACAGGGTGCCTGGTAGGGAGAATCCTGCGGAAAGGTGCCGGAATCTGGAGGGGATATGACAGCACAGCATAAAAAATGCCACCTGGTCCTGGCCAGACAGAAGGTCCAGACCCACCCCACTAATGTGGCTCTGGACCAGCAGGTTCAGTGCTGAGCACCCTGGGATAATGAGAAACTGGAAAGAGTCAGAGAAGAGCAACAGAAAAGCTTCTTGGGGCAGGGACTGTCTTAGTGTTGTGTGTTTACACAGCAGGGCCTGGCCCAGGGCTGCACCCCACAGCATTTCCCCAACACAAATAGTCGGGAAGCTGCAGGAACGGAGTTCTGAGAAGAGATTCCAAGGGCGAAATCCATGGTTTAGCTCAGTGACAGTGAAGAAAGGAGACGCAAACTGAAGGGGGATGGTACCAAGGGGCGAGGGGGAGCGGAACCAGTCCGGAGGGGATGATTTGGCTGAATGTATTGCAGCAGCACACAGGACCCCATCAGGCTCTGGGTGGGGCACAAATACAGAATAAAATGCAGGCTTTGTCCCAAAGAGCTCACCAGTGATCCTGGATGCCCAGCCTGAGACACTGGGCCTTCCTGAGGTGCAGAGCCCCCCAGCCCTGTCCGCACCAAGCGGGGCAAGGGCGCTCTGGCTAAGCCAAGTGTCTCACTCTGGGCAGTGAAACCATGGGTCACTTTGGAAAGTGCCTTGGCCCAGGTCACACACATTGTCAGAGGCAGAGCCAGGAGCAGAACCCAGCTCTCCTACCTACCCCCACCATGTGACTTTCCCCACAGCCCAACTTCCCGCTCTGGGGCTAGCAGGAAAAAGGAACAGATAAGAAGCCTGCCTCCAGTCAGTCGTGATAAGCAACTTCCTGCGAGAGCAGCTCTCTCCCACAGGTCTCAGCCTCAACGTTCCCCTGGGTTCTTCAGTTAAAACAACTCGGCAGGAGGAAATGTGTCCTTCTCCCCACTCTGCCAGTTGGGGGTTGTCAGGATAGGAATCACAATGGTCCTGGTGGGTCAGTATCATTTACAGAGAGCCCAGGGTTCAGTCCTGACTTAGCCACACATTCAGTCTGACATTCACACCCTGAGGCACTGGTGCAGGGAGAATTTGTTTTGAAGTTAGATTAAAATCCTTTCAGCCATTGTAGAAAAGGTTGTTTTTTTTTAAATGGGTGAAAAATACCATTTCCCCACTTCAGAAGACAGCCCCCGGATCTGGTTCTTTGCTTGGTGAGGCAGGGTGTCCCACCGACACGTGGGCTGGAGGGGTTAAACCGAGCAGGCGTGTTGGCCTCTCCCAGCTGAGCGAGAAGCCAGACAACAACTAGCCCAGGCCTATCAGCTCTTGTCTTTCTGCAGGCCAGGGATAGCAGCAAAGCACATCACAATGTGGATATTTGAATAACCAATCCTTAGGCCCCACCCTCTAGAGATGAATGGGTCATTTCATTCCTCTCACAGCTGTTGCTTCAGGGTCTGCAAGGAGCCTGAGACAAGGGGCTGAGCGGGTGGTGAACTGCCTATTCCTCTCTAGAGTTAGACTCTGAAACCCGCTCTGGAGGGCCCGACACTGGCGCAGCTGAGGGCTCTGTGTGGGGAAGGCCCTCATTTCCATCTCCCCAACACAGCTCTGCTGGGGTAGCATTGGCAGGGCCCCTACCCAGACAGATCCCAGCCTGCCTGAGGACAGGGAGCCATGGTCAAAGAACAGAAAGACCCAGTCTCCCCACAGAGAAGTAGCGGCTTTCCCCCTTAGCTCAGCAGATCGCTCACAGGGCGGCCCCATCACTCCAAACAGGGCAGGCTCATGGCCCAGTGGCCAGGCCATGGGGATCCAGCACCCCAAGCTGGGCTGTGCCAAGGGTCTCAGGTTGCCTTAACTGACGTCAAGTCAGGGACATTCAGGGGTTTTACACTTACGAATGCTGAGAACTGGCGAATCTTTACCACTGACAGCGGAACAAGGGCGCAGAGCAGAACACGGCAGTAGGCAGGCATTCCGCAATGCTAGTCAGCCTTGGCAAGCCACATGCTGCTGCGTCACCCCAACCTGATCCAAAGCCTAGTGAAGTTTGTGGGAATCTTTCCATCAACTACAGCAGCCTTCAGCTTGGGCCCCAAGAGCACCGTTGCCTTTGCTAGTTTTGACCTGTTCATTATAGAAATGGGTCTCTTTCACACTGCCCAGGTTTAAATGCAAAAATCAAGCCCACAACACTGATGCAGGGGGCAGGCTGCATAGCCTAGCACTCTGGAAGGCAGAAAACACCAGCGTTGCAGTTGAACGTGCAGCCTTAGTGCTTGTCTGCATTAGAAATGTTGCACGGGCTTTTAAACTGATCTTGTGAAACTGATTCCCTTTTCTATAGGACAGGCCTTTGAGTCATGTTGTGTATGCATTACAGGAGAACCACTCCTTGTGGGATAATGGGAATGGAGAGCCTTCGGGTCTACAGCTGTAGGAGATGGGTCAGACTGGCCAGTGGACTGTGAATTAAGAACAATAACAGTCCCTTTGGCATGTGCTGATCCTTGAGCGTTTCGCGTTACAGTGTGACAAGTGCTTTGTGCACTGAATATCCGTTACTCACGTATTTTAAGATTTTCTTCACTCGGGCCATACACAGGATCGTCACCCAAATGGCAACCACGGAGCCCAGGAAGTCGCAGTACTGCAGAGTGTCATAATCCATGATGCACATCACAGCGACTCCTGGCTGGTCACATGCATGGTAGAACTAGAGGCAGGGAACAAAAATGAGGAAGTTAAACAGAAATGAAAAGGTGTGGTGCCAAATGTGAAATCCCTGCAAACTGCATGGAAACTTTTTAAAGACACCATAACAGAAGGCTCAATTTAAATATATACCCCAAATTAAAAAAAAACATAGTAAGAGGACCAAAAAAGTGCCACTGTGGCTAAACAAAGTAAAAGGAGCAATTAGAGGCAAAAAAGGAATCCTTTAGAAACTGGACGTTAAATCCTACTGAGGAAAATAGAAAGGAGCATAAATTCTGGCATGTGAAAATATAATTAGGCAGGCCAAAAAAGAATTTGAAGAACTACTAGCCAAAGACTCAAAATATAACAGCAAAAAAATGTTTAAAGTACATCAGAAGCAGGAAACTGGCTAAACAAACAGTGGAGCCACTGGACAATCGAGATGCTAGAGGAGCATTCAAGGAAGATAAGGCTGTTGCGGAGAAACTAAATGAATTCTTTGCATTGGTCTTCACAGCTGAGGATGTGAAGGAGATTCCCAAACCTGAGCCATTCTTTTTAGGTGACAAATCTAAGGAATTGTACCAGACTAAGGTGTCAGAGAAGGTTTTGGAACAAATCGATAGATTAAAGAGTAATAAGTCATCACCACCAGAGGGTATCCACCCAAGAGTTTTGAAGGAATTCAAACATGAAATTGCAGAACTACTAACCTATCATTTAAATCAGATGACTGGAGGATAGCTATTGTGACTCCAAATTTTATAAAAGGCTCTAGAGGTGACCCCAGCAATTACAGGCTGGTAAGTCTAACTTCAGTACCAGGCAAAATGGTTGAAATTACAGTAAAGGACAGAATTATCAGACCCACAGATTAACACAATTTGTTGGGGACGAGTCGATATGTTGTTTTTAAATAAAAAAAGGAAATCATGCCACACCAATCTACTAGAATTTGAGGGGGTCAACAAGCCTGTTGACAAGGGTGACCCAGTGGATACAGTGTACTTAGATTTTCAGAAAGCCTTTGACAATGTCCTTCACCAAAGGCTCTCAAGCAAAATAAGCTGTTTTAATGGGTCTGTTCTCCACTGGAGGTGCCTGGCTGACGGCAGCGAGCGTTGCCAGGGACTATACAACTTATGAGGAGAGAACACCCTCCTGCTAAGCCTTTCCTTCTCAGGTACAGAGCAGCAGGCTACAGGAGTCTGTCACTTTGGGGATGGACACAGTGGAGCGGCTATGGCCCCTGGGGAGGGCCCAACACCCCACACCTTCCATTAGTTTGCTGCCGGGTGGCAAAGCGAGCGTACATAACCTACCGTGGAGAAGAACATGGTGTAGGTGTAAACAGAGGCCTCCACCAAGTAGTAGCGATGCAGAGCAACTGCAATGGCTGGCAGGAACATGAGGTTACTAAGCGTGAGCAGAAGGGTGGCCAGATTCTGAGAGCCGACAGACTGGGCTTTAGTGTCATCCGTGCAGCTCCATCCGCCCCAACCTGGCACACAGCAGAGAGAGGTTACATGCCGCATCAGAAACCAATGGCACATCCCCAGGGCTTCTATAACATGCCAGCAGCTGCCCGAGGATTCCCTAGCAAAGGCATACACAACCTACCCACACGTGACAAATTCCATATCCTCTTGATCTCCTCTCTCCATAGCCTGTGGGGACCAGGTGCACTTACTGCATTTAGCCATCTGTCTATTCCCCCACCCCGCCACCCCAGGCTCTGTTGCAGCAGCTCAGCTGGCAGGCCGCGAGGCAGACTGCACCGTCATGAAGGATTCCTGCGCTGGGGCGATTCCAACAGACAACGTGCACTGGCTGGCCAAGTCTGCGCTAACAAGAGACAAAGGGACACTACACTCCTTCCTGCTGAGCGAAGGTTCCCAACAAATATGGCTCCGACTGCCCATCTGAAACCGTCAGCAAGTGACACTCCTGCTCTCAGCACACCGCAATGCACCAGCCCCAGGAGGAGTGGGGTCTCCAATTTACACCAGCACTGGGCCAGTCCCCGAAGCCCAGGGAACATCCTTGCAGGTGGTATTTTGCAGTGCTTTCCATACAGCTCCTGTGCAGCAGGGCTATCGAGGATGGCTGTAGATGGGTTGCACTGGGTGTGTCAATCCCTCCTGGAGGTCAGGGCTCTCTCCACCTCCAGAGTGATTCACAACATGCATTCCCTACTCACTAAGCTATATTTCAGTCACTGATCAGTGGCTGGGAGCTCAAATGGGGAGATTCCTACAAAGCCAGGGAACTGGGACTGAAAACCAATGCCACAGTTTACAGATGGGGCTGCATTCTTGTTCCAGGCCCACATGGCTGCAGCCAGACAGTGAAGAAGCAACTGGCTGGAGTTTGAGAACAGCAAGGAGTTTGGGGCAAATTTCACTTCTGTGTCTGTGAGGAGTCTGACAATCTGAGAAAACTGTCAAGATCTGGAAGGATATCATGTAATTATGGCAACACCCCGGACTGCAGTGGGTTTGCCAGCCACTTGCTCTGAGTAGTTGAGAGTCCCAGGTCCAGCAGTGTGGGTTAGTTTGGACTGAAAATTAATTCTGTTCATTGACCGGATGGGTGTCATGCTCCAGAACAGGTTTGTGGGGTGAATGCTCAGTTTGGAATTGCAGAGCTCAGGCCAACACTCTCCAGTATTCATTGGCCCTGCTGGGCCACGCATGGAAAGCAAACACAAAGGTCCAAGAGGTGCTGGTGTGTTTGGCCTCCATGTTTTCAGAAGACGTGGCGGGTTCACCCGCTCTGCAACTTAGGAGGAAAGTCTAGAAGCTCATCTGTGAAGTTCAAGTGCTGACCCTATTAGAATACAACGAATAGTGTAGAGAGGCAGTACCTATGTCTCAGGAACTGGCTAAGGGCTACAGAGACATGGCTCTATCCCATCCATGCTGTAACTCTTGTCTGTTCCCTGGCTGTTGCAACATGGCTATCCCACAATGGCTACACGGGGTCTAAACACACAAGCAACCAGCCAAGTCATTCTGCATCTTCCCTGGGCTATTTTCTGATTAAGTCACTTGGGAGTCGGGAAATGCAGGTTCCACCCTAAGCTCCACCAAACCTTGTGTCCTGTTGGCAGGACAAGTTACCTGCCTTCGCTGGGTCATCTAGTGCATGGGACATGCTGCCTGCCAGGGAAGCTGGGAGGATTGATTCACTGATATCGCAAAATGCTTTGTGAACGACAGAGCCAACTATGTCTAAAGCCAGTAAGGGCAGAGCACTGCATGGCTGCATTA
Organism: Mesoclemmys tuberculata; assembly: GCA_007922155.1. NCBI lineage: Eukaryota > Metazoa > Chordata > Testudines > Chelidae > Mesoclemmys > Mesoclemmys tuberculata. Next base: position 4,855,894 of record ML675626.1, read on the forward strand.
TCCCGCTGGGCAGCCTGGCTCTTCACCACCACCACACAATGAAACAGGCTCGCTGGCTAGCTGGGAGGCGGCTTTTGCCATACAGGACAGGCCACAGCTTTTACCGTCCTTCCCCCCCTACGCTCCCCTGGTAGGATGGACAATCATGTGACATTTCCCTTCTTCAAACCAGCCCGTCGAGATGCCCCATGCTGAGCTGGACTCATGACCCCTGCCTGCAGTCCAGCCATGCAGCTAGCACACGTCTGAACTGTTGGTATGAGGGGCTGGACACCTGAGATTTGTGACTTGAGGCCGACTCACCCCCGCTGCTCTCTGGGGAACCACCTGCAGCCCCTCCAGGACGCTCATGCAGCCAGCCCAGCCAGGCGCGGGGGCTGCTCCTGAAGTTTGAGGCCAGCCCTCTTGGGAGAGCTCTGCTCGCAGGAGCCCACTGACAATCACACATCTGTGCTGTTCTCAAGAACCAGGCGGAAATGAATGTTGGGTGGGGGTGGGCAGCTCTGACTCCCTGCCCCCAAGCAGGCACGCCGTCTCCACGCACTAGGTGACACTTGACTGCTCGCTCCTAACACGCCGCCAGGGCAGCCCAGCTTCTGCTCAGCAGCGGCGTGAACATTTCGGCAGAAGGCTGCTGCGGCTCAGCATTTCCCCGAGGCTGCCTTGGGGGTCCCAGAAACCAAATCCTCCCTGGGGAGGGCAGCCTCAGAACCAGGGACGGGGGCCTCCATCTCCCCTCGCTTACACCAGCGTAACTCCACCACCGGCAGCATCGTCACTCCTGAGCTAGGCCAGTGTGGCAGAGACCCAGACCCCGTTCTGCACTGTCTGTGGGGGCAGGAGGTGCCAGTCAGCCATCACTGCACCGGGGTTAGCATCTCCCCCACCACCCAGCTGGGACCCAAGCCCACCCGAACAGGCCAGGGGCCCCTGCACCGTATCTCCTCATCTGGCTCAATCGATTAGCACTGATGCCTCAAGCCCTCCAGTGCCCCAGCTGAGCTTCCCCACCCAGGGACCAGCACAGGTCATCTGAAACCAGAAACCCCAGGGGCTACATGGCGGTCGTGCGACCCCCAGATTGCCTGGCTAGCCTGGCACCAGCGTGAGGAAGGCTGAGAGAGGTTTGGGACTGCTACGCTGAGGGGCTGTTTCAGCCCTTTGTAATAAACTGCCCTGGGAGATTATGGGCGAGACCTGCTAGAGCGGGTGTCTGTGCCCGGGCCCCTCAGCCCTGGAGCAGGCACTGTCACGGAGCTGCTCCCATGGCCATCCCCGCACGTTCACACCACACACTCACAAACCCAGCCACAGCCCGCGTGGTCCGGTGCCACGGCCTGATGCACGCTGCAGCTCAGTTGCTCGTTAGTGACTATGTGATACAGGCTCAGGGCTCGTGAGGCCAGGAAACGCTCAGGAGCTCTTTGGGGAAATCACACACATCTCAGGGTGAGAGCATGTGTCTCGCTGCCAGCAGCCTGGCCCGGGAGGGCCTGCGTCGCTGTCCTTTGGTGAGGCTGCGGGAAGATCCCTGTTCTCGTGCTACTTCCATAAGGAAAGGGAAGCTGGGCTCCGAGCAGCAAATGCTGCAGCCCTTCCCCAGGGGTTTCAAGCTGGAGGGGGGTTGTCTAGCGCTCCGCACTAGCGCAGGGGCTCTGAGCACTGCCTGTGCAAGGTCTGTACGGGGCCGTAGTTACACTCGCCAGCTGCAGCAGCCCCGCACTCGGCCACCTGCACAGCAGAGTCGCTGCACACAGAAGGGCCACGCAGGCCTGCCGTAAGGCTCCGGAGAGAGGGGACTCACCAGCTTTACAGCTGCAGCTGGCGTAGAGGTAGCCATGTCTTCTCAGGAGACTGCACTGTCCGTACGTCCCACAATCATCGAAGCAGGGGGTGAGGTATGTGGAGACAGTCACGTTGGCTTTCACTTGGTTACATTCACTGCAGCCAGAGGAGATTTCACTGTCAGATGAGCCTGAACATGCCACGGTGTCTGCACATTGATCCCCTCCCAGGATGACACACAGCTTGGAGCCCCTTCCCCACCCTGACGCCAGATCTTGGGGCTGACGTCCCCCAGGCAGTCCCCCCGTTCAGCGTGCTGGGTGCCAGTGACCGGATCTCTGCTCACAGACTTGCTCCTCTCCTGTGGCTGGAGAAACGCTGCAGACCGTGGACACCTGTCCAGGAAGTCAAACCCACTCCACCCCCGCGTGCTCCGGAGCTGCCATAACTGCCTCCACCAGAGAGATGGGCACAGCCTGTGGACCGCAGTGATAAATGGGGGTGGGGAGGGTGTTTGCGGGGGGTTCCTCAGCTAGCTGGGTAGCAAAACCTCCTCTCTGGGAATCACAGAAGAGCCTGACCCCAATTGACCCATCCCTCCTCCCCACCAGGAACCCGAAGCAGGACCAGACTCTACAGAGTACTTTTGAGGGCTCTGGACAGTCTCCTCTGATATATCTCTGTGGAAGATACTGCCCCCAGTCTCCGGCCGCATGTAAGAGGGACATTAACATTCCAGCACCACCCCGCCCCAGGTATCTCCCACCTCCAGCGACCTCCTGTTGGCATCCGCAGAAGCACAGCAGGAATGGGAGGGGCGTGCAGCACTCGGTGAGGGTGGAGGGCATTCCTGGGAGCTTCTCTTCCATTGCCATAGGCATGGGACCCACTAGAGGGCTCTGGCCTGGCCGATGCTTAGTGACCTGCTCACTGGCCTGAATGGGTTATCGAGGACCTTAGCCAAAGCATTCAAACCTGGGGGCCTGAATCCATCTGGAAGGGACCTGGGCTAGCAGGAGGTTCCACCCAGGTTCCAATCCATGGCCACGGGAGCCTGGTTGCAGGACCCCAACTTTGGGCATCTTGGCCACGGTGCCCCTTTGAACCATGCTCAACCTTATTGTTTCACAGAGAAAGTTTTGCTGTTGACCAGAGAAAAGGACCCGGATGGGACACTGATTGCTGCATGGGGCAGAAGGGAGTTGATGGGGCACTGGCTGCATGCCCAGCGAGTGGGCAGAGCAGCCATTTCACACTGTGGACAACTCGTCAAGCTGGAGATTGACTAGTGAGCTGGCTCTCTGGCAAAGAAACATGAACAAGCTGGGGTGAATCTACCCCAGCGGGACGGGCTCAGCTGCCTGGCTCCCACCCTGTCCAAGTGGGTAGAGCAATTGCTTCCCTTTAATCCCATTTCCCTTCACCAGCTGCAGCCCCTGCCTCTTTGGTCTCATCCCCTGGGTATGCACCATTCCTCCACTGTGAGATCAGCAGCAGAGCAGGTTAATTTACACCAGAGAAGTGAAGCAGCTACACGTCCTGTGAGGACTAAATTCAGTTGGCCAGAGTAAGACAGTAGACGCCCCGAAGTCCACCATCCTGCTAGCTGGGAGAGTCAGTGCTCAGTGGCTGGGGCATGAGTTACCACTGAGGTGAAGCAGCACAGCCAGCCACCTGGACAGGCCTCACAGAGCCCCGTGAGCCATCCAGGGGCAGAGTTTGACAGTGACTGGATATTTCTGACCAGCAGCCGCACTGTCCAACTCTCGGTGAAGAGACAGCGACTTCAGCCTCTTTAGGTCTCAAACGACAGAAATGCTCCCAACCTAAGGCGACAGAGGCCCCTGCGGAGCTGTGGGGCAGTGGTTTTACTTTCATTTAGAGCATGGATGTTTGCAGCAACTCCACCCTGTCGGGTGAAAGCCAGACTCCACGGCCACTGGGCAGGCAAGAAAGCAAGCCAGCATCAACCTCTGCCACTGCCTCCTCAAGGTGGGAGCAAAGGGGCACCCCGGTTCCGCTTCGTGCCAGTGGCTTTCTGGTGCCATATGGGGTACCCCACAGCAGAGCACTAGGCAGTGCAGTGTTGCATTTTGTACGCATGGTGGCATTTGTCAAGGGGAGCAGAAATCGGGGGTGCCCAGCCAGCCATCACACACTCACCCCTCGCCCTGTGGGCAGATGAGCTGCAGGGAAAGGAACCAGTTGTCAGTCTCTGGGTAGGGAATAATTAGTGTTGCCTCTGTGGAGGACGCAGTCACGTTCACAGGGTAGCCCTGGAAAAAAGCTTCAGAGAAAGAGGGTGTTTGCCGTTAGTTACAGGATGTGGTGAAGAACTCCCCTGGGCTCCGGAGCTTTGGAGGGATGAAGGAGGGGAGAGAGACAACAAATCCCATAGAAATACAAGGCTGAGACCAATCCCCTGAGCTGCGGCGCAATCGGGGATACATTCCCCATGGCAGCCTGCATCACTCCTCAACTGATTATTCCCTTGAGAGCAGAGCACACCAGGGAGCCAACCCTCATTACTGGGGATTAGGGGCAATGGGAAAGGCCCAGACCCTACACCTGAGCACTCTCCAAGACCCCAAACCCCACGAGGGACACTGTCCAAAGAGCCCCACTGCTTCAGCTCCGCTGGTCCTCGCAGCATTGGGAGCCCAGGTGCAGATGGGCTGGGGTGTGTCTGCTGTATAACGCTGTATGATGTAACCCTGCTCACAGCGGGAAGAGTAAGAGCTTAAACCACGAGGAGCAGCTGGCTACCCACTGCAGCAGCACCCCCGACACAGCGGGATCTGAAGTGCTGCCAGGCTCCAGCACCAGCCACGACACCCTGCTGCTAGAACCCTAACGTACGTAAGGAACACAAGCGGATGCACGCTGCACCCTGAGCTGGGTGCCCGCTGTGCCCATACCTGTGCTGCAGTTGCGTGTGGTATTGAGGGTCAACACTGGAGAGGCAGCACTCATGCATGCGAACACGCTAGCATTGCCTATGCTCAGGAGGGTCTGCAAACAAAACACACAGCGTCTGAAACAACATTTAAGATGACCCCTCTTCCCAAAGTTACCCCTCCCACACCACCACCTTGCCCATTCCCCCGACATTACTCAGCTATATCTCCTCACACCTCCCCTAACCAGAGCATTGGACTTTGTAGAACAAACCCATCTGGCAACACCTCACTGGTCTCTGTGCCAGCCAGGCTGGGACACAGGTAGGGATTCTGCTGAAAAGACCTATTCGTGAGTCACAGACACCAACGGTTTTCCTGACTTGATGTTCCCGCTCTACAGACATGCACATCATACATCATTTGAAAGCTTATTGAGTCTGCTTCAAGATGAGATGTGATGTGGAGCTGTCAAGTGGTGCTGTTACCAGAGAAACAGGGATAAACAATGACTTTATCAGCAAGCTAACATGGCCACATTGAAATATTTGCATTTGTTTGTTAATTTAATGACTCTATGCATCATTTCATGACATAAAATTGGATTTCTTTGTGACCTCAAAGCATCACAACAATCCAAATGGTAAAACAAAATCTAATACTAAATTTCTACAGGTATCATTGAAATATAATAGCATCAGTGATATTTCTGGTCAAGACTGTCATCTTGTTCATCATTACAATCTGTGTTGAGAATGCATGGTTACCATTGCCTTGGCATGTACAGGGAAGACTGTGTGGACCACACACAAAACTGAATACTAGAAAAGGCTTTTTCACTAGGAGAATGGTGAAGTACTGCGATGGGTTACCCTAGGGAGGTGGTGGAATCTCCATTTTTAGAGGTTTTTAAGGCCTGGCTTGACAAAGCCCTGGCTGGGATGATTTCGTTGGGGTTGGTCCTGCTTTGAGCAGGGGGTTGAATTGATGACCTCCTGAGGTCCCTTCCAACCTTCATCTTCTATGATTATGCCTGTACCAGGAGGGGTGCAGAACAAATAAGGTTATGGAGAAGCTCACATGCCATTGGGCCCTTGAAGAATATAGAAATAGTTCATCATCCACATTTTTCTAGCCATGTAGCAATAGTGACCCAATATCTGGTTTCCCTTTGTGCAAAGATATCCAAATCTTTGTTTGCCAAGATGCTTTTTTGACATGTTCTTCAAAACTGTCCACACATGGTGGTAGTTCGGCTGATGACTTGTCCTTTTTGATGGCTAGATTGAGGCGCAGGCAATTCAGGTTTCAGTGGGATCTCCTTTTCTCTCTCACTCTGGTCATTCAGCACTGATACTACCTCTTTGCTGCAGAAATTGAGGCTTGTCCATCACTCTCCCCCAACATGTCAGATTTCTTGATGGGGCGGAAGAAACTACGTGTACTATCAGAATCAAGTGCACCTCACACAATTCTCTCCATTTGTTCTTCACCAACATCTGCTATTTTCAGTAGAGTCTGTTGTACATCGTATGTGACATGCAGTCCAGGAGATATATTGACAAGCACCAGTGGACAAATTCAGGGTTTATCATATTTTTGCTGACCTAGTTGTTAAGCGCTGTAACATGCTCTCCATTCCTCTTTAGTGCAGATGCAAGGACTTGTGTGTGGAATGTTTCTTGTTAAGCCACTTCTTTCTCTCACAGCTTTTGCATTTTCACTCAAGACATGTCTTGTGAGGGTCCGTCTGACAAGAGCCAGCTTCTTGTCAGTTCTACAGTTCCACTGCTGACCTTGGAGTCTTTGATGACCACTTTCTCTGCTCCCATGTCACTTCAAATTCCACAGAAAGAACCAGGAGTCCGACGTACAACAAATGCCCCAGATTCAAAGGCCCAGTGTACTTCTTCAGGGAGATTTAACATATCAGGAATGTAGATTGGTCCCCACCTATATAGTTGGGCGTGTTTGCAATGAAGAAATATGGCGCCCTGTGCATGTCGGTGAAGATTCCAATCACCCTCTCGCTGCACAGACATTTAGCAGTAGTATCTACATAACCTGATAAAATGATCCCGGAAGTTGATTGTAGGATGGCTGGCATACTCCCATGTCTGAAATTCCTCCAGTAGCAGTAACATATGCAGTCACATCATCATCAAGCTCTTTAACACCATGCTGTAAGGACTCAGTACCCTCAGATTCAAATACTTTTTGAATGTCAGCCAACATTTACCAGACAAATGCTGGAACTACATAGAATCATAGAAGTGGAAGGGACCTCGCGAGGTCATCTAGTCCAGTTCCCTGCACTCACGGCAGGACTAAGTAATATCTAGACCATCCCTGACAAGTGTTTGTCTAACCTGCTCTTAAAAATCTCCTTAGGCAACTTATTCCAGTGATTAACCACCCTGACAGTTAGGAAGTTTTTCCTAATGTCCAACCCTAAACTTCCCTTGCTGCAGCTTAAGCCCATTGCTTCTTGTCCTGTCCTCAGTGGTTCAGAAGAACAATTTTTCTCCCTCCTCCTTGTAATAACCTTTTATGTACTTGAAAGCTGTTATGTCCCCTCTCAGTCTTCTCTTCTCCAGGCTAAACAAACCCAATTCTTTCAGTCTTGCCTCATAGGCCATGTTTTCTAGACTGTTAATCATTTTGTATTGCTCTTCTCTGGACTTTCTCCAATTTGTCCACATCTTTCCTGAAATACAGCATCCAGAACTGGACACAATACTCCAGCACGGACTAGAGCGGAAGAACTACTACTTGTGTCTTTCTTACAACACTCCTGCTAATACATCCCAGAATCACGTTCACTTTTCTTTTTGCAACAGCATTACAGTGTTGATTCATATTTAGCTTGTGATCCACTATGACTCCCAGATCCCTTTCTGCAGTACTCCTTCCTAAGCAGTCATTTTCCATTTTGTACATGTCCAACTGATTGTTCCTAAGTGGAGTACTTTCATTTGTCCTTATTGAATGTCATCCTATTTACCTCAGACCAATTCTCCAATTTGTTCAGATCATTCTGAATTATAATCCCATCCTCCAAAGCATTTGTAACGCCTCCCAGCTTGGTATCATCTGCAAACGTAATAAGTATACTCTCTATGCCATTATCTAAATCTTTGATGAAAATATTGAACAGAACCAGACCCAGAACTGATCCCTGTGGAATCCCACTCGTTATGCCCTTCCAGCATTGTGGTAAAGATAGTGGCCATGTCAGCTGGTTTGGCATTCACAATAGGTATATATTAAATTACTGCAGGGGTGCTCTTTGTTGCAAGCTTGTGGTTGAAACCAGTCCAAAATGGAATCACTTGAGTGTGAACAGCAGCAACATCATTTGGTATTGGTGGGACACCAGGAGATAGTCATCTTAAAAGACTGTGCAGCAAGGCTTACATGCAGCAGCACGATCATTTTGGAACTGCTAAATACTGTGCACTCTGCAACTGCGAGCCACCTTCCTTAGATGTCTTCTGAAGGATGATATTTATTGCTGGCTGAACTATATTCCTCTTTATCTATCAGTCAGCCAAAGGACAAACGCCTGCACCAACTGAAGCACAAAAGTAGCTGACCTCTGAACTACAAATCACCTAGCTTTGGATAATATTCTGAGACCTTTATTTTGGCTATTTCAAAACCAAAGGATTGAAGTGGCATCATACACAACCATTCGTTCACTGGAAAGCTGTTCATCAGGCTCACTCACCAGAAGAGCATCCATAAAACATCTGGATGACTTAAGCTCCTGCTTCAGATTGCTAGAAGCTTGGATAGCATCAGCTAAAATTACTGCGCTGCACAGAACAATGGTAGATTTGCCTTGTCCATGCTGTGCATGGAATGAAATTGCAGAACCATCATGTTTCTTCTAGTCATGCCTGTAATTTGCTACTGGAACAGCTTGTAGTTTCTACATCTGAGGGAAATAGGGCTCTGTATCTTTGTAGCAGCGTGGACAGGAAAGAACCTTCTTGTTAGGCAATAGTATTATATACATTTCTTCAGTCAGCTTACAAAACGCAGTGCCATAAGGTGATTGTATTGTTGCAGTGTAACTAGATGGGTGTGCTTTAAGATTCATTTTACTCAATCAGGAAGAAAGGCAAGTTGAGTGATAAACTGCATCCTTGGCAATCAAGTGTTCCACAGATATTCTTTGCAACACATCACCATTTCTGCTTTGAAGTACTGCCTCGTGTGTTTTTTGGTCTTTCTTTGTGGTTTTCTCAAGCAAACAATGCAACAGGACCTGTCACTGAAGGACGTTCTTGCCCTGGTGGCTATAGACGCAGGCGAACATGATGCTTTGTCAGCTTCAGAGTCTATTTTCTCTCCTGGGTTCAACAGAACTCAAATATATACCAAAATTGACTTGTTTATGTATTTCTGAAAACTGCCCCTGTGAGAGTATCGGTGGCAAATCAGCTAAACTAGAAAACTCATCCAATACCTGCCAATGCAATTACTTTCTTCTGGATCCTGCTGCCAGTGCACAGAATTCAGTTCAGCACTGATAGCTTTGGACAGGTTTGCATTCTTTTGATTTTCTTGAAGAACAGAACATTTTTCAAATTTTGCGGACAGCCTTTTTCTCTTTGATATAAACTGTAAGGGGCTAGCATTCTCCATGTCTTCATGTGCTCTAACTTCCCTGTAGAGATAAAATTCCCAAAGTATATTGCTAGCATTCCCACACTCACTACCACCATTTTTCATTTTGTACAAGCATACAGACATGTGCTAAATTAAATCTATGTTAGGATCAAAATTGCCATTTTTGTTTACTGAACGCTTTGATTGGAGCCCAGTATGAAGCTATGTATGGTCATCTAACACAAACACTGACCTGTGCATAAATGCCACTGAATTAAAAAGCTAGTTTCTAGACTATTTCAACAGCTAGTACTTCATCCACAAGCAATTACAAATTAAAACTGTCTACCAGGCAGACTAAATGTTACATTATATGCATAACAGCTTACAAAAGGAGAAGCATTACTTTAGGAACTCATGTATATTTATATCTGCCCACTATACCATACGAACTACGGGCATGCAATCTACTGCTACTGGTGCATAGCCTTCAGGGAGAAAGTGATCTGATCAGCAAATTTCAACTGAAAATAGAGAAAACTATTCTAATCTCTTGTGAGAGACTTTGACAATTAAGCATATGTGATGTGAACACACTTCATGTCAGCATGTTGCAAAACATTGATAGTTGCTATTTTTGCCGAATGCTAAACAGCTTCACCAGTTCTGGAAAAAATAAAAAAACAACAAAAAACTTGCCCGTGCTAAACCAATAAAAATCTTTTCATGTGCTGTCATTTGGTAGCTTTGACTAATAATTTCAACACCTTAATGTGGGGGTTAACAGTGTAAGCTGCAGTCAGTCATTTTGCAATGTTTCTGGAACTGCAAAAATTACTCTTATTTTGGGTATCGTTTCACCTCATCAACAGGCTTATGGCACCACTTGACAGCTCCCCATCATGCATCATCTAGATGTACTTAAAATAAGCTCTCAAATGATATCTGATGTCTGTGTACATAGGGTGGGTACAATAACCTCCAAAATCCTGGCCTTTTTTGGAGACTTGCAGCATGCCTACCAGTCATGGAACCCGCAGACTGCACCAGGGCAAGAGGGAAGACTAACCAGGTAGGAACATTAGGAAGGCTGCCACTTAGGCGCTGCCAGGTACACAGCATGCACTGCGCACGTATGTATTACATGCTCACTGAAAGGCTCCGAAGTCACTGCCTGAGTTGTTCAGCAACATGTCGGGGTGAAGCTCCCCCGGAGAACGGGGGTGGATCTGACCTCCCTGCCCGGCTGTTCGAGTGCATTGTTTGTTGAGTCACAAACCTGGAGAAATGAATGTGGGTTGCCATCATGCAACAGAGAGGTTAAATGACGTCCCAAGGCCATCTGTCCCTAGTAAAGCTGGGACTTGAATCAAGGTCTCTCAAGTCCCAGACCTATGTCTTCACTAGTGGACCATCCTTCCTCCGCTGCTAACGTGAACAGCCCCCTGCTTCTCTCAGCTGTTGGGCAGACTCTGCAACATGGCATTTTCAGTGATGACTGGGCAAGGGCTGTTGTGAACGCACACGTGCTTCCCCACTGCCTCTTTCCATCAGGCTGGGCTTTTCTGCTATGCTCTGATATGACTAAGAGACACTGATGAAACAGTTCTTGGCCCCCCCCAGTCAGGGCACTTTTCTCCCCAGCTGTTCCAGAGCCAGCTGGCAAGACACATTAGATACAGAAGGGCAGATTTTAAAAAGTATTTGCATTTCATCTTTCAGTTTCACAATGAATAGTGAGGTTCTCCCACTGTTCTGTAGCTCCCCACAAACTCCCAGCCCCCCCAAGCCTGGACCTGCAGCTGTACTAACACCAACACGCCCCACACAGCCCACAAACAATGTATATGCATGCATGGCAGAGCAACTGTATAGAGAAAATGCCGAGACAGAAGTGACAGATTACAAGGGAGCACACTATACCTGGTTTAGCAGCAGATTCACCACCAGGGTGCCTCCACTGTCCATGCCAGTGTTCAAGTTGAAGAAGAGAAGCGTGGGGAATTCAGAATGGACAGGAACGCTGGGCCCATTTATGACTCTGAACCTCACAGAGGCAACGTCCAGGTCCTCACGGATGACAGGCTGATTCTGGAGGCAGAAGGTCCCTAGGTCGGATGCATTGTTTGCAGCACCCACTGCGGGCAGAGTGGCGTTCCCCAGCACTCCTGGGGCGCTGGCTTTGGGACCTCCACCCAGGACTGGAGTACTCTGGCTCTGGTTCAGGCTGGTGTAGAAGTTAAGGAATAAATTGGTGCTCCCCGGCTTGCAAGCTGCAGAGCAACGAGGAAAGGAGGGAGGGTTAGCGTGGCTGAGACCAGCATGAGCACACAGGGCTGGGATATTTCCACTCACTGGAACTAGAGGACTTTGCTTTGGGATCTGCTAGGCTGTCAGACCACAGCACTGCCAAGCAAAGCAGTTTGATCCTGAGGTCCGAGCTGGGAACCAGGCCACACTCCTCCAGGCTCAGCAGCTTGAGATTCGTAGGGCTGCACACAGTAAGTGGGTGGGATGCCTCGATTCCAGGCATTTGAGTGGCAAGAGCAGGACCTGTTCGTTACAGCTGTTTTAGACATTCCAGCACTGGCAGCAGCTCTTTCAGAGCCCCATTGGGACTGGAAAACCCCAGTATCCGAACCTCTGACCCAGGAGCCGAACGAAGGCCGGAGAGCCAGAACTGCCATGTCCCCCCCACTTGTGAGCAGAGCAGCATGCACAGGCAAGGCACTCAGGACAGGGGGTTACTGACACCTCTCATTATGTGCTCACGTCAACTGGGCACAGGGAGCACTGCCTGGGCACCTGCACTGACCACTGCCACACGGGAATGGCCCACACAGGCCCGCCAACAGCAATTCCGGGTCCAGGGCAGAACAGTCAGTGGCCCCCCTAGAAAGGGATGGCCAAGGGTTACCACCAGAGGTGGTGGGTGAAGCTTCCCGTGCGGAGGCTTGCTCCGCATCCCCGCCTCTTCTGCCTGCAGCCCCGCCTCTGCTCCATGCCAGGTGCCACCCTCTTCCCCCCTCAGCTCCCCCTCCTCTCTTCCCCAAGTCAGCAAGCGAGGGCAGAGGGGCTGAGAAGGGGGAAGGAGGGATGTGGGGAGCACGCTGAGTGGGGAAGGGTGGCGAGCGGGCTGAGCAGGGCGGCAGGTGAAAGAGGCACAATGGGGAGCTAGCCTCCCTGAGGGGAAGTTTCACCCACCCATGGATCTATCCCATCTGCCTGCGCCCTTTTAAATTGCCAGGCCCCTGGGCAATTGAGCCCTTTACCCCTGCCCCGTTGGCGGGCCTGGGCCCACCAGTGCTGGTCGTCTCATAATCGCTCCATGTGCACAAGGCACCAGAGCTCCCCATGGGTCTGGTGTTGCTGCGGCACTGAGCGAGGGGGGTGAGTTAAATCTGCCTCGAGCCTAGTTACAGAACCAGGAACGAACTCCAAAGCGCAGAGGTGCAATCTGCACTGAGACACTCAGTGCTCCACCAGCTCTGACAGCAGGGCACCATGGCCAGGCACTCGCTGGGGCCAAAGTGCCCCATTACCGAGTTAAGCTCCTGCCTCCCACCCCCAAAGCTAGAGACGCTGCTACCCTACAAGCAGGCAGGATTATGCTCTTCTCTTGCCTGATCTCACCAGCTGCTGCAGAAGTCAGAGCCCGCACAGCCCTCCTGCCGGGCAGGAGAAAAGGGTTTCTAAAAGCTAATTTGTTAAGAACTTTCCAAGAATCAAATACTCCACAAAGTGAAACCCAGATCCGAGAGCCAGGCAAGGGACTTTTGGCACCCAGCGAGAGCCTCCAGGTCCCATACGGGAGCCACTGGGACCTTGAGAGCATGGGAGTCCCAGCTCGGAGCATGCCAAGGGAGCAGCCCACTCTGATGTGCATCTGAAATAGGTTCAAGTCTTGAGAGCACTGTGAGGCAGGAGGGGACAACAGGTCAGCTGCCCCATTGACAGCAGCCTCTCAGCACTTGCAGTCCAGAGCCAGACAGGGTTTCAGTCTCCATGGCACCATCTGTCCAATGCACTTACAATACGTCACTGGTCTGCCCCACGTGGCACTGAGCAGAGCCTCCAAACAGCCAGCTGGTTATCGCCTCACGGCTGGGGGGAGGGGAGGCGGGGAGAGGCTGCCTCTCTGACTGCAGTGCCCTGAGCTAGCCTTTGAAGAAACCTGTGGCTCAGATACCCTGGGCTCTTCTGAACTCCCACCACTGGCCTCCCACTCAGCCGAGAGAATGGGCAGTAAGCGCCCGGCAGGGAGGACTCCACAGCCCGCAGCTAGTCATGTAACAAGCAGCAGCACGCACAAAGGCACGACTAGATCCCAGCCTCCTGGGAAGTGTGAACCATGCCAGGCAGCAGGGGCCACTGGGGACAGTGACACATGACGACATCCCACACATTGCATAGGCTGCCCTGCCCTACCTCAGAAAACCCGTTTCCCCCCTGCAGGAGCTAGCCAGCCTGTGCTGGTGAAAGCCCAGGGGAGACATGGCCAACTAATGGGCACAGTGGCCCTCACACACATGGCCAGCGGCATCCGAGAGCACACCTGTGAAGGAGGCAATCATCTCAAAGGAGACGGCGGCGGTGCCCAGATTCTCTGCCTTGATCTGCAGCCACTTCTCCCAGGGGGGCGAATCGAGGACCAGGCTGCAATCCGCTCTCCCCTGGCAGCTGATGGTTTTCTGGAAGGACCGGGGCAGCGTAGTGGAGCCCAGCACCAGCCGCACGGCACATGCCTTCGTGCCGTTCACCGCACAGCTCCGCAGCGTGAACCGCATCATGGCAGTGTACTCGGGGATGAAGATCCTGCAGGAACGGGAGCCATCAACACCTCAGTACATGCCCTGAACACAAGCCAGCCTGGAGCACTAGGGGCAGAGAAGGTCTATAGCCCCAGAAAGTGATCACGACCCGCTCCCCCCCCGACGAATCCAGAGGGGCTTTGGAGCCCAGCACAAGGGCACTCTGGTTTGCATTACTACAGTCTTGTCCAGGATGGTGCATCGTAAAGCCAATAACTGAATCTCAGAGAGAGCCAGGAAGGAGCTCGTGTTTCCCCTTCTTGGGGGAACAGGGCCCCATTTTGTACAACCCCACCTCCCCGACACAGACCCTTTGGCTCCAGGGGAACTATCCGCTCCAGCTCACGCCAACATGTAGGGCAGCCAAGGGCCCTCGGTGAGATTCGCGCGCGCCTGTACTGTGGGAGATCTGAACTCCAGCCCCACAATGGAAAGGCCCCGCAATCCCGGCTGCCACGCTCGCTTACTTGACATGCAGCGGCCTCGCAGGCGAGACAATGGTTTGCTGTAGGGGAGTGTCCGGCTCCAGGACAGGGACAGCCACGACTCTCAGCACAAACATGTCCGGCTGGAACAAGTAGGCGCATGGAGTAGAAAAACCCTGCCGGGAGAGCACAAGGACAGCTCAGCACCAGCTACCAGGGAACGCCCCTCCGGAACCTGCTTTGCTGGGCAGAGGATTGGCCGATGGAGAGTCCAGCTGTCACTTGGGACCAGCACCCACTGCCAGCCCTTCCTGACTGCCAGCCAGTGCTCTCCTCCCCCTGCCATTGCCTGCACACAGGGACACCCTCACCCAAACGGTGGCAGTACAAGTGGCCTGCCTGAAGGCGTGCCTCACTGCGCCCCATGAGTCAGTGCTACGTACTCCCTCGCCTCCAGCGCGGGCCTCACTTTCCGCACCTCTGAAAGCCCACATCTCCAGCCACCTCCCTGCAGTGCTTCTGCCTGCTAACCGTGGAGCGCTGCACATGGGTCCCTTGCCCTAAGCAGCAGGCGTGCCACACAGCAGAGCGCTGCGTTCAGGTTGGCCCAGAGAAGCAAGGTGGGTGGGATACTTATTAGCAGCAGGCTCTAACTAATGCCAAGAATGACTGCTCCTGGAATTGCCCCAGCTCCGACCCACTCTCCTTCCAATGGATGCAGCGCCACAGTCACGCACTGCTCCACAGCTCCAGCCTGCGTCAGAGCATCACGCCCCACCTAGCAGGCCAGGAGCCTTCAGGGCAGAAGAGGGGCCAGGAGCAGTTACCAGGCAGCACATCACACAGGGTCTTCGCTTTCCTTGGTGGAGTTCCTGTGACACGGGGGCTTGAGCGAGACAGAATGCTGCGAGGCAGAAAGGAAGTGAACAGGTGGACGAAGGGAGGTGCCACGCAGATCATGGGATGCTGGCAGCCATGCCAAGGAGGGGTGGGGTGGGATGGGGAGACAGTGCAGCAGGCACCAAGTCACCAACACCCTTTTCAACAAGAGACTGACCCTGTCCAGAGAAGGCTCGCGCGCAGCAAGCGTCTCCCAGCCGGTGGCAAGCAAAGCCTCAGCCACCAGTTCTCCAGGCACAGGCAGTCTCCCGCGCTCAGCACGGCTCCTCACGGAGCAGAGACCGTGTGGCGAGGAGGGTGCCCTACCAGAGCCTGCAAGGGAAGGCAGGGCGAACTCCCAGGCAGGTGTGCCTGAGCAGGGTGGAATCTGGATTCCTCCAGCAGCCAGTTTGTATCCATGGAAGCTGAGCCAAGCACGTGCCATAAGCATCCCCCAACAGCTGAGGACCAGAACCAGCTGACGTGGGCCTGCAGAGACCATGGCCTCTCCCACCATTACACAGAGCAGCCCTGATGCCACCATCCCCAGCCCCTCAGGGTACCTCTCCCTGGTGGAAGGTTATCTCCAGATGCCTCCCTAGGGCAGAGTCCCTGGACACTGACATCTCTGGGTAGAGCAGGGAGAACGGTGGAATTTCTCAAGTCAGTCTCTGGACAATAGGCCTAATCATCTGGCATTGGCTGCATTTTTCGAGCCCTTCCCCAGTGAATGTTCCCTTGGCATCTGCAGCCGGTCTGGCTCCAGCACAGACTGTCGATCCCTCCTGGGAGATTCACAGATCTCAAGGCCAGAAAGGAGCACTGATCATCTAGTCTGCCCTCCCTGAGAACACACGCCAGAGAACTGCCCCATAAGGATTCCCAGAGCCGAACTTCTAGGAAACCATCTCCCCCCAGAAGGTGAGGGCTGTAGCTCCCCTACTGCCTTTCGCTCTGTGGCCTGGTGCCCCGGTGGAGAAGGAACCAACTCACAGTCGGGCTGGATACCAAGTAGGCTCCCACTGACCCAGAGAACATAGACATGGTCCCAGTGTGTATGGACAGCTCCACCCCATGGAGCCCAAGCCCCTCTCCCCCATCTCAGCTGCAAACACTGTGAGCTCAGAGCGACTCTCCTATGGTAGAACGCCAGTCCATGCCCAACCCCTGGGGTGCCAGAGAGCAGCACAGGTAAACCCTGTGCCACAGTGAACAGTTACCTTCTTCCTCACGGGAGGCAAGGGCTTCCCTCGCTGGGGGCCTAGGGTGGTGAATGAATTCTGCACTCCGGCCCCTTTCAGCCCTTACCTTCACTTCAATCTTGCCTACAGCCTCAGGCAAGTGTGCAGCGATGAACCAGTCTCCAGCGGCAGGGTTGGTGATGTTCACAAAGGTGCTGTTCTGCAGTGTGGCGCTCAGAGTCAGGGTTCTGTTGTAGGAAGGACGGACAGTCGTGTTCGAGGGAAAGCGAGTGCCAAGCGGGTTAATGACGGGAGGGGCTCCATAACGAAAGTGGCTGCAAGACAAAGCAGGGAAGGATGCATATAAAACATCAGGCCTGTCCTCCAATAGCATGAACATCTGCAGCAACAGCCAGGCTGGACTGGATCAACTGGGGAGCAGAAAGGAGACAGCAGCCTGCTCCCAAGGAGAGCACAGAACTGCAGGCTGGACTCCAGAAGCTGCCTTGCCCCCTCCTGACCTTCTGGCAAATCTTCCTGAGGAAAAGGAAGTGGGAACATTTCATTGGCCTGGAAAATAATTAAAGCGGCAGAACGTGCTCAAGTATTCTGAACTCAGGGATCACCCTTCCCTCCAGCCACCTGTGTACTGAGCGTGCAAACCAACATGGAGGAGACATTTCAGCCTGTGCAGGACAGATCAGAGCAAGAGAGCAACCAGCATGCGTACCCAGCACCAAGAGAAGCTGGGTCCAGACACTAGCAGCTCATTAAATTCAAGTAGCCACAGGCAGGAAGTTGAGCTGCAGCAGCAAAGGAACATAGGAATTACCAGGCTGAAGCAGATCCAAGATCCATCTAGTTCAGTACTCGGTCTCAGCTAGCAGCCAGCACCAGATGCTTCGGCAGAAGGTGCAAGAACCCTGCAGTACCCGTGCGGGATAATATGCTTCTTTTAAAAATCCCCTCCTAGCCCTAGTAGAAGATGGCTTGAGCTCTGAAGTGGGGGGGTTTACAGCCCTTCCAAAACGATAAACAACTGGATAGTCGCATTCCCCATTAAGTGACCAATCCCTTTCTGAATCTTGTGAAGTTCTGCGCCTCAACAAAACCCTGTGGTGATTACCTGTTATATGAAAGATTATTTCCTTTATCAGTATTGAATTTGTTCCCTTTTTAAAGTCATTGACTGTCCCCTTGTTCTTATGTAATCAAACAGGAAGAACAGAAGCTCCCAATTATCCCCAGACAATTATTTGATTGAGTTAAGTCACTTCTTCTCCGTCTCCTCTCTAAGGAAATAACTCCTGTTGTTTCAATCTCTCTTCACGGGAGAGTTTTTCCAGCTCCGATCATTCACACTATCCTTCTCTGAACCCCTCTAATTCTGCAGTTTCCTTTTTCAGAGGGGGTGGCCAGTCCTGCGGACAGAATTCCAGAGGCAGCAGCCCCATTCATTTATATAATGGCATCAGCATACACTAGCAATGTGGGCCGGAGGGCTTTACCCACAGAGTGCTTGGGATGAGGGAGGTAAGTGGCAAATCAGTGGCAGAAATAAGTGGGGTACTAGAGATGCATCCAGTCTGGAGTGCAGGAGGGAGCTGCACGCATTTCAGCAGAAGAACAGCAGAGTGCAGCTACAGCTGGGTCCAAGGGCATGCGGAAACTCCGCTACCAGCACCACTCCCTGCCTCCGAGAAAGCAAGGCGTGAGAGCGTACACACAGCACTTTCCCGAGCCCCAAGACAGGCTATGCTCGTGACATGGAGTTATAAAGTCAGCCTAGTGGGGCAGTTACATCGACCAGGGTGAAACTGAAACAGACACTTCCCTAGCTAGGTCGACATAAGCTGCCTTGCATTGATCTAACTCTGTGGGGTAGACTCAACCTAAGAGCCTGCTCGGCTCTCTTCCCTCACCCCATTGTCTGGAAAACACAACCAAAACTACAAGAAAACAGTCCAATGAGCTTGTGCCTATGAACACAGGGCAAGCAATGCTGGTGGAGGCAGGTTCAGTAGGTGTTGCAGCTGTGCAAGCTTCCCCTGCTCAGCCCCTTAGTGCACCACCATGCTGCATTCCCCCCCCACTATTCACAGCTCAGCCAACGCACCTCTATTGCGACCTGCAGCAGCCGCTCCTGCGCACAGCTCTGCCGATGCATTTCAGTGAGCCTTCTTACAAGCTTGTGATGTGCATGTCACAGCCTGCCCACACTTCCCCACTACACCCATCTCGGGCATCTTGAGAAAGTTGTGTCCAACCAGCCGATAGTTTCACAGGTCCTGAAGAAAGGCCATGGATGCAATGGCTGCTTCTTGGGCTCCTGCTGATATTGAAGACCTGAAGGAGAGCTCTGCGTAGCTCGAAAGCTTGTCTCTTTCACCAACAGAAGTTGGTCCAATAAAAGATATTACCTCCCCCACCTTGTTTTGCTACTCAAGATTAGCATTCTTTAAACATGCGAACTAGAGATTGGGGTTTATTGCGTAGCCTGCCAGGCGCTGACCATGGTGAGCCGGTCTCATTCCTATAAGTGGACAAATGCCCAACACAGAGAGGCCCGAACTTATATCCGTCATCAGAACTTCAGCAAAAAAAATCTTCAGTCTTCAAGAGGCTAGTGCATCAACTCCTACATACCAGAACCCTGCTTGCTTGATTCATAGATTCCAAGGCTAGAAGGGACCACTGTGATCAGCTGGTCTGACCTCCTGTGTAATACAGGCCAGAGAACTTCCTCAGAATAATTCCTAGAGCAGATCTTTCAGACAAATAGCCAATCTTGACTTAAAAATTGCCCGTTACGGAGAATCCACCACCACCTTTGGTAAATAGTTCCACTGGTTAATGTTAAAAGTGTATGCCTCATCTCCCGTATGAATTTGTCTAGCTTCCACTTCCAACCATTAAATCATGTAATACCTTTGACTGCTAGGTAGAAGAGACCATTATTAAATACTTGTTCCTCATGCAGATACTTATAAACTGTGATCAAGTCACCTCTTAACTTTCTCCTTGTTAAACTCAATAGATTGAGCTCCTTAGGTCTATCACTAGTATAAGGCATATTTTCTAATCCTTTAATCATTCTCATGGCTCTTCTCTGAACCCTCTCCAATTTATCAACATCTTTCTTGAACTGTGGTCACCAGAACTGGATACAGTATTCCAGCAGCGGTCACACCAGTGCCAAATACAGAGGTAAAACATCAGAAAAATAGCCATACCAGGTCAGACTAATGGTCCATCTAGCTCAGGATCCTGAATGCCAGCAGTGGCTGGTGCCAGATGCTTCAGAGGGAATGAACAGAATAGGGCATTATTGAGTCGTCCATACCGTCATCCACTCCCAGATTCTGGAAGTCAGATGCTAGCAATACCCAGAACATGGGATTGCATCCCTGACCATCATGGCTAATGGCCATTGGTGGACCTATCCTCCATGAACTTATTTCTTTTTTTAACCCAGTTATACTTCTGACCTTCACAACACCCCCTGGCAACACATTCCACAGACATCTATTATCGGACAAACTTATAATCTCATCACAAAAAGACATCAAGCTCGTTGGATAGAATCTATTTGCCAGAACTCCATGTTGATTGTTATTAATTATCTTATACTCCTTTAATTCTGTCGTAACGGGACTGCAGAGGGTTAGAATGGCAGGAATTAGACACGGTGGTCTGTGGAAGCCTGCTATCCTCTCACCATAGTACTGATCACAACAGCACTTTTGGGATGCTGCTTCCTAAGGACCATGCCATTCACTGACAGAGACAGATCTATTAAGTCATCCAGTCCAAAGCACAGTAACCAGACTAAGACGTCAGCTGTGCCTGCCAGTGCCCAGCACCTGCCATTCAATGTGCTTGGTGCCCAGACTTGCAGCCGAGTTTATTGGAGCGGCCCAAGTTCCACTGTGGAACAGCTCATGCAGTTGGGTGGGAGGCGGGTGGCAGCAGTGCAGTAACATCTAGCTCAGATGCTAATCAAGCTCAGGAGAAGCCCAGACTCCAAGCAGCAGCCCCAACAGCCTGAACCTGCAGTGGTGGACCCCGCCGGCTGCCAGCCTGCTCGTCTGCCCAACCGCACGGGATCCATTGCCTTTGATGAAGTCTTGCAAAGTTACAATGTTGAGAGTTTACAGCTTTCCTGCTACAGCAACACTTCTCATAGAAGTGGACAGGCCCTCTGTGACCTCAAAGGCAAGAGGTACAATGCCTTCAAAGGAGGAGTGGGGACAGGCGATAGCTGTGACAGACTAGGGCCACAAGCACACAGGGAGCATCTCTCACTCTCTCCTGTTAAGTCTGCTCTACTGTGCATAAACAGACCATCTGTGGGCCAGAGAGAGCGAGCAAAAATTGCTCTATAGTCTGGTGGTTAGGGGCTCCCATTTGTGAGGTCAGACACCCAAGTTCATGCCTCTGTTCCAATGACTATTTATTTATACGCAGTGGAACAGTTTCCACAGGAGGGACTGAGCCCCATAGCAGAACATCCTACAGCTCTGTGGTTAGGGCACTCTCCTGCAGTGAGAAGATCCAAATTCACATTCCTGCTCCACATCAGGCAGAGGGAGGAATTGAACTTGGGTCTCCCGTATCTCAGGCCAGTGCCCTAACAACGGGGCTGAAGCTTATAAGGGAGACACCAACACCTCCTCATAAAAAAATGGTTCTGGCCAAAACTACTTGGTGTGTCAAATTCACAAACAGTTCCATTTTGCCAAAAACACATTACATATGCAGAGCGCAACACACAGAGTGAAAAACTAACCCTGCAAAAATCAGAAAGCTACAGCTCAGGCAAATTCCTATCTGGGCTGAGAGCAGCCTCAAAGGAATTTAAAGGGTGGGGAGAAAGGGGTTACAATGGCAGGCATGCCTGGGCTTTGGCACTAGGGGGTGATGCCCACACATGCCAGGTTATACATACATGGTGATCTCCATGTTGGTGCACTCAGGTCCTTTTCCCTTGGACGCCTGCAGGAGCCAGCGCAGCAGAACCGTGTCCTCCGGCACATGGAAGCGGAAGAGTTTGGCGTTCCCATACCAGCTGTAGAAGGACAGCTTCTGGGCACTCTGAGAGAAATACTCAGAGATGTACAGCAGGTCTGGGAGGGAGAGAGCAGAGCACTGGTTAGGGACCTCTCATGCAGGTCCTACCCACAGGAACATGTGAGCATTTTAGTGTCGCTGGAAAGGACCCCATTACTTCACTGCCTTCTCACGCAGGACCCCAGAGTCTCACCTCTTGACAAAAACCAGTCAGTCACCTATGTCTCACCTCAGCCCTGCTCATGTGAGGGGGGCGGTCAATACTGTCAGCATTAACCAGATGCAGGTGCCACTCTCTCTATTCCTGTCACACTGCAAGATCACACTCTCATGCAGGCCAAGCCTTCGGGAGCCAGGATATGCCAGAGGAGGAGAAACAGGCACCCTCAGCTCTGCCTCACTGGATAGACATAACACACCCCAAGCAGTCTAGTTATCAGATAACATGGTGGTCAAGGGAGACGGGGAGGGACCAAGGACAGAGACACAGAGACAGCATGGCGGGACCCTCAGGAAGGGACAGGGAGAAGCCAACCAGGGAGATACCAATGGCACAATCAGACATGATGGAGGCAGAGAAACCACCAATTAAACAGCCACAAAAGCCCAGTGGGACAAGGAGGGAGCAAATAACTGGGCCAAAATGAGCCAGCTAGACCCAGGAGGATGAGGCTGGCACAGAGGCCCTTGGCATGGGGAGGTCATTAGTGGCTCTGGGGCATGGATTGGACTTTGTATCTCAGTGACTGGCTATAGAGTCACTAAGAAAAGAGCCACATCTTACTCCTCTGGATTGCACGGTGGCTCCCATTCCTTGGCTGGCGGCGAGGGTATCTGTGTTCTGCAGCACACTGTCACACTTCCTTTGAAATTTAAGACCACATTTAGAATGACAAAAGCTGATACAATCCTCAGCCTCACCTCTCTCCTTCAAACGCTCCTTCAATGCCTGACCTTGCTTCCCAGCCCTGAAAGGCCAACAGGACATGGTCAGATGCAAGGTCACTCAAGAGCGTTCACTAGCTCCACAGCCAGGCACTGACTGTCCATAGCCAAGGATTCCTTCAGAGTCTCCTGGGTTGGCCAGGCTCTGAACTGGTGGGCCAGACCATCCCCTCTACTGGCCTGCATATTACACCAGGGAGGTTGAACACAGCAGTCTGAGTCATGCCGCCCAAGACAGCCATGAAGATCAAACTCAAATTTCTCTTGCCCAGTAACTAGGGGACAAGTTCAGCTGAAAGTTCAACCCTAACCAAAATTTGCAGGACACAGCAGCCGGGAGGCTATTGCGGATACAGAGCACTTCGTGTACATCTACACTGCAATAAAAGACCTACAGCATAGTTGCAGCTGGCCTGGGTCAACTGGCTCAGGCTGGGGGGCTATAAATCTGCAGTGTAGACATTTGGGTTTGGGCTGGAGCCCAGACTGGGTGCCAAGGGTTTCTCACTGCAGTCTAGACGTACCCTAAACAACCAGTGCTGTCGTCTTGCAAGCAAGAAACTGGAGAGTCTGTGCCTCAGGGATAGCAGCAAAGAGAAAGAGACCAAGACTGGGAAGAAAGCATGGAGGTAGAAAGTCAGCAGACAGCGCTCTCTCTGCTTTCTGCCCATGTGGGTTGGAACAAGAGGCCTAGGCCATACTCTGCCTGCATGGAGCCCAGCCTTGCTAACATACAGCAATGATCTGGGGAGAGCGAAAAATAAGGCACCTCTTCACACTCCTCCCAGATTCAATGGCTGCTTCTTTCTACCCCCCAATTCCCTAGCATCAGGGAAGACGGCCCCTTCCAGACCAATTTCACTTCCACTGGGAAATAAGCAGAGCCAGTGGGTGCTGTTTAGCAATTCAAAAGGCTGTGGCAGCTTCATCAAGGGCCTGCTTAGAGCTGAACACAAGCTGGGCTGGTCCCCTGGCAGCGTTTGGACCGAGGGCACCAGTTCCCTGAGAGAAGCCTATTGCCAACAGGACACGTACATGATTGACACCTCAAAGCAGGAGCTGTCCCGGCCTGCATTCAAGGGATTGCAATTAGACAGGGTAATAATGGATTTAATTTCTTGGCACACAAGCCCAGACAAATGCCTGCAGGTGCCTCACAAATCCAGCAAAAAAGGCAGCAGCCTAAATATACCACAAAGCATGAGCAGGAAACACCACTCTAGCTAGCCCTCCTGCCCCCAGCCAGCAGCACGTGCCACTGTGGGGAGCAGCCCCCCCATGCTCCTGTGCCAGAGGCTGTTCTGCTGCACGGACTGCCCCAGCCCCTCACACGGCATATTGCAAAAAAGGAATCGGCTCCAGCGCCTCTCCGGGCACAGAGTGCCGGGCACTCAGAGAAGCCATCTGCTATTCAGGACATCAGGAAGTCCAGCCACTGACCAAGAGGCAGACAGGGCAGGCATCAGTACGGGGGCGTATGGCACAGTCACACCTCTGCAAAGGCAGCAGCAGCATGGGAGCCCCAGCTACACTGGCACTGAAGTCTGGGCTAAAAAGCATCACTGCAGGCAGAGACTCACACACGGCAATCAAGGCTGCTGTTGGCCATGCATCCACAGGAGAAGAGCTGGAGAATCTGTCTACACCTGGCTTATTCGGTCATCTTCGTTTGGGAAATTACCAGATTAAACTGATTCAAACTCCTGCCAGTGAACCAATTTTAAATACAGCTGTCGATAAACCGGCCTGACCGGTGTGCAATCAAAGCCCATCACAGATGGCTTTCCTTTTAGGACCGTTCCAAGCCCAACTAGGGTGCAGGCTCTCTGTGCTGGCTGTTGTACAAGCACAGCAAAGGAACAGCCGCCCCTAAGAGCTCAGAGTCCAGGTCCGTAATGAAATGCGCAGGGGGATTAAATTAGACGTGGGGGAGGACAGAATAACCACTGGCATGAGAACACGCTCCTCCTTGTAGTTGAGCGACATGCACAGCCCAGCTTAGCACCTGCGAAGCTACATCCAGACAACAGGTCGGGCCCGTGGCACTTAAGCGAGCTGCAGAGAAAGGAGATGGATTGGGACAAACCATTGTAAGCAGAACTACATTGTACACTAGGTGAGCTGGACACGGAAGCAGTTGGGAAGAATGACAAATTCCCAGGAAGGTGAGCAGCATCCTACCCCGAGCCCTTGACTGAGTGAGGGGGGAGATCCCGAGGCAGCTCCCCCCAACAGTCACAGCTCAGTGTGTGGTGAGATGGCGTTTGCCTGTCTCAGGTACAGTGCAGCTGTATGATGGACTGTCTGGCTGTTTAAAATAAGGGAAACCTGACTTCCTTAGCTCATGCCTACAGGGAGCTGGCTTCCTCATGACATCATCCCTGGAAATGGGCCAGCGCTGCTGGGAAAGTCCATTCATTTGGCCCTTAGAAATTCCCCTTTGTCTCTCTGATTGGAGCCCGATTTCCAGCTGTGTGTTTTAATGCAGGTCTAATACACTGAGTCTGCCCAGCCAGCACCTCCAGGAGTGCAGAGTGCCACAGGGAGAGTAGCAGTAATGAGAAAATTGACACACGAACCCTCTCTTCACACCCGCCTGACAGTTTTTAATGGCGCCATTAGCTGTCTGATGCGTTCTGCACTGAGCTCCCACTGGTTACCTAGTAGTTGTACGGCAGTTGATCTAGCCTCTGTGCTCTCTCTCTCAACTCCCATGGCCATGGTACAGCTCAGCCTCTTGCCTTGAAGAGCCCAGCGTGGCTGACTGCCTTGAGTGCAACAGAGCATTGCTCTCATTGCTGGCACCAGCTCTCAAGGACGTTGCTCCTTTCCGGTGTGCCTTGGGCCTGGTTATCCTTTGACAGAATTATCTTTTGTTCTTCCCTGACTACTCCCTCATTGCTTGCTATTTCTAGTGCAATGTTTGTTCAAGCGGTGAGCACACAGAGCCAGCTCTTGGTAGATCTGCCCCACCCTCACTGGGCATGCTGCTCGGTGGGTTAACCAACCCAGCCCTTATTGAGGCTGCCCCCCGCCCTGTGGCACAGAGCACTCCCGCAGAGGCCAGGTGGGCAGAGTGCATTAGACCTGCCTCCCCAAAAAACAAAACAAAACAAAACACACGTGAGAGAGAGCAGCTTCCCAGACTTAGTTTTAGATTGTAAATTCTTGAGGCAGGAATTGTGTCTTTGTTCCGCATACAGCATCTATACACACTGGGGCCCTGGTCTTAGATTATCTATTTATATTGTAGTAGCACTTATTTATGAACACCTTAACCCCAAATTACTTAAATGGACACTGTCTATTTAAACATCATACCTCCTGCTGTTTCTGTGCGTTATAAGCAGCTCTCTCGGGCAGGACCCGGCTATCTTGTGGTCAGCACAGCGCCTGGCCGTTCTGAGCACCACTTTTTATTTTTATTTTGCGGTGAGGGGGACTGACTAGATTTCAAGTTGATAGTGTTTTGAATACACTTTAAACTGAAGGCTCACTTTACATGGAAAGTTGCTGAAGCACCTTAGAGAGAGAAAACAAAGGAGACTCCAGCATGAGCCAACACCATTACTGGGCTTCTCTACACTTGGTTCAACGCCTTAGTTCTTAAAGCTTAGGCAATCCCACCGATGCCATGTCTCATGGACAGACCCAGGCACAAACTCAACCCAGGCAGGTGGTCATAAGCATCAGAACAACCCTTTCCTCCCCAGACCTAAGATTGGAAGGAAGTGGTCCCATTTCAATGGACCTCTGTTATAACTTGCTACCATTGCATCCTGACTCAGGGCAGAGTCACTGCCTTCAGGACACAACTGAGGGCAAGGCATCTTCAGGCAAGGTGAAAATCAGAATGACGTGGACGGCAAAGACAAGGAAACCTGGGGCATTTACACGACCACAGGGCTGATCAGAGAATGACAAGAGAATGACGAGTAAAAACCAGAAGACCCTGTCCTGTTTCTCATCAGCCCACTCCAAGGACAAACTGCTACAGAGGGAGTGACTAGAAGAACTTTCTGTAGGGGGTAGGCTCTGTAGTCAAAGAAACTGTTATGATCCTCATGGATAAAAGGTTACAAGGAGTTAGGTCAGTCCTGCCACTTTCAAGCTTAGTGTCTGGCTATGTTTATTTTACTGTTTTGAGCTGCCTTTATTACAAGCAACGGCACAGAGCGGTTTACTTTCCACTGCTCTGTAATAGATTCAGAGAATACAGCCCATCCCCCCTTTCCGCTGGGACCGCTCTGCGAATCTGCTGGAGTTTTACCACAACAGAAGTATTTGGACAACAAGCCATGCTAAGGGATGGCAGCCACAAGACAGGCATGGGTTTATTACTCCAGCAAACGCTATGCTGGGAGGGTTGGCAGCCCTAGGACAGAACTTTCACAGCATCACTGACATGCTTCCCTAACTGGTGAAGCTGAGCTGGAGAATGGCCTCTGGCAGTAGGGAAGATATGCATGATCCAACTCAGTGTGGGTGGGGAAGGATCTTGCATTGAAACAGGGCCTCTAGGAAAGGAAGTATGTGGCCTCAGCAGGGTGCACGCTCCTCCCGAACAGTACCGGAAGAAGGGCATGCATTCCCAGGATGCAGGCCAGCTGAGCAAAGCTGGGTGAGGGATGCAGACAGCCCACCTTCAGGGGACTTCCCAATAGAAGTGTTTGGGAAATCACCTCATATGCGCCCTGGGAACAACTCACCTTAATCTTTAGGATAATCCACTCCTGAGACTTCTCAGACAAGCTAATTTGTAGCCAAAATAGGGCAAAAAAGAACAATTTTGAAAAGTTTTCGAAATGATGTTCCACATTTTTAGAACAGCTTCTCTGTGTAACCTGGAATGTGTGGAAAGTCTGCTAATACAGGGACCTTGGTGCACAGGGGACTTGCCTTTTAGACACTTCCAGCTCCCTGACCTTCAATGTAGGTCATCTTCCCTGCTGCTTACATGCTCCTTAAGCGGGCTGAGCAAAAGCATTCCTAAAATCTTGTTAATGCCATTTCACTGATGAACTCACAAATAGAACCAGTGATCAGTGCAGTCAAAAGCCTTGTCTGCTGTACTACTGTCACACTTCCACCCCTTGCAAACACCCCAAGGCACCAGAGTATGACTCACTCACCATGGAGTCTGATTCTGCTAATCAGAGTCTCAACTGATAGCGACAGAACATAGGAATGGAAGGTTCTTTAACAATATCCTGGGACCAACATGCCTACAACAAACACCACAAATAACTCAACTAGATAGGCAGATTTTTCAGAATCAGTGGGAAATGGCTATTGCCTACACAGATGAGGAGGCAGCAGTGGTGAGCATCAGAATAAAATCTTACGCACCCCGCCAGAATTCTGCAGCTCTGAAACTATGCAGTAGGTAAACAACTATAGGGCTTCTGGCAGTGCAAATTAAGATAGATTATAGCTTGAGTGACCTTTCTGAGCAGCAAATTCGGCCTAATGTATTTAATTCAGCCAGCAGAACTCGCCAGGTGGAGAATTTGCCAGCACATGCAACAGTTGCAAGGAAATGATGGTTTGAGGGGCCCACAGATGCAGCTCCTAAATGAGCCAAAGGCAAGCTGCACAAGCCAATGGCCATCACCAAACTCCACCAGTGTTCCCAGCATTGGTACGGAAACGTCTGGCTGTGATGCCGCCACAGGGAGAGAAGTTCAGAAATCGCAGCCGCTTCCGAGCAGTCAAGAGAAAGCCACCCCCACCAGGGCCAAGAGCCATCACCCCACACACCCCTCTCCAGCCATCGCCTGAATGATGGCCGGGGTAAGGGGCTGGAATTGGGAGCCAAACCCCACAGCCCCCCCTTCCAAAAGGCCAGCACCGAAGGACTGGAGAAAAGGGAACCGCGCCGCAGCACCCGCCCAGCCCCCAGAAAACGGAGCCGCGGCCCCGCATTGCCCCGGCGCCGCGGCCCAACGAGCTCGCAGCCCAGGCCGCCCGGTCTCCAAGCCGGGGCTGCACCGGCCAGTCGGAGCCCCCTGCTCCAGCCCGGGGCGAGGCCGGCGGAGCGGCGCGGCTGTGCGGGCGGTTTCCGCGGCCGCCCTTCGGGAGCCGGGGCCGGGCTCCGGGCGGCTCCCGCTCCCCGCCCGGCGGGCCCGGCGGACGGGCTCCCCGGCTGGGGGGTCCCCGCCCCGTGCACTCACCGTGCGGCCCGGGCCGGCCGCTGCGGGCGGCGGGGAGCGAGAGAAGCTGCAGCAGCAGCCGCAGGAGGAGGAGCCCGAGCGCCGGGCCCGCTGCCCGCGCCATGGCACCGGCCGGCCGCGCT
>ML675626.1:4885198-5124103 GCA_007922155.1 Mesoclemmys tuberculata
CCGGCATCGCCCTCGCCGCCCGGGGCCGCCCGCCGCGGGACCGCATCGCCCGCCGCGGCGCCATCCGGCTCCGGCCAGCGCGAGTCCCGCCCCGCCGGCTCCAGCTCTGCGGCTCGGGCCCGCCCCCGGGGAAGGGCCCGGCCGGGGGGCGCCTCCTCGGGCCCGTGCGGGCCGGGGGACCCGAACTGGCCGCGAGCCCCGTGGGGAGACCCGACCCAGAGACTCCCCGCCAGCTCGACCCCTGAGAGCCACCCCCAGTGAGCCACCCGCCCCGACAGCTCCCTGCGCCCCCAGACCCTGGAGAGCTCCCCCAGCGATGACTCCCCTAGAGCCAGCATCACCCCAGGGAGCGCTCCCCACCCACTGAGTGCCCCACGCAGTGAACCAGCCTTGCCCCGGGACTAGCCTCACCGCCACCCCTCGGGAGCAGAGGGGTGCGTGGCCCCAGCTCATCGTGGGGAGGAGGCACACACCAAGCCAAGGAGCTAAGTGTAGACACACAAGCCCTGGAATGAGGGCTGCAGATGTAAATTAGGTTAATTCAGGCCTTGCCTAAACTAGCATTTATGCTGGCAAAACTTTTGTTGCTCAGGATGGTGAAAAGCACTTCACTGAGCAACATAAATTTTGCTGGCATAAGCACTTGTGTAGCTGTGACCTGTCGATGGGGGAGAGTTCTCCCACCGACATCATAAAACCACCCAAATGAGCAATGGGAGCTACATCGGCTCCCGCTAACATGATGCTGTCCACACAAGCGCTTATGTCACTAAAAGGGGCCGGGGGGTTTCCATGCCCCGAGTGGCAGAAGTTTTGCCACAATAAATGCTAGTGCAGACAAAGCCGCAATTTTATAGTGTAGACATGCCCTCTCATCCAGAATTGAAGTGGCTTTAATTTGGTTTATTTTATTCATGATGAAGCCAAATAAAGGCCGTGTGAATTCTGAATGAGAATGTCTACACTGGGGTTTACTGCAGTTTAACTTAATCCACTTTAAATTCACACTTTAGGTTGATTCAGACTAATTCTAAAGTGTCCCTGTATAGACAAACCCTTAAAATATAAAGAGACACACTTTAAGACAGCTTTAAGAGTTTCTCCTGATGGGAGCAATAGAGATGCTTCTAGAAAATGCAAGGGAACATATTTGGTCTGAAAAACAGAGGGCCAGGATTGATTTAAATCACAAATTTTAATCATGATTTAACTCAGTAAGCAGGAAACCTTGATTTAAATAATAACTGTTTTGCATGTGTACATTTTAGCTCTTTTCCTAAAGAAAGGTTGATTCTCACTGTTGGTAACCATTAAAACCTGTTAATTTGTAACTAAATATAGCTTTTACACTAAATGTGGTTCTTCTTTTTGCTAACCAGGATACATTATGTCAGTACACATTTGATAGAGCAATTATATAGCTTAATTAACATTTATTCAGTCTTAATTTTACATTTTTTGTCTAAAAATGTTGAAGGATAATCAGAGTAAATAAAGGTATGTTTAATTTTTTACTTGTGATTTGTGTCAAACTGTCAGGATGGAAATTCAAATTCAGCTAACGACCACAAAACCAAAAAATTTAAACAAAACTACCTTATATTTGCTGGAAACAGAAAAAAAAAAGATTTATCAGAAAAGCTTATCAAAGCATGTTTTCCATTTAAAATGCATTTAAATATAGTACTTCCTTTCTTCAATAGTGAATTGAGACAATTATTTCTGGACGCTGTCGTTAAAGATTTTAACACTAGTCGAGGTCATCCTCCCACACCTCATTTTTATTCATAGATTGGAAGAGAAAAATTACTTTCTTGTGTTTTCAGCTCAATCGTTTTTTCAGCGTTGAATGAATCAACTGAACTAGTTGAATAAACTGATAAACTGAAGTGAAGAAAATATTCTCTCTGCACCTGTAGAAGAGGCTATTGCTGTCAAAAGCGGGGTTAGCTCATAAAGTCTAGTTCCAGGTGCTTAGCCAGTGACATCCACCACTATAGTGCTTTCTTTAAAACTGGGCAAAAACTATGTATTGCTTAATATTTTTTAAGTTAATTTAAAATTATTTTAATATATTATAATACATATAGGCCTTAATATAGGTTGTCAATTTCAAATTTAATTTTACATAGGTTT
Source organism: Mesoclemmys tuberculata (assembly GCA_007922155.1). Taxonomy (NCBI): domain Eukaryota; kingdom Metazoa; phylum Chordata; order Testudines; family Chelidae; genus Mesoclemmys; species Mesoclemmys tuberculata. The sequence continues at coordinate 4,887,335 of ML675626.1, forward strand.
TTTTTTTTTTTAAATAAACCTGTATTTAATTTAAATTTTCAAATATCTGCTTTTTAAAAACAATTGCTCAGGCTTTAGGGACATTTCTCAGGCCTACTTCCAAAATCTTAGGGCCGTTAGTATTATGGCTGCAGCAGTCAAATTCTGCAAAGATTCATTAGGTTAGAGGAGGTATGGGAGAGCTCAGTTCTGCCCAAAGATGATGACTGCTCTTGCACTTGAGTCTTGGCGCTGCCAGAATTCATGCATATCAAGCAGAGATTTTAGTTTCCTGATTTAAAAATCAAACATGCACATTCTTAGGTGCTAATATTTGTTTGACTGGCAGAGTGTTCAGGGGTGTGTGTGGAAGGTGCTGGGGACAGCCAGGAGAACAGTCCCAGACTTTTTTGCAGGTAGCAAAGATCCATTCTTTGCCCACATGCAAAAATTTGGGAGATGAGGCTGGGGAAGCTGCAGGACAGGTTTGTGGGTTACAGATCGTTGCAGTGAGCCATAAATCCAGTATCTTTATCAAATCCATGATTTTTAGTGTCTAACAAAGTTATGAACTGAATTCCCAGGCTCATGACAGATATGACAAACAGGCATATTTTGAGACTATTGTATTTAATGTTATGGATGTTCTGTATGTGTGAGCCATCTTTTGTAAGCATGAAAACTCCATCCGTCTGTGACTTTTAGTGTCTAGCACAGTTATGCATTTAAGCTCCCACGCTTGTCTTTTCAAAATGTTACGCAGGTTCCCAGTGACCTGAAGAAGAGTTCTGTGTAAACATGAAAGCTTGTCTCTCTCACCAACAGAAGTTGGTCCAATAAAAGATATTACATCACCCACCTTGTCTCTCTAATATTCTGGGACCAATACAGCTACAACAACACTCCATACAACAATGGAAAATATTGAAGTTTGTCATCTGAAATGGAAACTCCACAACACGATGAAAAAGGAAGCAAAATTACCAGCAAGTCATCATCTGCAGAGGTCTCACCATCTGTAACTCCCTGACCGCTCCGTGCAACTCCAAATACGCTGACCAGCTCTGCAGATGGATTTTGGAGGAACTGAGGAACCATTTATTGCACCTCACATACTCCAGAAGGGACCACCTCAAACAAGAAATCACCACTTGCTCCCATTCACGGGGGGAGGGGAAAACAAAAAAACAGGGGAGTTACCTGGAAATCACACAAGAAATCCAAAATAGCTGTAGAAAAGCCTCAACCCCGATCCAACTGCAAAAGAGAAAGTGGAACCAACTACTGCTACTCCACACCCCACAGAACACTGCATCTAGGAGAAACTAAGGCGCTAGTAGCCACCACATAGACGCTACCCAACACCACGACATCATCAATTTATCAACACTGCTCCTCACTGGAGTGGAGTTATCTGTATTCAGTTATCTGAATTGCTTAATATTTTTTAATTTAATTTAAAAATGTTTTAATATATTATAATAAATTTAGGCCTTAATATAGGTTGTCAATTTCAAATTTAATTTTAAATAGGTTTTTTTTCCTTTAAATAAACCTGTATTTAATTCAAATTTTTTAAAATCTGCTTTTTAGAAAGTTGTCAATATGTATTTACCCTGGCTCAGGCTTTGGGGAAAGTTCTCAGGCCTACTTCCAAAATCTTAGGGCCATTGGTGCGGCCATGGCTGTCAGGGCCCTTAGTACCATGGCTGCAGCAGTCAAATTCTGGAAAGGTTCATTAGGTCAGAGTGTTACGGGGCATTTCTTTTACCCTGAATCCGGATCCATCACCGGGGAATGGACTGCAAGTCACAGCACTGGTGTTTAAATCAAAGTGACAATTTATTGTGGTGACAACAAACAACTGAGGAAAAACCTCTGAAAGTTAAGAACACAGAAGCGGGGAGCACCCCAGAACCCGATACCAGCCACGCAACCCCTGGATCCCCGAAAGTCTCTGGCGGTTGGTTCTTCACTCCTCCCCAGGAGTGTCGACTACGATCTGGTCAAACATCGGCTTCTCCTCCTGGTCCGAGCCGGCTGCTTCTCCGCCTCGATCTCAAGGCTCGCACAGACACACGGGACACCCTGTCCACACTGCCACTAAGAAGGGCGGCCCCGACCTGTGGTAATCAGTGTTTTAAGTAATCTCCCCTGTTCTGCCCCTCAGCCAATCCGGGCCTTACCTATTTCCCGCTCTTTTGGGGTTTGCACCCGGCACTCTATTGTGCACACGGCACGCTGGTTCTTATGCACATGGCACTTACCTTCAGGCTTCCCGCCTTTTGGCCTTGTCTCTGGGCAGACTTGGGCAGCCAATCCGGGCCTTACCTATTTCCCGCTCTTTTGAGGTTTGCACCTGGCACTTTATTGTGCACACAACACGCTGGTTCTTATGCACACGGCACTTACCTTCAGGCTGTCCATCTTTTGGCCCTGTCTCTGGGCCTACTTGGGCAGCCAATCCAGGACTTACCTATTTCCCGCTCTTTTGAGGTTTGCACACGGCACGCTGGTTCTTATGCACACGGCACTTACCTTCAGACTTCCTGCCTTTTGGCCCCATCTCTGGGCAGACTTGTCCTTGCTGGCACCCTGCCAACCATTACTGTCGGACAAATCCTACTCTACTCCATTTTGGATCTAACATCCAATATGGAGTCTGGCCTCGCCACCATTTTCTTTCTTCACGGGGGCTCACTTCAACCTATTTACAATACATAAAATCATACCTCAACAAGAGGAGGTATGGGAGAGCTCAGTTCTGCCCAGAGAGGATGACTGCTCTTGCGTTTGAGTCTTGGTGCTGCCAGAATTCATGCATATCAAGCAGAGATTTTAGTTTCCTGATTTAAAAATCAAACATGCACATTCTTAGGTGCTAACATTTGTTTGACTGGCAGAGTGTTCAGGGATGTGTGTGGAAGGTGCTGGGGACAGCCAGGAGAGCAGTCCCAGACATTTTTGCAGGTAGCAAAGATCCATTCTTTGCCCACATGCAAAAATTTGGGAGATGAGGGTGGGGAAGCTGCACTGTGACATCCCAGATTCACCAGTTATTTCTGTCTAGGTTCACTTGGGAGCCCTAGCTGCTCGGTGTGATACGAGGGGAACCTGGACTGCTTTACAACTTTGAAGAAAGGCAGACTAGAATCCTACGTGGCATAGCCCCCCTCTGATAGCTCCAGGGAAAAGTGGGTGATGATTGGGGTGTTCCCCACTTGACATCGGCGGAGATTTGTGTGATTAGAGTCTACTCCTGCTGTGACACAGGAATCTTTTGAAGCCAACTGGCAGGTAGCACAGAAGGTGCATAGAGTTTTATAGGGATCCCCTGGGTCAATTATAGCTATATGCATAAAAATTCACTGAAGGTTAGCATGTGAAGTCTCTACTGAGAGCCAGGAAGACAGGACAAAGGCAGGTTTGTGGGTTACAGATCGTTGCAGTGAGCCATAAATCCAGTATCTTTATCAAATCCATGATTTTTAGTGTCTAACAAAGTTATGAACTGAATTCCCAGGCTCATGACAGATATGACAAACAGGCATATTTTGAGACTATTGTATTTAATGTTATGGATGTTCTGTATGTGTGAGCCATCTTTTGTAAGCATGAAAACTCCATCCGTCTGTGATTTTTAGTGTCTAGCACAGTTATGCATTTAAGCTCCCAGGCTTGTCTTTTCAAAATGTTATGCAGGTTCCCTGTGACCTGAAGAAGAGCTCTGTGTAAACATGAAAGCTTGTCTCTCTCACCAACAGAAGTTGATCCAATAAAAGATATTACCTCACCCACCTTGTCTCTCTAACATTCTGGGACCAATACAGCTACAACACTCCATACAACAATGGAAAATATTGAAGTTTGTCATCTGAAATGGAAACTTCACAACATGATGAAAAAGGAAGCAAAATTACCAGCAAGTCATCATCTGCAGAGGTCTCACATCTGTAACTCTCTGATCACTACATACAACTCCAAATATGCTGACCAGCTCTGCAGATGGATTTTGGAGGAACTGAGGAACCACTTACTGCACCTCACATACTCCGGAAGGGACCACTTCAAACAAGAAATCACCACTTGCTCCGATTCACGGGGGGAGGGGAAAAACAAAAAAACAGGGGAGTTACCTGGAAATCACACAAGAAATCCAAAACAGCTGTAGAAAAGCCTCAACCCCGATCCAACTGCAAAAGAGAAAGTGGAACCAACTACTGCTACTCCACACCCCAGAGAACACTGCATCTAGGAGAAATTAAGGCATTAGTACCCACCACATAGACACTACCCAACACTCCGTCATCATCAGTTTATCAACACGGCTCCTCACTGGAGCTGAGTTATCTGTATTCTAAGGGACTGAACGTCTGTCCCACCACACAACTTGATACCATATTAACATGTGGAGAACTGAAGAATTCATCCACTGTTTCTGCCTCCAAGAATTTTCACAGCAGTGATGACACCACTCACAATTGCCACATCACCACTAACAATAATAAGAAAAAAGAATCATCTGATTGGACACTACGGAGCAGATTAAACCAAGTCTTGATCATTATGTTGATTGCTTCAAGAAAAAAAATGGACTGGGAAATCCTTAGCAAACATCACGTCCACCATAATCTCTCCACCACCAAGAAGACCGCTATACAGTTCCTGAAATCTAACTACCAGACAGTGATCAAATCAGCAGATAAAGGGGTGACATCATAGTCCTTAACCATGACGACTACATTAATGAAGCCAATTGACAACTCTACAAAGCCACCTACTGTAAAGAACCCAAAGATGACCCCGCACCACAATTTACTCAGGAATTTAAGAACATCATCAATTCTTTCAACAAACAACTCCAAGAGAAACTACAAACTCATCCCCACCAAGACTCACCCCAAGGACCATTTTTTACATGCTTCCCAAAATACACAAACAAGGGAGCCCAGGCAGATTCACCATATCTGGCCACAGCACTCTGGCTGAAGGAATATTGGGATTCCTAGAAACCATCCTCAAACCACTCACCACACAAAGGGCCCGCTTCCTCTAGGATACAATCGACTTCCTCTACAAACTGCACAACATTAACAACCTCCCTCAGAACACCATGCATGCCATCATAGATGTCACCTCCCTATACACCAACATCCCTACAATGACAGCATAATTGCCTGCCTCAAATATTTACAAGACTGTGGTCAACTTTCAGATAGCCACACATCGCAAACCTCATCCATCCTCACCCATAAAAATTTTACATTCACACAACAAACTCTTTGTCCAAACCATGGGAACAGCCATGGGTACTAGGATGGCTCCCCAATATGCCGACTTCTTCATGAGCCACCTTGAAGACAACTTTCTGGACAAATGTACCACTAAACTAATGATTTACCTGAGATGCATCAATGATATTTTCGTCCTTCGGACAAACCACTTAAAGTCCCTCATGGATTTCCACCACAACTTTAACAATCACCACTCATCTGTTAAACTTTCTCTCAAACACTCCCACACTATTATCAATTTCCTGGACACCACGATCAGCTTCAGCAATGGAACCCTACAGACAATTATATACAAGAAACCTACAGGTCACCACACCTACGTTCATAGATCCAGTAACTGCCCCAAATACAACAAGAAATCGGTTATCTAGAGCCAGGCACTCTGATACCACAGAATAGGTTCAGAGGAGAAAGTCCAGGATATACATTCTAACATGCTCCAAACTGCCTTCACCAAACAAAGACACTCCACCAAAGAAGTAGATATAATCATGGAACAGGCCACCCAAATACCCAGAGAGAACCTGCTTCAATATAAAATAAAACCCGCTCGAACCACACACCCCTCGTTGTCACCTAACACCCCACATAGAACCCATACAGGATATCATCAAACAACTACAACCCATACTCAGTGGAGAACCATCCTGTAAGAAATCTTTCATGAACCCCCTCTTCTGGCCTTCAAATCCCAAACTCTAAAGCAGGGTGTCCAACCTTTGCAGCCTGCGGGCAGAACATGTTATTGCAAACTGGGGCCACAATCAATGCTGAGAGCTCTGTTCAGCTTCCCCTGGGATACTCACAGGCAGGGTGGGAGAGTCCCCAGGGAGCACAGAGCAGGCATAGCCTGGTCCTAGGGCTCCCTCTCTCCAGCTCTGATAGTGGAGTGGAGAAGGAGCTGTGCTGGGGTGCAAGTCACCCGCTGGCATATGGGCCGTAGACAAGGCATCCAACCTGTGGCCCAGAAGTCAGTTGTGGTCCTTGAGACCCTAAAATGTGGTCTTGAAGGGCAACTGCATTAAGAAAATGTGCATTTGAGGATGAATTGAAAACATGCTCCCACCTCCCTGGCCTACACTCTGCAACTGCTCCAACCTGCTGCTGTCCCTCCCTTCCCTGCTGCAGCTGCTCAACAGTGCCCCCACTGAGTATCTGCTGCATGGCAGTGCAGGAGGGAGAATAGCTCTGCCTGGCCTTGGGAGATGCAGGGAGAATAGGACAGGGGCTCAACAGACTCTGACAAAGAACTGGCCCCCTCTCCCACACAGCTACCTATGGCAGCTCAGGGAAAAGTAAAAGGAGAAGCTGAGAACCGCCAGGCAGTCAGAGCTGCAGCTCTCTGATTCTCTGCCCCAGGCTTGTGGGTACAAGAAAAGTCACCTATCCTAAACAAGTGAAAAAAGAAACTTTGATAAAACCACAGCTCACAGTTTACACAACGAGGCCCGCTAATGAAACACGAAAGTCACAAAAACAATTGAAGGACGTTTTGGAAGGGTTTAACAGTGCATATAGTCTGATCCCCTTGTCTCAGTCTCAGTGGAAATTGGGCTAGATCTAATTAGCAGCAAACTACCATTAACTAAAAATTAATGGTAACTTAAATATAAGCAGTCATAACTTGATCACATTTGTAATGTGCAAACAGAATAAAGTCCTGACCAGTGATAGATAAGATAAATAGATATTTGGTGCTTTGAAAGGGCCCATTTCACTAAACTCAACAATTATAAGCCATACCAGCTCAGAGGAAGAATTTAAGCAGAAAATGTGGATGATAATTGGGAATTGTTTCAGAACAATTGTTTATTAGATGTTCCAAAAGCCACAATCAAGGAAAAAGGTTTAATTGGTTATAAAACCAACCTGGGCTAGAGGAGAAGTGAAGGCAGATATAATTTTTTTTTAATTATATAAGATAAGGAAGAAAGAGGAAGTTGATAGCAATGAATATAAATCAGAAGCTAAGAATTGTAGAAAACTGATAAGGGAAGCAAAGGGATACAAGAAGAAATCTATAGCCAGCAGAGTTAAGGACAATAAAGAGTTTTACAAATATATTAGGAGCAAGAAGAATTTTAACATTAGTCCATTACTAGATAGCAATTGTAGAAATATCAATAATAGTGCATAAGAGTTGAGTAAATATTTCTGTTCTGTATTTGGGGAAAACAAATGATGGAGTCATAGCATATGGTATCACTTTTCATTCCACTAGTATCTCAGGAGGATGTTAAACAGCAGCTACTAAAGTTAGACATTTTTAACTCAGTGGGTCTGGATAACTTGCATCCAAGCATTTTAAAAGAGCTGGCTGAGGAACTCACTGGACCATTAATGTTCATTTTCAATAAGTCTTCGAACACCAGGGAAGTTTCAGAAGACTGAAAGAAAGCTTATGATGTGCCAATATTTTAAATTTAATTGCATGATGGGGTACACTCACTTCTAGGCACCTCCTTGTGCTTGGGTCTGGGGACATACACTGCCAACAGCCTCTTATTACAAGGGACGTCCCTTATTTGTTCATCTCTGTACATGTTGCCAGATGGCCAGTTCTTAACCAGCCTGGCTGGTTTTTCCTACTGCCATGCCAGTTGCCAACGAAAGGTGCTGGTTCCTTCCCCTCACTTGTAAGATCCACACGTGTCCACGCCAGCAGCCATGCCACAATCTTGTAAATACCATGCGTCACATGGGTGGGAGCTCTGTGGATGTGGCCCCTGGGTCCAGCTCTGCATGCTGGACCCTCAGTGTGCTGAAATCACAGCAGCTGAGGCTCCCACTCCTCTCCGTGTCAGGAAAGCAGAGCAGACAGCAGGGAGGATAAGAAGCAGGGACCAGAGTGAGGGAGGCAGGGGTTCCTAGGAGGGGATGTTAGGGGGCTTCCTAAAGGGCTGAGGCCCCCTGGAAGGGGTGAGTGTAGGGACTCCTGGGGTAGGGGGTCAGGCTGATTGGTGGGGAGGAGCAATGGCTGAGTTCCCTGCATCTTGAAGATGGCTGACTCAAGGAGCAGGGTCGGTGCTGATGACAACTGGTAGAGCGGGGCAGCGTGCGTACAAGCTGAATCAGAGACAGAAGGGGGGTGGGGGGTGCACGGTGGCTCATGGCAGAACCTCATAATTAGGACCTTCTCCCTGCAAAGTGCTGATGCAGTCAGTTCCTACTGGGAGCAGCTTAGCCAGAGCATCCCCGTTTTCCTATGATTAAGGGCTGGTCTACACTAGAGAGTTTTGTCGACAAAATGGGGGAGGTGTATGCATTCATGTGCTCCTCCCACCGATGTAACTCCCCTGCTATGCCGACATAATAAAACCACCTCACCCAGAGGTGTAGAGCTTATGTTGGAATAGAGAGGGTGACGCAGTGTCAGATAAGGTAACCAGATGGGAGTGGGGGAAAAAGGGAGAAGCCCGGGGCTGGCTACCAGCAGGGAACAGGGCAGCCCACCAGCAGCAGGGAAGCCTGTGAGGCTCCCAGCAGGAAGCTGAAAGCCTTGTCTCTGCTCCCCCCATGGCCCCTCTTAGTTGGTGGAAGTGCTCCTGGTGAGGACACGCTCCACTGACCCACAAAGGGTAGTGTGGCTGTCATCCACCTCAGTAATTACTTTTTGAGTGTAGACAAGGCCTTAGTGGACCAGGAATTGGGTCATCTGATAACCTCCCTACTGAAACAACTGGATCAGTTTTTGCAATGGGCAGGGTGCTCTCATTTTGCTGCGTGCTGCAAAATGCAGTAAAAAATAGCCCTGGCAAACGATGATGATAATATCAGGAGAGGCAGGGCATGGGTGCTAAGAAAACAGCCCCTTATTTTTTAAAACAAAACACTGGCAACCCTAGGGATTAGTGCTCACCTGATCTGGTATCCCCGTTCCATCCATTCCTTACACTGTGTGCCCCACCCAGGTCTCAGGGTGCTCTCCCTTTGTGAGCCAGCCTTCCTGCCAGCTCATTACTTCCCAGGGTGTCAGAGTCCCACTGGACAAGCGGTCCGTATGCCATGTCAGGGAGGCTTCCAGTCCAAGTCCAGATTCAGTGCCACTTTGCCAATACCTGGTAGAGGAGCCCAGGCCCACCACTACGCCTGCACAGGGACCCGATGCCTAGCAATCATGAGCTACTCAATCTCAGACCCTGCTGGCATTTCCTAGGCTCCTTCCTACCTTATTTGTTTGTCTCCTGGCCCATCTGACGAGGGTTTACAAGCCTGAGCTTTCTCTGCTCCTGCTCCTACTTCACTTTTCTCAGCTTCTTGCTAGATTCTGAAGTCCAGGGCAAGATCCCAGGGTTTACTCTCATCCTAGAATACTGCCTTGTCCTTAGCCAAATCCCTTTCTCTCTAAGGCCCGGTCTACACTTATCTTTGCGATTCGGCAGCAGTCGACGGGAGATATGCAAGTGATGTAAATCACTTGCGTATCTCCCATCGACTTTGTGGCGTCTCCTCCGCGCACCGTCCACGCTGCGCTGCTGTTCCCTTTGACGCAGCGCTCCGCCACTTACCGGGGTGGTTTTCCTGCCTCGCTTGCTGGATCGACTGAGCGGGTCTACACAGACCGCTCAGTCAATCCAGAGCAATCGATCTGATGGTGGCGAATTTGCCGCCATCAGTATAGACCCAGCCTAAGAAGGGACTGAAAAATTCCTCCCTACAACCCCCTCCTTCTCTCAACTTCCTGGCTTTATACAAGCTTAGCCTGCCCAGCTGGGCCTCAGCCTCAGTTAGCTTTTATCAAGCCCTGGCTCTCCTCCAGGTGCAGCCTATATGGTTATTGGCCATTTTTAACCTGTTCAGGCTTTTATGGGGGTAGACATCCTATCACAGGCAGACTGGGCATTGTGTAACATAAGAATGTAAGAGCGACCACACTGGGCTAGACTATGGTCCTTCTTGTCCAGTATCCTGTCTTCAGCAGTGGCCCATACCAGAGCTTCAGGGGCAGGGTACAAAACAGGATAATTCTGGATTGTTCCACCCCATTATCCACTCACAGCTTCTGGTAGTCAGAGGTTTAGGGTCATCCTGAATATAAGGCTGCGTCTTTGACGCATGGCTAACAGCCATGGATGGACCTCTATGAACTTATCCAGTTCTTTTTTGAACCCAGTTACACTTTTGGCCGTTACAACATCCTGTGATAATGAGTTCCACAGATTAGCAGTGCATTGTGTGGAAAGGTACTTCCTCTTGTTTGTATTAAACCTGCTGCCTATTAATTTTATCAGGTAACCTCTCATATTTTTATTGTGTGAAAGGGTAAATAACACTTCATTTTTTCCACACCATTATATAGAGCTCTACAGCCCTTGTATAGACCTCTATGATATCCCCATAGCTAACTAAATGAGACTCATCTTTTTTCTAAGATGAACAGCCCTAATCTTTTTAGTTTCTACTCATATGGAAGCTGTTCCATACCCTTGATCATCTTTGTTGCCCTTCTCTGAACCTTTTCCAGTTCCATATATCTTTTTTGAAATGGACTGGACAAAATATTCATGGTGTGGGTGCACCATGGATTTGTATAGTGGCATTATGATATTTTATCTTATTTTTATACCGTTTGAGGCTTTTTTTTACCACTGTTGAGCATTCAGCAGAAGTTTTAAGGGAACTAGCCACAGTGACTCCAAGATCTCTTGCTTGAGTGGTAACACCTAATTTAGAGCCCATTGTTGTATATTATAGTTGAGATTCTCTTTTTCTAATGTACTTTTCTTTGCACTTTTCCATGTTAAATTTCATCTGCCATTTTGTTGCCATCACCCGTTTAGTTTTGTAACTCTTCACACTCTGCTTTGAACTTAAATATCTTGAATAATTTTGTGTTGTCTGAGAACTTTGCCACTTCACTATTCACCCCTTTTCCAGATCATTAAGGAATAGGTGGAACACCACAGGTCCCAGTACAATTCCTTGGGGGCCCCCGCTAATCTGTCTATCTCACCTTGCCCTGGGTGTAGCCATTCTGGTTGGATTTTCTCGCTGTGCTTGCAGCTTTCCTGGGACCAGCTTTGCATTGGCTTCTGATCCCTTCAATGTTCCTGGCCAGTTCCCTGACAGTGCTCTTTTGGTTTGCTCTGATTGGTTGTATGTGGATGACCTAGAACTCAACAGCTGGCATGCAGTGGTCACCTGCTTGCAACTGCAGTGGGTAGCATTTTGAGGCAAAGTTTTGGGACTGCAATTGCCACTTGTGCTCAGGTGTGGCTCTTTGAAGAGGAACTCACAGGGTACATTCATCTCATCACACCCCCCATAACACCTTCCTCCCTGGCAGGCATAACTCTGAGAGGCACAATTGACTTGCACCTCCATGTTCCACTTGTATGTGTTGGTAAGAGCACAAAAATTCCACTGAAAGGCACAAATCCTTTGAAAGAGTAGCCCATTGCATATCATCAAATAAACTTTTAGCAACAAAATTATCTAATACTTTCACAGTAAACATTCTATTACTCAAAAATATTTTAAAAGAACATTATCAAAGTTGTGAAGTCAAGCACCCAAAAGATAGGAAATTAAGTTAGTGCAACCTTAATTATACCCTCTTATGACAATGCATTATGACCCAGTTTTTAATTAGGCACAAGAGGGCTGAATCTTTATGGAATTATCTGCTAAAATCTAAGACATCTCTACTGCAATGTGTGACCTGCAATTTGGCCAGATTTTCACAAAGATGGCAAAAGGCACATCCTTGACATAAAGGCCACTCCACCCCCACTCCCAGCCAATTTCAAGTCCCTGCTCCAAAGCTTGGCATACTACTGCTTCTCAAATAAATCGTTGCCAGATTTTCTTAACGTGGGCAAAACAACATATGTTTCCCCCTATCTTTTTCTTAGAAATGGCTAAGCTAAGCTGTTTTGACTGAAATTTTCAAATACAATTGAGCCTAAGGCAGACACTCAATATGGAAAATATTAGCTCGAAAGTTAAAGTTTGGCAAAGTTAGAAGCAACTGAAAATAGGGTTTTATAATTGGAAGTTTCTGGCAATATTAATGGTATGCAGTACTACCAGCCACTCCTGTAATGTAGTCAGTGTCTTTTGTCTCAATTGTTTTTTATATTGAAGTGGATACAATAGGCAGAGAAAACAACTCATAGGATCACTTTAGCTATTTTAATGCTTCAGTTACACCACAAGGTACACTTTACAAGGACAAATATAGTTTGAAATGAATGGTAATTTACATTAAGGATTGTTCCTTTAATAGAACTTCTGAAAAGTCTATCTGGTGTCTAAAAAATCAGTTGGAGAAGATGAAGTCCATTTTATGAAAATATTTTCTATAGCAGATGTAACCAAGTTTAAAGGGGTCAGAGTTAGGGCTGTAACTAGCATTTTAGGTTAAAATATTTTGTGATTGTAGTTTAACATTACTGGGATGCTTCTTTGATTAAAGGACAGTAACAGATGTTGAAAGCACATTCATAGGTAATTTCCTTTCTTTTAGTGTTTGTTGTGTCTCAAATATCACAGGTGCAACTGTAACTCAGAGTTAATTATGTTTTTTTGTCTGGTCATGACAGATGCAATGTTTAAACAGCACATTTAGGAGCAGCATTTACTCATAGACTCTAAGATCAGAAGGGACTGATTTGATCATCTAGTTTGTCCTCTTGAACAATGCAGGCTACAGAAGCTCACCCATCCATTCCTGTAATAGACCCCTGACCTACGACTGAGTTATTGAAGTCCTCAAATCATGGTTTAAAGACTTTAAGGTACAGAGAATCCGCCAGCAAGTGAGCTGTACCCTATGCTACCAAGGAAGGCAAAAAACCCAGAGCCGTTGCCAATCTGCCCTGGGAGAAAATTCCTTCCTGACCCCAAATATGGCAAGACTCACCAGCCAGACACCCAAGAAAGAATTCTCTATAATAACTCAGAACCCACCCCATCTAACATCCCTTCACAGGCCATTGGCATATCTATCACCAGTAGTCAAAGTTCAGCCAATTACCATCAGGCCATCCCCTCCATAAATTTATCAAGCTCAGTCTTGAAGCCAGCTAGGTTTTTTGCCTCCACGGCACCTCTTGGAAGGCTATTCCAGAACTTTACTTCTCTGGTGGCTAGCAACCTGCATCTAATTTCAAGTTTAAACTTCCTGATGGCCAGTTTATGTCCATTAGTTCTTGTGTCCACATTGGCACTGAACTTAAATAATTCCTCTCTCTCCCTGGTATTTATCCTTCTGATGTATTTATAGAAAGCAATCCTATCTCCCCTCAGCCTTCTTTTGCTTCAGCTAAACAAGCCAAGTTCTTTGAGTCTCCTCACAAGGCAGGTTTTCCATTCCTGAGATCATCCTAGTAGCCCTTCTCTGTACCTGTTCCAGTTTGAGTTCATCTTTCTTAAACATGGGGGACCAGAACTTCACAGTCTTCCAGATGAGGTCTCATGAGCACTTTGTATAAGGGTACTAACACCTCTCTATCTTTACTGGAAATACCTCGTTTGATGCATCCAAAGACTGCATTAGCTTTTTTCATGGTCACATCACATTGGCGGCTCATAGTCATCCTGTGATCAACCAATATGCCCAGGTCCTTCTCCTCCTCTGTCACTTCCAACTGATGCGTCCCCAGCTTATCACAGAAATTCTTGTTATTAGTCCCTAAATGCATGACCTTGCACTTTCCCTATTAAATTTCATCCTGTTTTTATAACTCCAGTTTACAAGGTCATCCAAATCTTCCTGTATGATATTCCAATCCTTCTCTGTATGGGCAATACCTCCCAACATTGTGTCATCCACAAACTTTATTACATTCTCACTTTTTGTGCCAACATCAGTAATAAAAAGGTTAAATAAGATTGGTCCCAAGACAGATCCCTGAGGAACTCCACTAGTAACCTCCCTCCAGCCTGACAGTTCACCTTTCAGTATTACCCACTGTAGTCTCCCCTTTAACCAGTTTCTTATCCACCTTTAGATTTTCATATTAATCCTCATCTATTCCAATTTAACTAATAACTCCCATGTGGAACCATATCAAATGCCTTACTGAAATCTAGGTAAATTAGATCCACTGCATTCCCTTTGTCTAAAAAGTCTGTTATCATCTCAAAAAAGGAGATCAGTTTGGTCTGGCACAATCTACCTTTTGCAAAGCTGTGTTGTATTTTATCCCAATTACCGCTAACCTCGATGTCAACTACTTTCTCTTTCAAATTTTTTTCTAAGACCTTGCATGCTACTGAGGTCAAACTAACAGGCCTGTAGTTACCTGGATCACTTTTTTCCCTTTCTTAAAAATAGGAACTATGTTAGCAATTCTGCAGTCAAACCGTATAGACCCTGAGCTTACAGATTCATTAAATATCCTTGTTAATGGCTTGCAGTTTCACATGCTAGTTCCTTTAATATTGTTGGATGGAGATTATCCGCCCCCAGTTTAGTCCCATTAAACTGTTCAAGTTCGGCTTCTACCTCAGATGTGGTAATTTCTACCGCCATATACTCATTCCTATTAGCCACCTTACCACTATAACCAAGCTCATCATTAGCCTCATTAAAAACAGAGGCAAAGTATTTGTTTAGATATTCGGCCATGCCTAGATTATCCTTAACCTCCACCCCATCCTCAGTGCTTAGCAGTCCCACTTCTTTCTTTGTTTTCTTCCTATTTATATGGCTATAGAACCTTTTAGTATTGGTTTTAATTCCCTTTCCAAGGTCCAACTCTACTTGGCTTTTGAGCGGTTCTCACTTGAAACCAGAACAGTTTGCCCAGGTGACCCTGGAACTGCTGGTGAGCAATTGCTAGCTGTGCTGGGCAGCTCTGTGCTTCAGAGCTAGTGACTATGAGGAGACTTCCTGGGCAAAACTCAAGGTGTTGCTCTGTCCCAGGAGCTCTCTGTGCTCCACATGGGATGATTTGGGGAAGACTCTGTGAGGAAAACCTTGAACCCCTTCCCTTGGACATTTCCACAGCGGGAGACTCTGGATCCTGGGCATTCACTGATGTATCTGTATTTTCCCTACCCCTCAGGCACCTGGGGCTCTCCCGCTGACCCATTGTTTCCCAGACTGCTGTCTGATTTTCTCTCCCCTCCCCCTAGTCCCACTCCTCCCCCCCATTGTTCACTCATCTCCCCCCCCCCCAACACTCCCTCAACTGCCATCCCCAGAATTCTGCTACTGGAAGCTCCCAGGGCCAGGCAGTCCCCCACTGCTGGGGAGCCCCGTCGGTTGGTGGTGCCAGTGGTGCAGAGCGAGGCTGGTGAGAGGCCCTGGGCGCAGGACGGGATACGGGAGAGCAGCCTGCCCTGGCCCCAAGCTCCCCCATCTAGGGGGCTGCTGTTTAACTGCATGGAGCTTCCTGGCTGTGTGGGCTGAGCTCAGCCCCACAACCCCACATGTGGCAGCAGGGCAGCTAGGCCAAGCGAGGAATTTCCCCTCCATGGTAGCAGCCCCTCTCTGCCCCGGATCTCAGCAGCCTCCCCATGGTGAAGCCCCCAGTCGGTCAGCGTGAGGTACTGCTCTCGGCATCGCCCCCGACTGTGCTGAGGTGACCAGCGCTGGACGTGACACAGCCTCACTGAGCTGGGGGGCGGCACCCTTCACTTTCTAGAGGCATTTTGAAGTGGGGGGAGGCTCACAGAGACTCTATTGCCCCACTCCAAATTCCTAAACACAGGGGCCTAAATGTCCTCTTACCGACTCAGGTTTCACACCAGCATCACTCCAGTAACTTAACTTCCATGGAGTCACTCCTGATTCTCATTGGCTGAGCAAGCGGAGACTCAGTGGGCTTTTCCCCGTGGCTTTTGGTGGGGCCAGAAGTCAACCATAAGAGACGCTGGTTTGAAAGGCCTGGTCTGCGTTTTTGTCAGTGCCTGAACCTATGGACCACAAACTAAACAGGTTTTCTTTTCAAAGGGAGGTTTAATGTGGTCTCCCAGGTAACTGGTTCCCTTGGTAACCTTGGTTACTGGTCATATTGAGATGGACAGAGTTGTGAATTGGTTTGGGGTCCAGACTGCAGCTGTGCTGGTGGAGGTCCCTGACAAGAATCCCAGCTTCCCACAAGCTTTCCAATAACTCACTAGTTGTCTCATTTTTGTTTTGCGGTTCCCTTTCGGTCAGACCCACTGCCTCTTTATTCAGGAGAAACAGGAGGCTAGAACTGAGGTACCTATCCCCTCCTCTCCACCTGCAGAGGGCCCTGCTGCTGGCCTGCCCTGCATCAGCTCCCACTGCACCCTATACAGCAGGGACTGGCAGTGGGCCAGAGGCAGGACCTGTTAGCCTGCAGACATTGGCCCCCCTGGAGAAGGGCCACACAAGAACTATTGCAATCACAGGGCCGGCAGCTGCCATCATGGAGCAGCTTTGCTGTCACTGCAGCCGGGAGGGGAGCATTCCTTCCTCTCTGCCCATCTGGTACCTCGGTGCCAAGCAGGCTTGGGTGGGAGATGTGTGAAGAGGGACAGGGCGTGTTTGGCTCTAAATGAGGATCTGGGGGGCACAAAGCTCAGTTCATGCACAGACGCCTTCTGTTTTATTGCTGCCTGTTCCTAAAGCAGTGGGAAAGAACACTGTAAAACCGTGACTTTTTTGATAGAGTTCCCTGATCCAGGGGCCAGAGAGACAGACCTTGGTGCCATTAAATAGCCCAAGGCCAAGGGGAATAATCTGACATACAGTTTGCCTTGGACATCTCAGCAAGGCAAATTACAGAGGCAGAGCTAAGATTAACTTTAAAATCGCTGATAGACAATGATCAGTGAGCCTAAAAGAATCAGACTCCAGGTCTGGTTCTGCATCAAAAAATCTGAATCCAGCTTTTGGGGGCTCTGCTCTCAGAACTATGTTATCAGTCTTCCACTCCTAGCAGACTTTGTCTCTCTTCTGCATTGTTGTAGGTCTTTTTTTATTATTATTTGGTAATCACTTTATTTGACAAAGGAAACGGCTGGCTGTTTGTCCACTTTTGAGGGTTTAACTGGTGCTCTGTTTGGCTGCCAGTCTCTTGTCTCTCTCTTCAGCAATGGTCAGGCAGATTTCCTTTCCACGGGGCAGGGAGATCCACGGCTTGTTACCTTTGCCAATAACAAAAATGTTAGAAAACCTGCTGGCAAAGCTGTTGCCATTGGCATGCTTCATCGATGAACAACATCGAATGAGCCTAGGTGTCTCTCCCAGTTAGTGATCACACCGATACAGCCCAAGTTAGCGCCACCAGTCACCATACACAAGTTATCGGGTCAAACTTGATGAAGTCTGTTATCTTGCCACTCTCCAGGTCTTCTTGGAGATGAGTTTCAGCAGCCTGCTAATCCTCCCAATGCTGGAATTCATCTCCAAGGCACTACTGGACAGTTATAACCTGTCTGGGATTTGGGAGTTTGAGAAGCACTTATTGTATGCAATTGCCTTGGCATCCCCAGAAGGAGAGAGCAGTTTTTGCCCTTCGTCACCGCCAGGTGCCTAGTTGTGCATCCCCATCAAGAGATACTATTTAGGCTTGTTGACACTGGCCTAAAGCTGTGGAGGCCGAGTGTAAATCAGAACACTTATACAATGCATTTCACCATCCCAGAATGTTCTCTTCCCATGAGGAGTGTTAATTCCTTTGTCTGAAGAGAGGCAAGCAAGCTTATTCTGTTGAAACTTCACCCAAAATCTGCAGATATTTTTGACTAGAGAAGGACCAGGCTGCAAAGATCAGATTTCACTCCTCTCCCCGACATTCAAAGTTGATCAGAGCCAGAGTTCTGATCAGCAAAACATCTCTTTTAAACTGTGCTGGAATGTTTCAGTTGGCTTTTCTTGTACTCTCCTATTTAGTCCTTTGTCTCCATTTTCTGTTTGGAAGTGAACCCTGCATCTCTCTCTCCAAAGTACAGAATGAAAGTAAGCTCTGTGTACAGAGAGAGACCCCTCCTGTAAAAGGAGTGGTTTCATGTGGAACATTTATGTCAGTTCTTGGTAAACTCAACTAGAATGCTTGGCTTCCTCCAAAGCAGGGGCTGGAAATCGTAACCTAGTCTGTCTGCTACCTTGTCACTTCACCAGGGAGCACCCTCCAACATCATGACTTTGTTCACTGATGCGGATAAGAACAATATCCAACGGATTTGGGCAAAGTTGTTTGAGAATCCAGAAGACAATGGCAAAACAGCTGTGATCAAGTAAGTCATTACATTCAAAGGCTTCCTGCTTATCTCTAGTTCCTCCTGTCATTTGAACTCAAACCTAGTGTAAAATATGCTATAAAATGCAGCTTTCTTCTGTGCTTGTTTGTAACAGCTGATATCTCTGTGTTCCGTCTGTCTCTACTAAACATAGCTGTTGTGAGAGAGCTTTAAATGAACCAACTTCTGTTGGTGCGAGACACAAGCTTTCAAGTTACAAAGAGCTTTTCTTCAGGTCTGGGAAAGGTACTAAGAGGAAAAGATTGACCAGATAGTTTAGCATAAGTAATTAGCACATATTTTAAGGTACCATTCAAGATGAAATGGCCCATTAACATCCCTGCTGAGTCATAGGACAAAAAAGGGGGATGAATGGGTTACAGATTCTTGTAAGTAAGCCACAAATCTAGTGACTTTGTTTAAGACCATGATTTGCAGTGTCTAGCAAAGTTATGAATTTAACTCCCATGCTCACCTTTTAAAAGCGTGGTGGGCAACAGGTGCACTCCCCCTTCGGGGAGGCTAGCCCCTTGCCCCCCTCCAACCTGAGTCATGCCCCCTCATCTGCCAGCAAATCCCCAGCTGGCCCCTCCAAGCTTTCCCAAGCACCAGCCAGAGCAGAGCAGCCCTCACCCCAGTTGGTGCCCGGCCGGAGCAGAGCAGCCAGCCCCTCTACCCCCAGACAGAGCAGAGCAGCACCCCCACACCAAGACCCAGCCAGTGCACAGCATTCACCCCTCCTCTCTGAGCCCCAGCCAGCGTCCAGCTGGAGTGAAGCAGGCCCCTTAGCCCCAGCCAACCCGCTGGCGTCTGTAGCAGTCCCGGCCAGGCTAGCCCACCAGTGCCTCCATTACCCACCGCTCACCCATGAGGGATGGGAAGAGGCAGAGCTACCATGACCCATGGCAGTGCAGCAGCGGCGGCCCGATACCCGCTGCCTATGGTGTTTTGCAGGTTTCCTTTGAGGATGAGGCCTGATAAGTCAGATACAGAGTGATCGCTTTGTGAAAAGTGTTCACCCAGAAATTATATGATGCTTTTATCATTGTCTCCCTAATATCGTGGGACTGACATGGCTACAAAACCACTTCATATAGCTGCTGTGAGTATATTTACTGCCCGTGATTGCCCGTGAGACAGACTTGCAGATAAAGACAAAGACTACATATTTGGTTTTGCTTCACTGGAAACTTTTCACCCTTCTCCTTCCCCAGGAAATACCCCTCTGACACTGTGCTGCTTGACAGCGGGGCCTTATCTACACTAGCACTCTTGCCAACAAAGCTTTTGTTGCTCAGTGGTGTGAAAAAAAAACCCACAGCCCTGAGTGACATAAATTTTGCCAGCATAAGCACTTGTATGTACAGTGCTATGTCCGCAGGAGAGCGTCTTCCACCAACATAGCTACCGCCAGTTGTTTAGGTGGTTTTATTATGTCGATCGGAGAGTTCTCTCCCATCAACATAATGCAGTTATACGAGTGCTCTTACAGTAGCTGTAAGAGCTGTACTGATACAGCTGTGCCGCTGGAAGCTTTAACTGCAGATTAGCCCTTAGGCATTACCCTGTGATGGGATGAGAAGGTCTGACTATGCCCTGAGTTCCTCTCATCTTCCAGGTACCATTTTGTTTCTGGTAATAATATGAACTCCAGGTTCGGTTCAAATTCTAAACCCATAGATTCTGTAGTTGAGCCTTTGGACTAAAAGGGCAGAGATGCCTGGTAGACAGTGACAAGTGCAGCCTTCTTGTTAAACAGGACAGAAAGCATTCTTGCTCGCTCTACCTTTTCCCTTCACTGCCTGGCCTCTGAGCTGCAGTGGATTATTCAAACTGGAAATGTGCTTAGAAACAAAGTTAATTAAAAAAATATAACTTCGGCTTTCATTCTGCTTTTTACAATGCTGCTCAGCATTGCTGCTTGCTGTGCAGGAGGCCTTTCCCCTCCCACTACATTCCCTAGGGACACAGTGAATTTAACAATTGCTGGCCAGGCGTGTTCCAGGATAATCTGTTCTTCTAAGAAGATTTGTTAATGGGTGTGGGGGAGGGGAGGCATCAGCGTTTACATCGCCCTCCCAGTCAGTATCCGGCACACACCGGGGAAGCTAATGATCCAACCAGCGGACCAAGTTCAGTGATGAATCCTGGTCACGTGCCACCTAAGGCCCATTGCACATCTGCTAAAGAAAGTGAGTGAAAAGCTTTGAGCGAATTAGTCAGTTGGTAACCTTATTAACTGAGCAGTGATATGCCAGGCTCTTTGCTGCATCATTAACAATGCTATCCAAGATACTGAACATTACTCTTTGGTAAATTCCTGGAAGCCGATCTGTTCACACTTGAACTTTTGTAATGTTGCAGCTGTCATGTCTCAGCACCCTTTGGAACGTAACTAGTGAAAATAGTGGATAATATAAATACAGGACAGGAGTCATACTCTGAGAGGGGACTAGTTCATTCTGAAAGGGAATAATATGGATTAAGGGGGAGGGAGGTTCTTGCCCTTCACATATCCTTTGTTTTATGCTACCTGGACCTACCCCTAGTTTGTCCTTTTGGGCACCCCAGTAAACAGTTAAGCAGCTGTCACAGTTAAGAGAAGAGGCCATTAAATATATCAGTCTGAAAAATATATAATGAAATAAAACCATTTACTGAACCAAAATACAGAGGTTCTTTCAATGTGTATTTGTCAAACTCTATATTCAGAAGCCTCAATTTAATGTTTCACCCTGGTTAGATGCCATCTAATTAAACTAACTAGAGGAGTAATTATGGAGTATAAATTTTATGGCCTATTTTATACAAGAGGTCAAATTAAATGATCTAACAGGGCCTCTCATCTTAAAATCTATGAATCCTCAGCACTGGCCACGTGTCCCTATTAAACAGAATTGCAGAGTCATCACCATTCACTGTTGTTTTAATACCCTGGGAGAGGGTCCAATGACGTGTTTATCCTGACATTCTGGAGTGTAATGTTTCATGGTGACAATGACTAGCACCAACCTGAAGAGATTAAGAAATCAGGATGGGAACTTTTTCTGAACATTAATGTGGAAATCAGGCTGGAACTGTCAGGAACCAGGTCTTGTTGCCAGATTTCCAGTGCTGATGGTCTCAGACAAACTGGCACGCCCTGGCAGACCACAGGGGCCTGCACATGGGAGCACCTTTCTTTTGGTGCAAAGTAGCCTTGATGCAAATGGGCACCAACCCCCAACCTCTGGGAGGAAACACATTGCTGAACAGTCACATAGCAAAAAAAGTTTTTGTTGGCATATATTTCACTGGCTGCTTTTTCTAGATTTAGATGTGGCTTTTCTAACACTGATAGCTTTTATACCCATCACAGTTAGATCTCTTATCATTAACTCAGATTGATTCTGGAAATTACAGGCCTTACTTCTTATCTTTAGATCTGTTAAAAATGATTTTTTTAAAAATCCCTTCCTCCATTTGATTTCTTGAGTGAAATGGAAACCTTTCCAAAATGTTTCATTTCCTTTTTTGTGAACAGTATTCCTCAATTTTTTTCTAAGACAGACACCATTACCTTGTTCTTTATAATTAAGCTCAAATGAATTATGTAATGAAATTGCTTCAGTACCTGCAATATTTAAAAAGACGGCAATCTTTTTGCATTTTATGAGTAGATCCCCAGGCTCTCCAGAATAAATCAAATCCTTGTTTAAACCTTTTCCAATGTTCTGCCTCATTTTGCAACATGGTTAGAAACGTGGAAATTCTTAACTGATCCATCTTATTTCATTCAAACTTGTTTTTCACTGCTGAGTAATGAACACCTCATGGTTTTTTTTTTAAATTACTTCCAGTTCTCTTTATCACTTTTGATACCATGTGTTGTTTTATATTCAGATAATCCACTCGTCTTAATAATTCATTGCTAGTAATTTAACAACTGTCTTTATAAATACATAATTAACATATAGACAGAGCATCTTAACTCAGGTCACTCTAACAGTCTAACCTAAAGCCAACAGCCTCTTCCCAGTGTCAGCTCCCACACCCTGGGGAGTCTATTCATTCTCTTAAAGCCACAGTTGCTTTGTTTACTGATTTGTGATTTTCAGTCACTATTGTTTCTTCCCAATACAGACTCTTCACAGATTACCCTGAGACAAAAGCGTTCTTCAAGACCATCCCAACTGAAGGCAACCTGCAGGAGGACCCGCTAGTACGTTTCCATGGCCGGAGAGTCATGGTTGCCCTCAACCAGGTAATTGAAAACCTGGACAATTGGAAGCAGGCCTGCAGAATTCTGGACCGACTGGCAGATAAGCACAAGAATGTGCACCAAGTACCAGCAGTGAATTTCCAGGTACTGATGCATGCAGACATCAAGGGCACATCATTTGTTTAGAGGTTACAGCTATTGGTTCTGGCACAGGGGACAGATCAGTATCCCAGAAGCATAGCTATTCATGTTCACACATTGTGACATGCTTGTCAAAAAGCATGAGATTAGCATAGGCCTGTGCAATAAGCATTAGAGTTAATAAAGCACCCATGCCATGCAAGGCCCCAACCAGAACAGGGCCTGGGCTACCACACACACACACACACACACACACACACACACACACACACACACAGAGGGAACTGGGAGGGTAAGTGACTTTCCCCAAAGCACACCAGGAGTTTGTGGCAGACCTGGGAATTGACTCAGATCTCTGCACCTACAGCCAAGTCCAGACCAACATCATCCTTCTCTCATTGCAAAGTATTTGACTTAATTTCTCATGTAAAAATACTGGAAAAATCCACTTAAATGGGCTTAGATGCAAACACAGTCACTTGGCTTGAACCCTGGCTCCAGAAGCCTAAACTAAAGGGAATGATCAATGGGCAGGTGTAGATTTGGGGGAGATGCTTAGGGAGTCGTGCAGGGATCAGCATTAGGTCCAGTCTTAAATAACATCAATGAGATTGCTGAAGAGGGAGTAAACAGCCCATCAGTACAATTACAGGTGATAGGTGTAGAAATATGGGCATAAAATAATAAAATGAGGTTCAGCCTCCACTGGTGGTTTTTCAAAAGTTTTCATAAACTGGACCACATTTCAGTAGAGAGAACGTCTCATAGACACTTCCACTCCTGTTCCTGGCTGTAGCCCACCTCACCTCCCATATGTAATTGTTTGACACCCTGTAACACCCACAGCAGTATCTACGTGGAGAAAGACAGGAGCTGTAGAGGGCTAGTAAGGCCAAGAGGGAGTGCAGTGTCTCCAGGGTATGGGTGACCCTCAGTTCCTTGGCTCCCTCACATCTGACCCAATCTCTGCTCACAAGAGCTACTGCTGTACAAAACACACAAGAATTTAACTTTGTGACATAAACAGAGAGGTGAGAGGAGGCAGCCCTAGAGGTGAAGAGAATGGGGCAGTCGGAGGGTGCTCCCTGGCACCCCATTACTCCTGCTCCAAGGGGATCAACCAGAGTTCTGCCAGTCACTCCAGGGTTACCACACTGCACACAGGGGGTTGTTGTGAATAGGTTCCTTTCAAGCTGAAGAATTTACCAACCTTAAGCTTCATGCAATCCTGCTTTTGTGTCTCACTCACTCTGTGTTCCTTTAACAGAGCATGTTTCAGGTGATCCTGAATGTCTGCAAAGAGCTCCTGGGAAATGAATTCAGCAGTGAGGTGGCCCTCTCCTGGGAGAAGTTCTTCACTCAGCTCTTTGAACAAATAAATGAAAGTTATGCAAATCCTTCCAAGTCCTGAAGTGGCCACAATCACTCTATGGCTCTGGAAGAAAGTAGACTGGCTGTTCCTGGTGGTGTATATATATGGAAATAGTTCTAGATGTGATGGAATAAAGGGAGACTCGACAACGTTTTCCTTGGTCAGTATTTGATTTAAGAACATAGGAATTGTTAGACAGCTTCAGACCCAGATCCATCTAGTCAGGGTCCTGTCTCTGACAGAAGAAGAAAAGGGTAAAAGCCCTTCAGTAGGCAAATGTGGGATAATCTGCCCTCCACATTCATAGATCCCAAGGTCAAATGTGACTGTTGTGCTCATCTAGTCTGACCTGTTGTATGACACAGGCCAGAGAACTGGCTCACAATAATTCTTAGAACAGAGCTTTTCAAAAAACATCCAACCTTGATTTAAAAATGGTCAGAGATGGAGAATCCCCTACAACCTTTGGTAAGTTGTTCCAATGGTTAATTACCCTCACTGTTAAAATGTACACTCTATATCCAGTCTGAATGTGTCACTGGTCACCTTGTCCATTATGTGGAGGGTACCACACACTGACTAACACCCCACCTTGTGCTTTATCTGTTAGGACATTGATAAGTAAGCATTCAAGATCATTTTCTACCAGCTATCAGTGACTTGAAAGCAGGTAACATAGCCACTTCCCCTCCCCTTTTGCCCACTTGATCCTTCCAAAATAAGTTATAACCATTGATTTTTACATGCTAATCATGGTAATCATCCCATCACGTTTCAGTGATACTAACTTGATCAAATGTATGCTCATAAATGAGCAATTCCAGTTCCTTTCCTTTGTTACACGGGTTCCTAGCATTGGTTTATAGGCAATTCAAGAATTTCTTCTGTTCATGACCTTTGGGTCCTTGATTACTTTTGGATGTCAACATCTCCATTTTTTGCTGAGTCCTCCTATCTCCCCTCTCTTTACCCTCCCCTTTTGTTTCACAGACCCATGGCCAGATGCCTCCATCTGACAGCTCGGATGCTGTGATTAACTCTACAGGAAACAGGTTGTTCCCTACAGATTCAAAACCTTTTTTGGTTGGTTTTTTTTGTTTGTATAGCATGAAGCCATCCACGAGAATCCACTAGATATGCTTACCTCATGAAGTGGAGAAGATTCCCTGTGTGGTAGCAGAGGGACCGCCTTCTTTGCAGGCTTTTATAAAGCTTACCATGGATCACCTATTCCACCTAGCAGGGAAAGGGCTCCCCATCTGTTCCATGAGAGTTCATTTGGCAGCTATTTCTATATTCTATCTTCCTGTAGAGGGAAGATCTGTTTTTCCCCACCCAATTACTACTGGATTTTTAAAAGGGTTACAAAGTCTTCTCACGTCTAAGAGATCCCATGCTTTTATTGGGTCTAAATGTGGGTTTCAGCTCTAAGGGGCCTGTCAAAGGGTACTGCCCTCCAGCATGCCCCTCTGGGGCCCTGCATGTGCTCCTGGCCTCAGTTTCCTCCACTCAAGGTATTCTCTCTCTCTCAGGGTTCACATGGCTCAGCCCTCCAGCGAGGTCACTGATATAAATCCCCCCTCGGGGTAACAAGTCCAAACAAAAGTCCCAAAGTCTGGCCTTGAGAGCTCTTCTGAGCCATGGTCCCAGTCCCTTCAGTCTCTCTTTCTCTCCTTAAACCAGAGTCCCCAGCTCTCCTTCTTGGAGCTGAGTTGTGAGTTAGCCAGGTGTAGGGCCTCAGCCAGCTTCCCTCTCTCAGCTAGCCCCTTTCCCCCAATTAGTCCTCAGCCTCAGAAAGTTCAGCAGGCAGCCTTCTGCTGGTGCCTGCCCTGCTAGGACAGCCTACTAGCGTTGCCAATTTTGGTTGGCTGTATTCCTGGGGTTTTCATCACATGACAGTAATTAAAGATTAATATTTAATTCCTGGAGACTCCAAGACAATCCTGGAGGCTTGGCAACCTTAAAAGGTGGGAAGGGGAGGCAACAGTTTTCTCTATCACTATCACCTAAGTGCTTGTACGTATATCAGATCTTTCTGAACCCTACAGGGCCACACCACGCAACCGGAGTGGGTGATCCCTGGGCTCCAATACCCGTAATGGACTGTTCTCCCTCTAGCTTCCTGCTCTGCTGCTGCCCTCAGGCTCTGACAGTCACGCTGGGCTTCTCCTGGTGCATGCATTGTCAATGGCAATAAAGACACTGCTCTCAGGTCCCGCTGGGCACCCTGCTCTCCTCAGTGACCCAGGGGTCACTGCATGATCAGTTTGGCACTGGAATGGGAATTCATGTAATGGCACGGGCTATGCTGCATGGGCCACAGGAGATGGATCATTTGATGGTCGCCTGTTCTCTTCATTCCCTCAGAAGCACCTGGCATTGGCCATTGTCGAAGACAGGTTACTAGGCTAGATGGACCATTGGTCTGACCCAGTCTGGCTGTTCTTATGAGTTGGCATAGATGCTAGGTCCCACTCCCAGAGCTGGGCTGTCTCTGGAGGGGCAGTGAGTGAGGAGGAGCTATTACTAACACACACAGCTATGGCTGGGAGTAGGGCCCTGGGCAAGGTAGCTGGTCCATACGGGTAGATCAGGCCCAGCTCCCCTGTGTCAGAGCAGGTGGGCCCCAATGAGCCAATTAGATGGGGGCAGGGCTGAAAGTTAGAGGAGGAACAACTGTGAACTTGCCAACAGGTCAGATTTAATCAGCAAGCCCTGAGACCAGGCCACAAAGCAAAGCCGCACGGCAGAATGGACTGTACCATTCATTACTGTGGCTCCTAGAACCAGGGAGAATTGGCCAGCTTTGTAACGTGCCCTCATACTCTATTGCCTGGGTATTAACTGCACATGTGCTGAGACTTGTCTGGTCAGAGCTTTGATGCTCCGGTAATTTCCTTCTTGTTGGAGCTGGCCTCACTCCAGTTCAAAGCAAAGCTCATGGCAAAGCCCCCTCAATTCTGGAATGGCATTCAGAACCTGGGCCGAATGCAGTTCCGATTATGTTTGCTCCCTTTTTCTATAATGGGCTGAAACCAAGCCCTGGGTCAGACAGCACTGACCTCCTGGGGGTTCCGCCCCCAATCTGTGGCTAGGGCCCATCTCTAGCGTTGGCTGCTTGGTTCGGAATCCCTTTGGAGCCAGCTTGGCACTGTTAGTGGCAGTGGAATGAATATAAAGCAGTTTGATGGTGCCATCTGGTGGCAGCAGCCATGAATGGTTACACTGTCATTTGGCGCATCTGTTCTGATGTCCAAGGGAGAGGGTAACAGCAGGAACGTACATCTCACATTCCAGGTGGTGCTCATGAGCTAGCTGAAGCTGGGGAAGGGGTGATGTCATTTGGTTCCCTCTCTGGCCTGGTCTGGTCAGGATTTCTGTCAAGAGCAGGACAGTGAAGGCCCAATGTTGTCACCCCAGAGTCCCAGGAGACAGTGGGGGCAGCAGCCTTGATGGTACAGCTGCCTCCTTCCAGTCCAGGCATCCGGTCTCCCACTCATTGACCCCTGGAAAAACAGGTAACACAGCCTTCCCCTGGCTGCTCAGAGAGGACTCCCCACCGCACGCTAGGGGAACTGCCATGGGCTATCCAATCCTTTCCATCTCCCACCCCCCTCACTATCCTCTGCTTCCCTCCTTCCCCTCACCCCCTGCACCTCCTCGGCCTCCTTCCTACCCCCATCTTCCTGCTCCCCCTCAGCCTTTCTCCTGCCACCCCACAACCAATAGGGAAATGGCAGCATCTTGCTGGCTTCAGCCCCACTGACAGTAATGGGAGAGGGTGGACATTTTAAATAAGGGAAGAATCATGACTTCGTGCCTTTTGTCCTCTTTTAATGAGACAGGTAAAAAAACATCTCCAAAATTTCTAGAGTTGCAATGAAATCATGAGAGTTGGCCATACTATCTCATCCCACCAACGTTCACCAATCAAAACACATTCTGGAGATTTCAGCTATAAACATTTCCTCCCATTTCTAGAACCATTCAGGTCATTGTCATGCCAACCCATGATTTCCCAGGGGTCTGGCAGACCCCTTAGTGCAGCTCTTTTTATTTAAACAATCCAGTTTTACCAGTCTATTTGTCTCCCATGCATCCATCAAGCTATGGGAGCCTGTCCTGTGTGAAGCACTGCATTCTGATTCTGCCTCTCACTGGCTCAGGCTATTCTGTCACTTCCTGAGCTAACAGATTGCCCCTCAGATGCAGCACAAATTAGATCAATCAGGCCTTGGTGCATTGCAGCACTGAGGAAGTTGCGAGGTGTTCGGAAACAGGGTGGTTCTGGGTTAGGCTCCTCGACCTCTTGGTAGCATTCCCCCTTTTGGGATAAGACATTGGCTTACCCATTCCTGGACACTACTTGATGATGAAATTGAACAGAGAAAAGAATAATGCCCAGCTGAGCTGTATTTGGTTCAAGGCTTGAGCTTTACAGATATTCAAGGTTCTTAGGGTCAGAAGACTTGCACCAGGTGTCAGACTCCCTCAAGGTGATGGTGCCCACTCTTCAAAGGCTGATTTAATTGCAAGTGGTTCTTTATATCTACTATTCAGTCATTCTGTTTGGTGGGGCTGATTTTTCGGGAATAGCAGGTGCAGGGATGCAACCTTTGCTGAGGGCCATGGCCCTGATGGCTGCACTGGATGCACTGGCTTCAACTATGAATGTCTGTGCTGGGTCCAGGTGTGCTAGAATGGGAGTGGTGGTGAAAGCAACCTGGAGCTGTTTGAAAGCATGGTGAGTTTCTCATCTTCAAACAAATTTTACGGCCTTGCAGAAGAGGTTTGTTATGGAGGTATTTGCCCTGAGAAGCCTGGAATGAACTGTTGGTAAAAATTTGCAAAGCCCAGGAAGCATTGCAACTCCCAGGGGAACTCCACTGGGCCTTCCACTTTCTAGGGGTCCATCTTAATGCCATCTGGGGAAAGGATATAACCCTAAAATTCTGTGAAGGGTTGGACAAAGGTGCATTTCCCAGTCTCACATACAGGTCATGCATCTGTGGTCTTTCCAGGATGGAATGAATGTGGTAACAATGCTGCTCCCCGTTACCTGAAAACACAAGTTTGTCATCTAGATAGATGACCAGATGCTGGTCCAGGATGTCTCTACAGATGCCATTCACAAAGTGCTGAAAGGTTGGAGGAGCGCTGGTCAGACTGAATTGCCTTACCAAATATTCAAAGTGCTAATAGAGGGTTCGACAGATGGTCTTCCATTCATCTCCTGCACTCATGCGCACTAGGTTGTAACCCCCTGGAGGTCCAGTCAGGTGAAAATTATGGCAGACCTCACATGACCTAGCAACTCCAAGATCAGGGGCAGGGGATATGGGTTTCCAACCATCTCCTGGTTTAAGGCCTTGTCTTAATAAAAAGGACCAGAGCTGCTGCTGGGGAGATGGAGAGTAGGATGAAGTCATTGGCCATGAAGGGCTGCTAGTTCCAGTTTGGACACTGGGGGAACACTTTCCTGCATCACTGGCCCCGAGGACAGAACTGACCCATCTATTGTCTGTATGGACATTGATGTGGGCTTTAATTTGTAGCGCTTGAATGGCTTCAGAAACTATGAGATTATAGAATCATAGAATATTAGAGTTGGAAGGGACCTCAGGAGGCCATCTAGTCCAACTCCCTGCTCAAAGCAAGGCTAACCTCAGCTAAATAATCCCAGCGACAGTTTTCTCAAGCCACAGCTTAAAAACCCCTAAAGATGGAGATTCCACCACCTCCCCAGGTAACCCATTCCAATGCTTCACCACCCTCCTAGTGAAAAACGTTTTCCTAATGTCCAACCTAGACCTCCCTCACTGCAACTTGAGATCATTGCTCCTTGTTCTGTCATCTGCCACCACTGAGAACAGCCTCACTCCATCCTCCCTGGAACCCCCTTTCAGGTAGTTAAAGGCTGCTACCAAATCCCCCTCATTCTTCTCTTCTGCAGACTAAACAAATCTAGTTCCCCCAGCCTCTCCTCATAAGTCTTGTGCTCCAGCCCCCTAATCATTTTTGTTGCCCTCTGCTGGACTGTCTCCAACTTGTCCACATCCTTTTTGTAGTGGGGGCGCAAAACTGGACACAATACTCCAAATGTGGCCTCACCAATGCTGAATAGAGAGGAATAATCACTTCCCGCGATCTGCTGGCAATGTTCCTACTAATGCAGCCCAATATGCTATTAGCCTTCTTGGCAACCAGGGCACACTGCTGACTCATATCCAGCTTCTTATCCATGTAACTCCCAGTTCCTTTTCTGCAGAACTGGTGCCTAGCTTGTCGGTCCCCAGTCTGTAGCTGTGCATGTGATTCTTCTGTGCTAAGTGGGGGACTGTGCACTTGTCCTTGTTGAACCTCATCAGATTTCTTTTGGCCCAATCCTCCAATTTGTTTAGGTCCTTCTGTATCCTATCCCTCCCTTCCAGGGTATCTACCACTCCCCCTAGTTTAGTGTCATCTGCAAACTTGCTGAGGGTGCAATCTACCCCATCCTCCAGATCATTAATCAGCACCTCAGAATTGATTGGGGCCCACTGAGGGGGAATCAGGTCGGCCTCATCTGTGGTACATCTATATTTGGAAATGTGGGGAGGACCTGCGAATTGTGGATCAGGTTACCCAGAAGGGTCAGGGGAGTTCCAGAGCATAGTGCCCTAGCAGTGCCCAGGCTGCTCCCCCAACACACACACACATGGCCTGGGCTTGCTCATTTCCCAATTCCTTGCTGGTTGAGGTGTTCAACAGGCAAGAGGTGAGGTCACATCCTGGTGCTCTGCAATAAAAGCATAAGTTATTACGCTGTCACTGTTCCTTTGCACTCAGGGTCAGGTGTTGGCAGCCCAGATCAACCTGCATTGGTTTGTAATTGGGCCCTAGGGTTTTCAACATAGGGTGCGGGCGAGGTGGTGGCGTGCTTCCCCTCCTCTTCTCCTTTCGTTCACGCAACTGATTGTCACTACGGAGAGAGGTCACTAGAGCATCCAAGTGGGCTGGGATCGCAATGCAGGCTACTTCCTCCTTTACTTCCTCACTAAGTCCACACTGAAAGTGGTCATTGGGCTGCCTTGTTCCACTCAACGTTGGCTGCGAGTCTCCAGAACTGGGCAGCAGATGAGGCAGCTGTCCCCCACCCCTGCTGGAGCCTTTGTGGTGAGTCTTCTGCTGATCAAGTGCAAAGAGGGTCACAAAAAATGGCAGGAACCACTAGCAGGAGGGTGAATGCTCCAGGAAGAAGGAGGTTCAATCCATTGCTTCTCTGGCTATAAAACTGATCACTAGTCCCACCCTGGCCTGGTTGGTGGGATGTATTCCAGGGTGGACCATGAAAAGGGATGGCATTGGTTTAGGAGGTCAGACTAGATGATCATATTGGTCCCTTCTGACCTATGAGTCTATGAGTCTATGAACTTCTGGTGGTCCCCATCAAAACGTTCTGGTAGTGATACTGTGGGACCCTGTTCAGAAAGCAGTGGACCTACCCAAGACTAGAGCATGGACTTCTCTAGCTGGGACCATTCTAGCTGCTTGCAGAATGTCTGATTTTCTGCTCGGGGCTGCAGCACTTGAGACCGCAGCATATGGCTCTCAGTTTGGAGTCAAGCGACCTGCTTCTGCACACCCAGTACCCCAGGAGATCCAGTGGATGGTGGTAGACCCACACCTGCCACATCCCTTCTAAAGGGCATCTGTGGAGGGCATCAAAAGTGGGTCTGGGCAAACGGTAAGGGACGAAGGCATGGGCGGTCGAACCTAGCAGTCCCAGCTGGGCTGGTATGCACAAGTCAAGGGTGGCCACAAGGCAGTAGTCAATAAGCAATGACCAGAGTAACCACTAGAACTGGGATTGATTAATCAAGATTGGAGTTAGGCTGAGGTGGAGGTGGAGACTAGAGATCAGATGGACAGGCACAGTCTGGAGTCTCAAGAGGCTAGAAGTCTCTGCAGTTGCCTAGACGACTTCCTGGGGCACCTTTCTGGGTTAAATAGTGCTCAGGGGCCAATCAGAGGGCTGCGGGGAGCCTTTGGATGGTACTTCCTGTGGTGCCTAATCTCCACAGTGCTCCTTGGGTATGGCACTAGATGGGCTCCTGGTGGGGGTGTGGGAATGTCGGCTGCCATCGGTGCTGCAGACCTGGGTTCCAGTCCCCTGGATCCAAATGGGAGAAAGCGCACATGGAAAATAGTGCACTGTCGCGGTGGCTTTCTATAACCCACCAGCACAGCCCCCCTTGGATACTGTGTGCAGACCTGGGCACCCCATTTCAGAGAAGGGTGATGAGAATGGTCAGGGGCCAGAGAAACTCTTCTCCGAGGAGAGAGTGAAATGACTGGGATTGTTCCCTTGGAGGAAGGATGGATAAGGGGGGAAAGGATAACAGACTATCAGATACTGAGTGGCCTAGAGATGGTAGATTGGGAACAGCTGCTCTCCCTCTCCCCTGGTAACACAAGATCAAGGGGACAGTCGGTGACAGCACAGACACTCCAGAGTCCCAAGCGTCAGGGGATTCAGAGCGTGCCTGGGGGGGTTGTCCGACCTCCCCAGCTGGGCCCAGGCCCCATTTGTCTCCCTTTGCAGGGATGCCAGCAGGACGCTGACCTTGCTCACTACGCAGAGCCTGGTGTGTCCAGCAGAAGCTGCTGAGAGGGTGTCTTTGCCCAGTGGGCTGCCTCTCTCTTTGCTGATGGGAGAGCAGGTTATCCATCGGGCAAACAAGCAGAAGACCCAGCCCCTTGCCTGTGCCTCTGCAGCACGCCCTGGGATGTTGGCTCCCACGGGCAAAGGGAGCTCCTTAGTAACTATTAGAGAAAGCCTCAGTGACCCTAAACTCCCTCCCGGTGGCAGCTCCCTCCCACAGGACGCAGCCCAGCTGTCTGCTAAGCACGTGGGCAATCTTTGCAGTGTCACTGTTTGGAGAATGTGTACAATCTTCCCCCCAGCCATGCCAACAGTCGCTCGAGCTCTCCTCGCAGGTGCCATCCTGCTGAGCACTCCTGGAGGTGCTGAGCATCCCCTGCCTCCATTTGCCCTACAGGGTGCACAGCCCAGGGAAGGATCAAGTCCCTGGAGACTATCAGTTGCCAAGGGCTCCTGACCACACCCAGACAGCTGGCAGCGAGCTCTCGGTGCTCCTCTATCAGCCACTTGCAGCGGGCGAAGAGCTGCACACCTAGAATACCAGGCACTCCGTCTGGCCGCACCGACAACGGGGCTCAGAGCCAGGCTGAGTGTTTGCTTCTCATTTGCTGATTCAAATTCTGTTAGTGCCTTTTTACCATTGCAGGCCTCGCAAGGCTTCTGAACCGAGATTCAGAACCAGTTTGTCTCTATCTCCAGCACTGCAGTTAGATGCTGTGACACAGGAGCGCAGGGCCCTTGAGAGCATGCTTCCAGAGAGGGGTGCTCTGCCGGTGCCTCTTTCTATGCACGGTCAGGAATTCAACGTATCTCCTCCGCAACAGAGCCCTCACCACCCTGTCTGTGACCCTTTCTTGTTTGTCTGTAGTCTCCCTTACCCCCTGGTTTTCAGTATCATATTTGGGGGGAGGAGGGCAGGGGGAGGTAGTGCTGGCTATTACAGGAGAGGGTGCTGGTCTATTATCGGAAAATGGACCCCCCGTCCCATGAAAGCTCTCTGCAAACTTTTCCCATCCCCAGTCTAAGAGCATATAGGTTTAGCTGAAGCTGTTGGGTGTAGTGGATGTTGGGTGCAGCTGAAGGTGTTGGGTGCAGGGGGAGTTGCTGATTTCCTATTGCAAGGCTAAGAGAGGTTAACATGTGACTTGCCCTGGGTCACATAAGCAGGTTTGGGCACAGAACAGGCGTCCTGTGTGCACGCAGTGAAAGATCCTTGTAGCACAGGAACACTTGGATAGACAGCTAGATGGCTGACACTCATATCCTCCACGCTCTGCTGGCTTTGGGTTTCTTACCTAACCTCACATTATGCACCCCATGGCATGCCCGTGTGTACTGAAGTCTTGCCCTCTGTGAACTTTACAAGGTGAAGTTCCTTACCAGCTCCTTGCTCACTCACTGAGGCAGTGCTCAATAGGTCTGGAGTTGCTGCAAAGTGCTTAAACCTTCAGCCACCTCCTTCTAACCCTTGTAAATCCGGCTGGGTCCTTCAGTGCAGAAATACTGGAGGGCTGTCTTGTTCTCTATGGCTCTGCGGGTTCGGGGTGGGGGGCTCCCTACAGTGCCGGACCTGAACTGCTTTCTGGAACAGCAGTTATTCATAATAACCGTGAACCCCCACCGCCCTTCTCTGGGCACTCCCCGGACTCCCTCGGGGTGCAGGAGAGACCCGCTGACCCCCCTTACCTGCACACTGCTCTCATGCCCCCCAACTACCCTGGAGGGTACATTGAGCCTCCCGCTCACCCCTGGATTTGAAATGGTGCCTCTCAATAGGGGCGGGGGGCCAGGGGCGTGCCCCGTCCCCGCGGGCCCCATCCTGCCGCCACCCATGGCCGGGCCCGCACCCGGAGCGCGGGGCTGCGCGGTGAGGGGCGGATCAGAAGCCGGCGGAGGAGCCGCCGAGCCCCGCTTTGGAGGCTGCCCGGCAGAGACGCGGCCGCCCCCCCCCGCGGCGCAGTGAGAGCCGACAGCACACGGGGCGCGCAAGGCAGCGGGTTTTTATTTCACATCATCCGGCTGCTCGACGGGCGGCGCGGGGCGGCTGGCGGAGCCCGGCCCGGCCGGGGCCGGCGTCTAGCGGTACTTGGAGGTCAGCACGGAGGCCACCGCCGCCAAGAACTTGTCCAGGGAGATGTGCACCTCGGCGGTCAGCACGGCGGGGTAGTGCAGGGCCACCACCACCACGAAGCAGTGGTTCAGCAGCTGCAAGGCAAGGCGGGCGCGTGAGAGCCGCGGCGGGGGGGAGCCGAGCCGTCCCCCCGCGGGCGGGCAGCGGGCCGCCCCCGGGCCGGGTCTGGCGTGCAGCGCCCCCCCACGCCCAGCAGCCCGGGGGAGGGACGGGGGGCGCCGCCCAGGAGCGAGGGCGGGGCGGTGCGGGGCGGTGCGGGGGCGCCCCGCTCACTCACTTTGAAGTTGATGGGGTCCACGCGCAGGCTCTGGGCGTGCAGGTCGCTCAGCTTGCTGAGGGCCGCGCCCATGTTGTCCATGTGGTTGACGGCCTCGCCCAGGGCGTTCATCACCTTCTTGCCGTGGGCGCGCACCTGGCACGAGCCGTGGTGCAGGTCGAAGTGCGGGAAGTAGGTCTTGGTCTGCGGGTAGACGGTGAACATCCTGCCAAAGAGCAAGCCCCGGTTACAGCCAGCCTGGCCGGCGCGGGGGGGGCGCGGGGGGGGCGCGGTTACCTCTCCAGGGTCTCGGCGCCGTAGTCCTCCGCGTGGCTGCTTATCTTGGCCCACACGGCCTTGACGTTGCTCTTGTCGCACGGGGTCAGCACCATGGTTCCGGCCGGGCAGCGAACACTCCCTGGGGTGCCCGCCCGCCGCCCCGGCCGCCCTTATATCGCGGCCCGCCGGCCCGCCCCCCGCGCCCATTGGCTGGCACCCGGCCCTGCCGGGGCCCCCCCGCGCTGCTCTGCCGGGGGCCGGGCGGCGAGAACGCGCCCCTCGGCGCCCCCTGGCCGCCTGCCGGGAATTGCGCAGCGCCCTGCACCGGCCAGAGCGGGCCCGCCCTGGAGGCGCGCCGGGCAGAGCGGAGGCCGAGGGAAGGCGCGCGGCCCTCACGCTGGGCCTCCGTCTGAACAGGCCGCGGATCACACGGGGCCCGGGGCCCCTGAGCTCTGGGGTCCCTGCAGCTGAGCGATTCCGCCGGCAGCGACTTCCCCGGCCCGCTGCCCGGAGGGCGGCTAAGCAGGGAGCTGACCAGGGTGCTGGGCTCCTCCGCCTCGGCCGGGGCCTGTGGTTCGGGGGCTGTGCCCGGAGAAGCAGCAGGAGGCGGCAGAAGACAAGCGGGGAGGGGCGGCTCACACTGCCAAGGAGAAAGTATCGCAATTAGAGTAGTGCTATTCGGGGGGCAGTTCTCCCACACATTGCTCCCCCACACTGCCCCTCATACTCACTGACCCTGAAATACCCCCACCCTCCGCCCAGAACACAAGAATGGCCTTCCTCCCTCTCTAGCCCAGTAGCTTGTCTTCTGACAGGGGCCAATGCCAGATGTTTCAGAGGGAATGAACAGAACAGGGCAATTATGTCATCCAGTCCTGGCTTCTGGCAGTCAGAGGTTTATCAGGACACCCAGAGCAAGTTGGCTAATAGTCACTGATGGCTGTCCATGAATTTATTTAGTTCTTTGTTGAGTTCAGTTATACTTTTGGCCTTCACAATATCCCCTGGCAACGAGTTCCACGTCTTGACCATGCCTTGTGTGAAGAAATACTTCCTTCTGTTTGTTTTAAATGTGCAGCCTGTTTCATTGGGTGATGGCTGGTTTGTGTGTTGCGTGGAGGGGTAGATCACACTTCCTTCTTCACCTTCTCCACACCACTCATGATTTTATAGACCTCTATCACATCCCTCCTGAGTCATCTCCTTTCTAAATTAAAATGTCCCAGACGTTTTAATCTCTCATATGGAAGCTATTCAATGCCGCTAATCACTTTTGTTGCCCTTCTCTTTACCGTGTCCAATTCTAATAGATCTTTTTTGAGATGCTGGGACCAAAACTCCTCACAGTATTTAGGGTGTGGGTGTACCATGGATTTCTGGTATGGTATTGTGATATTTTCTGTCTTATCTATTCCTTTCCTAATGGTTCCTAACATTCGGTTAGCTTTTTTGACTGCTGCTGCACACTGAGCAGCTGTTTTCAGAGAACTATCCAAGACTCCAAGATTTGTGGCTTGAGTGGTAACAGCTAATTTAGCCTCCCTCATTTTGTATGACTAGCTGGGATTATGTGTTCCAATGTACATTGCATTGCACTTATCAACACTGAATGTCATCTGCCATCATCCAGTTTAGTGAGATCCCTTTGTAACTCTTCACAGTCTGCTTTGGACTTAAGTGTCTTGAGTAGCTTTGTATCATCTGCAAACTTTACCACCTCATTGTGTACCCCTTTTCCCTGATAATTTATTGTTATGTTGAACAGCACTGGTCCCAGTACAGATCCTTGGGGGACCCAGCTATGTACCTCTCTCCATTCTGAAAACTGACATTTATTCCTACCCTTTGTTTTCTATGTTTTAATCAGTTATTGATCCATGAGATGATCTTCTTTCTGCCCCATCACACACTATCCCTGCTATCAACCCACACTGCCCCTCATATACTGCCCCCACTATCACCCCACACTGCCCCTGTAGAGATGGTGGGAGCAGACAGAGGCTGAGGAGCAGTCATGGTTTGTCCCAATGTCACCAGCCCTGGTTTATCCCAGACAGTCACCGGTCTGAGAGCAGTTTGGCCTGCACAGTGGTAAGATGTCTGAATCTCTGAATGATGGGACTCAAACTTCCCATCTGGTGCAGCTCCACTATAGGAAGTTTGGGTCCCACAATTCAGCACGTTCTACAAATCTACAGACATTGATTTCGCTATAGTGGACAAGTGCTAAGTGATAGTTACAATTTAAAATAGGTCCTAATTCTGTCCCTAGAATTAAGTAGAAAGTAAAAAGTAAATCTCAAAGTAAAAAAATCAGCCTCACTATTGCACACTCTCCTCCCCAGCCAAGCAGGTGAGGAGTGTCAGTTCTATTTTGCAGATGAAGAAGCAGGAGACACAGAGAAGTTAGAGGGTCAATCCTGCAGCTACTGATATCAATGGGAGTGCAATTATAGACTTTAAAGTGTCCAGGACTGGGCCCTTAGTGACTTGCCCCAGGTCACACAGAAAGTCTGTGGCAGAGCCAGAATTAGAAACCTTGTCTATTGGGCCACTCCAGTCCCTGCCTTCAGCACAAAGCCTGCTCCTGCCCTGGCCTCAGCATCCCTGCCAGCTCTGTGTGTGTGTGCTGGCTGATAGCAGCACACCCTGCTGCATGAGGTGCTCCCACGCTGACTTGGCACTGGTGTTCCACTCATCACCTCTGTATTTTTCTTTGTGATTCTACCAGTGCCTTCTGGAGTAGAGACGCCCAAACCCGTGTGTGCTTAATCTAAACCCTGCTCCTGTTGTCCTGCTCATTCCTAGGAGTGGCCCTAAAGTCTCTCAGGAGGGCTTAGATCATCTTCTTGACCCCCTTTGGTATTGTAATAAAAAACTTTGTAAAAAAAAAAAAGGGCCAATTCACCCTGAATGTCCCCTTGACAAATGTGTGAACTATGTACGCTAAACAATCGGTTCCACCTTCTATTTTGTGGTGACACTCTCAGTAAGCTTCCCAGCCCCGAAGAAGAGCTCTGTGTCAGCTCAAAAGCTTGTCTCTCTCATCCACAGAAGCTGGGCTAATGTTGTCTGGCTAAAAATCTTGGCAACATTTATATAAATACACAGGTTAAAAAATAAAGACTTTATTTTGTGCCCAAAGTCATATTGGTTTCTTTTCTTGTTGGCATTGTTTGATTTCCTTGACTCATACTCACAGCCAATTGTCTAGAGAAAGCCTTCTGTACTGCAAGTCAACTCTTCAGCTAAATCAGGGGTCCTTTTGACATCGCTGCCTCCTACCTTATGCACATTCTTTTATCAAATGCGTTTTGACGGAAATGTATGTTTCCCCACCCCAGAGCAAAGAAGTCATATTTGTTTGTCTCTGGCAAGGTGACACTACCCCTTGAAGCAGAAAACCATAGAATAAAAATAATCCCGCAGTCCCGCAAAGCTGGTGTGTTGTGCAGTGTTTGTGCAGTTATTGGGCCAACTTAAGTGGTCATGTTTTCTCCTCTAACCCCAACTCGACTTATCTTTCCTCAGTCCCTTGGGGTGTTACTTCCCCCAGACCTCTGAGGGTAACGATTTTCTTATGACAGTGGGAAGAGTGCTTAACCCCCGAGTGGCTGCCAGGCTGGGCGTTTAGGACAGGTACTCATTAAGCCTTTGGGAAGTTTCAGTGAGCCCTTTATCAGCCTCATCGGTTTCCCAGAATGGCGAGTCCAGGGACCTACAGGCATACCGGCGCGCTGCCCCCCGACACACGCACACACGCTTGCCCCCAAGGAGACGCGGAGACAGAGCTGAGCGAGTGGCATCTTTATTGGGTCAGAGCCCCACCGTGCCTGTTGCTAGCCCGCTGGAGCAGGCCGCTCACCGGTACTTCTCGGCCAGCACTTCGGAGACGATGGTGAGGAACTTGTCGTAGGCCACATGCACCTGTGGGGAGAACTCCTCGCCCAGGTGCGCGGCCAGGACCACCTGGAAGCAGTGGGACAGCAGCTGCAAGGCAAAAGGGCACCGGGTCAAGCGGGCAGAGGGGAAAGGCGGGGGCG
This sequence comes from Mesoclemmys tuberculata, assembly GCA_007922155.1. Classification (NCBI taxonomy): domain Eukaryota; kingdom Metazoa; phylum Chordata; order Testudines; family Chelidae; genus Mesoclemmys; species Mesoclemmys tuberculata. The sequence continues at coordinate 4,926,836 of ML675626.1, forward strand.
GCTGAGCCGGTGCCCCCGGGCAGAGGGGAAAGGCGGGGGCGGCTCAGCTGGTGCCCCCCAGGCACCCCCGGCCAGTCCTCCCCTCCCCCGCCGGCCCCGGCCCGCTCTTGCCTTGAAGTTGGTCGGGTCCACCCGCAGGTTGTAGGCGTGCAGGTCGCTGAGCTTGGACAGCGCCGCGCTCAGGTTGTCCATGTGGTGCACGGCGTTCTCCAGGGCCACCACCACCTTCTTGCCATGGTGGCGGACCTGCTCCGAGCCGTGGTGCAGGTCGAAGTGCGGGAAGTAGGTCTTGGTCTGCGGGAAGACCAGGAACATCCTGCGGGGGAGGGAGGGCAGAGACAGTGACTCCGGGACCGCCTTCCCGCCCCGCGCCCCGCACTGCCCGGCCCCGCAGCGCAGCTGGCTCCGTGCGGCCCGCGGCCGGTTTCCCCGCGGCCCCGCTGCCCCGGCCCGGCCCTACCTCTCCAGGGCCTCGGCCCCGAAGTCCTCCTGGTGGCTGTGCACCTTCTCCCAGGCGTGCAGGATCAGCTGTTTCTCCTCGGGGGTCAGCATGGTGGCGGCCGTGGGTCTGCGCTAGGCTGGCTGTCCGGATCCGCCCGCCTCTGCCGCCCCTTTATAGCGGGAGCCGGGCAGCCGCCCTCCCCGGGCCCCGGCGGGGCCGCCCTGATCTTATCGGGACCGCCGAGGCCCGTGGCCTGCGGCTGGCTAGGCGGGGCAGGCGGGACAGCACAGGACAGGACACCCAAAGTACCGGCCGCCACCCGGGGCACAGCTCGGGCGCCGCTCCTGGGACCCGGGCGGGGAGCAGGCGAGCACCCCCCGTGCCCCTGTGCGCCTCGGAGTAGCCCGACACACGCCAGGCCTACCCAAAGCGCCCGAATCACCCAGTGTCCCCTCCCTGCCCCCCGCCCGACACCGTTCTGCACCCCGCTGCAACGTGTTAACGAGCCCTCCGCTGAGCCTTTCCTGCCGTGGTCAGTCAAAACCCGAGCCTGGATTCGTCTGGATCTGGCGCAGAAGCCTTCCCTTTGCTGCATCAGAATCTGGCCTCTTGGCCCCAGAAGGTAGCACACAGGAGGGGGCTAGTGGATTATACTAGGGCGAGCTGGGTGTAAATGAGGAGAATTTGGCCCATCACAGGCACATTTGTTTTGCTTCTGTTCCCATGTGTATTTCCAGCCTGCCGAGGGGGATTTACTGCACTTGAACTGCTCAAGCTGCCCTGTATCTGCTTGTTTAGAGATTTCAATCTTTCATAGACTTTAAGGCCAGGAGGGACCATCGAGCTTGACCTGTTGAATTTTTCAGACTTTAACTGTCAATGGCTGGCTCTTGTGATGGCTTTCTCTGCTAGATAAAAAAGCCCTTAGTCAGTTCTGTCACATAAGCACAGGGTGACCAGATAGCAAGTGTGAAAAATTGGGACTGGGGTAGGGGGTAATAGGCACCCATATAAGAAAAATCCCCAAATATTGGGGCTGTCCCTATAAAATTGGGACATTTGGTCATCCTACATAAGCATCTTTGGAAAAGGAAAACAACATACTGTTCCAAAGGAAAAAATCAATGCAAAAAATGAATGTGACATGTTTTCTACTTCCTTCTACTCTATAATTACCCCTTCGGGAGTCTACAGGATGTATGGGCAGGGAGCAAAAATTGATTTTTAATTGTGTTTGCCGGGTTAGGGCTACAAAGTTAGGGCTCCCAGTCTACAGATGACCAAGAAAGGTATGCACAAAGATCAAAAGAAAATAAAGCCTTTTCATAGTAGCTAAACTGTTAGTAAATTTGCAACAGATTTTGGAATGATTTTCTGAGGAATAAAAGCTGCAGAAGGCAATCAAGAAATCACCATTTCTCCCCTTTCTTTATCTGGATATTTGCCTAGGCAATTACAGGAATTAAACATGCAAATTAGGAATATCACTGTGTGTACAATTTGTATGTGCTATAGCTTTTCTAAATTATCAGGAAGTCCAGTCTTTAAAGTGTATTTGTTATGCTTCAGAGTCAACAGACCACAGAGATAGCTCAAAACTCTCAAAGCTGTTGTTTCCCAACATAGGTTCACATTTGCAACATTATTTTCACAACTGTAACTATTTTCATGTGCCTTTCAGTGAAAACTTGCATTCTGCAGAATCTGAAGCTGAAGCTGTCTCGATGGCCAAAAGAATAACTGGGTTAAAAAAATGAACTAGACACGTCCATGGAGGATAGGTCCATCAATGGCTATTAGCCAAGATGCACAGGAAAGTAACTCCATCTCGGGGTATCCCTAAACCTGTGATTACCAGGAGCTGGGAAGGGAGGACCAGGGGTGGATCATACCATGATTGCCCTGCTCTGTACACTTCCCCTGAAGCTCTGGTACAGGCTACTGTTGGAGACAGGATAATGGGGAAGAGGGACTATGGTCTGACCTGGTCTGGCAGTTCTTATGTTCTTATGTCATGGGATCCACCAGGCCAGGAATTTGCCAAGCTTGGTTCAGAGGAACCACAATCCATAAAACCAGCTTTCTTGCTTGTAAGCCTTGTGAAGGGCCTTGGTGTGTATAAATCCCACACTGGAAGTGACAGAGTTAAGTGGAGACCAATAGCCCAATTAGTCTATTCTGATACCTGGAGGAGATACAAGGAATGAAGGATTAGACCCAGCTGGGAAGAACCAGACTGGATGATAACCATAAAGCAGTGATCCCCAAACTGGGGTTTGGTTTGGGGTGTGCCCCCCATTGGTGGCACTGAAGAATGTTTGGGAGGGCAAGCAAGGCCTGGGACAGCCCTTATGTGGGGTGGGAAGGAAGCACAACCCAGCCCTACTCTGTCCTCATCTCAGCCACGATGCTCCTGGCCTGGGCCCCAGCCTTCTTCCTAGCTCCTGATCTTGCTATCAGCTCCAGGCCCCAGCTGTGCTCCCAGATGGAACTGGGCCCCAGCTGTGGTCCCAGGCCCTGACTGGCCCCAGCTATGCTCCTGGCCCGGGCCACAACTCTGGCCCCCAGCTCTTGGGGGACTGGGTAAGGAGAGGCATTGACCAAAAAAGTTTGGGGACCACTGCTCTAAAGGCAGGAACAACAGGGGAGGATGGGGAGAGAAGAGCTGCTGTTGGGAGTGTATACCGTGGGTCTGGCCCTGAAGGGAGAAGGCAGTAGGTGTGAAGGAGTTCCAGGAGGCTGCCAGAGGGGCTGAGGAGACACTGAAAGTCAGGAAGCCCTTCAGCGGCAGAGTGGAAAGACGTGAAGCTGGATCTCTTGGAGAAGAGGGTCACAGGAGCTGAGTTTGAGGAATCGCCTGCAGGAGGGGGAATGGTAGGAAGCAGGTCAGGGAAACAGCAAGGGGGCAGACGAGAGAGATTCCAACCACTTCATACAGGGACCCTGACCTGGAAGCCCCAGAAGTCAGTGGGCCTTGTTCTCCTTCCAAACGCAGCAAACCGTCAAAGAGCGAGTCATTTCTGAGGGGGCTCAGGGGGTGTTGACCCTTGCTTCAGGCCTTGTGATAGGTCAGATTTTTTACTGCCCCAGGATGGGATGGAACTCATTAATGTGGCTTGGCTGGAAGGCCAGGTCAACTCTACAGCAGGAATCGACTGAGACTCATCAAAGGGAAACTGAGTCAGAGGGCCATAATGCTACATGGTGGTGCTGAGGTGGTGAGCATGCATTGTTTCAGGCCTGATGCAATTGGGAATCTTTTAATTGATTTTAATGAGAACTGGATGGGGCCCCAGTGGGTGGTTTATGTCTCTACCTCCCGGTGTTCTGTTTCTTTGTGTATCATGATAAAATCTGGTTCTTCATCTCTGCCCTCTTCTATTTCCAGATCACTCTGGAGCTGGCACTCACGAGACGCTCCACTACTCCGGGGAGTCTGCGCAGCTCAGCATTTCCTCAGCGTGTCACAATTAAAACCCTAACCATGCCTATGTGTTGGTGTTAGTTCTCTGCATGAGGCATAATGGGCAACATCGCTGGCAATCTGACTAGTGATGGAGAATCAATGAGAGTGCCCCTCTAGGCCAGGGCAGGGTCGGATGCTGCTGCCCATCTGAAGATGGATGATTTTAATGCTCAAGACTGTCAGTCTGGCAGCTCCCACCAGCACTGAATTCACTTGAAATATAAATGCATAAAACAGAACCAGCCTCTGAAGTCCTGCTAGCGAACTTTCCTCTCTGCTTTCACACAGCACCCCAGCTACACTTTTACTTCAATGGCTTTATCTAGCTAGGCAGCTCAGCTGGGGAAGGGGGGTCTGAGAGATACTGCCAGCCTGGCTCAGCCCTGAATCCTCTTAGCCCAGGATTCTGCCTCTGGCAATGGTCAGCACCAGAAGGTACAAAGATCCCTGCAGTGGCAGTTCTGGAATAGCCTGCCCACGCAGCAGTTTCTTCCATTAGAGGTTGGCTTATTCCCCAAAGCAAGAGGGTTCTATGCTTTAAAATGTTGGGTTTTTGGAATTCCATCTAATGTAACTTCTCTTCATCAAAGAAGTGTCTAATTATTTGTAATAGGTATAGGTAAGCTCTTGGCCTCAATGAGATCTTGTGGTAATGAGTTCCACAGGCTAATTGTGCAAATAAAAAATTCCTTGTATTGATTTTAAGTTTCAGTTCAATGTTCCCTGATTCTTGTATGATGAGAAAAGGATACATAGAAGTGTTTTGTTTATTGTATGTGGATTGCAGATAATTATCCCCCTTAGTCTCCTACAGTGAATGTTAGAACACCCCTTCCTTTATGAACAATGATGTGTGGCTGGACCAGTGAAGATTCAAGCACAGAGACCATGGTGACCAATTGGACTATTTATTGGCTTTTTATTAAGGACAAGACCCATGTGTGGGGATTCATGAAGCATGCATGATTAAGGGAGGGCACCCCACTCTGAGTTGCCATGGCCTCGCACTCCTCACAGACAGTTCATCTATACTTCTCAGTCAGCACCGAAGAAATCTGAGACAGGAACTTGTCCCATGCAGCATGAACTTCTGGGGTGAAGTCGTTGGGAAAGCGGGCAGCCAAAGAGCACAGAATGCAATGGGAAAGCAGCTGCAAGAGAAGGGAACAGGAGGAAATCAAATGGAACAGCCTGAAATAACACTCCTCTGCCTGGTGGGACTCTGGCCTTTGAAGAATCAAGCAGGAATCTCCTTGACAGTTACACAGAGTCACCTCATGTGGATATGAGCTACTGGCTGAGAAATCCACTCTCTGCCTTCTGGACTGGAGAAAAATCATTGCTTAACACTGCTCCCTCTTTCCCCTCCACAAATGGGAAATACAAAGTAACCATAAATAATCCTTGCATTTACAGAGGGATTTTCACACAGGAACCTCAGAGCCCTTGACCAAGCATAGTCAGTATCGCTATCCCCTTTGTAGAAGGCGAAGATGAGGCACAGGGATGATGTGACCCGCCCAGTGAGCATAGGGCAGAACTGGGAACAGAACCAGATCTGCTGATTCCCAGACCGGCACGCAGCTACCTGCATCACAGCTGCACTCTCAGGATGGAGTGTTCCCAGCAAAGACAGGAGTCTTAGCAAACCCAAGAGATAGCGGCCAAGGACTTCCACAGCCACCCTGATTAAAGTGATGCTGCTGCCACGCTTCCAAGGCTCAGCATGATAATAGCGTCACCTCTGATCTGCAAGGCTTAGTCCCTGCTGCACTCAGTGCCCTAGGGGGAAGTGCTCAGCGCTCAAGCTACCATCAGCTGATGTGGCCTGGGCTCACTGACCCATGGGCTCTCTTCACCCTCTGCACTGCATGTGGGGATTCACTCACCTTGAAGTTCACAGGGTCGACTCGGAGGATGTAGGCATGCAGCTCACTGAGTGTGGCCAAGGCTCCTGAGATGTTATCGATGTTCTTAGCAGCCTCACCAATGGCACCCAGGACCTTGGAGCCATGGCCATGAAGCTGAGTGGAACCTTGGCTGAGATCGAAATGAGGGAAATAGGTCTTGGTCTGGGGGAAGCTTGAAAAAAGCCTGGAAGAGAACATTAGAAATGGCTTCAGTAATGGAAATTGCACTGAGCAGCTGACACAGTCCTGAGAAAGGGTTGCTGTGATCCTGGATAAACACTCACTCCTGCTCTTCTAGTCCAAAGCACTAGAAGTGATAAAGAATGGATTAGAGATGATTTGTGGTCCTTAGACTGTCAGTGTATTATTGTAACTTGTACTAGACTGTGAGCTGAATGGTGCTGGAAAATTCAAATGTTACAGGCTGGTAACCATTTGTAACCTTATTTCTTTATATTAGGAAAATCGTGATATCGAACCAAATTCACCCCTGGTATAACTGCATAAATCAATGGCGTTACACCAAGGATGATTCTAGCCCACAGTAAATAATCAGATGTAATGGGAGGCTAGAGCCAAAGTTAGATTTACATGCTGAAAAGTATTTGAAAAGCATTTTGAACTTAATTTCTTTTTTTCTTTGAACTAAATAACCTAATATCTTCACACAGCCACCTGCAGCTTCTGTGGTATATTTTCTTCAGTGGAACCAAGTTGTTTTTTCTAATGATAGTTAGCAGAATCTATAACCTTACAGTTAATACTCTATAGACAGAGATATTTAATTGTTCAGAATCTTTGCTTTAACTCACTGTCAATAGAGCTATACACCCAGAAAGGAAAATCAGGAGATTTAAAATTAACTGGTTGAATAACAGAAATCTCCTGGGACTATTCTTCACCTGAAGAAACCAAGCCTGGTTCAGTCAGTTTCCAGATTCTTTACCTCCCTTTGTGTCAGCTTGCTTAGTTGATTAGCTGTGGGTGGATTTCTATTCGAAAGGGCACTGGGCTCCTCCACCATTGGGTGTATCATCCCCAAACTTCAGCTTCGTTCATTTTAAATGGGATGTTTGGAGAAGACATCCCCTTCACTTAACATAAACTTCACTTGATGTACCACTTAAAATAGTTTCTCAGTTCTGCCAGTAAAAGGCTATCTAGCTGTATTTACAGCAAACCTCCATGCACCTAAGAGTCAAAGTGGTTTGAAGTGATACACATTTCTAGGGGAGGGCTTCTCCTGCTAATCCGCTGCACATCAAATGGAACATTGAGACAGGTTTCAAGCAACCTGATTGAATGCCCTGCATATTATCCATTCCCAAGCACTGCCCAGTACTTGCCAAGAGAAATTGCATCAGTCACATCATAATCCACACATCCATGTAGTTTACATGTTCAGCTCACAACAATAATAACCTTTGCACTTGGCATGATATGGATATTAATGACTGTGTGGAGTCACTCTCGTGAACACCTTTCAAGTGGCACTAAGGAAAAGTGCTATAGAAGTGAATAGAAAATTATATTCTTTCTTTAGGGGTTTGAAACCATCCAGTAGGATTTGAAAGCAGGGATATTATTCTTTGTTAAATTCTATAGTGTTTTAGAGTACTTTCTATAGACCTCTACCACATTCTACTAGATTTTCCATGAGGATTATTGTCCAAGAAAAGCTGATGTCCTCCATCATCAATGTTTGAATGACACAGTTTAAAATTTGCCCACTCAAGGGTGCCTAGGAGCCAACCATCATTGTCTCTGATTTCCCCAGGTCTCTGAATTACAGGCCCATATTCGCCAGAGGCCAAAGTAAACCTAGCTTCATGACTGTCAGTGTTGCTAGGTCCACTTACACTAGTGGTGAATTTGACCTACAGAACCTGATGGCCTGAATCAGATCTCATTCATGCAAGTTTCATACTAGACTAAGTCCACTGGCTTCAAGGCAGTTACATTTGATTTACACCAGACTGAGATCAGAGACAGGCCCACAGGATCTAAGCAAAGATGCTGCGTTGCTTACCTCTCCAGCGATTCTGCCCCAATGGGATCAGCTTGGGCAGCTGCCTTTCCCCAGATGGCAACCACTGCAGCCTTCTCAGCTTGAGTAAGAGTCATCGTGCTGGGGTTTGTGAGATCAGTCTTCTTACAATGGAAATTCAGACAGGCCTATGATGGTTGCCTTCACAGCTTCACTTATAAAGGGGAAGGGGAGAGCAAAACTTGGCAGCTTTCCATTGTCATTGGTCACTTTTGGGACCCACCCAATGACATGGGGCTATCTTATCTTCCTGTGAAACAATGCCTTGCCCTGCTCTGGACTGCACACTGGGAGGTTTTATCAGTTTCTCATATTTTAACACAGCAATGGGATGGCCTGGGGGAAATGCACTGGCTGCAGGAGCACATCTGAGCAATCAAACCATATTGGGGAATCATAATGACAAAGTGGAAAACGTCAGGCCAAAGAGCATGGGGGGAATCATCAACATGTTTACAAACATGCTAAAGGGCTTGGAGAAAGGTGAGCATGAAGGACTGCAGGGTATTGCTGTGAAAGATTGGGGACAGGTCAGGACATGCTAAATGAAGACCCTAGGTGAAATCCTGGCCCCGCTGAAGTCAGTGGGAGTTCAGGGCTTACATCCTTTGTTGCTCCTGAAAAGAATTATTTACTAATTACACAAGGACATTACTATGTAGCAGTAATAATGATACTTTGTACAAACACATACTTATCTTGTAGAACTGAGTTCCATAGAAATGCATGTGTGTGTGTGTGCAAAGTATTATTATATACTACACACATATATCTACAGAATGCTTTTCATCCCTAGATCTCAAAGTGTCTGGACCATGCTGCCTCCTTCATGGAGTAAAAGAGCAGGCACCCAGAGATCAGTTTCTGAAACCTAGACTTCCATTGGAGTATCTCTCAAGAGCTCATTGCTGGAGTATTTGATTCTGTAGGTCCCTCATTCTTTGATTTAGCACTATTATTTATTCCTTATATGGAGGGATAGCATCCACAGCCCCAGTCAGGATTGGGACCCATTGGGTTAGATGTTGTACCAACACACAGGAAGACATGGTTCCTCCCTGGAAGAGCTCACCGTCTAAATACACAGAAACAAGCCAGGTGCGGGGGAGTGGATGAGCAAGAAGACAGCTCACATATGTCTAGAGTCACTATGCAGACAAAAGGGGCTGGAGGAATTGCCAGGCCCTGCAATTTGAGCTTCAGAGAAATGCCGCACTGGAGAAAAGTGATGGTGGGATTGCAAGAAGGAACCACGTGTCCCTGCACTTGTGCCTGCAACACAGGCGAAGAAGTCCCACCTGCCATCATATAAAAGCAACGCTCCCAGCTTCCCTCACCCCACCACACTGACAGCAGGGCACAGACAAGAAATTGCCACAATCAGAGAAGAGACTTGGACCAATGACTTTGGCCAAAATGCGACCCCTTGCCACAACTGCAGTGTGATGACTCATATATACAAGGCAGCAACCCGCAGCTGCCCTTTCCCCTGGAGATGGTCACTGATCTGCAAAGATCTATAATTTGTGAAGAGGGGCGGGAGAGATGCAGTGCAGTCCATTCCACCTTGGTGGGATATCATGCTTCGCTGGGAAACTGACAAAAGCGAGGTCTTTGGGGAATAGGTTTAAGCCCAATGGCTGCTGCTCTCTGGGAAGGGTAATTCTGCCTTCCAGGGGACACCTTCCAGGGAACTAGTGATACTTGGGCCTTTTGTGGGTCTCAGAGCTTGTCCATGTTAGGGAAATCTCCACTAATCATAGAACAATAGGGTTAGAAGGGCAAGATTACACCTGTGCAAGCCCCAATGGCGATATGCTGCACCAGTGCAGAGTGGGTCTTGCCCCAGTGTGACCTACCCTGCAAGGGCTTGCCTAAACTACTGGCTTTTGCAGTGTGAGGCTGCACCAATGCAACCCCAGTGGGAATGCTCTGCACTGCTGTGAAACCAGAGTCAAGCATCCCCGTGTAATGTGTCTCCACTGGGAGTTTGTCCCATTGCAGATTTCCCCAATCTAGACAAGCCCTCAGCTGGCTCCGTTTGCTCCTTTCACAGCAGCATTCAGTCCTCCTTTAGCTGTGGTAGAGGCAGAGTTGGAAATGCTCCCCACTCCTTACCTGTCCCTGGCTGCTAGTTTCCATGCCAGCTAACTGCACAGGGATGCCCCTACCACTGGCCAGGCAGCAGGCTCTGTGCCTATGCTGTGGCAAGCATTGCTGCTCAGATCTGCATAGGTGCACATGAGGCTCTGCTGCTCCCAGAAGCAGCTTACTCAGCCGATGTCTTCAGGTAACCGGGAGAGAGGCTGGCCAGCAGGAGGAGGCTCCCTGTGTGAGTGCTGGAGCCCTAGCAGCAGTGACTAGTGCAGTGAAGGCTGGTGGCTGAGTGTTTCCATTCTGATCAGGCTGCAGTTGCCCTTGACTCTCCAAACCCTTCACCATTGGAATGAACATTTCCTGGGCGTGGTGTCTGCCTGTGGCTTTTTGTTGTAAGTTGGAGCTCAGTGTGATCGCCGTCACGTCACCGGAAAAGGCAGAGCAGAAGAAAAGAGCATGTGGGTTTTTTCTAGGAATTCACCCATGGGCCACCACACTGGAGAAGGTTGCTGGGGCTGTGCGTTGACATCACAGCGCCAGAGCCAACGACCATCACACTATAGTTTGCTGTCCTTTCAATAGTTAAAAACATTGTCCTGAGCACCTGGGCTCTGTCCCCAGTGTAATAGGAAGCCTGGTGAGAGGGGAAGGATGGTTAAGTGTTTAGACTGCTACCCTGTGATACAGATGGACCGAAGTCAAGTTCTGCTCCTGGACAGGCTCTTTGGGTCAGTCAGTCTCTCTATGCCTCAGTTCCCCATCTCTCCAATGGGAATACTACCACTTGAGGCACTCTGGCCTGTGATATAGAGGTGTTCAGATTAGATAACTATTATGGACCTTTCTGGCTTTAAGATCTGTAGACGTATGGGGGCCCCTCAGTCTCCCCTCCCGAAGCTGTGGCTAAACAATGAAAGAGAGTTTGGCCCCTGGGTCTCTCGCCTCCTGGGTGGAAGCCCTAACACTGGACTACAGATTCATTCCAGTTTATGTGCTCTTTCTCTCTGCCCTCTGTGGAGTAATACTTAAATGGTCATTGGGTGAGAGAGAGGGAGAACTGGATGGACTCTGAGTGGTCAGCGCACCCCCCAACCCCTGGGAGGTGGGAGATCCTGAGTCCAGATACCCTGTAACAAGGGCTATTTAATTATTTATCCACAATGGAACAACTTCAGTAGGAGACACTGAGGGACCATCCCACACACATCAGACTCTCCCATAGCCCTGTGGTTAAAACTCTGGTCGTGAGACTCTATTCAAATCCTTTCTCCTCTGCTGCCAGACGGGGGGGAACGTTGATTGCTCTAACCATAGGGCTAAAAGTTACAAGGTGGGCAGTACCTCCTCCTCCAGTCATTTTGGGTGGAGTAAGGCAGCTGCCCAACTTATTCCCTCTAGGAACACCTTAGGCACCTCGGCTGCCTGACTCCAGGCAGCAGGGTCCCATTAGCGGCTCACTAAGCACAGACAGGCACCTAGCTCTGAGGGGGGTGGGACTTAGCACACACCCTGCTGGTAAGCATCTGCCATAGTCTATCTCAGGTGGCTCTGCACCTAGCATGCTGGCTTCGTGGCTTGCATTCTAAGGTGCCTAGCTATCCTTCCTTTATTGTACAGGGGATGGAGGTGCCTAAATCCTTTGGGGATCCCCCCTTTAAGTGACTTGCCCAAAAAGACTCAGGCAGTCTGATGTAGAGCAAGGAACTGAACCCCACTCTCCCAAGTTCTAAATTCCAGCTAGCAGCCTTGTCCCTGGACCAGTCTTCCTCTCTTCCCAGGAGCCTTGCTTGCTGGTTGGGGACACAGCTCACTACGGTGTAGCTCCACTGTATTTCTCTGTGCTTTTTTGTTATACCTTACATGGTGGGAATTTTCTACAAGAAAATTTGTATGAAGCAGTTATATTAAAATAAAACCCAGCAAGCTGTGACGGTTCCAATTAACTCCTGGCCACTAGAACTGCAATGAGGCAAGACGTCCAGTGAGCAGAAAAGCAAGGACAATGCTTCATTTGCTCACATCTCAGATTACATGTGTGTGTATAAATTTAGGGTTTTCCATTTGTGGGGGCCAAGAACTCAATTTTGCCAAAGATCATGTGGAAGTAAAGAGTGCAGCTGAGCTGTACTGATAATGCATAACACTTACACAGCATTCTAGGTCTTCAAAGCACAGTATATATTTTCTCCCTGTGAGGACGAACTTAATGATTTATGTAATGAGTTCTATACATGGAAACTGCAAGTAGTCAAATTAAATATCTTTAAACACTCAGAGTACTTTGTGTGTGTGCGCATGTGAGTATCAACAGATGGAAAGAATGCCTTGTTACATGTTCTATATATTTTACATATGTTAACATTTTCTTTGTATGTTAGTTCACATTTTTATAATCCCCGTACTTGTGAAGCTTGTACTTGTGAATTACTTGTTTAATCTTGTCAAGGTTAGTAATGGCTGCATAATATTTAGGCAAGAACACTTAACACAGTCACAGCATGATATATTTGCATATCACTATATAGTGAAACCTATTCAGAATAAACCATTTATAGTGACGTAGAGTTAGTCTTTCATTGTTCTGTGCATTGCAAGGTGTAAATGGCAATTGTTTCCAGCAAACCTCTCTCAGTCAAGCCTTTCTGTGTTAAATAAATAAATAAATAAATAAATAAATAAATAAATAACAGGTGCTGTTATTTACAACTGCTCCATAGCCTGGAAGGAGCTAGCACAAATTTGCAGCCAATGCTCTAGTTTAGCCCCCAGCCCAAGATTCTCAAAGCATTTTTTCCATCCAGTCACAGTTCCTGGAAGAACTGAGAAATAAACTGAAAGAAGCACAAGTGAAGAAATCCTGCATGCCAATTTTTAGGAAGCATAGCATTGATTTGGAGTCTCTTGTACCACCATGTCTCTTAACAGGCAGACGGATAGAAGTGGATTGTCTCATTTTTGCAGACGAAAGCATGCAATGAGGGTTATGGATCCCCTTCAAAGTGAGGCTTTATCTTCCAAGTGCTTTTCACCATAGTCTCAGTGACCAATTAATATCAGCACAGAACTAGATTTCCAGTGCAGCTTGGTAGGATCAGGGATAGTAATTTCTGCAGGATCTCATCTGTGGCACTGTCAGTTGATTCCAATTCATTTTAGCTCCAAATAATTTTGGGACCATTAAGTTTTGAAAATCAAATCTGGAAAGTGGAAACCAAAATGTGGTGGTTTTATGGTGTGGTTTCATACTCACCCTCAAAGTGCTGTGTTACGGTAGGCACTCAACCCAGAGCTCCCCTTAGTAGCTTGCTACAGAACTGCAGTTGCATGCCTTCCTCAGTTTCCCCTTATGGGCTATCAATAAGTTAAATCAGGTATTTATATAGTGAATAGTACCTCTTCAGGGTCTAGTTTATTTTATCAAAGGCCAAACATGGTATACAAACAAGCCTTCACTCCTGTATCATCAGGGATGGGGAAGTGAGTTTGTCTACATGCCCCACCTGATTCCCTCCATCCAGGTGCTTCATCAGTAAGGCCTCCCACAACCCAGATCCCTCTTCTGAAGTCAAACCTCCTGCCATCAGCTGGGGAAAGATTCCTTCTCTGGATTCAGGCCCACTAGAGAGGTCAAACCATTACGGCTCTTCCCTAGAGCAGCACTTAGCACTCCAATAGCATGGGCCTGTTGCCACTATCTGTTAAGTCCTTTCACTGGGACTAGGACTTTGCCTCTCCTAGTCCTTTCAGAACCTACTCTCCTCAGGGCCACCTCTCCTAGGTCCTGTTTGCTGGTGAGCTCTGTAACCCACTCCTCTGCAAATTTCCTCTTCTCAGGAAATTCTTCTCTGGTCTGAAGACCCCTGACTGAGCTTTCATAAACCAGCTGCTCCTCAACTTATTAACTGCTGCCCAGCCACTAGGCAATTAACTACTCAGGTGGATCATTCTCCTCAGAGGAGTCTGTCTCAGGTAGGCTGGCTACCTGACCCCCTGACGGAGACCAGCTACCCTGTGACAAGCTTATTAGACATTTTGCTTTAACTACAGTCTCTCCCAGATGTAAATGACAAGCATCTCTGTAATTTCTTATCTTTTAAAATTAATATTTTGCTTTACAGAAGACAAACTGGAAAATTTTAACAGTTTGGGGGCACAAAGAATGCTCTTTGGAGATAATATGCCTGCTCTTTAATCACTCTTAAACAAATATCTCACTTGGGCAACATATATTCCTGCTACAATCTTTATCATTCGCCCCACAGAGAACGGCAAGGCAGATAAAGCACTCGGCAGAGTATGTCCATCCACGCCCTGGCCACCCATTTCTCTCTGTATGCAGCCTCTGAAAGGGGCTCCTGCAGAACTAAATCCATATTAAGCATGTATCACTTTGCTGGTCAGAGCCTTCTCGGTCTTTGTTAAAATAGCTGTATGTACTAAATGGATAAAGGGGCATTTTTATGCAGTGTACCCAGATAAGAACACAGGCCCTTTTCAAATGTAATAATTGATAATGGACATCGTCTGACCCCAATTAAGAGGAGTCATATCAAGTGACCTACAGCAGGCAACCAGACGAGTTGTGATGAACGCGCCCCAGGAAAGGCAGTAACGGCGCACACTTGTCCCGTTCGGACGCAGGAGACCCCCAGGTGTCAGTGTGGACACCATACCAAAGGAGTCCCTTGTCGGGATCACCCGTGAGCTAGGTGAGGGGGTCTGGGCCACGCCTTCCCAGGCTGGCCGGCACCTTAGCTGTTGTCAAGCGGCACCGACCCAGGAGCGGGGAGGGCGCGCAGGCCTGGGGAAAGAACAGGCCCTGCCCCTCAGACCCCAGTCGGGGCCCCACGGCCGTGTGCGCCCGGGAAGCCGCGCTGCTGACCCCTCACCAGCCCGTCGGGCCGGCACAGGCGCGTGCGTGGCGGTGGCGGTGGCTAGCCGCAGCGCAGGGCGGAGACTCTACGGGCCCCCCGTGGCCTTTCGGCGCTGCTGGCGCGGGTGGGATCGGGCCCCGCGAGACCGGTTCGGGGCCGGGAGGACGGACGGACTGACTGACTGCCCCCACCCGCCGGGTTCCGGGGCCGCTCGAGACGAGCCCCCGCTCCCCCGGCGGCGCGAGCGCGCTGACGAGCGCATCGTGCGCCGAACCGGAAGTCCGCCAGCCACGGCTTCCGTGGGACCCTTCTAGGCCGCCGGCGCGAGCTAACCTGGGGCGTCTCTATCGCCCGCGGCTGCCGCCGCTCGCGCGTGGGGGGGGGATGGGCGAGAGCACCAGCCCCATCAGCGTGATCCTGGTGAGCTCGGGCAGCCGCGGCAACAAGCTGCTCTTCCGCTTCCCCTTCCAGCGGGGCCCGGAGCACCCGGCCGCCCAGGCCGGTAAGTGACCGCGCGGCGCGGGGCCACGTGCCGGGGCGGCCGGGCGCACGAGGCCGGAGCGGGCCGCTGAGGCCCGGAGCGCGAGGCGGGGGTCGCCGCTCTGGCCCTGGCCCTGAGGAGCAGGCGCGCAGCGCTGAGGGGAAGGGGGAGGGGCGGGCAGCGCTGAGGGGAAGGGGGAGGGGCGGGCAGCGCTGAGGGGGACCAACCACCTGAGGACGGCCTTCGTGGCCCTGCTGAGGAAAGGAAGGCCTGAGAGCCGCAGAATAGGGACCCTGGGCTTCAACAAAGGGGGCAGGCTCCGAGCCGGTCGGTAGCGACCCAAAGGAAGAAAATCCAGGGGGGAAAATCTGAGCTTGGGGGAACTGGCGGTTTCTCAAGGCCTTGACCGCGGCCAATGGCTGTGATGTGGAAGGAAGCCGAGAGGGGTGTGAGACGACTGCGGCTCCCTGAGGGGCTCTTTAATGACCTGGACCTCAAAAATGATTCTTACGAAAAGTGGCCCTGGGGACAAATTGCTAAGAAGGCGTATGGAAATATAGTAAGTGGTGGTGGTGTAGCCGTGTCAGTCCCAGGATATTGAATGGTCCCTTGAAATATGTGTTAACTACTTACACTAAACAATCTTCCTCCTTGTATTTAGCAGTGGTATTCTGAGAACGTTTCCCAGACCTGAAGAAGAGCTCTGTGTAAGCTTGAAACTGCTCTCTCACCAACAGAAGTTGGGCCAAAAAAAAAAATTACTTCACCCAACTTTTCTCTCTAAAAAAGAATAGCACAAAGAGGTAAAAACAAAATCAGAAAGGACTAGTCTACCCTTAAAACTTACAGCAGCACAGCTGTATTGGTACAGACAGCTATGCTGCTGTAAGAATGCTTGTGTAGCTGCGTTACGTCGACGGGAGAGAGCTCTCCTGCCGACATAATTTTAATCACCTAAACAAATGTCAGTAGCTATGTCAGCAGGATAGTGTCTCCTGGCAACATAGCGCTGTCCACACAAGTGCTTATGCTGGCAAAACTTACATTGCGTGCGGGTATGTTTTTTCACACCCCTGAGCAACAAAAGTTTTGCCAGCATAAGTGCTTGTGTGGACAAGGCCTCAGGCACAAAAGTAATTACACCTAGCAAGGAACATAAAAGACAATAAGAAGAGATTATTTAAATATATTAGGAGCAAGAGAAAGACGAAAGTGTTGGTCTGCTACTTAGCAGGGAAGGAGGGCTAACAGATGACATAAAGAAGGTTGAGGTGTTCAATGCCTATACTGCTTCAGTCTTCATTAAAATGATTAAAGGAGACCAGACAGTCAAAACAGTTAATATTAGCAACAAAGGGGAAGGACCACCAGCCAAAATAGGGAAAACAGGTTAAAGAATATTTAGATAAATTAAATGTACTCAAGTTGCTAGGGCTTGATGAAATTCATCCTTGGATACTTCAGGAACTAGCTGAAGCAATCTTGGAACCATTAGCAATGTCTTTGAGAACTGCTGGAGGATGAGTAAGATCCCAGAAGTCTGGAGAAGGGCAAACATAGAACCTATCTCTTAAAAAGGAGACCAAAGAAGACTTGGGGAATTATAGACCAGTCAAATTAACTTTGATACCTTGAAAGATATTGGAATATATAATTAAATAATCAGTTTGTAGGCATCTAGAGGATAACAGGATTATATGAAATAGCCAGCCTGGATTTATCAAGAAAAAAATCATTCAAAGCCAATCTAATTTCTTTCTTTGACAGGACTGCTGATGTAGTGGATGGAGGGGAGAGCAGTAGATATGCTAATCTTGACTTTTAGTAAGGTTTTTGCCAGTGTCTCCTGTAGCATTCTCATAAGTAAATTAGGAAAGAGTAGTCTAGGTGAAATTACAATAAAATGAGTACACAGCTGGCTGAAAGATTATACTCAAAGTGTAGTTATCAATTGTTTGCTGTCAGACTGGGAGGGTGTATCTAGTGGGGTCTGCAGTGGTCAGTCCTGGGTCCAGTGCTATTCAATATTTTCATTAATGTCTTGGATAATGGAATGGAGTGTATGCTTATAAAATTGGCTGATGACACCAATCTGGGAGGGGTTTGAAGCCCTTTGAAAAATAGAACTAGAATTCAAAACACCCTTGACAGATGAGAAAACTGGTTTGAATTCAACAAGATGAAATTCAGTAAAGACAAGTGCAAAGTACTTCACTTAGGAAGGACTAATCAAGTGCACAAATACAAAATGGGGAATAATTGGCTAGATGGTAGTACTGCTGAAAAGAAGCAGGGGTTAGAGTGGATCACGAATATGAGTCAACAGTGTAGTGTGCAGCTCCAAAAAGGCTAATATAATACTCGGGTATATTAACAGGAATGTTGTGTGTAAAATATAGGAGGTAATTGTCCCGCTCTGCTTGACAATATGGAGGCCTCAGCTGGAGTACTGTGTCCAGTTCTGGATGTCATGCTTTAGGAAAGGTGTGGACAAATTGGAGAGACTCCAGAGGAGAGCAACAAAAATGATAAAAGGTTTAGAAAACCTGACCTGTGAGGAAAAGTTAACAAACAGGTATGTTTGGTCTTGAGAAAAGAAGACTAAGGGGGGACCTGATAACAGTGTTCAAATATGTTCAGGTCTTTTAAAGAGAATGGTAGGACAAGAAGTAATGGGCTTAATCTGCAGCAAGAAAGATTTAGGTTAGATATTAGGAAAAACTTTCTAACTAGGTAAGCTCTGGGATAGGCTTCCAAAGGAGGTTGTGGAATTTCCATAAATGGAGGTTTTTGAAAGCAGCTTGAACAAATGTCTGTGGGGGATTGACTAGGTTTACTTGGTCCTGCCAGAGTGTGGAGTGCTGAACTTAATGACTTCTTGAGGTCCTTTCAGCTCTACATTTTTATGATTCAGTGCACTGCACGTTTTAGAGCAGATTTTTTAGAAAAACATCCAACTTTGATTTAAAAATTGGCCAGGATGGAGAATCCATCATGACCCTTGGTAAATTGTTCCAATGGTAATTACCCTTGCCGTCAAAAACGTACATCTTATTTCCATTCTGAATTTGTCTAGCTTCAACTTCCAGCCATTGGATCATGTTATACCTTTCTCTGCCAGGTTGAAGAGCCTCTGTTATTAAATATTTAATCCACATGTAGGTACTTATAGACTGTAATCAAGTCACCCTGTAATTTTCTCTTTGCTAGACTTAGGGAGCTCAGTCTATTTAGTTTATCACTGTAAGGAATGTTTTCTAATCCTTTAATCATTTTTGTGGCTCTTCTCTGAGCCCATTTCAATGTATCAACATCGTTCTTGAACTGTGGACACCAGAACTGGATGCAGGATTCAAGCACTTGCACTAATGCCAAATACAGAGGTAAATGACCTCTCTACTACTCGAGATTCTTCTATTTGTGCATCCAAGGATTGCATTAGCCTTTTTGGATTGCACTGGAAGCTCATGTTTGGCTGGTTATCTACCACGGCCCCAAAATCTTTTTCAGAATCAATGCTTCCCAGGATAGAGTTCCTCATCCTGTAAGTATGGCCTATGTTCTTTGTTCCTAGAGGTATACTTTTACATTTAGCTGTATTAAAACTCATATTATTTGCTTGTACCTAGCCTAGCAAATGATCCAGATTGTGCTGTATCAGTGATCTGTGCTCATGATTATTTATCATTCCCCAATTTTAGGGTAATCTGCAAATTTTATCATTGATGATTTTGTTTTTTTTCCAGGTAATTAGTAAAAATGTTAAATAGTGTAGGACCAAGAACTGATCCCTGTGGGACCCCACTAAAACGCATCCTTCTTCTCAAGGGCACGCACATATAGCTTTTCTTTATGGGGACTCAGTCTTGCCCTTATTTAACATCTGTTAAATCTTTAGAGAAGATTTTCAACTTTATAGGCTCAAATGTCATCAGTACACATAATGCCCAGCTCTGTGTCCTTCTTGTCACCCCAGCTGCCCTGTTTTGAAAGTTTCTGGATGTTAAATGGCGGGCTTCAACTCCATTTAGGCAAAATGAGGTGACGGATTTGAAAAGTCTGGACAAAATCTCTTGTATTTATTCTGAGAGAGTCCCCAACGGCTTCATATGTGCTGAGAATACTTTAGTGTCCTGAAGGCTATGATAACTTGGTCTAATTTCAGTTCTTGGGTTTAGTGTGTTGGTGCTGGGTTTACCATGTGATATACAGAAAGTCAGACTACATTATGTGGTGGTTTCTTAAGGCATTAAATTCTAGGACTGTGTGAGAATGGGTTTATCTGAGGCTGAGAAAAATCAGAGTTGAGAGGGAGTCAGCTGGTAGTTTGTATTTTTAGATTGACTTTGTATTGGAATTCTGCAGTTTTTTTGCTGAAAACTTGTTGATTCAGCATAACTTGTTGAGGCAGGTGGCTTCATGGTTTGGCTGTTGGTATCACTTGATGTTCTAGACATGGAAATTAAAACTTCACTGAGAAGGTGGAAAAAGCACCTATTCCAAGGTGGTGATCTGTAATATGCTTTGAGGCATTGCATGCAGAAATAGGGCACTGTGCATAGTATTTGTGGTTGGTCACAGTAAGTAGCAAGATTGCCTTTCCTCTCCGTGCTCTAGTTTCTTTTAAAAAAGTATGGTTATTCTTCCAATTTTTACTTGAAGTTTGTTTCATTATAATTTTTTTTGTCCTTTGATTTTTTGATTATCAGTGAGACCTAGTATTACAGTTACATCTGTTATTTGTTGAATGTCATGTCTCAAAGGGATACTCAGTAGGAGAGAGTGTAACAAAATGTTGAATATTTACGTGATGCTTTGCACACAGGTATGCATGCCTTGCCCCCAAGACCTTATATAAATAAGGAAAGACAATGACTACAATGCCTTAGATTGCAGTAGCAAACATCTGTTCCTCAGGCCAGAACTTAGCCACTTGGTGTATTTATGTGGCCCATGTAATGCATACAGATGCTGTCGAACATAAGCCTCTACTTAGTGGTGGATGGTTTTGGTTTTTTTTAAACAACCTTCCACATAAACTGATGCATGATGTCTTTCTGACAATCAGTGTGGGTGAAAAAGATGTTATCTCTCCAACACCACATTATCCCTGGAAGGTTAGCTGAAGCCTAGTGAGTACATTTAAAATATTATCATTGAGTATTTCATTGCTTATAATTTTATCAGATGAGATGAGGGTAGGACAGAAGATTATAGCAGGAGTACTGAATGTTGCTGCACTGCTGCAGTTTCAGCAGGAAGAATTGAGGGGAGATACAAAGGGTAGAAAGGGGAAGAGGAACAGACACAGTAGGATCCTGGAAAAGAATCTAAACAAAGGACAAAAGTTACAGTGCTTCTATAGGAGAACATACATTTCTGCTGAGTAAAGCTGAATGTGATAGCAAAGCATCTAACAAATAACAGAAACTAACTGAAGATTTATTTGCTGTATAAAGATCATCTACACTTACCTTGGCGATTCGGCGGCAGTTGACAAGAGATATGCAAGTGACGTAAATCACTTGCGTATCTCCCGCCGACTTTGCAGTGTCGCCTCCGCGCGGCGTCCATACTGCACTGTGTCGAAGGGAACAGCGCTCCCTTCGACGCAGCGCTACTCCACTTACCGGGGTGGTTTTCCTTCATCGCTTCCTGGATCGACCGAGCACATCTATACAGACTGCTCAGTCGATCCAGAGCAATCAATGTGATGGTGGCGAATTTGCCACCATCAGTGTAGACCCAGCCTCATACTGTATATTTTACCCTTGATTTTTGTGCAAACCTCCCAATGTCATCAAAGGGCATTTGATGCTCAGTTGCAGGTGATTTTCTAGGAGAGAAGACATTTAAACCCTCTTTTGCATTATTTACAAAGATGAGCTGAAAGTTTTTTCAGAACTGTTTGCCCCCCCCTTGTTGAAGGCATTAGATTAAAATTCGAAGTTTATTCTTGTTGATGGCATTAGATGTTTAGATTTTTTTTTTCTCTGTGAACAAGGACCAACTGAAGGGCTAGTCAGCTTGCTGGCTTTATGATATCTGAGGCTGTCATAATGAAGCCTGAACAATAGGAAGGGAAGGTACTTAATCAAACTTTTAAAAGTTATTTGCTTAGTAGCTATTTAATTCATACTCCTGCCAAATACTTGGGCAGTGAGTTCTTTTTGTGAAAGATTCAGCACCCTTTCATCTTTAGTTGAGGGCTGAGGAAGCTTCTGGTCCTGTTTCTCAGACTGTTCTGGAGGAAAAACAGGGAAGTTAAGGCCAGATGTTTCTAATATAACAAAGCAGGGGGAAAAGGGCTGTTGTTGTTTTTAAAGAAAATCCTTTTGGGGCTTCCTTGTACACACTTTAGAAAAAGGCACAAACACACATTTCTTTTTGCAGGTCACTATTAAGTGATTTGAAATTACCTTCTTTTCCATTTGCTTCAGGTAAGCCAAGGAGCCGATATGCTGTGAATAGCACTAGTGACAACACAGAAGACCAAGATGGAGACTCCAGGTAAGAGTCAGTAGCCAACAGTTTCAAAACAGAGGAGAAGAATGAGCCATTCTTTTTTGCACACTAGTTGAGTAGGCAAAATGCAAATCCTTTTGTACTGTGTGAAAGGAGATCTACAAAGAAAAATTCAGAATTGAGTTAACATCAGACACATGCTGGATGCATCTACTAACCAGGCACTTCTCATCAGAGTCAGGATAGTGTTGAAGGTGCCGTGTTTAGGACACGATGTCAATCAGACATTCTGACCATTTCTGGTCATTAAAGAGCCCATGTCACTGTTTCAGAATAGAAGTGTTAATCCAGTGGCCTTGTCTAAATTTCAATTCTACCTTCCTGCATCTCCAGTTGGGAGTTATAGTTGGATACAGTGTTCTTCATTTGCTTCCTTAACTCTCATGTAGAGTTGTGCACAAATAAACTGCTGTATTTTCCCAGAGGTAGCTGCAATTCTTTGTTGGATGAAGTGATGTCTTATAAAGATCTTGAAATTTAAACAATGTTTTTTAAAGTGCTTGGGATCCTTGGATGAAAAGTGTTTTGGAAGTGCTGAGTGTCCGTATGTATTATTCAGTTTAAATTGATCTTTTAAACATTCTTCATACCTCGTGTAAAGTCTGCTGATTTGTTCTGGTTTTTTGTGTATACCACAAAATTTATCACCCTGGGCTGTCAGATGTTGGCAAAGTCAGCAGGTGACCTGAGCTGACCCTCAGCTAAGTTGTGGTTCTCTGTGTCATGTTTTTTAAATGTTATGAAATTAGTAAAGGGCTGGGTTCTGTTACCCACACATCTGCTGAGGAAAGTGTTATTTGAAATCAGTTAGACTAATTACAGAGAAAGATACTACGTAATGTGAAAGAAGTTGGCAGAATTGGACCGCAAAAAGGGAAACTTATGTCCCAATCCTTTGAAGATTTAAGCACCTGCTTACTTTTACTTCCATGAGTAGTCCCACTGAAATCAGTCGAACTGTTCATGGTAGCAAAGTTAAGCAAGTTACACAAGTCTTGGTGGCATCAGGGTCTTAGAAAACAGCTCTACAAATGAGAAAAACACAACTTCCTTGGGACTAATAATAAATCTGCAGGCCATCTTTTTGGATATCTTTGATGTCCTAGAATGCTGCAATATGGGACATCCTCAGTGAATCCAATACAAGGCAGCAGACTTGCTGAGAATTAAAACAACTTTTAAAATCTAGTATTTTAAAGTTAATTCTGTGCTAAATCCTTCACACAGCCAGATTAGTGGAGCCATTCAGCGTGTGTTTCTTTGGTTAACTCAACTTGTTTTTGCAAGTCACTGTTCAAAAGTTTGGCCCTAGTGTTTTGTAGACTGTACTGGAAAAGCAAGGGAATGTTATGCTGCTTTGATATTTCAAAGAACTTTCAGGATGCCTGGAAAAGGGGGAAGCTATTGGGTTCTACAGATGACCAGCATGAGACCTAAAACAGAGCTCAGAGAACTTGTAATGCACTTGAAGAGCTCAGTTACCAAAATCTCCTAAATCCCAATGTTTTGTTGTATTGTGACCCATGTACACTATTGGTCATTGTAAAGAAAACACCACACTTAAAGATTCAAACAACTGGAGTTACTGGAATATTGTGTTTGCTTCTGGAGTCCACTTCAAAAGGATGTTGAAAAATTGGAGAAGGTCCAGAAAAGAGTCATCAGAATGATCTGAAGTTTGGAAAACATGCCTTTCAGTGAGAGACTTTAAGAGCTCAATGTATGTAGCTTATTGAAGGGAAGGTTCAAAGGTGACTTGGTCATGATGTAGAAGTACCTACACATGGAGAAAATTTTGGATAGTAGAGGGTTCTTTAATCTAGCAAACCTGTTGAAAGTGCTCTTTGTGTTCTTATGCATCTGCGTTCAGAAGTGCAGAGGTGGCTCTGTTTTAAACCTGACAGTTGTGACAAAGTCCTTTTTTGAAATTACACTTGTCTAATGCTTCTTTTGCATAAGTCCTTCTCTAGCTCCCAGGATGATCAGTATTTTTCATCTAATGAAACAACTTTCCTCTCACATGCTGATGGAAGGAAAGAGAGAAACTTGTCTCCAACTGAAGAACTGATGCTAGACTGATCCCCATCTTCAGAAACACTAGCTAATAGCAACAAGTGACTTCTTTCATCCAATTACTGTGCGTGCTGTTAATTGTTTCAAATTGTTTCTTGAAATGTGCTAACTTTGACTTTCATCAAATATAAAGTCATGCAAATGCCTTCTGTTTTTCTTTTTTGTCTTGAAATACAATGGCTGGACAGCTCCAGTTTTCAGATCTGTATCTTTAAACAAGTTGTGACTCTGATTTTTCTTCTTTTTTCCCTTATGCCATCATCTGGGGTCAAGTCATGGTGCAAGCGTGCAGCATCTCAGTCTGTCCATGGCAGCATTAAGTTCCACCTTCTTAGGTCACCATCTTCTTTCATGCAAGCCATCCATTGTTTCCTTGGCTTTCCTCAGGGTCTGTTTACCACTATGAAGATTACAGGGCAAGATAGCACCAGGTCCCCTTCATTCATCCTCCGTATGTGTCTGAACTAGGGAAGTCACACTTCCTGGATTTTTGTCAGCCACATCACAGGCTTTGACTATTGTCCTAATGCTTTCATTTTAAAATCTGTCACTTTGTGTAACTCCTTTTATAGCACAAAGACATCTTAGCTTGAACAGCTGTAAGCATTGAACTGCTGTCTCTTCACCACTCATGCTTCCGTGCCATACAGTATTGCCAGATGCACCATTGTTCTATGAAGTTGGGCTTTCAGTCTCAGTGGCATATGTTTATTACATACCTCAGATGTTGTTCCATGCTTTTCCAGCATTCCCCATTCTCATTCAAACTCACCATCTTCTATAACCCAGCCACTGAGGTACTTGAACTGGCCAAACTGGTTTAGTCAACTCCATTAATCTCTATATGCAGTTTCCCTGTGGCATCTCTACTGACTACCTGAATCTTTCTCATGTTCATTTTTGTCCCATGCCTACTTAGCTGGTCATACCCCTGTTTACTATTTCCCTTAGGACATCTTTTGAGGATGCCCTTATTGCTATGTCATCTGCATGCATGCACTTCTCACCTTTTCCTATCGTGTTACTGATTCTTGAACGTATAGTCTGAACAACTCTGATTGAACAGACACAATGCAATAGCCTACTGCTTTTCCTCAATTAATTCTGCTCCTTTTAAAGTGTATGATGAACATTTTTCTGTAAATGGAAAAATACTTTTAATTGCACTCCAGTGAACATAACCCAGTTGTTATCAAGCCCTTGAGTTGGGGAAAAAAAATCAAATCTGCATTTACCAGTGAAACTTTTAATTGGAGCATGAAACAAGTTGCCAGTAGTTTAATAGATCAGTACATTATACAATTGTTCTTAAAGTGGAAAGGGAGAATATTTACAGTACTTCATTAGGTTCTAGTAGTAGCAATCCCCACTGTTAGTGTTAGCTTTAGCAAGACATCTGGTGAGGCTGTGAAATAATTATTTATTTTTGTGGTCCCAGATTAGATTAATTTGATTTTGAAGATTAGATTGTTTTTGTAATTTTATTTACTGATGGCATTGCTGCACAGCGAGTTAAGGTGGTTTGGGTGTCTGAACTCTGCAATTCCATATTTTAACATCATTGGATTTCTTTTAAATTTGGACTTGTATCTCTTGAATTTCCTGGGTTTTTAACGGTTGTTTTTGAGATAATTACAGCATTCTTGTGTTGCTTTTACCCACAGTTATGGGCATATACTCTCAACCTGAACTCCATTTTAATATAGCTTAATGTCTGGGTTATTCATCCCCTTTTCATTAGTAACTGGAGTAGCTTTCTGTTAGAAGGCCATTAATAATGATAGCAAAAACACTTGCAATGTTAGTGGACCTGTCACCTGGCAGAACAAACTTTGCCTGACAAACACATCTTCACTTGCTTCCTGCCAGCTTTCCACTATCCTCCTCCACCTAAATAACCCAGAGAAAACACATCTCATCTCCCAAGTGACTTACAAACATTAAATAATCATCACGATTGATGGAGATTTGTATTAACTCTTTCACACGGATGGGGAAACTGAGGTGTACAGGCCTTAAGTGGTTTTCTCAATGCCATAAAGTAAAGTAAGGCTTGGTCTACACTTAAAAAGTTTTACCCGTGTACTTCTGTCAGTTAGGGATGTGAAGTGTTTGTTTTGTTTTTGGCTAACATAGATGGCTGTGCTGGTAAAAATGGTAATGTAGATACAGTTATAGTGGTATAAACACACTTAAGGCTTCTGATTTTAGGGTTTAACTGGTAAAACAAGCCCAATTTATCTATAATCAGTGTTTATTCAGTAAATATTGGGAAAAAACAGAAATGGTTACTCAATTTGTGTTGACTTTCCCAGTGCAGTTTGTTTATGTAGGTGATGACACTGCTCCCTGCCTTGCATCTAAGGGCTTGTCTACATGGACTAGTAAAGCAGACTACACATTGTGATTTTCTAAAATGGACTAATGTATTTATTGTGTGTTAACAGGTCTGTGTAGATCCTTCTGGTGCATACTAAAGTTTCCCTAATGCCCTTTAGCACAGTGTTGTTTGAAGCAATACTGTGTTAAGGCAGACTAGGGTACAAATGCGCTACATGTTAAACCAGGGGTTCAATTATAAAGATTCAAAGCTTAAACTAATATGTAAGTCATTTCTATACATATAATAGAAATTAAAGTAGATCCTATTTAGACAAGAATTTTGGGGCATACCTGAAAAAATCTTTTCATTACCATATCAGAGAAAGAGAGAGTATGGAAAAAAATCCATTTTGTAGCATCCACATGAAACTCAAATTGTCAATACTAAACCCCACAAAATGAAAAAAAACCTGAAAAACGGGAACTCTGTTTGTCCTGACTGGCATAAACTATAACTGCATCTACATTAGGAAGGTTTTCCAGTTTAACTATACTGGTATGGTTAAAATGGAAAAAATTTAAGTGTAGAAAAGGCCTATATTTGTGGCATAGTAGAACTCTGGGCACCAGACTGGGAGTCAGGAACTCTTTCCAGCTGTTACCAGGTTGATTCAGCTGGGATAGCCAGCAAGTTCAGGGATTGCTATGTCAGTTCCAGGCTTTTGCACAAGTTGGCCCTCAAACACCTCAACCATTAAGCAGCTGCAGCAGCATATTTCTTCCAGAGGGGAAGCCACAGCTGTTTGCTGAGCTGAGGAGTCTGACATAGATAAGGCATTGCTAGTGCTGGAGTACTGGGAAACCAGCACCTTCTCCCTTGGATCCTCTGACTTCTCTACCCTCCACCACATGGAGCACAGTTCTCTTGCCCCATACCTACTGCTTCAGTCTTTGGTTCAATAGTGGGAACGATAAAAACCCATGAGAATATCTCACCAGCTGTTGGGAGCGGTCTCATTATATCAAAGGTTTTCCAGTTGTTTGTCTCTTATGTATCTTTTGCTAATACAGCTGTTTTAACAGCTCAGAAACTCGTTAAAACAAGATACTGCTGAAGAGTGTACTGCTATGCTGTGCTATAATAGAGTCTTGTGGTGAGGCTACTGTGGCAGGCCTTCTCCTGATTGTAGGAACCACCTCCTATATGCACTCCCTTGTTAGCATTTCCAATGAGATTCAGATACCTTCAGAGGTGCATGTTTTCCTCTCTCCCACTTCCTGACAGGCACCTGCTCCCCTCTGAAACCCATCCATATACTCATTCTTCTTTTAAGTACCTACCCTGTAGCCCTTCCTTGTATTCTTCGGGGCTTCCCTTCAGTGAAACACCTGGCTTCATCCATCCATTCTTTTAGACACCGTCCCATGTTTTCACTTCTCCCTCGCTTTGTGACATTTCTTCTCCCATTTGCAGGATGCCCCTGGTTTTCTCTGGTGTAAAGTAGCCAGTAGGAGGCTGAGTTACCTTTCTAGTAGAATCAGAGTTGACATTTTGATTTCAGGTACAGCTCTTAACATGCATGGTATAAGGCAGCCATGGCTTTATGTGGCCAAATTTTCAATTGCTCCATCCACCTTTGGAAACATACCCTTTATTTTTTTTCTTGAGAGAGAAGCATTTCTATTTGCTCTGTCCCCTGGTATCTGGGTGCAAGTGAAGGAGCATCTGCTGCCATGGTGTAGGAATAGTACAGCTGAGAGCAGAGTCAGTAAGTGCCTCCTCTGTTCTCTGCATCCCTGTCATATGGAGGGCTTCATGTCCTTTGCTGAAAAACCTTTTCAGCTTACTTGTCTGAAGGCTCTGCTTGCTGACTGGTCCTGGGTATGAAATAAGCCAGGGACAGATGGAAAGTGGCTCTGCAAGTGCTGTGACTCTGGACTGACTCATTTGGGGAGATGGGCTTTTTCAGGAATAGCAGCAGTTCCGTGGGCAAGACCATCCAAAGGGCCATAATTGTGCATAAAATAATAACCATCCTCAGAATCCTAAGTCTCATCTGTCTAACTTCTGAGCTGCGCTGCCAGTGCCTCGCAAGTTGACGACAAGGAGGGTTTGTGCCGCATGGTGCTGTGTGTAACTTTAAACAACACAGATGCGTTCTGGTAATCCCCAGTAAATAACTGCTCCAGGATATGAAGTTAAGGAATCTTTTCCTCTAAAATCAGTGTTAGTTTTTCTGCAATTGCTAGGTAAGCATATAATAGGTAAGCATTAATTCTAAAATATGCACCAGCAATGCCCTTACCATAGGCTTTTTTTTTCTCTTGCATGTGGTTATCTCTACTGTACAGCAGTTTAACCCTTAATAGTCCATCTTCATTTTTAATATTGTCATTTTTGTGTATCGTGTGTTACTTTGCTTGGTTTATTCTTTTATTGTATATTTTTTTGTTTTTGTTTTGTGTTTATGGCCATGTTCCCATTTCAGAGAGCAATGTCCTCTAGCTGATGAGCAATTGGTTTCAGGGTAAGACCAAACATTCTAAACAATCATCTCTGTCTAGAATGGCTTTCTTTTCTCACCATCCTTTAATTGTGCTTTGTTTCTGATTTCCATTTTACACTGAACACTGAGTTAATCTGAATTCTATATTAAATCATAGTGTCCATAGGAAATGTATTGCCAAGGTGTCTTGCTAGGTCCTAGTAACATCTTTGTACCTCCTATAGTGTATCCAGTGTGTGGACACACACTATCCTTTTTGTGGGTATAGAAAAATGGGCAATCCCACAAGAATGCACGCCTGTGTCACTAAAGGTGTTGCAATGCCCCCAAAAAGTCCCATGGGAATTGGGTCTCTCATCATGTCTCACCAACCACATATTTCAACTTGGTATTAATTACCAAACCCTAAATCAGTCTCTTTCTGACCAGCAATTAATCACTTACAAGTACAGTCCAAAGAGTAAAGTTATTTAATTCCATAGTAGCCTTGCAGTCTGAATCACTGCACAGTGTAAAGTATCCACTGTGCTTGTCACAAAGTATTTCAAAGAGGGGCTTTTTATATGTACCCCACTTTGAATTCCTGTGTCCTTCCTAAGAATTGTTTTTCAGCTCCCACAGTTTTAATACAAAGAAATTAAATGGATTCGGATAGCGAAGAGACAGATGGCTTTGAAGGCAGCTTGAGTGTGTTAGAATGACCAAGAAAGTGGAAATTGTACGCACGGGGGAGAGGCTCCTTCTTCCAACTTCAGAGAGAATTATGCCTGGTAGCTGGAAAGAGTCTGAAGAAATTGTTTTGGAGTGAGAGGGAATAAAGTCCAAGGTCTCCTTGCAGGCAGCAGCAAGTAGTCAGTGTAGGAACAATGTAAAATAGGCTGGCCCTCTCTTAGATGCAAAGGCATTAGGCACAGGAAGCTGAGTTTGCTCCCTCAAGTTGCAAATATAGTGTATGCAGTTATCTTCTGCCTCAGCTAAATGGTAGCAGGGTAAAGCTAAGAATCTTTCTTCCTACTTATTTGAACACCAGGCATAAATGCCACCTGTCAACTACAGGATATAGAATTTCTTCTTGGGCAAAGATGGCCATGTCTGTTTGAGGGTGTCTTTCCTCCCCCCAGCAAAAGGAAATAAAAATAAAATTACCATTGCTACCACAGGTTCAGTTCTATAGGTGGTAGCAATAGTGGCAGCTAGCCAGTGCTAGTGCTTCCAGTGTTACTGCTCTGCTGTCTACTGTTGATACCACTGATGGCGTTGAACTGGTGGTGGTAGTGGTGAGAGATTTCTCATTTAAAAAACCCCAAACCCTACTGTAGCCGTGGCGTTTGGTTTCTGTGGTTAGATCCTGCCTCTTCTGTGCCCAGGAACAGTTAGGGTTTGCTTCCCTTTGGAAATCACAGGGCTTTACGTGGTCTGAGAAGTGCTGGATCTGTCATTGCCAAGGCGTGGAATCTGATCAGCTTCAGACAAAACTTTAGGGCTCCGTCAGTTTGAAGTACCATTGATTTTAGGCATTTTTATAAACCTCAACATTCCCAAAGTTATTAATTATTATTTATATTATCATAGCGCTTAGGAGCCCTAATCCTGGATCTGGATCCTACTCAGGGGTTTAAATGTGACTCCTTTTGGAGGGGAACTATAAACACCGCTCCCCTCTCTCCTCAGTGCCTCCTTGTCCTCACTGCCTCCCTCACCCACCAGGCCCTCGTGGGTTCCTCATCCATCCTCACAGCACCCTCGGGCTTCACTGCCTTTCCCCTCCATTGTCCCAAGATCCCTTCTGCATACCCCGGGCAAGCTCCAAACACTCAATGGAGGTTGCAGGCAAGGAAGGGATGGGACTCAGCCAGCTTCCCCACACCCCCTCTGCCAGCCCAGCTTCCCTGCTCTGTGCGCCATCTGGTGGGGCTCAGCAGGAGTGCTAGCTGCAGTGCCTTTCCAGGGCAAGGACCCTTCAGCTGTGCTGAGCCCAACTCCCATCCTGGCAGAAAGGAGGGAGGACAGGCTCGGGAGAGGGAATCCTGGGGCATTGGATGGGGCAGAAGCTAGTTGTTGTGGTAGAGATGATTATTTGGGGGGCCCACACCCCTGCTACTTCTTTCCCCCCTTGTGTATGCCCATGATCCCACTATGCTGTTTGTACAAATCAATCCAGGCTGGAATAATAAAAACTGATAAAGCATCCCTCAGTTCACTTTCTCTGTAAAAGCCCAGGAAATAGATGAGCTATTCATTGTGTCCTCAAGGTTAACAAATCCAGTTTGTGTAACCCAGGGGTAATGAGATCCAGAGTCAAAGACTCTTTCCCTTGAAGAGGCCCTGCTACAATACCAGACTCCTTTTCCTTGAACCAGAGGCTGCACGTCTCAGGTGCTTCAGCTGATCACATCTGTGATGGTCTGTCAGGGAGAGAGAGGCATCTCTCAGGCAGTCCGTTACAAACCATTGAGGGCTTTATAGTTGAAACTAACTCCTTGCCCTCCCTCTGGAAGCCAACCAGAAGCAAGTGCATATTACAGAGAATTCTGCACCAACTTTACCTTCTGAATGGTCTGGCTGTATAGCCCCATGTTGAACATGTTGTACTAGCCTAATCTGGAAGTGAAAAAAGCCAGTATAATGGAGCAGGACCCGGCAGCCATAACTTGCCCACTCATCAGCACCTAGCCCTCTTTTGAGCTTGTTCCCCTTTCCACTCCCAAACCCAGCCCGCTTTGAGATTCTCTCCAGTCAGCGTGAAGCACCTAATTAACACAGGCTAGTGGTGCCGTGGATTTTTCACAAATGGGTACCTGGACTGTAGCCTTGCATTTTTTACTTTTAAGAGAAACTCTTTTCAGGGAAGCTCATTCTAGTCAGTTTAAGGAAACTTTACAGTTCAGTTTTCCCTTATTGAATCATATGTGTAGTTGCACATAGATGCACTGTTCATTAAATGTTGGCTTTGAGGCACCTACACTAATCCATCTTCTTATGCCCATAACCCAGATGCATTCAGTAGGAATCTATCTCCTATAGGATGCAATACAGCTCTGTGACGAGCAGTTATGGCATTTGAAAATGGAGTGCACACATGCTTCCTCCAGATGTGCAAGGGCGATCATGACCCTAGCATACCTAATGTCCAGCAGGGCAAGGGTACTGCCAAATCTCATAGCTTCTACGGCAGTTGCCAAAGCCATTGGGTCAGCATGGGCCTTCAGTATAACCACGAATGTTCTTCATACTAATAAAAGGAAATTACCAGCGTGCTAAATGAAAGGCAATACCACTTCCTGTGTGTGGGTGAATGCATATATATTATATGTCTATATGTTTTTCTCTTAATTCCTTTAGTAACTCACCCAGACTAGACCAGAAATCCTTCTTACATGAATAGCTTCCTTGAGCACGAAAGGCTCATTTGCTGACAAGAGATAAAGGGAGTGCAGCACACACCCATGATCTGCCCTCTTTTTAGGCGATATAGTGTTATCTTGGATACCTGCATTGGGAAGGGGGATGGGGTGACATGCATACACGAGCAGTTGTAAGTCTAGGAACTTAAATATCCTAGTTAATTTTGTTAAAAAATTCTCGCTAGAGGGTTAATTTAAATTTCTTCACTTTGGTTGCAGTTAGGCTGCTTCAAAGAGGGCAGTTGAGAAAATACCATATAATAATAATAATACAGTCAAGTTTTTACACTCCCTGTATAGGGGGAAAGTTTCCTACAGTTGCAAAGTGAAATCCATTTTACTTTGGTCTGAGCTCATCTGTCTCAGACAACTTGATAATTAATGCAATGTAAGACTCTAAATAGACCAGAATGGTGTAAGATGACCCATAGCACCATCAGTGAAGTTGCAGACGGGTTCATTCTAATAGCTTTTAATGGCAGGGGTTTTCAGACTTTCATAATGAGCCTCATGCCTTAACAGTGAGATTCTCTTGTGGACACTTGCCCTCACATTCATGGATTGCTTCCTTGCCCACTTATAGCACCATAACATTCCTGAGCCAACAACAGCAATTTTTACATTGAGAAGTTTACTAGGAAAGAGTGTACTATATTGTTGCTTCTTTGAATACAGTTTAGTAGCTGCAGATGAGGAGAGTCAATACCATGTGACCAGCCATCTGCAGGCCACTAGTGGTCTGCAAGCCACTAGCGTATCTCTCATGGCAATACATTTGAATCTGATGATTGGATTTAGAAGAGGTGGGACAGACAATGAGAAGCTTTTTGTTAAAATCTAACAGCACCCCATCCTCCAAACTTGGGTAATTAAAGATCCTTGTCTGCTTGAGTGAAGGCTGTTTTGATATCTAGCTGCTTTGTCAGTTCATTAACCTGCAGCTAAATCCAGGCAAAGGCTAACTTGAGCGGTTTTTATATTTTTTAAAGTAGGTGGCATCTAATCTTTCCTGTGAATTTTGCAGAGCATGTAATTAAATAAGCATGAACCTTCAGTCTTTTGCCTTTGATGCTTCTCATTTTATCATTCTGGTGATTTGAGAGACATAATCTTATGGAATTAATTTTCATAATTGAATGCATTCAAGATGTTCCAGTTTAAATATATAATTTAAAATACTCTTAAAGTTTAAACAAATGAAATAAATCTGCATTTCAGCTTTGGGAATATTTTTGGGGTATGGTTTTTTGGTAACCATAGTAACTTGTTTCCACTTTTGAAGGTTTTCAGATGTCATCCTGGCAACAATTTTGGCTACCAAATCAGATATGTGTGGCAAAAAATTTGAGCTGAAGATTGATAATGTCCGTTTTGTTGGCCATCCTACCTTGCTGCAGCATGCCCTCGGGCAGGTACGGTAAGAGAGCTAGCTGTGAGGCACTGGGAAAAAACTTTTCTCCAGAGAGCTGCTATGGACAGAGCAGCAAACGACTTATGAAATTTGGAATTAAAAATATACAGCATTGCTTTGAAACTCTGTTTTAAGCTTATGGTTTTAGAAGCTTTTGTCCTTGCTTGTTTCCTGATGTTAATGCCAAATAGGTTGTGTCTAAACTGGGAATTTTTCGCCCCCCCCAAAAAAAAACTTCCCAGGGGCTCGAACGCAGGTGTAGCTGAATCAGTGTTAATATTAAATAGGAACCCTCATGCAGATAGGGCTCCAGAGGACCACATCTGTTTACCACTGTGTTCAGTAAATTGGCTTTTTGGCAGGCTTTATTAAACATAATTGTAAAAATGCAGGAAGCCACCTGAGCCTTGTCAAACCAACAGGCTCCCACCTGTGCTAAGATTGGTTCAGCAGGATATGGTGTAGGATATTTGTTCATTTGTTTTGTTTTAATTTCCCAGCATCAGCAAAGCCGCATAGGGACTTCTGAGTTGGGACCTCAATTCATAAGTGCTGCTTGCTGAAATGGAGTAGACTTTCAGCCACATGGAGTCATGGAAAAGGCTTTTCTGAATGAGTCTGTGGAAGGATTGGTACTTGCCCTGTCCCATTCCATGATCTCACTAATAGTGTGTAAGAGTGAATTGGGCTCTGGGAATTTCTGTGATCAGCAATGATGTGTCCATTTCTCAGTCTGCGTCTGAGTTACTTTGGCCTTGTTTACATTAGATTTACTAGATTAATGTGGCTTTCAAAAATTTCCTACTGTCACTGACTGGTTAATCTTCACCCGCATTAGTAGTGGTGGAAATACATGCAGGCAGTTTGTGGCTGCTTCTGTTGGTTTAAGCACTATGTTGAATAAATTTGCCCTGGGTGGGGTGAGATACCAGGGGGTAAACATTTCAAAAGTGCATAAGAGGCTTGGGAGCATAATTTCCATTTTCAAAAGTGACATAAGCACTTAGGAGCCTACTGACAGAAACTTACGAGTCAATGAGACCTTAGGTTCCTAAATGTTAACGTCACATTTGAAAATGGAAATTAGGTTCCTAAGCCATATATCTGAAAATTTTACCTACTGTGCTCAGAACACCAGCAGCCCATCTACGATAGGGGTTCCAACATTGCCATTGCAGGTGGAACTGAATTAAGTGGCAAATTTTATACAAAGTTCCTTAGTGCAGACAAGACTTCATGACTTTAGCCTTGAGGTGTAACAGCAAACTGAGCCAGTAAAAGGGAGATGGGGAAATCCAGGTGCAGTTTGCATTTATTTTTTGCGGAATCTCTTTTAACACTTCCCATTCATGCCATTAGAAATTGCTATGCTATGACTATTCCTACTGCTGGCAGTTTTTCTCGGATGATCCTTGGGTGAATATTCAGAGGAGACAATGTCATGTAATGCAGTGCTTGACCTTAATGTTCATTATACCATATGCCAGAGTGAACAATGTGTGTTGTCTAATAGGATCAGGTTTATGCATTTTCCAAGCCTGATCCTAAGGAGCTTGTTTACTAAGTTATCTGTTGTCCAGTGTGTCTGTAAGTGTAATGGATGAAAATTAATTTGAAAAGCTGCCAACTTTGAGTTGTCCAGTTGCGATCGTATTCTACCCAAATTCCATTCATTCTCATTCTAGTTATATAAAGAACATATTGGTTTTCTATTGTTCTGAATAGAATCACATCTGGGTAGGTAGTAAAAGCTATAGAGACTTGTAAACCTCTTTTTGTTACTAAAGTTCTATAGAACCATTCAGCTGTGTATGTTTTATCACTCCTGAAGACCTTTGCATATTAATTAACAGAATGTTCTACATTGACCCAGAAATGGCATCCAGCTCTGCTAGGTCATTCAGTTCTAAAACTGGCATTCTCTTTTTACAAAATTAAGAAGAGGCAAAGGTATTCCTTTCCAATCTCTTTCAATAAAATGTAAAATGTTGTGTCAGAACACCATGCTGTTGGAAGATTTTTGTTCAGGTGATATTCTGACCATTTGTGGTTCTTAAAAATCTATAGCAGTTTTTTCTACAACAGTTGAAGTATTTAATCCTGTGTCCCTGGTCTAACTCCTTTTTGTTTAATGACATGAATTGGCAAATGTTCTGTTGTCTTTCTCACCTGATCAGAGAACTTTGTGAGACCTGATCCAGCTGCTCTTTGGAGATAGTTGCAGCACTCCCTTTGACTGCACTAAGAACAAGATTGGGCCCTAAGTTTGTAAATGCTATGAGGCCTCTGAAGGATGCTTAGAGAAATGCAACAGTCAGATGGAACTTGGAAGTTCCAGGAAACCAAACAGACTTAACAAGACTTTTTGAAACTGTAGTGCAAAGTGGCCCCTCTCTCCTGTTAACTAGAATCTCATGTGATCCTTTAGAAAACAAATGCTCTCCTCTTTCCTTCTAGTTTTTTAAGAATACTGATAAATGGTATAATTTGATTCCCTGAACTATGTGTTACTTGGAGCCCAAAGTCCATGGGAAGTGAGTTTTCCTACATACTTGAGGGTTAGGCATAAGCATCATGGAGTTCTCTGGCAGTGCAGACATGTCAGTTGGATCTCCTACTCCATCTTCTGCAGACACTTGTTCAGTGGAATAATCAAGATTTAACTGATTCTAAAATGAATGAATTCTATCTGTTTTGTCTTGCTTGATTTTATTTTTTTCAAATGTCTATTTTTGTTTGTTTGTTAAATCTCAAAAGTCCCTTTATGGTGATAAATGGTTTTGGGGGAAATGTTTCCAAAATTCCTTATATAGGAGACAAATCTACTTTTATTTTAGAACTGTATAAATGTATGTGCTTGGTTATGTGCATTTCTAAAACATTCTCTTCAGTGGAGGTATTAAAGACACAATATAGTAATAAACTGGAATATAGGACACATTTTAGGAATGGAAGGCCTGAGATTCAGCCCTGTTGAGATGTCTGTTTGGTTGAGGCCACCTAAAAGGTTTTTACTTGTTATAAAATAATGCATTTTCTGTAAATTTACTTTTCTATTTGTAGAAATACTCTGAGTTCCTTTTGAAGGAATAAATATACAGCAGCCAATGGTGAAATGGAACAGGAAGCTAACCTAATAAGACTAGATCTGTTAAATCAAGACCATTTCCATGTATCTGACTAAAACCTATTTTCTAATTTCCAGCTGAACTCTCTTAAGAACTTGTTAAGAGTTCCGTTTTATAATAATTACATTTATGCTACTTTAAAACTATGTCTGAAGGTTCCGCCTTCACTCATTAGATTTTTTTTATGTATATATGTTTTGCAGGTATCCAAAACTGATCCATCACCAAAGAGAGAGATGCCCACCATGATTCTCTTTAATGTTGTATTTGCCTTAAGGGTAAGGACTGTTTTTACCCAAGAATGGATTGTTTTGTTTTATAAAGACTATTGATTTAGATCTGTGTTATTTCAATAAAGCATGTTCACTGCCTTCTTTCATGGTAAAACAGACTTTCTTAATTTGAAATATGTAAAAACTATTGAATCTGACATTAAAAATGCACAGTTAAAATGAAAAAGGTCAAGCAATCACAGAAGTCAAAAAATGGAAGAGACATGCCAGCTCTTGCAGCCAATCTCTCTGGGGCCAGGTAACAATTGTTCCCTACTGGGTATTTTCTAGAGTTTTATCCAATCTAGTTTTAAATACACCAAGTAATAGGGACTTCTACTCCTTCCTTGGAGATGTGATTTCACAGGTGATGCATTTTCATTGATGGGAGGCGTTTTTGAGTATGCTAAATGTTCATCCCATCATTATTCTAAATTTTATTTCATGTGGCACACTGGTATGTAATCCCTCTCCCCTTCTCTTCCTCCCAACACATGCCCACCCCTAACCCCTTTCAGTTATCAACAAGTGTTATGTATTTAGCTCTTTTAATCAGTCACTCCAGCCACTGATTATTTTATGGCTCCTCACTCACCTCCAATCTGTTGTTCTCTGGAATGTAAATGCACAGGCTAAGGTCCTGCTGCAAGGTTGAGATCAAACTTATTGCACATCCTGTATGTTTTATGGTATATGTTTAATAACATAAGCAGGAATATTAAAGTATCCATTTAATAAGAAACACAAGAATATAAAAGACTATGTAGGTGCAGCAAGGCCAATGGAATATTGCTGTAGAAACCTCAACTTCTACATTTCCTGACTTTTAAGTTGTCGTACAATTGTAATCTTACATTATTGTTTATCTATTGATGATGTGCAGATGAGAAAAGTTTCCTGCCTCAAAGAATTGAGCACTGTCATATTATTTAAAAGCGTAGTCCTAGATCTTACTTCTAGAGGCACGGATATGTTTCTTCCAAGCACAGCATTGCTACCTCTGAAATGTGAAATCATTAATACATTTACTGTTTATCGATATACATTTCTGTAGTCCTCATTACCATGATATCTGAGTGCTTCACAGTGTTAAAGATACATGTTGAATACATGTGCACTTAAAGAGCCACACTGGTTGTTTTATGAAGGCAGCAAGTGAGTGGATTGGGGAGCCACCTATTAGCAGGGCAATAGAGGGTGGGGACGCTCCTTTCAAGCCAGGGAGCAGGGATCTTAACAGATGCACAGGGGCCTACTTGTGCTTGTGTGTTGCAAAGTCCCCAGAGCATTTGGTGTGCTTGGAAATTTAAATAAATAGGAGAATTAATGATTTCTCAGTAAAAGGCATACTTAGGGAGTTGAGGGAATAAAGGGGCGTGAGGCCTGACCAGGCCACAGGTGGGCTCAGCCACAGCCTGTGGGTGTCTGTTGAATACGCAGTGAACAGCTTGCATGTATAAGCAGACCAGCTCTCCAGAAGTGTGTGCTTCTCAGATTTAATAGCACTTTCTCCTCGGCATACTCAGTTTTCAAACATCCATACTGAATTTCCAGATCTTTTCCAGACACCACCTTGAGCACACTCCTCACCAAATTAGTTATGTCAGGTTCCAAAGCTCAGCATTTTTAAATTATCAATGTCTTTCTTTTATGTTAAGCAGGCAGTCTTTTTGTAACAAATAATGATCAGCAGGAAGTGTAGCTATTATGTTGTGCAGTGAAAAATTTCCCCCCACCATACACACACAACTCAAAAAGAGCTAAAGAGACTGTTGTCAAAGTAGAATCCATTATAAAAAGAAACCACATCAGGCACAGACCAACCATGGAAAATTTCAGCCCAGGAGGATAATTTTTCAAAATGTAGGAGTGAGTGAAAACTGAGATATGAAAACTGTTTTGCAGTCTTAATTATAGCATATCTTGAGTAATTCAAATTGTGAAGCTGAAGCAAAATTTCCCTGGCTCTGTCATTTACAGTGATTAACACATGACAATTAGCAAATACACTTAGAAATTGAGGGATAATAACTCATCAATCACAAGAATCAAAGTTTAGGTCACAAGTTTAGATATTTGTTATGGAAATGGGTTTTCGGAGTCCCCTTTCTGTCCCTAATACAGCTTTCTGAAACAAGCCAGGTTGTGTGTTCTTTGCTACATCAGAGGTTTGTGGTTTCATCTGAACCTGTCCTTTAGCTGAAAGTGGTGATTGGTTTGGTGGCCAAAATGTGTTCTTGCCCTTCTTGTCACATTCAGGAGAAATTCCAGGTGTGGGGGAGAACAGCCTTGAATTTCTGCAGGAAAATTACTAGTCCTTTTATATGTCTTTCTGAAGTGACACTTCAAAACAGCATTGTTTGGAGTCTTAAGTCATGCTGCAAGGTTTTTGAGAAAAGTTTCCTGGTGGACATATTTAAGGCTATTTCCTCTCACCTGATAACATCTTAAAAGTGGAATCTTTCTAGTAAGATGAGCCAGGGAAAAGAAGGCACCACGCAGCTATTGGGTATAGAGTTGAAAGTGAGAGGTAGCGTGTCTCTTCTGGTTAAGCTTGCAGTATTGTACATTGTTACATAGTGGGGTCTTCTTTTAGTCCATGCATTCTGGGAGTAGGTTTACTCAGAGCCACTCATTTTTATTCTAACATTGCTTTACAATTGCTTTAGTGTTTAAAAAAGCCTGATTTAGCAACCTTGATGGCATAAAAGCTGCCATGTGTGAGACCAACATTTAATTTTCCAGCTGTGGCTTTCCCTTTCTAATCCATAAGCCTGATGGTTGTAGGGGTACCACAAGGTTTTTTGGGGGGTAGGTTAGGGGTAGCAGAATGCATGAATATGGGCTAAGAAGCCTTCTAGGAAGAATTGAGGGAGTTATACCTGCGAGAAATAGGCCTTTGTAATATGGTTGTGGTTATGATATGACCTCTCTTTGGGACTCTGGAGTTCATGGTGGTCAAAAGCAGAAATAGTGAAGAGCCTCCTAACCACCCCCCCTTACCCCTGTGACAGCACAAAGGTTTTTCCCTTACACTGATGTATCTTTTGCTGTTGACTTTTTTGGGATGACTAAGTTCTCCCTGACTAGGGGGGACAAGGGTTTTATGCTTCACTTTTAGACAGTTAATAGGTGGAATTAACCCAGAAATGAATTCAGAAAATCTAAAATATATAAATATCATTCTGAAGCTGGCTTATTGTTGAAAACATTGCTCATTCATTCACATGTTCTGTGTGACAAATTGGTGATCTGCAGTGAATCCATCATATTTGGTGTAGCTTGTAATTCTCTAGAATCTAATTTCTAATGGCCCTCTTACAGTGAACAAAAGCAGAAACTCTGGCTTTGTAATTCAGTTGTTGTTTACTTTGCCATCTTTTTAAGCAGCACTGTATTGTATTTCCCAAAATGACATGCTCTTGCTTCATAGAGACTTGTCTCTGGAACATAATACGTGTAAAGCAAATGGAATTTTGCTAACATAGAGTTACTGCTGTAGACTACTTCTCCAAGTTATGGGTGGAGGTACTCGAAGATAAAGATGAGAGTCCATCTGCAGCACACAGACAGAACAAGCTAAGACCCAAATGTTATAATCAGCAGTGACCTTGCTGTGCTAAGTTTCAGCCCTAGCAACGTGTTGTGACTCGGCAAAAATGTTGGCGTGTAGAAATGTTGACTCATGATTTTCTAGTTTAGATGCGAAATTATCTGCTGCCTGAACCTTAAATTCTCTTAAATGTCTTAACAAATGTACAGCAGCTGCTTACTGCACCCTTCCTGGCTTGGGACCAGTGAGCCCCACCTTCTTAGCTGTTTGTGGCTGATAGGCTTTCCGTCACTTTCATTCTAGGGACATGTACAAATGAAATATTTTAAATAAGCAATCTTTGTGAGATATTTGTAAACACAAATCCAATTCCATTTTCTTTGGGATTAGAAGTGAGATAATACCTTATTAATTCTCTAGTGATTGGCATAAAATGTTGTTGAAAATTTTAATGCCAAAGCCCAGTCATAATGCATAAAGTCTTAATGTTGGGACACCATGTAGCTCTGCCTAGAGTCAGAGCATTGGCATGATTCTTTGTCAGATTACTGTAAATGACCAGGTTTTGATTCAGGAGATGAGAATTAAAATAATGGTGGCTGTGTGACTTGCAGTCAGAGTAAACAAGCTACCTAAGATTGGACTAAAATGAGTAAAACAAACACCAGTTCTACAGTGTGGAAAGATTGGCTTGCGATAAAAGCTGTGTCATCCTTATACTTCCAGTGCTTTTTGTATTGGAATATTTATTAATGTTTTTAATTTGTCAGTAGTCTGAAGTTTTCTTCTAATACTCTGAAGGTCTGTTCTGTAACCTTTCTTTTAGTAAAAGGACCAATAACAAATGGAAAAATACATAATTAAAATGTATTAATCATGCCCTAGGTTATGTTTGGTTTTTTTGTACATGCGGACTAGAAGATCCCTCCTCATCATTTTCATGATTGCCTTTTGGCCTAGTAGCGTGTGTTGGACTTGCTGTAGTTACAGATCTCTGTACTTATGCTTTACTGTTATGAGTCAGAGAAATCTCTTTTCTCTTGACAGTAGCTGTGGAGACTGACCTCCAACCTAGCTATTAAAGATAATTGATTGTTTAATGAAAATTATTAAAGATAATTTGTCCAGCAGTGCAACACTCTTGATGAGTCTAGTTTCATGTGTTTGGCAGCTACTGAATTATTGACCAGGTCTGTTCCTGTATTGCCCACAGGCCAACGCAGATCCATCGGTGATAAATTGTTTACACAATCTGTCTCGTCGAATTGCCATAGTTCTACAGCATGAGGAGCGTCGTTGCCGGTACCTAACCAGAGAGGCCAAGCTGATTCTAGCCATTCAGGATGAAGTGTCTGCCATGTCAGAAAGTGAGTTTGGAACTCAGGCTAATGGGGAACTTACTTACCGAGAGTACTTTCTATGTAGGACAGTTAGTCAATTAATGGTCAGTTTAATGAATTATTTGCTTAAATGCAGATTAAGATGGTCTGAAAATGTTAGTATTGTATATACTTCTAATAACAGTGAGGGAGTAGCAGGAGTCACGAGAACTTGGTAACATAGTGACTTAGTGAGCAAACCTCTCACGTCTGGAGCCTCGAGTTCCCAGCCTGTCTGGGGGGGTCGCAGGCAAAATCCGGGTCTTGTCCTTGTCTAGTTTTGTACATGTATAAATGCCATCTCCTT
The DNA here is from genome assembly GCA_007922155.1 of Mesoclemmys tuberculata. NCBI lineage: Eukaryota > Metazoa > Chordata > Testudines > Chelidae > Mesoclemmys > Mesoclemmys tuberculata. The sequence continues at coordinate 4,969,034 of ML675626.1, forward strand.
ACTGCGTGGCATGACTTCCAGGTTGTGCTTGAGAGAAGTTACCCAAATGTAATTGCCAGATTTTTGTGCATTTAAACAAACGAACAAAAAAGAATAATGAGACTACTTCAGATTTGGAATAGAGTTGATTAGAAAAGGAATACTGCAACAGTGTAAAAATGTTCTCTTTTACAAGTTTACGTAATTTGTTATAATAATTGGGTCCCATTGTTAAAGCCAAATAATGAATAGCGCAAATCTTCAAACGAGGTGCTTTCATTTTTGGAGGGTGGTGATATACTTGAAGTCAGCTATGATATTGTGTGCCAGTTACTGATGCAAAGCCACTGCTCCTGAGCTGTGGTAGTATGTGCCCAGCGGTGCATTCCCACCAAGTAGGGGTTGTACTGGAAAACCCACAGAAATTTTTTGGTATAGTGGTGGTTCTGATTTTCACTATGGTTCAGTTAGAGACAAGGTGGGTGAGGTAATATCTTTTATTGGACCTACTTCTGTTGGTAAGAGAGACAAGCTTTCAAGTTTACACAGAGCTCTTCTTTAAAGGTATTACCTCACCCACCTTGTCTCTCTCATATCCTGAGACTGACACGGCTACAACAACACTGCATGTGGCATATGATTCAGTTGGACAGACAGGCCTTCTCAAGCCTTGTGTCTCTGCTTTTTCCTTCCCTCATAGTCCCTGAAGTGGCCTACTCTAATTTCCAGACCGTGAGACTTTTTGTCACAGTTCTGTATGTCTCTCTAATTCCTGCTAAAAACTCCCATGTGTATCCCATCTTTCAAAGAGTTCTCTTACTGTAGAACTTCTTGTGCTTGTCCTTCTGGTTTTTTGTTTTGTTTTTTGTTTTAAAGAAACCCAAGCCCTTTTGTGTTGAGGAGGGATTCATTATTGCCATTTTGTGGTATTTAGTTATAAACTCAGCATAAAATGTCACTGAAAATGCTAATGCTGAAAGCCCAATTATAATGCAGCAAGGTCTCCGCATTAAGCATGTGTTTGCCCTATGTGGCTTTGCCTAGAGTCAGAGCTTGTTCATGATTCTGTGTCACCATTCCTGTGCCAGGTGAGGTTTGGGTTCAGGTTTAGAGAATTAAAATCAGGTGGTGGCTATGTGATCTGCAGTCGGAGTAAGCCAACTCATGGTTGGCAAAGCTGGTAAAGCCTCTAATGTATACTGACCAGTCTTCAGAGCTCACAGTTGGAGTTTGCAAAGGAGATCTAGTTTTAGCTTGATACTATTTTGTAACACAAATAAAACCACGAAAACTGCAGTTTGCAGGAGAATAAAGTATTAATCAGAAACAGCTTTTCTGGTATTCGTAGATATCTTGGTGTAGCTGTTCGTTTGCCTTTCTCATGCCTTTGAGCATAAACAAAGAACACTCTGTGAATGGGGCCAGTTTGAATGGGATTCTGTGGCTATTATCATTCTTACTGGCTTTGACTCCACTTTGCCTTATCCTTTCTGAGATCACCTATGTTGCATAGAGATGCCAGGTCTACAAGTGAAGTAGCTGTTACTTTTGTGACTTGCTCTGCTTCTGTCATTTACTAGGGATGGAATATGAGTGATGCAGCTTTGCCCTCTGGTGGATTTGCTATAGCCCCCCAGGGAATCTCAGATCCAAGTTTCCCATTCTGTGACCCTGTATGCTGAGCCATCTGGCCAAGCTCAGAGGGATCTTTCTATTTTACATGTAGTTTGTATGACTAGTGTAGAAAGTAACAGGGCATTGTTTCAACCTGTTGTGGTGATGTCTGTCCCTTTTTAAGGTCACTTAGTAAAATTTTCAAAACATTTCAGCAACATTTTCAAAAGTGCCTAAGAATCCCAATCCTGCTGAGAGTGAGCCTGTTGCATGAGCTGTTACGGTTAAGAGTATGGACTGAATTTCTAGAGCTCTGCTAATAAACCAGCATTAACCTCTTAGGTGTATGCATGCCAGGCTTTACTTCCACAGGGACACAACATATATTGTCTTGCTACAAGCATTAAAAACTAAAACTCATAAGTAAAAACATGAAGTAGGTGCTCATCTGATTAAGTAATAAACAACGATGACAGGTGAATGTGGATTAAAAAGACTTGCCACTGTCTAATTTCTCTGCACAGTCTGCTTTTACAATTGTGCAAAATTCAGATGACAATCTGAAAGCCAAGGTTCTCTGTTTTGAAAACAGTTGAATGCTTTCTTGTTTTAATCTTTCCATAGCAGCAGAAGGTCCACAATCACCTTTCCATCACATTCTCCCCAAGTGCAAGCTGGCCAGAGATCTCAAGGAAGCTTATGACAGGTAAGAGGAATCCTTCTGTTAGCCAATGCTACAGTGCTTCGCAGTGAAAACTCCTTATATATTATCACTAGTTCCATCTGATTTTATGCATCTCTTCCCAATAGTGATTATCGGATCACTGGAAACACCAGTTCAAGAGGTTTGCATTGGGTTCACTTCCATCTCGGTCAGGGAAGATGAACAAGTACAGTGACCAGAAAGAGTGGCTTTAGGACTTTGGAGTTAAACCAAGTGGAGATTTCTAGTAATATGGAATTTAGCTGTCAAGTAAATCAGAAATATTATGGAGACCAAATTGCTATCTTGGTCTCTCCAGTGCAATATCCAGGGATAATCTTCTTTAAGACTTGATAGGAGTCTTTGTCTATAAGAATTATGCTACTCTTCCTTGGCTGGCAAGAGGCCTAATGGCAACTTCTTTGCAAAGTGTTCTGTCAGAAGCATCTTGGGCAGCCCCTCTTCCAGCAAGCATCCCAAAATACAATTTAGTACATGTAACAAAGTTGGCAGTTCCACGGGCTATCCCCATCTCACTTGTTTGCACCGTGCTTGCATGGAAGCCTGAACGAGTGAAGCCTTTAGCAGCATATAAACTGCAACCTATCAAAACCTGACAGGTTAGTGGTTCTGGCTGGGATTCTAAAGGCATTCAAAGGAGTTAGATGCCCACTACCCACTGAATCTCAGTAGGAGCCGGGCACCCTCTCCTTCAGGCTCCTTGTGAAAATTTCTGCCTCCTGTCTTTCTGCTCAGACAGTCATGGTATTGCTAACCCCCTGATGCAGAACAAAGGGCTGCATTTGGTGCCCTAGCATGTGTGGGTGACAATAGCTACCACAGCAGGGGGAGAAGAGAACCCTGAACTGGGGATCTTGGCAGGGAGGTAGAGCAGGAAGTGGTACTTGATGGTTAGGATTCTAGCCTGGGACTCCAGAGGCCAGACTTCAATTACTTGCTCTGCCCAGACTCGCTACGTAACTTTGATTGAGTCACTTAATCTGTCTAGATCTAAAGCAAAAAGGGAGTAATAGCACTTTCCTACCTCACTGGGTGGTTGTGACGATAAATACATTAAAGGCAGATGCTTAGATACTACTGTAATGGAGGCCAGAGATGCAGTTTAGATAAGAATGGACTGTCAAATATTTTCTGTGTTATGTCAATGGCTTGTGATCTTAATCTTCTGGAAGAAATCCAGGCTCCTTAGAAAGAAGCTGTGGGATCTGTATTTGATGTGAATCCCATCAAACATATTCTGCATTTTATTTTAAAACATTTTTCCTGGCCTGGATTTTGAATACCAAACTCACCCAGTTCTTGTTTTTATACCTTCCTTCTGGATTATTTGTGATTACTAAAATTGCCCCTGGATAAAATATGGTGTCTGCCCAGTAATATAGTGACATCTAGTGGCTGAGAACGGAGATGGAGAGAATTTTGAACCTAGGCCCAAAACTCATGGTAAGGACAGAAAATACATATCAGCAGTGCTCTCTCAATTTCCCCACTGTACTGGTAGCTGCCATCCATTGAAATAGACTTGTACTAGGACAAGGATGGTCTGGGGGAAGTAGACCACACCCTTCCAGCCCTCATCCATGCTGTAGTGTAAACTTCTCCCACATTATCTCACCTTGATGTAGACCATTACTTGGTGGACTCTTGGACTCAATGGACTATTTTACCTAGCTTATTTATTGCTTGAAGGTGTTACCAGAGACTATCCCAGTTAAAGCTGGAATTAACTTGCTTGATGGTCCTCACCAAGTGCTGCTCACTTTATATCTTTATAGTCTGCTTTTGTGGCATTGTATCGGCATCACTTGTAACAATTACAGTTTTTTACAAAATTATATGCTTTGTATCTGTGTTTGATTAGTGTGAGGCGGGCAGTGGAATTAAATAGTTATAATCTTGATGAAGACAATAATTAGCTACTCTGTATGAATTTCTGGCAGTCGATCTCCTAGGGAAGCAGCATGGTGCAGGAGGTAGGGCACGTGGAATAGAGGCTTGGGTTCTATTTCTGGTTCTACCAGAGACGCACTTGGGCTAGTCACTCACATAAGTCAGAAACAATCACTGATTTTGGATGTACAGTTTGAAACATCTTGGACCTCATTTTCAGAACTGTTAAACCTCTAAATTGACTTTATTGGAGCTGTGGTACTGTGGGGGGATACAATTGCTTCATAGTATTTTCCAACAAGGTGCTTCCCACTAGATGGTAGTGGAGTATTTCAAGCTGGATTTGACATGTGCCTAGTGTTTCATCCTGTGTCATGAGACGTACAAAAAATCTGAACCTTTGTCACAACTCAAAATGCTGTTTAAATGCAAAATTTTGTATTGAATGCTTCTGTCATTTTAATTGCAATATAAATGAGGTGGACTGTCAGGATTATAGGTAGTTATACCACTAGCTCCCATGATCTCCTAATAGTTGTAGTAGAGACCATTCGAAAACAGGACTTTTTAATGATTGGTTAAAAAGATTTTAATGCATTTGGGATCCTCATACATTTTTTCACTCAACTCATTCACTCAGCATGAACAAAAAGCAGTGAAATACCCCAGCTGCAGCTCACCTCTAAGATGGAGATTTCACCAATTTTACAAACATGCATCCATCATAAAACCTAAGCCCTCCTACTCATCCAACTTTACATAACTGAACAGACTGTTTACTATAGTTCAAACTGCAGCTGCAGAGAGTGTTTGCTAGGTTTACACCAGCCCACAGCTTAATTTTTATTTCTTCAAAACTTCTATCCATTTATTTAGCAGGGCTCTAGTGTTTCCATCTCTCTCCAGATTGGTTGCTCTTGATGTATGAAAAAACCTCATATTTTCAGCCTGACTGACTTCTTTTAGGGTAAGGACAACAACCACAGCAAAAAAACAAAAAGAGAGAAAATCTTTGAGGGTGGTGTGTCTCCTTTATTAACATTTTGTTTCAGCTTTGTCTCTCAAAATGTCAGATGTCCCCATAAGATAGGCAGGCTTTGTAAAAATTTAAAGGTGGAACACAGAGCAAAAGTAATAGCCATTGTATAGATACATACTCCACAAATGGGTTTTGAGACAATGGGTTTGTCTGGATGGCCAGTTAGTGCATGGCAAGTTGAAGTGCTTCAAAGCAAAGTAGATCAGCACACACTAGGGAACTTTCAGTGCACAGTAGCAAGGTCCAAATGGCCAGTTAGCATGTCACATTGTAGATTTACCACCAGCTTTGCAGCACACTGACTAGCCATCTAGACAAGCTCAGAGACTACTTATACAGAAACTGGTATCCATAATCCAGTAGAGGAGGCTACTGCATGGTCAACAGAATTATGATCACGTGAATGAGGCCAGTGTACCAACACAATAACAGCCATATTGCATGGCAATGCTTGTTACAAAAACTATAAATAACAGATAACAAGTAGTATACATACAAAGAGAGAGGTACATCGTATTCACTGTTCCAACTGGCTACTGCCTTGTATTTCAAAAAGAAAGCTACCCACACAAGTCTACACCTTCTTAGGATACATTGAATAGCAACAAATAAGCATGTCTATAGGATGCTCATGGATGAGGTGCTGTAAAAAGATGAGTAGATATATTTGTATCTATATGCAAATAGAGAAACAGAGGTGCAGAAGTTAAGGCCAAAATGTTCATATGTGTCTACTAATTTTGGATGGCCAATTTGGGGCATATTAGACCTGATTTTCCACAAGTGCTGAGTGCCTGTGTTAATTTTAATTGGAGGTGTGGTGCTCTGAAAATCATGTTCCAGGCATCATTGTGGGGAACCAAAATTAATGGACAATTAGTATATTGGTCTTTGAATTCAGCTGTCATTAATTAGTAATGTTCCCATGGCGATGAATGGCATAGATTCTGGCTCAATTTCCAAATGATTGAGACTGTAATATTCTTAGGTCAGGACCAATGCACGGAGCCATCCACACTATCAACATCTACCAAATAATAGACATTGTCTTGTAGTGAGACATCCTCTGAGTGCAGATGCACAGTATATCACTAGGGAGACAAATGAGAGATAGAAACCTCTGTGGGAAGCCAGAAGAAGAAAATAGATTTGCAGTTTGTGACTCATCAAGGCCAGGTCATCATTACAAAGGTGTCTTATCCGTGATTTTGCTTTGTTAAAAAATACAAGTTTAAAGTTGATAGACGAGAGGGAAGGAATAAAAGTTGTTTGATTACAGCCACCCCTAAAGGAGGTGAAAAATGTCAGTAGGGTGATTTTTGAGTGTTAAAGTGTGCAACTGTAACAGTACATCAATATAGAGTTTTGCATTTCCATTTCTCTTTGCTTGTCATTTGTAACTGTTTTCTGCCTATCTTGCTAATATGTTGTTAGTTTGTCTCTTAGGCCCAGATCCACAAAGGCACTTACCCCAAGACTTAGGCACTTAAGTTCTAGTTTTGATTCTCCTATGATTTACAAAACTCCCTCCAAATTGTGTAGTCTCCTAAACTCAGTCAGTGCCCAAGTTTTCAGAGTAAAAGTTCCTTTGGCACCTATGTTTCCATCTTTAGTGATCCACACTGCTGCCTCCCTCTAGGTGTCTGGACACCTGTCTCCTATCTAAGACCCAGAGTGATTCACAAACCTGGGGAAAATAGACATTCAGAGGCAGCCTACCAGATTGGGTCCCATTCAGAATCTGGAAGGAGTAGGTAGTGGAGGTGGTACCCTCTTTATAATATTTTTAGCCCATTGATTAGAGCATTCACCTGGGATGTGGGAGACCCAGGTTCAGTTCACTCCTAGGGTGTGTCCCGCCTCTCAAGAGAGTGCTCTAATTACTGAGCTATGGGATATTCTGACATGGGGCTTCCTCAATCTCTCCTGTTGAAGTTGTTCCATTGTGGATAAATACACAGCCATTGAAACAGGGAGACTGGACTCTAGGTCTCCCAGCTCCCAGTGGTGTCCTGACCACTGGACTATAGAGTGTGTGTCTGTTTCCCTCTCTCTCTCATTTTCATTGGTTGTTTCAAGACCCCTGGTCTCATTCTCACAAGAAATGTGTTAGGTGCCTAAGCCACCTGACACCAGGCACCTGGTTTTTGTTTGTGGCTCACTCGGCAGACATAGGCACCTCCCTCTAGCCCAGACATAGGTGCCTGTTTCTGACAAAGGGGTGGGGCTTAGCACCCACCTCTTGCTGGCAACTCCCATTGGGTAGCTTGAGCAGCTCTGCGTCTATGCTGGCTTTTGTGGATTGAATTTTTAGTGTCTGTCTCTCCCTGTTCATTGTTCAAGGAGCAAAGGCACCTAACCCAGCTGTGTAGATGGATGTTTTTCTAGGAGCCTCAAAAATAGGCATTGTGACTGAGTTACAGTGCCTAAATCCCTTCATGGATCCCACCCTTAGTCATTTGTTCTGTTCAGTCCATTTTTATTTTCATGTTTCCTTTAAGCATCTGTAAATAGTGAGAGTGAATATTATATCCAGAAAATCATTTGACTTCTGTATTTTAAGAGTTCACTCTTGATTCACCTCTTGAAGGCATCTTACCAAATGTATGTGAATTATGGGCTGGGTCTTCCTCAGTCAGAGTAAACCAAGGGTGTTTAAATTTCATCCTTTAAGTCCAAGAAAAACCAAAGAGTTTGCAGTACTGTGGTGAAACTTTGGATGCCCTTTAAAGGTTTCTGGCTGCTGACTAGATGTGGGATTGAGGAGTGCGTGAGAGTGACTTCCAACTCTTAGTGGCTTCCAAGTCAAATTTGCTCAATTTACAAGTTAAACATGGATTTTTCTAAGTGCCAGGTCTTTGAGTTCAGCCTAGGATCTGACAGTAAAGCTGTGGTATTTATGTAGCTCATATCATTGCCATTAATAATGATTCTGTAGTGAGATCTTAGCTAACGAGTTTGTTGATGGTGCACAACACAGAACAGAATTCTGTTTGCTCCATTACTGCTGTGTTATGGGGTGGCAAGTAGCTGTACTCTAGCTAAATCTGCAGCATGGCTTCAGTTTACAGCTGACTTTTCAGACTTCTCTAAATTCTACATACAGTCAAATAAACTTGAAAATTGTTATACCAATTCATTGCTGAGGTGGAATGTTTTGTGTAAATTTGGTAATTTAGGCTGTCTACACAGCAATGTAAGCCTAGGGTTAGGAGGACTTGAGTCAGCTGACCTGTTCCAGGGAACTCTGGGTTTGAGTGTCTGCATTGCATTTTAACCCTAGTTTAAGAGTTTTCTGACCTGTGCTCAAACTTCAAGTTCCGGATCCACACTGCAGTGGACAGACCCGAGTAAAGTAAACGTAGCCCAAAGTGTCCAGTGCCCACCCCACCATGTTGACACTTTAGACTTGGGAACAAGGTGCACTATGGAAAAATTCTATTGCCCACCCTGTTTCCTAACTTTGATGATGCTATTGATGGGACTCAGGTGCCCATAAAGAGCACAAGGATACATAACCTGAATAATTTGCTCCTTTGGTGGCTGTCTCAGTAGAATGACTTCAATTTGAGAAGGCTTTGTGCCGACCCTACCATCTAATTTGAGAATTGGGCTTGCCAGTTCTAGGCTGAGTCATGTTGGCAGGAAATTGCCCTTGTGCACCAGCTCAGAGAATCATTAGGAGATCAGTCTCCAGGGCTGTCCAACTATTAAAATGAAACTTTGCAATGCTGAATTTTTAAAATGGGATGTTCAGTCAAAGATTGTGTATGTGTGTTTATTTTTGTCTGTGTGTTTTGTAGATTGATATAAAATAAAGGTATCATAGGAAAAAGATGCGCGCACACACACACACCCAAATCTGGCCGCTGCCAGCTGCGGTGCAATGAAGTGCATTCCTAGTATTTTGGCTGCAGTGTGCTCCCTGGGGATCCCTAATCCCTGCCCTTGCTGCACCCTGGGAGGCCGAATAAGGCCATTGACAGCTGTGCTTCCCTTCTGCATGGTTCCTTCACTGCACTGCACCACTTGAGGAGTGGTTTTACTGTGTTGACTTCTGGATCGACTGAGCGGGTTTTCAGTGATCACTCAGTCGATCCAGATAGGTCGATCTGACAGCGATGACTTCGCCGCCCTCAGTGTAGACATACATGTAGGTTAGCACATTTGCAGTGAGGATACAAGGAGAGTTTGGCTTGAGCCTGGGCTCAGACCTGGACTTAAATTGCTGTGTAGACACACTCTGAGTTCCTGAGATATGACGTATTTTCTCTCTGCTATTCCCCTCTCTTCCCCATATGTTTTTCTAATTTCTTGTAATGCTTTTTGAACAGAGATAAGGGGAAATTCTTGGGCTGTAACTATGTGACATTTATGTTACTGGACTTGTTCCTGCTGAGATCTAGTGTCTGGCACAAAGAAGTGCAGCTCCAAAGACTATTAACACAATTATTGGACTTTGGTTTCTGGCTCTGAGAATTGAAGATTAATGTTCTTGTTTTTCTGTTTGTGTACTTATCACTGAGATTTTGATATTAAATTTTTAAACTTAAAAAAAAAAATTGGCCCAACATTTCAAAAGTGTAATCTCTGGTATAAAATTTAAAAATAAGGATGCTTAGCCATACACTAGTGGGAGCTGTAGGTCCTCTGTAGTGCTGAAAGTCAGGCCACTTAGGGCTCTGAATCTGCTTAGGTAGCTAATTTTAGGCACCCATTTTTTATTAATAGTTGCTCCTGGCAATAGTTTCCCCCCTCTGCTCTGCACTAACATTCCCAGAAGAACAGCCTGGAAACCATCATTTCCCAATGGATAAAAATCGGGCAACTAGCCAGCGGTCAAGAGGTTAGTGTGATCCATCTTTAACCAGGGTTGGGGAAATTTAAGTTCTTTTTCTAATTTGGTTCTTTTCAGCTCTCAAATGTTTTAGAGCAAATGATCAATTCCCAAAGGAGAGCCCTGGATTGGCAGAGGTTGTGCACCATAGATACCATTTCCTGTTGGGTTTGTTAGAAGTGAGGCTTTGGCAAAGACTTTACAACTTTATTCCTAGTGTTTCATGATTTCGAAAATCAAGGGGAAATGGGACACTGCTTGCGCTGATCCAAGCCTCTTGAGGCTGATTAACTGCCTCTTTCATGGCATGTATAGCACTTAGCTTGGCTGGTTTTAAGAACGTTGATGGTGAGTGTGCTTGGAATGTGGCTTGTCAGAGACATCATTTAAATATAGAAACTTTTAAAAAATATTGTATAATGTATTTAAAAAATCTTAAAAATAGAGGCAGCCTGGAAGTGATCCAAAGAGAGGCCACCCAAAAAGCCTTAGTTCTGTGGTTCAGCTAGAGACAGTGTTTCAGGGCTTCATGTCCTGAAATGATTTTCAGGTTCTGTTTTAGAAACTGTTTAATGTAAATGCTGTTGTCAACTGGTGTGGACAGGACATACACTTTTTTTTATGGCATCAGCCCGCACACCCATGTCACCAGAAATGGCTTTTTGAGCAGATATGTTTAAAATACAGAGAGGGTGGGTGTCTTACCCATGTGTGCATGTACTTAGGTGGCGGAGGAGGGAGGGAATGCTATAAAAATGAGTAAATATGTCGCTATCTAAAAACAAGAACAAAGATCTGCTTGAGTGACGTTGGCTGCCCCAAACTCCCTGCTTGTAGTGTGTCCTGCTTTCTAGGAGTATTAAATAAAAGATATTTAAAGCTGCTTTCCAGCTAAATACTGGCATCAGAGTTCATTATCAGTCCTAAAGTGCATATTCTCTCCACTTTAATCCTGTTCTTTTGGGTAAACTTAAAAGTTTAGTTTAGCCCCTGTGGTTTCCTAGAATGAAGGAATCATTTAACAGCAACTTTCATAATTTCCCGTGACAAGCAGGCGCAGGTCAATGGGAAACAAACCAGCTAGGTAGAACCTAAAGAATCAATGTTGTGGTGACGTGTCTCTCTCTAATACCTAAAGCAAAGTATGGCAGCTTACTTCCCTCCCACTTTCTTTATTGTGTAGTAAAATGATGATGGAAACATTGAGCCTAATTCATCATTTGCCCTGTGAGCCATCCCAAACACATCTACCCCGGGAATACTCCAGCACAGGGCCTCTGCCTGCAACAAATTTACAGGAGGCCCTCCTTCCTCCCTGGTGCATTGGTGTGGGGTGAGGACCAGCTGAAGGAAGGGAGGGAGTGTGGCTGGGACATTCTTATGATTCTCTGACCCTTTAATAGCCTATAAGAGGCAAATTAGAGCAGCTTTCATGCCCTGACGTCCAGTTGGCCACTGGCAGCTGCTGAAAGGAAGGAGGTACAATCTCCCTCTCCTCTCTTGTTGTTCTGGCACCAGCACCGTGAATCGGGCCCATTGCTTTTACTCAGGAGAAAGGTGGCAAATGCTGTATTTATTTTGTTTTTATTTTAATATTTAACTTTTTTTATTTTAGTCTGTGTACAACAGGGGTAGTGCGATTGCACATCAACAACTGGCTTGAAGTGAGCTTCTGTCTGCCTCATAAAATCCACTATGTTGCAACAAGTTTTATACCTCCTGAAGCAATTGAAAGAAGCCTGAAAGCTATTAGGTAAATATACCCTGCTCTTCAGTGCCTGTATGTTCTTGTATCTATCTAGCATGGATTAACACTAATATTTAATTTCTCTCCTTTTGTTTTTGATTGCCCTAAACATTTTGCTGCCTATCTTACAGAGAAATGTTACAGAAAATAATGAAGATTGACTTTTATTCATTGTGCTCCCAAATTTGGGAAATTGGGAATGGACTGTGTGTTTTCGTGATGTCATGTGAAAATTAGAGCCTATATTGGTTATCTAAGTGGTGATAAGGAACTAACACCAAATTCTGTATCCCTACCTTATTCGCTTGTGCCCAGATATTTGTGGCACTCCTATTGACTGACCACACTCGGTGGCAATGGCGAGGTTTTAAAGTAATGCAGCAGCCCGTGTCTGCACTGTTTACCGTTGGAAGATCTTGTCTTAGATGTTATTGTAAAATATTTTTCAAAGTGCCCTCCTTAAAAGCATATGCTCTATTTTAACCATATTCATGTTGAAGTGATTTATTTTCCATGAAATTTTCTACTTCTATGAAGTATCTAAATTCTGTAGGGTTGGTATTTCCTGTAGTTTTTTTGTCCCATTTTTGTTTCCTTCTGTTCTATGGACTGTTAGCCCCAAAAGTCACCTGCTGTGTTACTTTCATTTTTACTGCCCCGGTCTGATCAGCAGCGCAGAGTGAGCTTTGTGCATTTCATGTCGTCTTGGCACCACAGTTTGTCCACCTGTCTGGCTAGCCTGTATGTCAACACAAACCCATCTTTATTTCCAGCATTTAGGCTGTCTAAATGGTGATAGAGGCTTTAGACTCCTTTTGACAGAGGACATCTTGTTTTCTGGCGTAAACAAGAATGAACTAATTGTGAACATACTCTGATAGCTACAGCTAAAGACTATCACATGCTCTGTTTTGCCACTAGCTTGGCCACATACTCCAGCTCTGTGCCATAGCCAGGAGTAGCTCAGCCTTCAAGAATGAAGCAATTACAGGTGACGATGTTCTTTCTGCAGGCCTTACCATGCCTTATTGCTACTTAATGATGAGAAATCGTTGCTTAATGAGCTCCCATTGGATTGTTCTCCTGCCCTTGTGAGAGTGATTAAAACTACCTCTGCTGTGAAGAATCTGCAGCAGCTGGCTCAGGATGCTGACCTGGCATTACTACAGGTACAAGGAGCAGACAATGTTAACTGAAGTTGTTTCAATTTACAAGGCATTTTCCTTCTTGGTATCTGTGGTGTTTCTATAGTATCCTTCTCTGTGTGTGTATTGTTCCTTCAGATGTGCATAGAATGCTCAAAAGGCTAAAGTCTCAGTGCTAGGGAGAGGATTGGAGGAAGGCACCAGCTCCTCCTCGCAGATGGAGGCACTGGTCAGGCCTGGTGCTGTAGCTGATTCAGAATGAGCTTTAACCTGGCCTCTCCCTTTAGTAATTAGATCGCCTACACTTTCTTACCTTGCTGTTTAAGCGTACGTTATAAATATCGGTGCAACCTAATTTTGCCCAGTCGTAGAATATGTTACTGTTGCACCTGGATGTTTTAGATCACAGTGCTGGATTTGGGTTTTGTCCTTTCTGCGAGAGAAGACATTCAACTTGCTGCTTCAGCATGGTGTAGCTATTAAACCAACTGCCTTATACATGTTTATTGTAATATTATTATTAAAATATTGTGCTAACACCCAATCACCACAACTAGCTTGGGCCACATGTACAAGGTGCTGTACAAACACAAGATAAATGAGTCCTTGCCCCAAAGCTGACTGTCTAAAAAGTAAAACATAGGTGGATGAGACAAATAAATGGGCAGTGGGTGAGGGGCAGGCAGCAGGGGAGACAGTATAACAGGATATGTTCAGCAACACTCAATTCAGCTTATTGTCTGGACCATGCTTCAGGGGTGGCCTGGGTTCCCCACACCTCTGGGAAATGTCAACCTATTCTCAAATTATGTTGCGAAGATGAGAGAGTGTCTCAGTCCTGAAAATGAGGGCTGCAACAGTGCAAAAATGACAAGAGTTTTTCAGATAGAAACCGAAAAATGTCTACCTGCCTGAGAGGCTGAATTTCTAATGTGTGTCATGTTTTCCTGCTTATCCAACCCTCAGGGAATCTGACTTCGCAAGAATTGCGGTGCATGTCCAGTATCTTGTCTGTGACATCAGCCAGACCAGATAGAATCATAGAAATGTACAATTGGAGGGGAGCTCAATAGCTCATGTAGTTCAGCCCCCCTGCTGTGGCAGAATATGTAGACCATCCCTGTCTAACCTATTCTTAAAACTCTCCAGTGACACAGATTCCACAACTTCCTTTGGAGCCTATTCCAGTATATAACATCATCAGTTACTTTTTAGACAGTCAGCTCTTTGGGGCAAGTTTTTCCTAACATCTCACCTAAATCTGCTTTGCTGCAGATTAAGCTGATTACTACTACTTCTCTCTTCAGTGGACATGGAAGCAATTGGTCATTGCCCTTTTTATAATAGCCCTTAACATATTTGAAGATTGCTATCAGGTCTCCCCTCAGTCTTTTTTTTCCTCAAAACTAAACATACCCCGTGGTTTTAGTCTTTCCTTATAGTTCAGGTTTTCTTTTATCATGTTTATTGCTCTCCTCTGGACTCTCTTCAGTTTGTCCACATCTTTCCTAAACTGTGGTGCCCAAAACTGGACACAGTAGTCCAGCTGAGGCTTCACCAGTACTGACTGGAGCGGGAGGGTTCACTCCCAGGTCTTACATATGACACTCCTGTAGATACACCCCAGAATAACATTAGCCTTTTTTGTAACTGCATCACATCGTTGGCTCATATTCAGTTTATGATCCACTGAGACTCCCAGATCTTTTTCTGTAGTACTGCTGCCTTGCTGTTTAATCCCCATTTGTATTTGTTCATTTGATTTTCCTTTCTCAGTGTAATACTTTGCACTTGTCTTTATTGAATTTCATCTAATTCTCCAATTTACCAAGGTCAGAACACACATAAGTCTGTTAGGCTAGCAGAAGACTCACTCTTCACTGTCACACACAACACTGAGGTGGTTTTGTAATATAACAAAGATAAGTTTATGAACAAAGATTTAAGTGATACTAAATGAGAAAAAAGAGACGGGTATGGTTACAAACAAAACAAAATAAAACAGTCTAGTGACTGAAACGTAATCTTAGCAAGTTCCGATCTTTGCCTAAGTAGTTTTCTTACTCATATCAAGTTACCAGTATCTCCACGCCAGGGGACCTAATGTTCACAGAATCAAAGGATGCTGTTCCGTTTGTTCCCTGAGTGAGGGTTAACTAAAATGCCGTTTTGCTCCCGGTATATCACCCAAAGTCCATTGTCTAGACCTCAAGAGCGAGAGAGCCTCTTTGGGGTGCAGACTCAGATCCTCCCTTCACCTCCTCTCGCCCTCCTCCCCCACCCAATGAACACACTAAGCTCCTTCCCCTGTTGCTTGTTAACTTGATAGCTTTGTCTGCCATACATGTACATGTATTTTCATTGTTCTCTGCCAGTAATCAAGCTAGTCAGGCAGGTAAATACACATTCCTTTGTTTAGGGCAGGCCTGTGATCTGACCAAGAGTTGCTGAGTGTAGCTATATCATCAATATAAACTCATGTGAAGTCTTGTAATCTGTTTAGCACTTGGTTAACAAGCCTCGGAAAAGTGGCTCTTGCATTAATCAATCAATCAGTCAATCTAAAAGGTAAAATTTTGAGCTCATGAAGTTCATATCCATATCAGTAATAAAAGTAGATTTCTTCTATGCATTGTTGTTCAAAGGAATCTGCCAATAGCCTTTTACTAGATCAGCTGAGCTAAGATATTTTGCTTTGCCGAAAGTATGTAACATTTCCTCAATCCTGGTATCAGAAACTGAGACCTTATTAAGTTTTCTATAACTAACACAAAACCTTAGTCTTACTTTTCTTAGAAGCCGGCACAGCAGGAGATGCACACGAGCTGTCAGACTCTTTAATTACTTCCATATCCTGAACACTCTGTAGCTTTCTGAATTTGCTTGAGCACTTTCCAAAGTGATTCAGTGTGTCCTGCTAGGTGCAGTTTGGGGACCCACAGAGTCAATCTTGCGGACCATTTTATGAGTCATTACTGGCATGTTAGAAAATACCTGCTTGTCTTTGCAGCAAAGCCAAGATTTCTGTCTTCTTGCCTGTTAGTTCTTTGCATGTCAGTTCTTTCAAATGATGAGTCATTGGGGCACTCAGCCACCCAATCGAGAAAGTCTGAGGTCTCAGGCTCCCTTTCATCACAACAAAGCATATTCACAGTTGCTTCTCTATTGTGATAGGCTTTAAGTCAATTCAGTCTGTGTGGAACCCTTGCTGTGGGCTCTTTTTACACTGTACATGACTTGATTTTCTCTCTCCACAACCTATAAAGGCCCTCCCATGAGTTTTGTATTTTGTGCCTCTTTACGGGAAATAGTATTAGTACCAAACCTCCCCACCCCCCAAAAAACAGCACAAGCATTCTTATCAGACCATGCCATTCGTGTGGTCTGGCTATCCATGAGGTTAGTCTGAACCATTTCCATCATGTCTTTTAAGTCGTTTCTGAACTTGTGTACATATTCCGTCACTGGTTCCCCTTTTGATTCAGTGCCCCTCTCCCAGGCAGGCCTGATAAGATCTAGGTGTCCCCTTATTTTTCTCTCATACAGGAGATCAAGTGAAGCAAACCCTGTGGACTCTTGGAGCACCTCCCTATAGACAAATAGAGTAAATATTTCATCCCAAATCTTGCCCCTTCGTTTGCATAAATCCCCAGCATAGATTTCAGTGTCCCTATGAACCTTTCAACCAAACTGTTTGTCTCTGGGTGATATGGGGCAGCTTTCAGCTGTTTTATACCACACATCCTCCACAATGCACTGAAAATTGGGATGTGACATTTTACCCACAATCTGACAAAATCTCCTTAGGAAAACCTACTTGGCTGAAAATAGTGAAATGGGCTTTTGCTGCTATATCAACTATTAGAGCAACTGCTTCTGGATATTTAGTGGCATAATCCATTTCCATCAAAATGTTTTCCCCTTTGGTTGGCTGGGGCATAGAGCCCACAATATCTGTTGGCACCCGAAGAAATTACTCCTTGATTACAGGTAAGGGCCTCTTCTGCTTCTGGCACAAATCACAAGACCAGCAGTAGTCTCTCACCTCATTCTGAATATCTGGCCAATAAAAATTCCTTTTTATCTTTTCATAAGTCCTCAAGTGACCAGCAAAAGGACAGTCGTGGGCTAACATCACTAACTCCCCATGATGTTTAACAGGCACAAAGTGCTTGTAAGATTTCTCTGAGCCTTTGTTTTATCCTTACAATTTTCCCTGTTCTTCAGAAAACCTTTTCCTATTTCCTCTAACTGGGGTCCCCCCTGGAGAATATTCTGCTTATGGTTTTTAGGGATGGGTCTGTTCTCTGCTCTGCTACAAATTCCTGGGAGTGGCTCCTCCCTCCTTGACTCTGGAGACACACTGCTTCCCTTATCTAAGGAACGGGTAGGATGTCCCCATATCCTTTAGCTTTTTCTCTGTCTTCACAATTCTCTCCTGGGATCACAGCAATATTCCTATCTACTACAGGTTACCATATCAACAGCCTTGGACATAGTAATACAGCTTATCCACATGAACTCCTGCTGGAAAGCAATCCAGCACATTATCTTTTAAAATGCCCTCTAGACCAGGGGTTGGCAACCTACCGCGGCTCAAGAGCCGCATGCGGCTCCGGAGCCACGCTCAGGAGCCGCAGGTTGCCGACCCCTGCTCTAGACAGTCCACTCCAAATAAACTTTAGCCAAAGGCACAGGATTTTTAAATTTTCCCTAGGCCACCAGTTTTAGTTTCCGCATGCAGTCTCTCTTACCAGGAAGCTCTGGGCACCTGTGTCTCTCCACTATAGGCATTGTTTGCCATTCACTTTGGCAACCTTAATAAAGTCACTAGCAACCTCCCATGGATCAGACCTTACAAAATTCATCAGGAACTGCTCAGGTACCTCTGTGGGTCCTGTGGTTAAAATAGTTCCATTCTAAGGACGGGGTGTGGCCTTTTGTTTAGGGCAATTGTCCTTCAGGTGCTCAGTGGAATTACTTATGGAACATCTTTTTGGACTGTCGTCCTGTGAAGGGGGTCTGTGAATGTGATTACCAGGAGGGGGTTGATTCTGGGGAATAAGTGTCTGGGCTCCCAACCACCCTCCCTTTTCTGAGGGGTAAACTGGGCTCCCCCCTTTACACTAGGCTACTGCCCCTCTTTCTGTGTCTTGTGTTTACTGGATACTCTGGCTTGTACATAGGAATCAGACAGATTGGCTGCTTTCTGTACAGACCCTACAGTTTTATCCCAAAATGGCTTCTCTGATTGCACAAGAACATTTCCTGAGCATTTCTGAGGCAAAGAGGTCAAATAACTGGTCGTAATCCTCAGCTCTTTTCCCCTTTGCCCATTTTCTCATCAAATCACATATCTTATATACATATTCTCTGTGACTTATTTTATCACCTTTTTTGAGGTTTCTAAACCTTACCCTATACATGGTAGGGGTAATTTGAAACTTTGCAATCTATACAGCCTTTTAAAATTCACCTATATCAAAGCTTGTTTGATTTCCATTGTATTAAATACATTTAATGACTTACCCAAGAGCTTTGCAGTTGGTGTGGGGACTTGTCTTCTGGAGTTTTGTGCAACTCTGCGTCTTTCAGGAGTAGTATACAATCTGAATTTTTTGTTTGCAGGACATAGTTGGTCCCAGCTGGGCCTTCCTTGGGGAGAGGGAATGCCTGGAAGCTGTGGGATCTGTCTATGCTTTCCCCATAAACTCAGGTTGTGCAGTCTTTCCTTCATTTTTTCTTGGGCTTCCTTCTGCTGTTGCTTTTCTGCCTCCCTCTTCTTGACTGTCAGGTCAGCTTCTCATCTCTGGTGCTCTTGGTCCTTCTCCATTTTAGCGATCTCCAACTTTTTGGTCCGCTCTGCTGTCTCCAACTTCTATAACTATTTCAGCCAGTTTGAGGTGTGTGCTGCCTCTCTGAGAGCTGTCTTTGAATTTGTCTGTACTACAGGCTACTTTGGTATAACTTATGTCACTCCGTGGTGTGAATAATTTATACTTCCTGAGCAATGTAAATTATACCCACCTGTATACAGTGTTATGTCAGTGGGAGGGCTTGTCAAGCCACTTCTTGGAGGAACAGTCACCATTCATTATGTGAATAGCACCAACAGAGAACTGTAACTTGGACCCTGGAGGGAGTGAAGGCAAATCTTTGCGCTGGTGTCTTGGAACCACGCAGCTCTTTTCTGATAAATTGCACTTTCAACAGTGGAAACCATCCCCCAGATGGTACACAGGGTCAAATGAATACAAGTTGCCTGGCAAACAGCTTCAGCTCAGTAGCGTGTGTACTGTTGGCGTTGGAAATAGATTTTCTAGCTGTGCCTGCAGGCCACTAAAGAGCCAAGCTAGACCAATGTAGATCATGATCATTGGGTTTCTGGACCTTTGATTGTTTGACCTGATGGCTGGGTTAGGTAGCTGGTAGAAGCAGGTAATTCTATGGCTCTAGGTAATTGTTATATTCAAATACTCCCTTCTTCTCACAGTGAAGTGTGCTGCTGCTTCTTAAAATGAAATAAAATCCTGACCAGACTTCTCAGCCATCCCTTATTCAAAGGGAAGGGCCTTCTGTTATAATCCCCGTGTTATTACCGTATATGGTTAACATCAGAAATGCTGAAAGTATGGAGTATTTGAAATGTCTCTGACCTGCTAGAAATCCCCTACTGTCTCTTATTCTCATTCTCTTCACTGCAGAAAGGTGAAGTGTATATATTAAGACAGGCTGGCATTTATTTATTTTAGGTGGTTGTTTCACAACCACTAGAGAGCAGCCACTGACTTTCTTCATATGCTAGGAATACTTTCTGCAGCTCATCAGTGCATCAATTTAGCAAAGGCAATACTGACCTTTTCTATTGTGTTTATTAGCAGAGGCTGAAGTGACATGAATTCTTATCTAATCTCTGAGCTATTCAGGGTGTCTGCCTCCCACCATGAATAAATAATTCATTGGAAACATTTAAAATATTAGCTCCTCCTTACAAGAACTTTTAAATTTTCTAGCTAGCTAGAAATGAATGAGTTGTAAATTCCTACTGTAATGGTATCTCCGGTATGGAGAATGAGGAGACTATGTAGATGCCACATGTGAAAACCAGAGGCATGACTAATAGAAGACCAAAGAGAGCATTTTCAGTGAGTCTGTATCATTCTAGAAAGAATAACTAAACATTCCTCCGATTCTAGAGTAGTAGTTGGGATCTGCACTGGCCAACTCATGCTACAGCACTGGCTGCCAGTGGAGGTAGTGGGATGCCTGCAGAAATACATTTTACCAGTCCATACTGTGGGCAGCTTGGAGAATTTTTTCTTCCAAAAGCTGTCCATAAAGAAGGACTTTGAAGTCACTTGTGGATTGCCTGTTAAAAGTTTGTTTTTAAATCTTACTTTGCCAGTTCTTGGCTTGAGAGCACAGTGGGAGACCAGAAAAATGAAGATAATTGGATTCAGTTCTTCTTTGGTGAGCTAGGGGAGGGGAAATACAACATTTTTCCTTTTCTGTGGAGTCTTCACTGCCTTTACTCTGGGGCATCGAGCCCTTGTCTAGAGGGGGAAAGATGAGGTTTATGGATCCCTCTGAAGACTTTTCTGGGCAGATGGATCTGTGTTTTCCTGGGTTTTCTCTGCCACTCAGTTGTGGACTTCGGGATGATGTTTAAGAGAATTTATCAGCACTTTCCTGAAAATTTCCTTTCGGGTCCTCCAATCTCATCAACTTTGGATGAAGAGGGCTCATCTGGAGTCAGATAAAGATGGAAAACAGGTATCCAGAAAGTTCTTGTATTCATTAGGGGTGGGAGTCTGCTGCACCTGTAAGAGGAGCAGCAAAGAACTGGCAGGCCAGGAGAGGGTGATCCTATGGGCTCTAACCCTCCTTTGCACCCTCCCAATTCCGGGCTTCTCCAGAAGGCAGAGCAGCTCCCCAGGGCTATCTAAATTAGACCAAAAGATTTCTCAGTTATAGCCAGACAGTCTATGCTTGCACTCTCCACAGTGCTACATGCTATGGCTCTGCCCCTCTACACCAGAGCTATGACTGTCTTCCTCAGTTCTTGCACCAGGTGAACACTGCCCCACCACTTCCTGCCAGATCTGGAGTTTTTAGCCTTTCCTTTATGCCATTTCAGTCCTTTTACCCAGTGTAGAGAAGAGGAGGGAGGATGCTCTGCAAGAGAAACTATTCTTTGAGTTATATTTATTTTAGGGAAATTAGGTGCAATGATCCTGACTATGGTGGTAGTCTTACTGGTGAGCTCATCAAAGGTTGAGCACTCCCCTCCTGTCAGTGAGATGGGCCTGGTTCTGTCCCTCAGCTGCTAGCTGGCTGGAGACCATCATAATGGATCTGTAGACTTTATTACTTGAGAAAGGACACTTGCTGATAAGCATGGATACATGTTCCTGTTCCAGCAAGCTGTGCTATCCTGATGAGCCTAACATACCTTGCCTTGCGTTAGTGCAGTTACCCCTGCAGAACCCTACCCCTGTGTACCTTCCAACGTCTACAAGAGATAAGCTGCCATGCTTTAGGGCAGCTCTGATCCTATAGATCTCAAAAAAACAAGACAGAAAGGGGGAAATGTCCCCACCCAACACTCCTTCTTTGTTCTTCTGTCCCTTGGAACTGTCTGATAAACCTAAGGAAAATCCCAAACGTGTACTACTTTGTGGTGAAGCTGTAGTTTCAGGTTACCTTCTCTTTGAGCTTCTTTCTAGATTGTCAAAAGTTTTGGTTTCTTGTAAATTGAACTAATTGAATTTTCTGGGTATCCAGCACTTCATCTCTACCGCTTTTAAATGGTAATCCACTTTCAGAGCACTGTTGTATGCCTTTGTAAGCCACATTAATATCGTGTGGATCTGTCGTCATGTCTCCCCCCCCTTCTAGCTGTTATGATTAGTGCTACTTTAACTTCTCAAAGCTTTTAGCATGGAAATTAATGTTTTTGATGATCAGTCAGTTACTTTTGCAGTTTCTTGTCATCCAGTTGATATAGAGTTTGTTTTCAAAAACTTCCATCAAAAAGGCCTTTTTTTGTTGTGGGAAATTGATATGGCCCTTGTTTAGCTGATAAAAGCTTCTTTTGAGCTGCTGGGTACATGTGAGCTCAGGTTTCTTACATAGGCCGTTTTCCTGGTACTGGTAGCATCAGCTTAAAGTGTACAAGTGTCAGACTCCAGTGATTGATTTTTTTACTCCAAATTCATTAGATAAAGAGGTGCTATAAGTGTGCTGTTCTTCTGAAGCTGTCAAATTTCCACTTTAATACTCATTGTAACACTTTCTGCATGCCTATATTTCCATTGCAGTGATGTCCTTTTCCACAAGTTGCCAAAGGTGTAAAAAAAAAAAAACTCTGTGATTTTATCTGGAGCAGCCTAATGTCCATAAAAAGGCCACCTGGGCTTTTTGTTTTGTTTCATTCAACACTAACAGAGTTCTGTTTGTCTTAAGACTTTGTTATGATGCCTGTCACATTAGATTGGTATAACGCAGTCCTAATGGGCTTTTGTGGTGTTTTCTACTCTTCTTCCTTCTTTGGTTATGAATTTGCTATCTTGAATACAGCTGTATTTGTATGGCTGTGAGAGTGCATCTCTCACAGGCCCAATCTGTACATTTTGTTTGTTACGGCAGCAAACTTCTGATCTGTTTCTACTCTGGAGATTTCCGCAGAGTAGCCACACACAGTTCTGTGCTCACTCTCACCAATCTTTAAACTATGGCCTGTAGACAGGAGTTAATATTTAGCCTATCAGCCGGGACCCATATCTGATGCTCAGGTATTGCTTAGTTTTTCAAATTTTATGTTAAAAAATTTCAGTGATCCTGGAACAGTTGGTAACTTAAAATAGAAAGCATGCCTGGAAACTCTAAAAGTGATGGAGAGAATGTTGTCTCTATGAGTAAGTAATAAGCATTAATGACAGTATTGCTTTAGTAGGAAATCTATGCTAAGTATTTTTCTGTAAGTGTAGGGGAAGTGGTTTATGGAGTTAGATGTGACTCGGGAGAAAAGAGAGAAACAAGTTATATTCTCTAAGGACTGTTTTTTCAAAAGTGTTCAGCATCTAGCAGCTGCCACTGGAAATAGTGGGAGTGTCCGGTTTCTGAGGGCCTTTGAAAACCTGGCTGTAATGTTGCAGCTTTTTCTCAGTGCTTGCTTTCACCCATGCGATTTATTGAATGTACATTAAGATGTTGAAGGCCAAGATTCAGAAATCTAATGGATGTTGCTTTCCTAATTTTGGCCCTGGTTCAGTGATTCATTTGGTATTTTGTCTTTGCAAAAGTGAGGAAAGAATGAAACGCGTATGTTTGCTCTTTGAAGCTTCAGGATCTTTCTTACTCTTCAGGTCATTGTAGGCTGTGAATAATTGGTTACTGGCTTCAGGATAAAGGGTAAAGCAAAGTTCTTTGAAATCTTGATTGATGTTGCTTTAAAACCCCTCATTAAAGCTTAGAAAGATTTTTTCCTTGGTATCTTATGGTGAGTGGTTACACACATGGAGAATACGGTTTAACCAAAGAATGGATTACTGAGGATCACTTTCACAACTGCAAAATTGCTGAGCCAGTCAGTATTTCTGTGCCACTTTGAGCACTTTTTAATTAATGTGTTTGTATAATGTGAGCCAGTTATTGTTCAGTTATATTTTATTTTTAATGTATATGAATGAAATATTAATGTAACAAGTCACACATTAAATGTAGTGTGTGTGTGTGTGTGTGTGTGTGTGTGTAATGCATGCATAAACCATTGGTGGGTGAAGCATAAAGGAAACTACTCGGTTGTAAAACCCTTTACTGGCACAGTCTAAAGAAATTCCTTTGAGGCAGGAAATGTAAAATTTGCTTAGATATGTGAAGCTAAGCCCTGGAAATGCATCACTTCTGTTGAGGCTTTGTCAGACTCTTTTTGATGTGCCACATATTACATCATTTTCTTCTAAAAGAAGAGGACTAATTATTGCTATTTAAGTGATGTGATAGCACAGTGCTAGCTTTCTTCTAATCAAACAGGGCTTTGCTCTCATTATAAAGGACTCCTGCTGGGAGTTTGAATGTTGCTGCTTTGCTTTTCTGATTATCACCTTTGGTCTCCTTTCTTTCTTTTTATATATACAGGTTTTCCAGCTTGCTGCACATCTGGTTTACTGGGGAAAAGCAATTATTGTCTACCCACTGTGTGAAAACAACGTCTATATGCTGTCCCCCAATGCCAGTGTTTGTCTGTAAGTAAACAGACCATGTATCCCTCTAGCGGGACTGCTTTGAAAAATGTAGATGTGATTTCCCTGAGCATTTGTTTGGGCAAGGTAGTGATACCTTCTGAACTTGCGAAGTTGTTGGGATATACAAACAGCATCATTTTCTTGAAGTTCAACAACCCGTAAGGGCTGTTCAGTGCAGGGATGAACACAGGAACTAGGCAGCTCTCCTGTGGCATTGATAGCATTCTTGTCTTCACTTATAGATTTCCCCTTATGGGTAGCAAATTTCAGGAGCTCAGTATAGTGTTGTCCTTGTGAACATAGACCATTTTTAAACCTCTCAATATGCTTGACGGGTGAGTATGTCCAGAAAAAAGGACTCTTGCATGAAACCTAAGGGAATATCTGTCTTAATCAATTCTCTTCCATTGCAGGGTCTCAGGCATAGGTGTACCTCAGTCCTTCCTATTCTCTGCATGTGGCACATAATTGTTTAGTCTCCTGTGGGCTGTAATACTTTGGTCTAATTTCAGTTGTTGGGTTTAGTGTGCAGTTGCTGGGTGGTGGTGGTGTTGGCCTGTGATGTACAGGAAGTCAGACTAAATGATCTGATGGTCCCTTCTGGCTTTAAATTCTATGATTCTAGACAATATGGAACGCTCAACGCAAGACACACATCTCAGTAAGTTCTGTATGGTTAAATCAGTGCGTAGCTGCTTTTGATACTCCCTCCTGTGTGCCTGGCATGTGATATTACAGTAACAGGTAACAGAAAAGCATAAACAGCAGCAACATGGAGGGGTCCATTACAGTCACTATTCATTGTCATTAATCCTCGTGGTAATTGTGCCTTCTAATCACTACTCAGGCTTGGATAAAGATGAGCTGCATATAAAGCTCAGCCTGTGCAAGAGATGGCAGTGGCATGGGAGAAGGATGTTGAGGATATGTTGGGTAACTGCTGCTTGCTCCACTGTTCAGAAGTTGTCCACCTTTTCCTCACTGAATTTGCAGTTGGGGGTGCTTTCAAATTCCAGATGAGTTCTGGAACCTCAGGTGGTATGAGCACATTTGTGCACTGGTGGCTGTCACATCTGCTTTGGATTACTGCAATATGTAGATGTACACGCACAATGCGTAATCTACACACAAACAGCGTTGAAGTGATAGCTACCAGTGGTAGTGGCTTTTTTCTTTTACACCTATTCTTCAATAGAAGCTGGTTTCCTGTTCTTTTCTCAGTACAGTTCAAGGTGCTGACGTTGATTCATAAAACACAACCTGGCCTTGTTGCTGGCTCTCTGAAAGACCCTCCTTTCCCTGGGATCTGCCACAGCAGTTGAGTGTGATGGTGTTGTAGCCATGTCAGTGCTAGGATATTAGAGAGACAAAATGGGTGAGGTGATATATTTTATTGAACTGACTTCTGTTGGTGAGAGAGACAAGCTGTTGAGCTACAGGGAGAAGATAGAACAGGTAGTTTAGCATACGTAGTTAGCCCATATTCTAAGGGACCGTTCATGGTGAAGTAGCCTATTAACACCTCTGTAGTCATACTACAAAAAGGGGGGCTAGTGGGTTACACATTATTATAAGCCATAAATCCAGTGTTTAAGACCATGATTTTTAGTGTCTAGCAAAGTTCTGAATTTAAGCTCCCGGACTCATCTTTTGAAATGTTGAGCAGGATTCCTTTGAGGAGGAGGACTGATAGATCAGATATAGAGTGATTGCTTTATTGAAAGTGTTCACTCAGGCATGCTGGTTTTTTTTTTTTTTTTTTTTTGTCTTTTACCATTATCCTGTGTGAGTTCATTCAAGAGCATAGTGATTGTCTGGTTTCACCCACATAGTTGTTGTTGGGGTATTTAGTGCCCTGGATGAGAGACACCACATGTTGTGATAGGCATGTGTAGGACCCATGGATCTTGAAAGGTGTATTATGGAGGATGTTGATCATTGTAGCAGTGGAAATATGTCTGTGGATTTTGCATCTGTTGTTCTGGCAGGGTCTGGTGCCATTTGAGCTGGTGTGTCCTGGTCGATGGGGAGCTTGCTTCTTATGATGAGCTTGGAGAGTTTGGGGCATTGTTTGGAGGCCAGAAGAGGGGATTCAGGAAAGATTTCTTTCAGGAAGAGGTCCCTGTCAAGTATGGGTTGAAGTAGTTTGATGATACCCCATATGGGTTCATTGTGGGGTGTTAGGTGACAATGAGGGGTGTGCAGTCAGAGGAAGTTTTATTTCTATATTGAAGCAGGTTCTCTTAGGGTAGTTGGGTAGCCCGTTCCATGATTATATCTACTTTGGTGGAGTGTTGTTATTTGGTGGAGGCAGTTTTGCACGTGTTAAGGTATCTGCCCTTGCTACTGTGACTTCATTGCTAACTCGCACCCCCAGCTCCCTTTAGTGAACACCAGAACGGTCTAAATGGACTAATTAGTATGCAACACATTACTGTGCTATAGATATCACATGTCCAGAAGTGCATATTACTGTATCACGTAGAAGAAAAACTCTTAAATGATGTTTTGTCCTTCCAAAGGAGCTAAAGATTGTGAGATGAAGAAATTGCATCTGTTTAGTGTCTTAAAATAATCTGTAATAATGGGACATGGGAAAATAGAGCCTGTTAATTAATAAGAGTCTGTGATTAAAATAAAATTGCTACTACCATGATGAATATGTTTGTTTTCTCACTTAATCAGGATACTAGTTGTCATAAACTGTAATGAGTCTTTATTATTTACCTAAAACGTAAAGAACATTTTAGTTATGAATTGGCATGTCTTGTGCAATGAATGAGTACCAGTAAGTTTATGTAAATTCTAGTTAGACAACGGTGCAAGACTAATTTCCTCTTGTACCTCTGTTCCATAGTTACTCCCCTTTGGCAGATGAATTTTCCTGTCAATTTCCTGGCCACGATTTGCCGTCTGTGCTTTCCAAGTTCTCATTGCCAGTTTCGTTATCAGAGTTCAAGAATCCTCTAGCTCCGCCAGTACAGGAGGTAAGTTATGAGGGAGCATGTGAAAACTGTGTCTGGACACCTCATGACTAACCTGTTAAATATTATGTGAGCACAGGGATGAGAATGTCCAACTAGGAGCTTTCAGAGCTCTTGTGGGTTATTACTGAGTTTCCCAGCCACCCACTCAAATTACTTTACATCCATATGCTAAAAATCCTTAGGCAGGTCTAGTTGGAGTGATTTGAGTGGTCTATGCTGAAAAGCATGTTACTAAATGAAATCTCTGTGTACTTCTTTGCATCTTACAAAATGCCCTGAGTAAGAAAATGGGAAAATTGAAGATGAAAATTGGATTATTTTAAAAAAAATATATGCTCTAGATCAAACAGGTGTTATTTAGGGGAAGGTCCATAGCCTGTGTTATACATGAGGTTAGATTAGATGATCATAGTTATTCCTTCTGGCTTTGGAGTCTATGAAAAATTCCATTTGCTTTATAGAAACCGGTTCTGATCCCCATGAATCCATCATCTACAATATATACAGAGAATGTACTCTCCTCAGAAACACAGAGCTATAGTTATAAATTCCAGCTGCTTTACGCTTGCCATCTGGATTTAAAAGCAAGATGTACTATGTATTTACCCTAGGCTTCAGTACAGTGCTGAAGAAGTTTAAATGCTAATCCAAGAAGTGGACTCACCATGTAGTCAACAAAAGTGCATATGTTAACTATTCCAGCATCAAAATATTCAGATTTGTGTTTTACTGTTTGTTCGAGCAATAGTGATTAAGGCTTGGGGCATTTCCTGCGGGCTAGTGATAGGCTGGTAAGAATGAATGACCTCAGGCCACCAGCCCATGAAAATGATGTAGGCTGAGGTAATTGTTGCTATAATAAACTGAATTTGGGCAAGAGATTTTCTAATTGGTTGCTTTTTGCATTTGCACTAGTCCCCCTGCTTTTGTGACCGTGTCTGCCATAGAGACCTTATGGTAGCACAGCTGTACCAGTGCAGCTGCACTGCTGTAAAATCTCTCATGTACAGAGCTCTCCAGTCGACATAACCCCCCCCAGCGAGTTTACACATTACCATTTATGCTTGTGAAGTTTGTGTTGCTCAAGGATGTGTTTTTTTCACACCACTGAGTGACATAAGTTTTGCCCACACAAGTGGTAGTGTAGACATGGGTTGTACTGCGTGTATGACATTGGTATTAGCCACTGTCCATATTTTATAGAGAAGTAACATCCAACAGTGTAGCCAGTCAGATTGCAAGAGAGGTACTTGTTTTGATTGTGTGAGGTAGTGCTCACAATGCACCAATACAAATATATGCTGTGTATAAAGAGTAGTCCTAGTAAAACAGACCTGGTCAGTCCTCCTGTCTTGGATAATGACTAAGACTAGATGCTTCAGAAAGAGGGGCATAAGGATACCTAGCTGTGAAATTTTACATCGTTGATGAAGTTTCTTCCTCACTCTACTTGGTGACCATTTTATCTTGAAAACGGAGGACAAGTAGCCCTTATAATTCTATCCTCGTTTCTGTAACTTCAGAAGCTATTCTTATTCTCTGTTGCTGAGTTGGTAGGGATTCCTTGTTTCTGTTTGTATATGCAAAAGTCTCATGTTATTATGAACTTATCTTTATAAAACCGTGCTCTGTACCATTGTAAAGACATAAAAATACATTAAAATAATTAAGAGAACTTTAAGGGTTGCTTAGTTAACGTCTCAAAAATAAAATAATGCCAAACTAAATGTGCACATTAATCCTTAACTATGCCCATTGTGCATATGCAACATGAAACCATCTTTGACTTCAGATGATTTCATTAATAAGGTATAATTGTAATGAGCCCGATGGAGGGGTATCTTGAATCAGAGTAATAAGGAAAGACAGGCAATTGAGAGGCTAAATTATATTGTATCTCGATAAGCAGGGGGTAAAGTAGAAATCAATGAAATGTGGAATAATCACAAGTAAATCAGAGTTAGTTGTTTCTACTAAGGCTTATACCATGGGTGTCAAACTCATTCGCTATGGCAGGTCAGATTTGAATTAAATGTACTTCAAATGGGCCATGTATACCATAAATCGAAATACTAGGCACAACCATTTTTATGTAGTATTATGTTTTGTTTGCTAGATATCAGCGATATAAAAACTGCAGTAAATTTACTTCTACAACTACTACTATTTTACAATTAAAAGAATCGATCAATGATTAAGAACTATAGTACTGCGTGATGCCTCAAGACCACACCATCCCTCTCCTGCCTTTTGGAGCGCTGCGTCTCATGCACACAGCACTTCACATGCTGCCGCCAGAGTACAAAGATCTCATGGCAGCGCATGACACTGACATCTCGCGGCGTTGTACTCTCTGGCGGCAGCGCGCAACGCTGTGCCATCTCGCGGCGTTGTACTCTTTGGCAGAAGTGCGCAACGCTGTGTCATCTCGCGGTGTTGTACTCTCTGGCGGCAGCGCACACTGGTGCCAGGGGCCGGACCAAAAAGGTTGATGGGCTGTATCTGGCCTGCAGGCCAGATGTTTGACACCCCTGGCTTCTACCATAAACTACTGTAAACTATTATAGTTATCTAATATGTGTTACTATTACCTTAATTAAACTCAATTTATAGATAACAATTTACATTTATAAAATAACAGAATTTTGAATTAGATAATACAATGCATTATAATATAAGCCTCATCGTTATGCATTCCCTTTTCAGTTTCTCAGTTTTCAGCAACTAAGCCCAGAGATTGAAGGAAAGTTCTTAGGATATTTAGTTATATCTCAAGCAATCCTCTTGTGGAATCTTTTCTTTACTGTTTTTGAATTCCAGCTTAACTAGAGACATATATTCCTTCATGTGATGAGTTGGTTTCTTGACTGAACAGTTATCGTAAGAATGGAAAAATAGCTATATTGAGTCAGTCCAGCGATCTGTCTAGCCCAGTATCCTGTCTTCCGACAGTTGCCAATGCCACATGCTTCAATAGGAATGAACAGAACAGGGCAATTATCGAATGATCCATCCTCTTTTTCCAGACCCACCTTCTGGCAGTCAGAGGTTTAGGGACATCCAGAGCATGTGGTTACATCCCTGACCATCTTAGCTAAAAGCCATTGATGGACCTATCCTCCATGAACTTATCTGTTTTTTAACCCAGTTATACTTTTGGCCTATGCAACATTCCTTAGCAACAAGTTCCACAGGTTGATTGTGCATCATGTGAAGAAGTACTTTCTTATGTTAATTTTAAACCAGCTGACTATTAATTTCAGTGGGTGACCACTGATTCTTGTGTTATGTGAAGGAGTAAGTAACTCTTCCCAACTGACTTTCTCCATACCGTTCATGATTTTATAGACCTCTATCATATTCTCCTCCCCCTTAGTTGACTTTCCTAAAACGAACAATCACAGTTGTTAAACTGTCCTCATATAGAAGTTGTTTCATACCACTAATCATTTTTGTTTCTGTTTTCTGTGCCTATTCTAATGCCAATATTTTTTTTGAGATGGGGAGTCCAGAACTGCATGCAGTATTCAAGGTGTGGGTGCACCATACATTTCTTTAGTGGCATTATGATATTTTCACTCAAGTTCATCCATCGTGGTACTTAGACTTCTAGCATTTGTATAGAAGCACTTACAACATTTGTCACTCTTTAGCTGTCTGCCATTATGTGATGTAATTGAATGGGGTTCATCTTCATTGGACTGTTTCTCTTCAGTTCCTACCTGCACTTTATCACATTCCATCCTCTCCTTACTAGGATATAGAGAATCCCCATTAATAGATCCTTCCTCAAGGGATGTCTGACTGAACCATGTCCTCCTGTGCAGTTGTCTGCTATCCCCAGAGCTTAGTTTAACACCCCTTCTACAATCTTTTAAATTTTATATGACAGCAATCTGGTTCTGTTTTGGTTTTGGTTTAGGTAGAGCCCATTCTTCCTGTATTGGCTCCTCCTTTCCCAAAAGACTCCCCAGTTCCTAATAAACCTAAACCCTTCCTCCCTACACCGCCATCTCATCCATGTGTCCACACAAAGTGAAAATTTTCAGAGGTTCATATTTCAATCAGATGAAAACCTGGTTCTTGCTAGAATAATTGAACTTGCTTCTCAATTGGGGCTGTTGCTCTCCTATATCTTAACTTCCTCCCTCTGGCTATTTCCGAAATGAGAAGGGAGTGTGGTGCCCCCAGACTTCAAAGTGTCTGAACCAGCTGTTTCTCCATAAATAGAGAACCCTAGAATAACAAGTCCTTGGGGGAGATTTCTCCCTATGCCCAGGTAAGTGGGAGTGTATTTTCACCAACTGCCTAGGTCAAAACCTCCCTTGCGGACATATTCTTGTTACTGGCCTCCTCCGCTATAGTAGGTATTTTTAATAGTTCACATTTCCATTACTCCCTCAGTTATTTGTTTCTTCCAGGATAGGAAGAACCAGCTCAGCTTGAAGAAAGAGCTGGGTGTAATTGGGGATGGCTAGCCAAAAATCAAAAGAGGGTTTTAATTTTTTATTCTGTTTTTTTGTTTTTTTAACAAGGTGGTTGCTAGATGAAGCCTATGTATTGCAGATGAGCTGAATTAATTACAGATTGTACAACAGTGCAGTGGAAAATGACCATGTGAGGGAATAAGAATGGGAGGGGGCTGCTTGTATTTGTTGAGAGAATAGCACCTATAGGACTCAGTCAGTTCTACAATGCATCTGGAAGCCATTACATGACGTGTCAAGGGCAGGTTTGGTTGCAGAGGATATATGTGCACCATTTGGATGTAGTTATAGTCAGTTTTAATAGATACAAAATGCATGTTTGCTGTGCGCTGGATTTAAAAATAGTGCTTGCAAGGCTTTAAAGAGAAATATTGGATAAGTGCTGTTCCGTCAGCTGACGTAAAGGTCCAAAGCTAAGCGGGTCACCTGATGATTGGAAGTTGATAGGTTGTAGAGTAATGCATTGATTTGATGTACAGTGATAGCAGAGACATAAAATATCTGGTGCGTCTGAAATAAGGAAATGTTTTTGTGGTGGGTTTTGGTTTTTGACAGTGTAGTTAGCAGGCTCAGATAATTGGATTAACAGCCATTTATTTTTGCCAATATAAATATACTATTGTCTTTCCTTCACTATTGAACCAAAAGCTTCCCCAGTAGCTAGTCTGCTTTTTTTAAAAACGTAATCCTGGAGAGCGTGTCAGTTAAATTAGATTAGACTAATTCCAGACTGGAGTAAGGAGAGACATTGTGCTCCAATGGCTATATATATATTTTTTAAATTAAAACCAGAAAAAATATATATAAAAGAACAAGCCAGGATTGGGCCTTCCTTGTCCCCCTTGTCTCGACTTCTAACTAGTCCCAGTTTTACTGACACTTTCCTCTTCTTTTTTCATGGAAAAAACCAGCTCTCGGGATCTGATCACAGGAAACAGGCTTCTAAAAACTAGCATGTTAAATAAAAGATTTTACAAATGCTCTCTGTTTCCAGGAAAGCATTTCCATTGAATCGCTTGGTCTTGCCCTTCCAGAGTTCAGTGGGCTGTGTTCTGTGCTGTCTCTCCAGATGGGGTGATGCATAAAGTCCTTTGTTTTTTCAGAACCAAAAATGTCTTGTTGTGTGCTTATTTGTCAATATATACAATGCACTGTATTGTTACCAGTTTCTTGCATATAGAGTGTCACACAACAGTACACTATACTACACAGCTGGATCTGGAGCCTGTCCTACAGCAGTGATGGGAAATGGTGTCATGGGGATGGAGGGGGGGAAAGGGGTGTTGAAATTTACTAGTGGAAACAATGTAAATGTTGTTAAGGGCATGGTAACAGACTGAAGGAGGCAGGAATGGGGGTGAGGATGAACAGGCAGAGTGGAGGCAGGGATAATGGGGAGGAAGAAAGTGGCATAAAGGGGCCGTAAGAATGGGGTTAAAATTTAGAATTAATCATAGGTTAAAGCAAGGCAAAATGTTTCCTCCTTGTATTTGCTGCATGACCCCACGTTTTCAGCCAAAGAAGGCTGGCCATAGTTCCCTATAGCACCAGCTGAGGAGTAAACTCTATAAGCACTCTAAGCACACTAGAAAGAGACAAGCTGATTGGGAAGGTGTCAAGACCAGATGTGAAAATGAAGAGACTCCCATGGCTCAGTGGAAAGCAGTGAGTTTCAGATCTACAGATCAGCAAAAGTGGTAGGGGGGAATGCACTGCTCTGACAGCTGTATCTGGAATGTCCATTTCCTCTCCAAAGCAAAGAGAGCGATGGAGAGTGAGGCAGGAAGTTCATAATGGCCATGTTCAGACGAACTGCCTGCAAAGCCCAGTACCAAAATCCCAGCCAGTCCTTGTTTCAGAAACTGCTTGTGTAATAACCCTCACTCTGGCACTAGCACCTGGGATGCAGCAGCATAGAATGCTGTGCTGGAGAGAGAGATGGCCAAGGAGAGGGCAGCTCTAGCTTAGGAGGGGGCTCAGAATCCACCCTAAGGGCAGCTGGAAAAAGCTGCTAAAGGGGGAGAAGAATCAGGATGCTGAGCTAGAGAATAAACTGGAGCTTGCGTAGGAGGAGAAGTGATAAAAGAACAGGAGAATAAAAGTAGGGGACTGGGAAATGAGGAGGAGAAAAGACGTAAAATAGAAAAGGTTTCAGGTCAGGACAGTCAGAAAAAATAGACCTGACCAGGACGCTATTAGAGAAGGGGAGTAGAGGGAAATACAATCTAAAGACTTACCAGAGAGAGCATCAAGGGAAAACGTGAAAGGAAATATAATTGGTGAAAGGGAATTGATCAAAAAGCTGCATTAGATGCAGATAGATCCTGGAAGCAGTAAATGGGAAGCACACCCACAAAGGACCTAAATTACATGAACAGAGAGAGTGATTCTCTGAACATTTATTGATGGAATACAGTTCAAAGGTGCCTAATGGACGAGCAAATGCCCATTAGGTGAAGACACCCCACTTATGGATAAACACGGTGAAAAGAGGGACAGCCACAGGAACATTGAATCTAAGGAGCACTTCAAGCTGAAGAGAAGAAAAGAATAGGACAGCAAGAGTGGAGCTGGACTTAGAGCCAAGGATAGGAAAAGTTGATTCTTTGTAATCTCTTTGGTTTTTCATAACAATTCATTTGGTACTAACTGTACGTCATGTACAAGCTCACAAAGGTTAATGAGTTGTAACTTGTAGTTTATTACTACAAGTAGTAAGTCTTTGGTAATGTTCTATATTATTTATACTCTTGGTACAATTTTGGAATTTTTCCTTATAAAGTTCTAATAATTTAAAATTATACCTTTTGCTGGGTTTTCCTCTGCCTCTCCTCACAGTTAGCATAGCCTAGTCTAGCCAGGTTATCTCAATTGCTCTACTATGTAAGTATTGATGTAAACCTGAGAATAGACCTCTGTATGGTGCAGAACATAGGAGAAATGTAACAAGGCTGCAGGGATGGCATGACACTTGTTCAGATTGTGCACATCAGAAATGACTGCAATGCTTATATTTTTACTTAGTCTGTATTATTTATTGATATCCTCAGTTTAAGAATCATCTCTTCCTGCCTTGAAATGGAAACTGAAGTCTCCCTCAGATATGCCTTGAAAGGTGGACAAATTCCTTGGTGGTTTCTGTATTCCCCACAGAAATGCACCTTTCTATAGTTGTTTAGTGATGGACAAAAGATATCTTTTGTGACTGAGTGAACTGGAGTACACCCAGTATCTCAGAAGAAGAAATCTATTAACTTTTTTATTAAGTTCTCCTGAAGAAGCTGCTACTTTTAGTCAGTAGGGCCACCAAACTGTTAATGAAGAGGAGAGGACATTAGCTCCAGAATTTTTAGATTCCCTGTGTCCGGTAGCCATTATTTATATTGTGGTTATGTCCACAATGTGCTGGGTGATGTCCAACATAGTTCCTGCCTCAGCTACCTTGCTGAAATACAGCAATTTTCTGTGAGCTACGTCATCCACCTTTTAAAAAAATGAGATATTTGCTGTTAAGTAAACCCAAGTTAAAATAGTATTAATGATGCCACAGCAGTTGCTCCATTCAGATAGTACTTTAATGTTGGCTCTTTAATACTTTCAAGATTGAAAAGACAGTGACAGGTTTCAAGGACAGGTGTGTGTTTGGGTATACATACCTCCCCATAGCCAGCCTGAGAAGTATGACATTAAAAATCTGTATAGGGAGAAATCGTCCTGCCCCAGGAAACTGCTTGAGCTGCCAATTCTGACCCTGCATCAGCTGATCGGAGAATTTTGGTAGTAGTCTGTCCCACCCACACATGCACTGCTCCCCGCCTGCCACGAGGCCAGCCAGCATGCGTGTGCATTCCTTCCTTAGTTCCTTCTCAATCGCCCTGGCTAGAGACGGATGGAGCTGGACCTGTCCATTCACAGATTAACTTTTTAGTTTTGTTAATTTTATCTTTCCTTGAAGCTTCGAGGCTTCAGAAAGTGCCTCAACTGCAAGGACTCTATCCCAGTGACTGATTGGCACTCGCAATGCATTCGTTGCCTGGGAGAAAAGCACAATCCACAAAGGTGTGGTAGGTGCCAGCAACTAAAACCCAGGTCCAGGAAAGGCAGAGAGTTAAGGTTCAAACTCCTGGTCATGGAGTCGGCACTTCAACCCCTGGAGTCCCAAAGAGAACTCTTACCTCAACCTTCTACTTCAAAGGCAGGTGATTCTCAAGAGACGACCCACTCATTTAAGGCCCCTAAGAAAAGGTCTGAGAGTCCCTGCAGAGAGTCCTGATCAAGCCAGAAATTATCTCCGGCTCCATCGGTATAATCAGAATTACAGCACTGAAGCTGCCTAATGTTGGTACCCAGGGCCACGCATCATACCAAGCTAACAGAGCATGTCTGTCCGCCCAAAGACCCGATGGGCATGGGCAAAGAAGTACCAGTACTATGAACGCGTGAAGGGCATAGAAGATCCACCCCAATGAAGTCTGTCTTCACTGACATCAGCACTAACAGACCAGATGGCCAGGCCTGCATCTCTGGCTCCAGCAGTCATGCCTCTCTGTACTGATGTTCACCACGGGTACAAGCGCTATTCGTATCTCAGGATTTCTGGTGTGCGACCGATCTCTCTCTGTCCGACACATCAGACTTGCCCCTACGTGGTACCAAGTTCTCCCAGGGCATTGAACTCACTGAAATCTCCCTGCCATGCACCGTTTTTCTCATCATCAGAGTCAGAAAGTGAGCAAGACTTGGATTCCCACCACTCTTCTTACCTGCAATATGCGACCCAATTTCACTATGGGCACTAAGCATATTGTCCACCTGACCCTCCTCTTCCATGGTTTTCCAGCCATGGTACCAGCCATCAGCCTCCTACCCTCAATGGCTGTACTATGACCCTTGGTGGACTCTGAGGCAGCAAGCCTCCCAGGCCCCTAGCGCGGCATACCAAAAGGCAAAGAAGACACTCCTCAGGCTCATTTCTTGTTGTCTTCACCAGACGAGGCAGTGATGCCTCCTTCAACTCTCCCTCCCTCCCCTGCCACCCATGGTTAATGATTTTAAATCATTCCAGGACATAGCTCAGAGGGTGGCAGAAGCCCTGCAAATACAGTTGCAGGAAGTGACTGAGTCTCACCACAAACTGGTAAACATTTTATACTTTTCCACCTCTGCCAGAGTGGCCCTCCCTGTTAATGAGGTACTCTTGGACTCTGCCAAAGTCATATGGTAAACCCCTGCATCCATGCTGCCAAGCAAGCAAGCAGGCAGACAAAAAGTATTACGTGCTGATAAAGGACACAGAATTTCTATTTTCCCACCCACCTCCAAATTCCATCATTATGGATGTGGTTAATTCTAGGGGCTGCCAGCACCAATCTAAATCCACCACATATGACCAAGACAGGAAACATCTGGACTTGTTTGGCAGGAAGGCATATTCATCAGCCACTCTCCAGTTCTGCATAGCAAATTACCAGGCCTTGCTGGCAAAATACGAATACCAGAATTATATGAAATTTGGTCCCTTTATTGAACAGCTCCCGAACTCCCGTAAAGACCAATTCAAGGACATAATTGAGGGCCAGCTGGTGGCTAAAACATCTCTTCAGCCAGCACTAGATGCAGCTGACACAGGGGCATGTTCTATTTCCATAGCCACTGCTATAAGGCAGGCTTCGTGGCTGTATTTGTCTGGCTTCTCTAAAGAGTCCAAACCACAGTGGAGGACCTTCCTTTTGAAGGGAAGAAGTTATTCACCAAGAAGACCAATGTGTTTATTCACATGCTGAAGGATTTGTGGCAACTCTTTGATCCCTAGGGATATACATGCCAGCCTACAAGAGAAAATACAGCCCTCTGCCACTGTTTAAGCCCCAATTGTCACAATTCACATCTCAGAACCCATCACAAAGAGCTTACAAGTCGCAGGGGAAGAAACCGAGGTTCCTTAGGTGAAGGCAGTTGGGGCCCCAATTGAATGCATCTCAGCCCTCCAACTCGAAGTGTCAGTTTTGACTCCAGGGAGAGGAAGGAGGGGAAAGGGTCAAGGTACCAATAGAACACTTTCCTTTCAACCTAACAGTGGAAAACCTCACCTGTCATTTTAGAGACTGCCTTACCCTGTTCTGTAGCACCTGGGAATGAATAACTTTGACAAGAGGTTACTGGAGATTATCCAGATTGGATATGACATCCAGTTCTCCTCCCTCCCCCCTCCAAACACCCTTCCCCATTTCTCTTCAGGGACCCATCTCACAAGGGTCTACCACATCAGGAGGTAAACCATCTCCTCAGCTTAGGAGCTATAGAACCTGTGCCCATACATCTCAGAGGCAACGGCTTCTACTCTCACTACTTCCTGATACCAAAGAAAAAGGGAGGTTGGAGAGTCTGGATCTCAGAGCACTCAACAAGTACATCAAAGCGTAGAAATTCAAGATGGTCATCCTATCAACAATCATTCCAGCATTAGATGAAGGAGATTGTTTCTAGGCCCTTAACCATCAAGATGTATACTTCCACATTTTCATCATACCGACTCACAGGCATTACCTCAGATTCACACTGGGCCAGGACCACTACCAGTAAAGGGTACTCCCTTTTCGGACTCTCATCGGCCCTCACGGTATTCTCCAAGGTCCTTTCGGTAATGACAGCCCGCTTACACTCTCAAGGCATCATGATTTATCCTTACCTGGATGATTGTCTTCTCAGTGCATGGTCCTTCGCAGTGGCCCAATGAGTCACTGCGGACACATAGGACCTGTTTCTGAATCTGGGCTTACAGATCAATGAACAAAAATTGACAGTAATACCAGGACAGATGCTAGAACTCAATAGGAGCCAACCTTGACTACACTCAGGCAAAGGTCACATCACAGATTTCTCAGTCTCTCCTTGTTGATAGAGACAATACAATCCAGCACACAAATTTCGGCCAGACATTGCCTCCAGCTTCTGGGCCCATGGCCACAGGCACATTGGTTATTGCTCATGCCAGATTATGCATGAGATGCCTCCAAGCATGGTTCAGTTCTGTTTACAGGTCAAACAGAGACAATATTAACAAACTTTTATTGATGCCCAATGGTTGCATAATATAAGGCAAATGGTCCTTAACAGAGACATGTCTTCACATCAATTTGCTTGAGCTCAGAGCGGTCAGAAACGCATGTGTTTACTTCCTCCTGCTGATCCATGACACACACACAGGGGTCATGACAGACAACATGGCCTGCATGTATTACATAAACTGGCAGGGAGGTGCCAGGTCTCATTCCCTGTGCATAGAGGCACTAAAACTATGGAACTGGTGCATATCCCACAATGCCCTAATATCAGCTGCCTTCTTATCAGGAACACACAACACAATGGCTGACAGTCTCAGCCAACAATTCCCACATGACCATGAATAGAGTTGGTAATACTACATGACACATTCTGACAAAGGAGGACGCGGGTAATAGACCTGATTGCTACTTACCAGAACAAGAAATGTCCACAATACTGCTCCAGAGTGGGGATCAGATGACTGTCCATGGGAAACGCTCTCCACTTTCTTTGGGACAAGGTCCTCCTTTACTCCTTTCCCCATTCCCTCTATTATTGAAGGTCCTGTTGAAAATAAGAGAGAAAGCAAACATCACACTGATTGCTCTCACCTTGTCTACACAGAAATGGCACCCATATTTGTCACAGCTGGCATTATGTCCACCGATGCCTCTCCTGATCACGCCTTACCTCATGTTGCAGAATGAGAGAGACACGCTCCATCCCAGTTGGCAGATTCTATGACTCAAAGCATGGCTCCTTCATGGTTCCCCAACATAGACATCTTGCTCTGAGGAAGTATAGGAGGGTCTGTTAAACAGTAGAAAAGGAGCTACTCATTGTACTCATCTTTAGAAAAGGAAGAGGTTCCAGATCTGGTACCAGCCCAAGCATGTCATCCCTACTGCAGCCACCTTACCAGTTGTCTTAGACCAGTAGCTCTCAACCTTTCCAGACTACAGTACCTCTCTCAGGAGTCTGATTTGGCTTGTGTACCTCCAAGTTTCATCTCACTTAAAAACTACTTGCTTACAAAATCAGACCTAAAAATACAAAATTGTCTTTGCACACCATTACTGAAAAATTGCTTTTTCTCATTTTTCCCATATAATTACAATATAAATATTGTACTTACATTTCAGTGTATAGTATATAGAGTACTATAAAGAAGTTGTATGAAATTTTAACTTTTATTGACTTCATTAGTGCTTTTTATGTAGCCTGTTGAAAAACTAGGCAAATATCTAGATGAGTTGATGTACCCACTGGAAGATCTTTGTGTACCCCCAGGGGGTACACATACTCCTGGTTGAGAGCTACTGTCTTAGACCTACCTGTTCGCTTAAAAGATATCAGGACTCTGTTAGTTTGAAGATTCATCTGGCAACAGTTGCAACCTTCCACCAGCAGGTAGAAGGATACTCAATTTTCCACATGATTATGAAGAGGTTTCTTAAGAGCATAGCAACCTTCTTCCTACAATCCAGGCTCCCCACTCCCCCATGGGATCTCAAACTAGTGTTAAAAGGACTGACTAAACTGCCATTTGAACCCACGGCCACTTTTTCACTAACTCACCTTTCCATGAAGACACTGTTCCTCATCACCATCACCTCTGCTAGAAGGATTTGGGAGATAGTGGCTTTGATGGCACATCCCTCTTTTACTGTGTTCTTCCTGGACAAGATCACACTTAGACCACACCCAAAGTTCATTCCCAAGGTGATCTCTGCATTTCACATGAATCAGCTTATTCAGCTTTTAGTCTTGTATCCCAAACCTCATGAGGATAATAAAGAAGCCTTCCTTCATATGCTCAGCATGAGAAGAGCCTTGACCATCTATTTGGACAAGACAAAGGCTGTCAGGAAATCCCCAAGACTTTTCCTATCTGTTGCAGATAGGTCAAAAAGCATAGTGATCTCCACTCAGAGGCTCTCTAAATGGGTCTCTAGCTGTAATAATCTCCCCCCATTTCAATACACATGCATTCTGAGAGTTCGGTCTCCTTGTCTATCACCTTCTCCAAGGGTATCCTTATATCAGAAATTTGCTACATGGGCATCTGCACATACCTTTGCAGAACACTACACCATCCTGAGGGATTCAGTTGCAGATACCAAATTTGGTGCTGCAGTACTATCTGTATCAGATCTGATTCAGAAGTCCCGGCCTTCAGTGGTAGGTACTGCTTCAGAGTCACCTACAGTGAGCACCCTTAGGAACCCTACCTGAAGAAGAAAAGGAAGTTATTCAACTTGTGTGGTAATGATGGTTCTTCAAGATGCGTGTCCTTATGGGTGGTCCACGACTTGCCATCCTCCCCGCTACTTTGGAGTTCTAGTAGTTGATTTCTGTGGTAGAGAAGGAACGGAGGAAGGAATGCCTATGCACACTGGCTGGCCTCATGGCAGGCAGAGAGAAGCGCTTGTGCGGTCGGGACAGACTGCTACCAAAGTTCTCTGGTCGGCAGCATGGGGGTGCAGACACACCTACATGGAGCATCCATATGGACACACATCTCAAAGAACAATCATTACTGTACAAGGTGAGTGACTTCTTCATTAGTTTGGAACATTGTAAATATGATTCAGATATTCATTCAGATATTAAAACATTAATATGATTGGGAGTTGTGTATGGATGTGTGTGCAGAATTTGGCTCATGATCTTGGAAATGTATGCTGATGTGTCTGTGTGCCAAGATTGATCCTGTCTATACGAATGTCTCAAATGTTTAGACACATAAGCAATAGGTGCATGGAATCTGGTAGAAAGAAGTGTGTGTTGTTCTGTCCATCTCTACAGATCACGTAGCTGTGTAACACTTCATGCAACTAAAATAAACCTTTGGATGACAGCTTCATTAACAAAATAAAATATGCTAGCTACTTTTTTTGGCAAGTTTTCAAAAGGAAATAGACTTTGTGTTAAATGCATATATTATCCATATTGTGTGAGAGACTACCATATAATGGCATTACTGTTTGTCTATCCAGTAGTTATGTGAAGGGGCCCCTTAATTCTGGGGAATGATTTTTCACATTGGTCTTTGGAGCCCAGTGAGCAAGGGTGATGCTTTTGTGCTAGCAGCTTCAAGGCGGTGGGGGAGGGTTAGTCTGAGCCATTCTGTACCAGAGCAGGTTCTTTTGGCTAGACTGTCTTCCTTTGAAGTAGGCATTCATAGTTCCTTGAATTGTCATTGATTTTTCTGTCATTTTCCTTTTTTGTTTTTCCTCCTTGAGGTGAAAGGGCATTTATGGTTCTGGGAAGGTTATGAAATTAGCTAATTGGTGAACTGTTGCATACTAACAAACTGGTTGGAATTTAGGGTAAAATTCATTTGAGCTTAGAGTTTGTAATTGCATCTACAACTCTCCATTGTGCATGACTCTGGAGGGAGAGCTAGCATCTTGACATAATTGTTAAAATAAGAAATCTTTCTTATCTTGTACGTTTGTTTCAGTTGTTGGCAAAGGCAATTTACAGTATATGGTACCCACAATATTCATTTGTTGTACACCTTTCAGTTGTCTCATTCTGTTCTCTGAGTGGATTATTGTATAGTTAAAATTAATAACAGATTTTCTTACCAAGATGTGTTTGAGGGAGATCCCCAAATTATATATCCAGCAGCCCCAAGAGGCAGGAAATTCCTGAA
Organism: Mesoclemmys tuberculata; assembly: GCA_007922155.1. Taxonomy (NCBI): domain Eukaryota; kingdom Metazoa; phylum Chordata; order Testudines; family Chelidae; genus Mesoclemmys; species Mesoclemmys tuberculata. Next base: position 5,011,434 of record ML675626.1, read on the forward strand.
GAGATACTGAGTGCATGCCAGGAAGCAAAAGGCATGTGTGCTTTGGAATTTGGTAGCAGACAAGGCCAGGAGGATAGTCAGACTGAAGTTTGCTCAACCTGTAGAAAAATGAGACTTGTGTGGGCTGAAAAGTTTCATTTGGAGGCTTTTATTGAGGTTTGGTCCATTTACCATAATGATTAATACAGCAGATTTAGTTTCCTTCAGAGGCTCTGAGCTCATTTTGCCTGTTTCTTTCACCAAAACATTACTGGTTGCTATGAAGTCCTTCAAGTTTTTGTCAGTGAATCAATGTTTTATATGCCTACCAGTTAACACTTGGGATCTTGCAATGTTTTGTGAAATGAGAAGATTGTTCATGTGAAATTCAGCCAGGAGGCAGATGCGTTCTCCAAACTTCTGAAAATAGTCGCCTCCAAGCCTGCAAACAGATCTCACTTGGTGTCTGCTACTTTTGGCATCAGTTGGGGGATGTTTTGTACATGTTTTTTTGGATGCTGTAACACAGAGAATAAGTTTGCACTAGGAAATGGGGCTGGATTAGGGCAAGGAGCACCAAACACCACATGCTAGTGAACAAAATTTCAATAATTAAAGCTCTGGTATGGTTAATAGCTCAAGGCAAAAGAAGATCTTGAAAAAATCAAGGAGCTAGAAAAGCAGACTTCATTGTGTAGCCAATAGAACCTGCCATGTGTGAGATGGCTCAGACTAGCCCTCCCCCATTGCCTGAGAAGTGGTTACCCAAGAACCTCAAGGCCAGATGTTTAAAAGCATTTAGATGCCTGGTGGGATTTTCAGATGCTCTCAGGGTCCTGTCTCCCGTTGATTTCAGTGGGGGTTAGGAACCTTGGTGTTTCTGAAAATCCTACTGGGTACCTACCCTGTATCTTACGGTGCTTAAATACCTTTAAAAATCTGATTCTCTGTTCTGTACAATGGACTCTATGACACATGCCCTATCCCTCTGTCTAGGTTCTTATATGGCCCCCCTGTACTGTAGTAATCGGAGCGCCTCACAATGTCTAATGTATTTATCCTCACAACACCGGGATGCCAGGCAGTACCACTGTCCTCATTTTACAGATGGGGAACTAAAAGCACAAAGAGGTTAATGACAGTGTGCAGTGGACTCAGGTACCTACAGCTAGGGAACAGAATGCTACTAGAAGAACACTGAGATAGTAAACATACATTGTCTTTCAGAAATTCTCATTTGAATGTGGGGTGTAATCTGTAGATCCGCTTCCAATAAAGCACTACAATTTTAATGGAATGCAAAGCATTATAATAAAATCTTCAGCCTGCCTTCAGAATGACTAACTCCCCACCCCCAAAACCTCAATCTGTATTCTATCCTATCCTGTAGAAGATTTAAAATGCCTTGAACTTTGCTATCAAGTTGAACTAGAACTGTTCACTGATTCTATAGATTCAAGCTCCAGGGCATATTCTTGTACGTGTTCCAGTAAATGTATTCCAAAATACATGCTGTGCTGGATTCTTAAATCTTTGGTCATTTGTTTTAGCTTGAGTACATGAAGAGGGCTGTAAAAGTTTAATAGTCTTTTCATAGATTTTAAGACCAGGAGAGACCTTTATGATCATGAGAGCACAAGCCATAAATTTTCAGCCAGAAATTCCTGTATCAGGCCCATAACTTTTGGTATCTTTAAATCAAGTGGGTATTTGGTTTATAAAGTGATGGAGAATCCACCATGTCTCAGGGTAAGTTGTTTCTAGGTAGCTTAATTACCCCCACCATTAAAATTTATACTTGCTTCTAGTCTAAATGTGTATATATAGACCAACATCAAGACACCTCTTAATCTTCCCTTAGATCTGCAAAATAGGTTGAGATTCCTAAATCTCAATGCAAGGCATTTTTCCAGACCTCAAATCATTATCTGAATCCTCTACATATTTTCAGCATCTCTTTTCCAATTTGGACACAGTATCCAGTAATGGTCACATCCATGCCATGTACAGAGGTAATGCTACCTCCTTATTCCTATAGCAATAGTTCTGCATTGTTGGCTCTGGAAGGGGCATTGAACCCTGATCTTGCAGCAGATTCATAGTCTCCCTCTAGTGCAGGGGTCTCAAACTCGCAGCTCGCGGGCCAACTGCGGCCCGCAGGCTTGTGTCATGTGGCCCGCAGTCCGAATCCGGCCGCAGGCTTGTGCTGTCAGTATTTTCTGAGCGGAGCTCAGGCAAGTTGTGGCCGTCTTAAAAAGGAAATGGCCGCTGAATGTGGCCCCACAGGGAGATTTAACGGCGGAGAGTGGAGTCTGCAAGTCCCTGTGAGAGCCTCTCCCTCTTCTACTGTGCCGCCGAATTTTACCCTGCAGGGAGATTTTTTCGGCGGAGAGTAGAGCATGAAAGGTAGAGCAGAGAAGTGTGTATTATGCGTGGCCCCCCCCTGAACTCAACTCAATGTAAATGTGGCCCGCCATACCAATTGTGTTTGAGATCCCTGCTCTAGTGCCTATCACAGTCATTTCCTTCCTGATTGCAAGTGGTAGTGCTCTCTGGGAGTCTGTTGTCTTGGCTGCCTCAGTTGTGTTGAGTCACCCAGCTTCATCTGGGGCTGTCCAAGAAAGTCGGGGCCAAAATCTGACTACTGTACTTCGGTCAAATTAATCTTTCTGTAGTTACTCTCCTTGTTGGCACTTGCATAGGAAACAGAATGTTAGTTGCTTAATTGATCTCAGGGTTTGTGGCATTGTGCTCAGGCCTCCAAAGCTCATGTTTGTCTGATCCTCTGAGATTTATTTTACCCCTCAGAGTTAAGGGCGATCCAACTCTATTTTGTTAGCTCTGTTAAAATGTGTGTATAGTTTTCTCCTTTTTGCTGAAAGGACCTGGACTGCTGTAGGTGCTAGTGTTGCTGTGATCGCAGCATTGGGAAGGCAGGGGACATGCATACATGCATTTCTGTGCTGGAATGCCTTTTGGAGCTGTGGGAGCTCTTTGCCTGCTCTCACACCAGTAATAGGGACAAGTTCATTTTAGGGGTCTGCTTGTCTACACACTACATACTAGAAGTTCCCTAGAGCGCTTTGATCCACATCTGGTTCAAATGGGGGTAGATCAAAGTGGATTAGGGAATTTTTAGAGCACAGCAGCAGGGTCCACATAGACACTTAAGCCTTGTCTACATGATGCACTAGTCTTTAATGGGTAAATTTCTAATGCACACCAGTGTGTTGCTAACTGAAAGTTCTTAAAGTTATTGTTCATGTGGGTGCTCCACAGTAGGATGTGCCCACACCCTTGCGCTCTCAATCAGAGATTTGAGTCAGCAGTGCCTGTGAGTCCATGTCTATGCACCATGTAGCTTTGTGCTCCCATGCGATAGGGGAGGGGCAGGCCTCCCACTGTTCCAGTTCCTTCACAGCCACCCTTGGCTCAAGATGGCGCATTAGTGCCCACTACTACTTTCAGCTTCCTCTGAGAACTTTATCTTAATTCTCTTGTTTTAGTTTGTTAAATTTATCACAGGTTTGTGCAGGTTTTGTCAGGCTTCCTCTCAACCTGCAGCTACACCTTTTCGGGAGGCAGAGGGTGACAGGGCCCTCTATCCTGAGCCATTGTTGTCTGGGGCCTCCATGCTCAGGTTCTGCCAAAAACCCTGAGTTTCAAAGCCTGCCAGACCTGTCACAGGTCTTTCCCCCTCTGCAACAAGCATTCTTGCTGCCTCCACTATGTCAGAGTCCTACGTCCCATCAACATGCATGGTCTGCACTAGATTTAAAGGCAGATCTAAAAAATGTAGGGAGGATAGATTGAAGCCTCTCCTGATAGTGTGCTCCATGAAGCCCATGTGGTTTGACTCTTTCTCCACCCCCATACATTGACCTCAGTCTCTCAGGCTGCACTTCCAGAGACCATGAGGCAGGCTTGGAAATGGAGCATTGTAAAAGAGGGGGAAAAAAATTCCCAGAGAGGGACTCCAAAAGAAGAGGAGGTCATCTCTTAGGACTGTAAACAAGGAGACCTTTCATTTGAACATAGGTACCGCTGAGGTGTCTGCGATCCCCAGTACTGAAATACTCAGACCCTCTGAGAAGACATCTCTCACAGAGAAGTCTTCTAGTAAGCTGCACGGAGAGGCACCACTATCCGTCCTGGAAGCAGAAACCTCCAGCTGTAGCGATTCCTCCTGGAACAAAGACTCTAAGAAACCTTCTTCCAAGGCTCTGGTACCTCTCCCTTCAGGTCACGGCCAAAAAGAGTGCACAGACAATCCATAGACACAGTCTCTGGTACTGTCTTCCTGGGAGGACATACCCATGGAGTGCACAGAACTATCCCCAGTGCTGTCTCTGGCTCCTGCTGAGCATTCTCCTAGCTCTCTGGTACTGTCCAGTTTCCTGTCTTACAAAGAGAGACCTGGGTTACAGAGGAGTTGGAATCTGCCCTCTTAAGGGGTACTAAGAGAGACTCCCTGGTACTGCTGCACCTTTTGGAGCTGGAGCCCCTTCCTTTTGTACTGCATCTCAGCACAAGATCTCAACTTCTGGTACTAATCCAGTCGCCAGCCCCTGGTACCAACTCCCAGCACTATTGCCTGTAGCTCCTCATTGGACATGGGAGAGGATGCTTCTTCTGACTCTCACATATTCGGTCTAGGACTTTGCCTCCTTCTCTGGAGGTGTTTCCCAAGGCAGAAATCCCAGAATCCGGCTGGTGTCCATGTCACCCCTGGCAAGGACACCCCTAGGGATTTTTCTCTTGTGTGCCACCACAGTGGGCCATCTGGAACCCCTGAATCCCTTAAAGTGACCAATATTATAAGATATCTCTTGTAAGAGACCCTTCTGGACCAGCAGCCACTGATACTGCAACAGCCATCAATATTGCAGGGTCTTCCTCTGCAAGAGGAAGCCCTGGGAGAACAGGAGCTGGTATTTCATGAGGAGACATAATCATCCAACAAGCCTTCCTCCTACCCTGATGAGGCGTTCTTAGCGCCACCAGCATGTTATGCAAATGATGACGTGGCCTTTCTGGATCTGAAAAAAGGAATAGCAGAATTGCTGCAGATTCTCCTAGAGGAAATCCAACATTTCCCTGATGGACACTAGGGCAGAGGGGGAGGCAGAGTGCAAAATAAAATCATGCTACCTGTCAACGATGCCCTACTGTCATGGTGTGGCAGATGCCCACCACTATCTTGCCAACTTTCAAGACGATGTACAAAAAAAATTATATTCTGTCCAACAGACTGGAATATGTTTTCACCTACCTCCCACTCCTTGGTGGTGGATGCTGTTAATGAGAGAACTCAACAATCTCACTTTAAATTGACCACCTCTAATAAGGAGCTTAAATGGCAGGACCTATTGAGCCAAAAGAGTTATTTCTCAGCCACTCTACAGTTTAGGGATGCAAACTATCAAGTCTTGATGGCAAAGTATGACTACACAAACTATGCCAGATTTTCATAGTTGATTGACCATCTGCCACAATACTGAAGGAAACCATTTCAGGCCCTGATTTCAGAGGGTCAGAGCATTATAAAGGTTTCTCTTCAGGCCTCCCTCAATGCAGTGAACACAGCCTTACATTCAGTGGCAACTGCTGTCATCATCTATAGAGCCTCCTGGCTACAAGCTTCTGGCCTTCCCCCTTTTGAGTGGCCTAAGCTTTTTAGCAATGACATTGATAGTTCATTGTACTCCCTCAAAGATTCAAGGGAGACTGCAATCCCTCAGGATATATATGCCTGCATTGAAGAGACTGCATTTAGTGAATTGCAGACAGCTTAACATTCCAGGCCAATTCAATACCAGGCCTATATGAGGACACCCAGAAAGAAGTCCAGATCTCATAAGAAAGGGCCCTCCTTAACTGTGACATACCAGCCTGTGACTTCATCCAAACAGCCATTCTGACAGCTTGGTCAAAGTTCATCTATCACCCCTTTCTCTGGACTTCATGCTTCTCAAAACTGCTTTCCACCCACCTCTCAGGTATTGTCTCTCCCATTTTCTACCTGCTTGGGAGAACATTACATTAGAAAAGTGGATCTTACAAGCGGATTCAACCAGCTATTCCATACAATTCCATTCCATTCCATTCCTGTCCCTTCTCCCTATCTTTCTTCAGGGACACTTCTCACGAGGTTCTCCTAAAGCAGGAGATTCAATCCCTCTTGCTGCTTGGGGTGAATGAGCCAGTTCCACAAGAAATCACCAGAAGAGAATTCTACTCCAGATATCTCCTGGTTCCCAAGAGGAAAGGAGGATGGAAACTAATCCTGTACCTGAAGACTCTGAACACATTTATCCTTTCACATCACTTCAGGATGGTAACACTAGCACCAATGGCTCCATCTTTAGATCCCATGGACAGGTGCATCTCCCTCAGCCTCCAGAATGCATAATTTCATAAAGTTAAGCATGCCTCTCGTAGATGCTTCCTGACGTTCATCATCAGCAAAGAGCCATTACCTATACCATATCCTTCCCTTTTGGTTTTTCAACTGCCCCAAGAATCTTTAAAAAGCTCCTCTCTGTCATCACAGGTCATCTGTGTCAACTTAGGAACTCAGTCTTTCAGAATATTTACCAGTCCTGCGGGAACCTTCTGGCAGTAGATCTCTTTGCAACATCATCCAATGCAAAGTGCCAGCACCTCTCTTTGAGAAGAGGGTATGGTTGCTGCTCCATAGGAGATGCTTTCCTAGTGTTTTGGTCTCACATCCTCTTGTATGCCTACTCTTATTGATCCTCAAGGCTCTGAGCAAATTGAAACAAGAGTGGTTATTAGCTATACTGATAGCATATTGTGGCTGAAACAAATGTGACTCCTGGATCTGCTTCGCCTCTCCCTGCTAATGCCTCTTCACCTTCCTCTCACAGTGGATCTCCAGACACCGGACTTGGGCACCGTTACCCATCCCAATCTCTCATCTCTGCACATCAAGGCCTGGCTCTTCAATGGTTCTTGGACAAAGAACTGGGCTGCTTTCCTGAGTTTGTTCTGTACTTCTGAACAGCAGGAAATCTGCCATGAGAAAACCTACCTTCAGAAGTGAAGGTGCTTCCAAGTCTGGTGTACTCAATGATCTGTATCTGCCTCTGAATTTCTCCTCATGGATATTTTTGATTTAAAAACACAATGTCACTGAGCTCCATTAGGGCTCATCAGGCATCAATTACAGCCTTCCTTCCACCAGTGGAAGGATTTATGGTCTTTGCGTACCCTACCACAGCCAGGTTCCTCAATGGTTTGTTGTATCAGTTTCCTCACATCAAGGATACCGTGCCACCCTTGGGATCTTCATCTGGTTCTCAGTGCTTTAAAGAACCCTGTCTGAACCCTTGGGTAACTGTTTAGTCATCCACCTGTTCTTAAAGACTTTATTCCAGTTAGCCATAACCTCAGCCACAATGGTAGGAGAGAAGGGGCGCTCATGGCAGACGCTCCTTACACTACCTTTTATGATGATCCAGTGACCTTATGCGCCCATCCTCATTTCCAGCCTCAAGTCTCTTCAGAATTCCATCTCAGTTAGGATATTAGTCTACCAGTATTTTACCCCAAACTTATCCCCCACCCCGACTCTGAATGTGAGAAGAGCCCTTGCCTTCCACTGCAACAGAATAAGACCTTTCAGGGCTTCCCCTGGGCTTTGTATTGCCTTTGCCAAGAGAATGAACGAACAGCCAGTTTTCACTCAGACTACTGAAGTGGGTTTCTGGGTGCAATCTAGCTTGTTACAAAGCTGCTGGAGCACATCCCCCACCTAGAGTGACTGCTCATTCCAGCAGGGCTTGTTCCACCTCTATAGCCCTTAGGGTCATGCTCATTGTGGACATCTGCAGAACAGCAACCTGGTCCTACAAGCACGTTTGCCAGGCACTATGCTACTTACCTGCTTCCAGATATCGCCTTTGGTCATTCTGTCTGTGCTGGATCTGCCTCTTCAGCTCCTGCCTCCATGTTGTTACTGCTTGGGAGTGGAGCACCCAGGGGGACAATAACTTGTAGAAGTTACTTACCTGTACAGTAACTTGAATACTTTGAAATGTATTGTCCCTATGGCAGCTTCACCTCCCGCCCTCCTTCCTCTCTGCTGCAGTCTTCTGGACTACATAGCTGAGGAGGAACTGGAGCATTGGTGGGTCTACATCTCCCTGTATATCTTCACACAAGCATGAAAAATGAACTGTGCACAGGCACAGACCCCTGGGTACTGCTGACTAAAATCTTCGATTTCTCATAAGAACAAAACATCTCGAAGAACTCATTGGCAGGTAAGTAACCTCTCTTTCCCTAATGCATGCTAATGTAGTAGTGTTTGCAATGGGACTACATTAATGTGCACATTAGCAGGGTCCATTTAGGCTCGATGGCGCACAACATGCTTGTGCACGTAAGAATTTATACCCCTCTGATACAGACTTAACGCACCATGTAGTCAAGCCCTTAGTGCATGGCTGGCCAGTGCAGCACAGACTTACACCCCAGCCTGCCATGAACTAAGCATGGGTAGAGAAGCCTGAATCTGTCAGCATCTCGGGGTGAGTTGCAGTTCAGTAACGCTGCTTAGAATTTATGCCTTACATATTCATGAATATGGGGGTTCTGTATAAACATACTAGTTCAAATGCCTGGCAAGAGATACAGCTCATTTGTGTTGCTGGAGATGTGCAACAAAATGCATTTAGGCAGGGGATTTGGGTTACAAGAACCAAGCGCATGTTTTCAGGTACTAAGGGGAGAACCTGTCTGTTTGAGCCTTTGGTGCTCATCTCCACAGGGCCTTGGGGTGCCTTGTGCATTGTCTCTCTCTTTCTTTTGAACCATGCTGTGCACTGAGTGCTTGCTTGTAATGCTAGCTTTTGCTTTGCAGACTCAGCTCATACAGATGGTGATATGGATGCTCCAGCATCGCCTTCTTATCCAGCTCCACACATATGTCTGTTTGATGGTGCCCCCGAATGAGGAGGATTTCCGAGCTCAAGATGAAGACCTGCCCTTCACTGCCAGAGTTGGAGGCAGAAGTCTAAGCACTCCCAATGCCCTCAGCTTTGGCTCCCCAAGTATGAATACGCTTCCTTTTTCTACTGTAAACAAGCCGGTAGTTTGCTTTTAGAGATCAACATAAGCCATATCTAGAGTAGGTAGTGTTTCATAATGTGATAGTCAATGCATGTTAGCTAACGACTTTAAACAGGCCTCTGCAGCCAGTCTAAGTGGGGGAAGTCATGTTTAATAGCCTGTTAGCTAATCATGGGTCAGCCCTGGGCTGGAGAACCAGGAATTGGCGAATGCTTTGGGGCCCATTAAAGCTTATTTCTCTCTTATCAAATACCTGCAGGCCATTTCAGTCACCCAGTACTTGATCACTCTCTTCCCATGTGCTTAGTCCTGACCATCTCTTTCCATTCACCTTGTCAAAAACCTTTTATCCGTCCTTTCCGTGTAACTTTACCTGGTCCCACGTTCTGTGCCATACCCCAGAGTGACCAGGGTACTCTTCCAGATGCACAGCTGGTATTTCTATGGACTTCCATAATCAGAAACAGAATAGGGGAAGTTTATTATACAAAGTACTTGCGAGAAAACGCTCCAAACAGCAGTGGAGTCATTGGATTAGTCTATGTCTTTAAGGAAACACATACTGGATATTGTGACTGACATATGTTTACAACTGCCAACTCCCTCTCTTCTCACTTGACTCCCCAGCTCCTCCCATTGCCATGCTTCAAGGTCAGCTGTGGGAAAGTGTTTTACCAATGCCAAAATGTGGTGCTGAAGTCACAAATTGCTCAAAAACCTTGTCAAGGAAACTGAAGTATGTCTGTTCAGCTGGGTCCTGCAGCATTCCCAGAAGCGTGCTTGTTAATTATGGGGACATTTCTGCAGGACATTATTTATCTAAGGAAATAATGAATTAGAGCTGAGGTCTTGGAGCCTAAATATCGTTGTTGGCTCATGAGACTAAACATATCCAGGAAACTTTTTCTGTGGGTGAGATAGAATGAACCCAATTCAGGTTTATCAGGCTTAATACTGTGGCAGTTCCAACTGCCAGTTCCAACAGGGATGCATGAGAGACCTACAATAAATAGTTCGTATTCTCAAAATTAGCTTGTACTGAGTAAAATACATCTCTCCTCTCCCAGGAGTGTGTGTATACGTGTGTCCAAGTTCTGTTTCCTTGTGAGAGTGTATGTCAGCAGTAAGGTCTTGGTGAGGGGGCATTGTATTGTCACCTTTATCCCAGAGCCCCATCCTATTTGTTCTGTCAGCATCTAGTGCACCAGTTTATAGACTCCTGTATGTATTTGCTCCAAAGCAGCCGAGCCTTCTCCTGCTACTGTCTCCGCTCATCAGTCAAGAGCTCTCAGCATGGGTAAGGGGTTTTGTAATATTAAAAATCCATAAAACCAAAAGGAATTAAACCACAAAAGCTGGGTAAAGCAAGAACAAATGGCTGACTGCAGGTTAAGGTGGAACACAGATCTTCACTGTCCCCATAGGATCGCAGCATTGTGGGGTCTCTATGCAATACATGCAGGGGTTCACTGTCATTGCTAGGTCTAGTTAGAAGTGCTACAGGGAGCAAGTGGGGTTTAGCTTTTCATTTTCTTTTTCAGTAATTTTAAATGGGACTCGTAACTGTCCTTTTAGCCTGGTGCTTTGAGGTTTAATTGATTTAAAAAAATGATTCCATTAGTCCTGAAATCTCTTATAATTGCTTACTGCTCTCTTATTTACCTATTTAAAGGTAACTTGCAAACAAAAAGAATGGTTATTTGCCCCATATTTCTCTGTGCTATATAAAGATCAGGATCAAAGAGATCTTATAAAGGGTTTGGGTTTTTTAAACCTTTTAAATACAGGGAATGTCTGGTCTTTCTTTGTTTTCATTGAAGTTCAGTGTGGACTGGTATCTTTTTAGCACTCAGTTAAAAGGGTTTCATAGATTCTAATGCCAGATGTGACCATTTGTGATTATTTAGCCTGACCTCCTATATAACATAGGCCAATAGAGCTTCACCAAAATAATTTGTAGAGCAGATCCTTTAGAAAAATATCCAATCTTGATTTAAAAATTGTCAGTGATGGAGAATCCACCATAATTCTTTGTAAAATGTTCCAGTGGTAAATTACTCACCATTAAAAATGTATGCATTATTTCCAGTCTGAATTCATCTGGTTTCAACTTCCAGCCATTGGATTCTGTTTTAGCTTTCTCTGGGTTGGGATACTGGATCTTATCAAAAGGGACTTCCTCCCCAAATGTTGGAATTAAATAGGTGTTAATAAACCGAACACAAAGCAGAGGCTTAAACAGTCTGAATAATCATAGTGTCTTAGGTTTCATTTGCATGGCTTGTTTAATGCCATAATCCTGGTTCTCCAGTTGTCAATAGTCATCTGGGAAAAACAAAAGGTGACAAGTGAATTTTTAATGTCTGGGTCAGAGGAAGTTTTCAGGTCTTCTTTGCCCCCTTTTTTTCCCTTTATGGTGATGAATAAACATTCAATTTTTCTTTTTCCTTTCCTAGGCAGTTTGCTAGGCTTTTTCCGTAAGGACAGTCATGTATAACCCTGTTGTGTTTAACTCTTCCCCGTGAGAAGTTCTGAGATTGCAGCATAGCTTCCTTGGCCTCTTCTGCCAGTACGTGCCCTCCCAAGTGCTCTACTTTTCTCACTGTTGCTTTAAGTTGTTTAAACTAGAGCTGTCTCAGAATTTTGTGCTCAAGTTCTTTCAGGAAAAATGTGGTTTCTTCAGAATGAAAATTTTCCAAAGGAGAAATATTGATTTTGTTGAAACATTTCAATTTTTCACCAAGGAAAATCCAAACAAAACGTTTCAGCTCTGTTTAACGTTAATCTCCGTGACTGCCTGAGCCAGCACAGTGCCCCATGAGATTGGTAGTTCATAACCCTCATGTCCCCTTTGCCTCCTTATGGGCTGGGTTCTCTGACTACATTATGTGTTCCATGATGCATCATGATCATGGGAGGCATAGGCTGACCTGGAAGCCTGACCCATAGGGGAAAATGGGAGAATGAAGCATTAGGTCTAGGGTTTCCCCAATACTAAAGAAGGAATGCAAACCCTGTCCCAGCAGTTCCCATTCATAACTTCCCAATATCAGTGCCAACACTCAGTTTATTATTTGTAGTTTCATGTGTTTATTTCCCACTCTTCCATATGTTGCTATTTCATCTTGTTCACTATACATCATCAGTGTATAAAGCTTATTAGATATGTTGTTTCTGGCTCTGCCTTTAATCACTCTCATAGTTATATCAGATAATAAGAACATAAGAATGGCCATTCGGGGTCAGACCAATGGTCCATCTAGCCCCGTGTCCTGTCTTCCAACAGTAGCTGATGCCAGATGCTTCAGAGGGAATGAATGGACCAGGACAATTCTCAATTGATCTGTACCATCATCCTGTCCCAGCTTCTGGCAGTCGAAGTGTAGGGGCAGCCAGAGCTTGGAGTTGCATCCCTGACTATCTTGGCTAATAGATAAATTCAAAGAGGAAAGGCTAATTTTTTTAACCCATTTATACTTTTGACCTTCACAACATCCCCTGGCAACAAGTTCCATAGGTTGGTTGTACATTGTGTGAAATATTTTCTTAGTCTGTTTTAAATGTGCTATTAATTTTATCAGGTGACCCCTAGTTTTTGTGTTACATGAAGGGGAAAATAATACCTCCCTATTCATTTTCTCCACACCATTCATGAGTTTGTAGACTTCTTTGCATCCCCCCTTAGATCACACCATTCTTCTCTGAGCTATTGAGATGTAGCTCCTAGGCAGCATGCCTTGTGTGGACTTGCAAGAAGGCCCCCATCTGCACATTTTCTAGCCAGACAGCTGTGCAGTCCCCATTTTCCAGAAAATCCTGATGTCCCAATAATATTGCATGTGTTGACCCAAATTGCTCCTTACTTTTCTGAAAACCCAACAAATCGGCCGAGAGCACCAAATTCCCTGTCCTCAACTAACTGTTCACAGGCAGTTTCCATGTCATGTTTCCAGGCCTCCTTTCTTTGCTATACCAGGCTGACAAGTTTCATTGGAAGAAGGGGACTGCTAGTTTACATTCTTCACAGTATCATATTATTTCTGATTCACAGCCAGTAGCGATGATATGACTCTCACAAGCCCTAGTATGGATAATTCCAGTGCTGAGCTGATACCTGGTGGTGACTCCCCACTGAATAAACGGATGACGGAGAACCTGCTAGCAAGCTTATCTGAATACGAGCGGGAAGCTATCCTCAATGTCCCTGCTGCACAGAACCCAGAGGATCTCCGTATGTTTGCAAGGTAGGGAGCGATAAATCAGCAGAATGTTACCTCCTTTTTCATCTGTCCCCTCTTTGCCATTAATCTCTCTGCACTAGCACTGTAAAGAGGGTAGGGGTGGGAGGTGCACCTTGGAAGATTAAATTTTTGGCTCTTATTCCCATGGTGACCTCTTCACCAGTGCTTGTTGGTGTCTGACACTAGCTAATGGCTGGGTTTTTAATTAGTTTCTCAAGACTACTTTGTTAATAACCTCGGATGGTATGTAAAGGCTCTGAGACCCTCTGATGGACAGTGCAGTCTCAGGTCTGACTGCATAGCAGTTGTCTTATGGTGTGGTTCTGGGAGTGTCTGACTCTTGGTGAGACAAAATGGAAGTTGCCATAGCCTGAAAACAATCCCAAAAGACCCTCAGAGCCAGAGGCCCAGCTGTGTGCGTGCACATGCTGTAGTTATAGGTCTGTTAGCATTTCCAGAGGTCTATAAGTAATGGTTTATAAAAGCACTGCAAAATACAGTGACATCACAGCAATTTAACGTTCATTGGGTTTCATACTTGTGGAGAAGAGACTGACCCCAGGGAAGTGTTATAGCTCCCCATATACATTCCAGATCACCCAGTCATTCCCTGGACTAGATCTCCCCTGGCATGCATGGATATGAGAGTTGTACTCAAGTATCCCAAAAGAGACTGCTGTTGGAATGAAATAGTTGCCTTGTATGCTGCAGAGTTCTATGCTATTGGACTAGTAGAGATCATGGATGTTGCAGAAACTTAGGGCATCACATAGAAGCTGATGCAGTAAGCAGGGTGATCCTTCCATTTACTCCACATATGCTTCCTTAGTCAGGGATCTTGGATCAGCTCTGCTTTTCACACACCTTTTAACAATGGTGGCATATGATGATGATTCTCATGCTGCAGGAAACAGAAGTCGGCTATATTGGTCAGTATCCCATCATGAGGGCCTGCTGTAACTGTGTAGTTGGTAGCTTACTAAATATACTCTAATTGCCTGCCTGAGAATAGTTCAAAATGCCAATTTTTAGAAGAGCAATAAAATTGGTTCTGATGCATTTTCCTATGATAGTTGTCTCTGAACTACTTGCTGCTCTCTGCTTAAATATGTAACAGAACTTGTGCCTGTCTGTTCCTATGCACAGCCAGTACTTGGATTTCTCTAGTGAAAGCAGACACCTTAAACAGAATGTGGAATAACATAGCTTGACAGCGGTTAACCACATGTGCTTTGGATGAGGATTCAGATCCAAATTATTTTCCTAAGTGTTGATTGGGTGAGGGATGGAAGGTCATTCCAGGAGTAAACTTCAGGTACAGAGGAGCTTTTCTTGATCTAGGACTGTAAAGTATTAGGAACAAACATTCTTTCCTTGAACATCAAGTAGTGCTTTCTAAGCCAGACTAATGCTTTAGTCAGTTCACTGCTCTAGCAAGCCACTTGGCAGTCACTTCCAAGAGTTTGCTTCCTAGAATAGAGAGATGGGGAGAGGAGACAGAAGCTTTTTTGCTATGCTGTAGTCCAGTTGTATTTGTTGTGCACCCCTATAAATGTATAGCTGTTTAGAGACAAAAGACAACATTACTGCCCCAGGAACTTCCGGCCTAAGTTCTGTACAAACCCCAGAAATGCACTCCATGCTTTGCAAAGCAAGTACAGGAGGTCTTGTCTGCACGGAGTTTTTGGACATGGATATAGCTGCATTGGTACAAATCCCTATGTGCTGCACTGGTGAAATGTGTGATATGGACTGGTGCAGCCTTGTATGCTTTCAAACTGGTGCACTGACTACACTAGGGCTTTGCACCTGAGCAGTGATACTGGTGGGCAGAGGAAAGTATTTTGAAAGCTTGCAGTCATAGTGCAATCTCCACTGGTTGAAGACACACACCCACAATTGGTCAATTCAATCCATAGTCTAGGAGAACTCTTGGATTCCCCACTGATTTTAAGCTCTCACATAGCAGCATCCACTAGTAACACTTTCTACCATCTCCGCTTGACTAGGCAGCTCTGGCTCACCCTGGCAGACAAAGACCTGGCCTCAGTTATTCATTCTTCCTCACTTTTTGGCAGGATTACAGCAATGCATTATGCCTGCATGTCAAACCTTCAGACGCCAGATAGTTCAGAACACTGCAGCACATCTTCTCAGCAACACAGGCCATCGTGAACATATCAAACTTGTCCTCCACTACCTACATTGCCTTCCCATAGAATTTCTATCAAGTTCAAGGTCTTGGTCCTTATCTTCAAAACTGTCTGTGGCCCGGGTCCAGTGTGTCTAAAAGACTGGTCTACTTCTGGGATGAAGACCATGTCAACAACTCAGCTCCTCCGGCACAATGGAACTCTCAATAGTAAAAGTAAAACTCGCCTGGACAGGAGACAGAGCTGTCTTCCGGGGTGGCCTGAAACTGTGGAATAAACTACCCAAGGAATTAAGGACAGTCACAAACTTCATCGTTTTCTGCTCCATTTCTTTGATCTTGCCTTCTCTAATAGAAACACATAGCTACAGGTATATTTAAAAAAATAAAATAAAATCCACACCGTACCAAAACAAGACACTCCACTTCATTCTGTTCTCCCACTGGGGAAAGGGTGAGAGAACAAACATGACAGATGTGTGGAAATCACGTCTCACCAATCTCTTAGAATTATTTGAGGGGGTCAACAAACATGTGGACAAGCCTGATCCAGTGGATAGAGTGTACCTTTAGATTTTCAGGAAACCTTTTAAACAGTCCTTCACTAAAAACTCTTAAGCAAAGCAAGCAGGCATGGGACAAGAGGGAAGGTCCTCTCATGGATCAGTAACTGGTTAAAAGATAGGAAACAAAGGGTAGGAATAAATAGTCAGTTTTCAGAAGGGAGAGAGGTAAATAGTGGTGTCCCTCAGGGACCAGGACCAATATTGTTCAACATATTCACAAATGATCTGGAAAAAAGAGCAAAGAGTGAGGTGTCAAAATTTGCAGATAATACAAAACTACTCAAAATAGTTAAGTCCAAAGCAGACTGCGAATAGTTACAAAGGGATCTCAAAACACTGGATGAATGGGCAACAAAATGGCAGATGAAATTCAGTGTTGGTAATTGCAAATTAATGCACACTGGAAAACATAATCCCAACTATACATATAAAATGATGGGGTCTAAATTAGCTGTTACAACTCAAGAAAGAGTGAAAGAATGGATAGTTCTCTGAAAACATCTACTCAGTGTGTGACAGTCAAAAAAGTTAACAGAATGTTTGGAATTATTAGGAAAGGGAGAAATAGTAAGACAAAATATATTGCCTCTTTATAAATCTATGGTACACCTACAGCTTCAATGTTGCATGCAGATCTGGTCATCCCATCTCAAAAAAGATATATTGGAATTGGAAAAGGTACAGAAAAGGGCAACAAAAATTATTAGGGTATGGAAAAGCTTTCATAGGAGGAGATAAATAAGATTGGGACTTTTCAGCTTGGAAAAGAGATGACTAAAGGGGAGCATGACAGGGGTCTATAAAACCATGACTGGTGTGGAGAAAGTAAATAAGGAAGTGTTATTTACTCCTTCTCATAACACAAGAACTAAGGGTCACCAAATGAAATTAATAGGCAGCAGGGTTAAAACAAACAAAAGGAAGTATTTCTTCACACAACACACAGTCACCTGTGGAACTTCTTGCCAGAGGATGTTATGAAGGCCAGACTATAATGGGGTTCAAAAAAGAACTAGATAAATTCATGGAAGATCAGTCCATCAATGGCTATTAGCTTGGATTAGCTTGCTGTTTGCCAGAAGCTAAGAATGGGTGACAGGATGGATCACTTGATAACCTGTCCTGTTCCTTCCCTCTAAAGCAGGTGGCATTAGCCACTGTTAGAAGACAGGATACTGGCTAGATGGACCATTAGTCTGATCCAGTATGGCTGTTCTTATGTGCTCGCTGTGTAAGTACTTATGGACTGCAATCTAGTCATGGCTGCAGTATCCAATAATGATCTCACCAATGTTGCATACAGTGGTAATGCTACCTCCCACCTTTTATTTGATATTCCCGTTTTTGTATCCAGGGATCATATTTGCAGTCTTAGCTACAGCATCACCCTACGAGCTGGTGTTTATTTGGTTTCCCCCCTAACTCCTTAATCCTTTCCAGAGTTGCTGCTTTCCAGGATACATTCCCCCATCTTGTAAGTGTGGCCTGCATTCTTTGTTCATAAATGTATGACCCTGATCTGTATCTGTGATCTGTTGTCCTCATTATTTACCATGCCACCAATCTTTTTGTCTTCTGCAAACTTCATCAGCAATGGTTTTATATTTTCTTTCAATTCATTGATAAAAATAATGAATACCTTTGGACTGAGAGCTGATTCCTACAGGACCCCCCTCGAATCTGCCCTATTGGATGATTCCCTCGTATATGAGCTTATACTGATTTTATATTATACTAATGTTTCAAACTTGTAATTTTATCAAATAATAATATTAGGTGTGACACCTTTTTTCCATAAAACCATGTTGATAGGTATTAATTATGCTCCATATTAGCTATTCTTTGATTTCCCTCTTCCCCCCCCTTTTTCTTTCCCTAAGAATAACATCAGGCTGGCAAGCCTATAATTAACTGGGTTGTCCGCAGCTTCCTTTCAGTCTCTCGAACGTCCCGTTATTCCAAGGTTTATCAACTGTCTAGAGATTTTTTGGCTAATTATTTTAAAATTCTTTGTGACTTGCAGATTTAAAAAAACATATTTAATTCAAGTGTTTGCTCATGTCCATTCCACTATAGGTGTGTGCACGTCTCCGTGCACAATTACTCAGAACTTTTTTCCCCTTAGCAGCTCCCATGGGGCCAGCTCCAGTGCCCCCTGGAGCCCCATGCACATGCTGCAGAATGCCCCCTTAGTTCCTTCTTTCTGCCCATGACGGTTGCTGGAACTAGCCTTGCTTGCAGCAAGTACTATTCCCCTTCTTTGGACTTGTTTGTTCTGTGTTTAGTTTTTAATTAGTTAGATGTAGTTAGAGATAAGACAGTCCCAGCTGGGACTTCGCATGGCCAGGGCATGCCTTGGTAGCTGGGCTTCAAGCCATGTGCCTCCTGCAGTAAGGCCTTCCCACTCAGTGACCCCCACAACAGCTGTCTAGTGCTTGGAGGAAGCCCACAGAATCAGCAAGGCTTTCAAATCGAGGGCTCAAATATTCAGAGAAATACAGATGAAAGCCCTGCTGATGGAGGCAGCGCTCCGCCTCGGTACTGAGTGTGGCATCGGTACAGAGTGCAACGTTGGCACTGTCCACAACTTGGCATAGTGCAACTTCACTGGTACCGAAGAAGAAGAGTAAGCAGTGCACGGAGTATGGACAGTCCCCTGCATCGTCGGTATGGACGGTGTCGAGTATTGAGATGCACCGAGCTCAGCCCATAGAGACCCTTTCTCCAGTGCCTGCATCTCCGGTTAGGGAGCCTCCCCTGACTCCTGGGACCAGGAGAGTGCCCCTGCCAACACCGGAGGTTTTTCAGGCAGCAAGAGCCTTGTTGGCCTTGCCTACGCCGCCTACGTCTCACTGGCAACAGTTTACCTGTTGGGCAGAGTCCCAGAGTATCCTATACAGGCAATCCTGGAGTACCTGCTCCAGCTAAAGCTCCAGGGTCTGGCGCTGGCCTCGTTGAAAGTTCACCTGGCAGCCATTTCAGCCTTCCATCAGCCACCAGAGGGGAGATCACTGTTCTCCCATCCCACATCAGTCAGGTTCCTCAAGGGGATAGAGAGGCTTTATTTGCAGGTCTGTGACCCAGTGCCTCCCTGGGATCTCAACCTGGTCCTCTCGAGACTCACAGGGCCCCCCTTTGAACCCATGGCTTCATGCACACTGCTCCTGCTTTCATGCAAGGTAGCCTTCCTGGTGGCCATTACCTCAGCTAGGAGGGTTTCTGAGATTAGGGCCCTGACCTCAGAGCACCCTTATACAGTGTTCTATAAGAACAAAGTTCAGTTGAGGCCGCATCCAGTCTTTCGGCCCAAGGTGGTTTCCCACTTTCATTATAAGCAGGGTATTTTTCTACCCGTGTTTTTTTCCAAATCTCACGGTTCGGAGGAGGAGAGGAGATAGCACTTGCTGGACATGAGATAAGCCCTGGCTTCTACACTGAGCATACAATACTGTTCCAGAAATTGACACAGCTCTTCATCACAGTAGCTGACCAAATGAAAGGCTCAGCTGTCTCCACCCACCGCATCTCCTCGTGGATTACATTTGTGCATCAAGTTCTGCTATGAGCAGGCGAGGGTGCCACTTCCAGGAACCATCACAGCGCACTCAACCAGAGCTCAAGCCTCATCTACAGCCTTCCGGGTGAGAGTGCCTGTGCGGGACATCTGCAGAGCCACCACCTGATTGTTGGCACATACCTTCACGTCCCACTACGCCATCATCCAGCAGGCGAGAGAAGACGTGGGATTTGTCAGAGCAGTGCTGAGGGCAGTCCACCGGTAACTCCGACCCACTTCCAAAGGTATTGCTTGTTAGTCACCTATAGTGGAATGGACATAAGCAAGCACCCGAAGAAAACAAGGTTACTTACCAGTAATTGCTGTTCTTCGAGATGTGTTGCTCATGTCCATTCTACAACCAACCCACCCCTCCTGTCCTCACTGCTGGAATTGGCAGAAAGAAGGGAATGAGGGGGCGTAGGGCTGGCAGTGCCTCATATACCGCAGCATGTGCAGGGCTCCAGGGGGTGCCGGAGCCGACCCTATGGGATCTGCTAAGGGGAAAAATGTTCCAAGTAACTGTGCACGGAGGTGTGCACACATCTATGGTGCAATGGACATGAATAACATCTCGAAAAACAGCTGTTACTTGTTCTTTAGTTGATACTGTTTAACATCCTTCCTAATTACTGTTGGAACGGAAAGTATTTAATCGTTATTTGATACAAATATATCATCCAATTGCAAAAAAGGCAAATGTCATTCAGGAATGTATTAACAAGAGTGTCTTATGTAAGACCCAGGAGGTAATGAATGGTTTCATTCTTTTTGGCACTGATGAGGCCTTAGCTGTAGGACTGTGTCTAGTTTTGGGTACCATACTTTCAGAAAGATGTGAAGAAATTGGAGATAGTTCAGAGGAGAGTAACAAAAACAAGTGGTTTAGAAAATCAGATTTATGAGGAAAGGCTTAAGTCAAGACAAGAGAAGGCTGAGGGGCGACATAAGTCTTCAAATATATAGAAGGTTGTTGTAAAGAGAATGGTGATCAATTGTTCTCCATGTCCATTGAGGGTTGGACAAGAAATCATCAGCTTAGTGTGCAAAAAGGGAAATTTAGGTTTGATATTAGGAAAAGCTTTCTAACTCCTAAGGAGTTGGGCACTAGAACAAGCTACTTAGAGAGGCTGTGGAATCCCCATCCTTGGAGGTTTTAAAGAATGGATTAGACCTATCTATCAGGGATGGTCTAGGTTTGCTTAATCCAACGTCAGTGTCAGTGGGAGGAGGAATAGAAATGGACAATATGGCCTCTTGAGGTCTCTTCCAGCCCTGCCTTCCATGATTCTTTCCAATTGCAGAAAGAAGGTGTATTGAACATTGCTGCCATGGCTGCATCATTGACAATCATGTCATAATCACTTTCGCCCAAGCAGCTATTTTAAATACATGGATGGGAATACTTTCAACTCCAGTAAGCAGTCTTGCACTGGTGGGAGATGGGGAGGAAGTGGAATTATAATTTAAGAAGAGGTCTCTGTTGTTTTACTACTTTGATGCCAGTTAGGAGTGATTCCAAACAGTGCAGAATGCTAATACAGAGGGCCCTGCCACCATTAGACAAAGTGTGGTTCAGCGTGGAAGAAGGTAGCTGGTAGTGGGGGATAAATAACTGAAAGCTCATGCAGGCAGAAGGCGGGAGAAATATTGGAGAAGTGATACTGTATGAAGTTTATGGACACACAGTGTCTGAGGAAGTTAGGACTTGTTTAAACAGAGCCTTATGTGACTGGTGAGACTGAAGCATTCAGCGCGGGGCACCTGAAGAGGGCGATAGAACAAAGACAACAACCTAAAGAATTTGGAGCAAAATAACACAAATGACTAAGGGCTGGAGGAGATGACTCATAAGGGAAAGCTAAGTATCTGGAATGTGAAGGAGAGTGTACTGTTACATAGCTATTCCTCCCCTATAGTTTACTGGAGCAATGAAATTAGAAGGGTATTTAGGTTGTACATCAGGAGAAGTAGGGTAACAGAGATATATCAAGACCGTGGGAAGTGGTGGAAACTAGAAAAGCACAACTAAGAACAGTGTCTCCACAGTGCCAGTCCTGCATTGGAACAGAAAGATTGAATGGTATGACCGGCTCTTAATATCAGTTCTGCTCTGGAAAGTGACCTTGCGTCGGTGTTTCACTGGCTCTCACTGACTTGGTTTGCAGCAAGAGGGACTCCAGGGCTCTCAGATTAGCTCTCCACTCTTTCATTGTGTGGCCAAATTGGTAACAAGACTTTAATCAGTCTGTGCCCCTGCCACACACACTCCCCCTCATCCCCCAGGGAGTTGACATGGGAAATGTTGCGTAGCTAGGCATTGTGTCTCTAGGCTCTGAGTGGGAATAACACCCCTGTGGGCAGACAGGGCAGTGAGGCAGAATTAACTAATCCTTGTGCAGCGCTTTAGGGGAAGAGTGAGTTCCTCACACTGCTAATCATTAGGGTCAAACCCCAGGAGCGTAGGCTCCGTGGTTGCATCCTTCTAAGACAAGTGGGATTTGTTACAATCTGTCTCTTCTGAATGAGACCTCACAAACCAAGGCCCTGCTTGCTTTCTGTGGATATTAAAGCTATCTGAGGTTTGCCCTGGTACTCTCAGCAGAATTTCCCTGTTAACAGACTTCGGTACTTGGCATTTTATACAAAATGAGGTATTTACACAAATCATCTTCCCTTAGATTTCTGATCTGGTTTCCTAGTTTGAGTTTGCCATTTGAGAGCCAGAGAGCAGTTAAAGCCACAGGAAAGGTGTGGGTGCTCTCTGGAGGTATGGGTGTTTGTTTGTTCTGTGTTAGTAGCAGGTTTACAAAGTAAGTCATGCATGTGTGAGGAGGAGAAAAGGCAAGTCTTCTGGCCCAGGAAAGTTCCCAGGCTGATGTCCTGGAGCCTGACTGAAACTGGCAATGTGGGAGAGGCAGACCAGCTGAAGAACTGGAAGTGGAACTATGGGTTGTAGTTTTTCAGTGTGAGTGGTGCATTCTGTCCTCTTCCATTTTTACTTCAGCAAGGCATCATATTCCGTGTGTGTAGGCCTGGACTCTGTCCCCAGAAGTGGGATCAGAGCAGCAACCTACCTGCACTCTGCCCCAAGCCAGAGTACAAATACGTGTCTCCTGCAAGTGGGAGCAAGAACAGTGAAGGAAACCTTTAGAAACATTTCTAGTGGTAGCAACCTAGTGCCAATATACACACACACTGGAGGCATGGTGCAAGCTGGCTGAGGTGAGAAGCAGCCCATCACGAATGACGATGGTTTGGGACAAGTGGTTTGGCTAGGTGCCTGCATCCTTTAAAACTCTGTTAAAGGCAAGGAAACACGAGTTGCTTCCCCCTGAAAAGTGACTGTAAACACAGCCCCGTCTTAGTCTTTGACTGAGATCCCTGTCTGGGATCAGAACCCCATAGGGTTACATGGTGTAAAACTTACTAAAAAGTATCCTGGCCTCAAAGATCTGGCAATCCAGGCATCGAGATGCAGCAAATCCCATAACGGAGGGAGCTTAGCTTCAGGGCAGCTGGAGTTGTAAACCTTTGACTGGTGTCTTGCTCTGCCCTTACACACATCACATGGGTTGTAGGTGCTAGGCACACAGGGAGGCTGCTGCAGGCTAGCCCTGGTCTTTTTTGGGGGGAAAGGGAGGCTGATCTCAGTGAACGTATTTGCTAATCCAGAACGTAATGGTGCATTGTTGGAGTATAGAAGGAAATGGGTAACTAGTGGGCAGGCGGTGTAGCGAATTCCCAGTGACAGCACGGCAGTGACTTGGCTAGTGTTTTGGTTTTTGTTTGTTTGCAGAAGGAAGTTGCTTAAGTTACAGTGTGTGAAACCTCCCTTTTTTGGGCTCTTGTTCAGCAAAATGCCCCAACAACATGGTGTCTGTATCATTCAGCCTTGATTGTTAAACGGATGCTTAAAAAGAAAAGATCTGCTGTGTCCAGCTTGTTTCAAGGGCTGAGGCGTTGTCTTGTAATGGGCGTGTGGACTATCAGCCCTGTGTGTTCAGCAAAGGAGCAAGTGCGAGCTCACTTTCTCCTCCTCTTGCCTTGCAGGCTGCTGCACTACTTCAGAGGACGGCACCACTTGGAGGAGATCATGTACAACGAAAACATGCGCCGCTCTCAGCTGCTCATGCTCTTTGACAAGTTTCGCAGCGTGCTGGTAGTGACCAACCACGAGGACCCTGTGATTTCAGTCTTCCAATCCCTCTAAGTGACTGTGGGGAGTAGGGGAGGGAACTGCCCCGCTGTGTTCTCAGCTCCCTTAATACTTGGTTTATATAAAGGGGCAGTGTAGCAGCAGCCAGGACTTCTGGCCCTGCTGTTGCCATTTTTCTGCCTAGTGATCCTCAGCAAGACCCTCTCTGCCTCCCTTTTCCCCGCTGCTCAGTGGGCTGTGAATGCTGACCTGCCTGTGGGAGGAGCTCTATGCTCTGCACACAGGAGATCCATGGCAGTGTAAAGAGAGAGGAGCACACGCATGATGCAGTTCAGGCCAGCTTGTGCCACTGCACAGTGCCTTCCCCACGTCCCTGGCACTCAGCCAGCATTGCCTTGCTTCCTGCACAGGCTGGCTATGGATCTGAAGGCAAGTTTTACCTTGGTGTTGCTGAATAAATAACACTGCCCTTTGACTGGACATTGGCACGCCGGAAACGCTTTGCTGCTATTTATTATTTGCCATAGTCACTGTGTGTGAAGCCCCAACCTGAATGGCTGCTCACATGCAGCTCGACGTGCTAAGCAAAGTGGGCCTGGGCTGAGTGTGAACACTGTAGCTCCTGCATTCAGCACCTTGAATCCCTTGGCAGAGGTAGTGAAGCTCCCACTGAAGCCTTCAGTGAGGTTTGGCAGAGTTGTCACTGTCTACACCGACCGGGGCGTGTGGGAAAGTCATAGGGCCTGCCCTGGGGAGACACTCACCTTAAGCTGTTGGCTTCTTCAGCAATGACCGACAGCCCCATCGTTGTCTTACCTCCCTGTTGCATGATGTATCTCGGGCAGGTGCTGACAACATGTAGAGGCCTTAGAGTGCCTGGTCTTTCTCCAGCCTGGCCTTAGAAGTGGGCAGAGCCAGCCCTGCTTTTCTGTAGCAATGAAAAACACGGTTACTCACCAGTAACTGTTGCTGGTTGAGATGTGTTGCTCATGTCCATCCCAGCATAGGTGAGTGCACACCACTGTGCACGGGTTCCCGGAACTTTTTTTCCTTAGCAGACCCCGTAGGGTCAGCTCAGGTGCCCCTGGAGTACAGCACTCATGCCATGGCACATAAGGCACTGCCGACCCTACGGCCCCTCAGTCCCTTCTTTCTGCCAACTCTGACAGTGGGGATGGAGGGCCGGTGTGGAATGGACATGGGCAACACAGCTCGAAGAACAACAGTTACCAGTAAGTAACCATGTTTTCTCCTTGCTCATATCCATTCCAGTATAGGTGATTAAAAAGCAATACCTTGGAGGTGGGTAGGAGTTACCGGTGAGCTGCTCTCAGCACGGCTCTGCTGAATCCCGCATCCTCTCTTGCCTGCTGAACGATAGCATGCTGGGACATAAAGGTGGGCACCGATGACTAGGTAGCAGCTTTACAGATGTCCTGCAGGGGCACTTTGTCCAGTAAGGCCATCAACGAGGCCTGTACCCTGGGTAAGTGTGCTGTGACAACTCCAGGGGAGTGCTATGCCCCCCAGCTCCTGCAGAATTTGATGCAGGAGGTGATCCACAGGGAGATGCACTGGGTGGAGACTGGGGATCCTTTTATCCTGTCTGCCACGGTGGCAAAGAATTGCATCATCTTCCGGAAGGGTCTTGTCAATGTAGTAGGAATCCAGGGAATGCCACTGTCCTCTGAACTGTGTGGTTTTGGAAAAAACACAGGAATATATCTTGGTTATAATGAAAATGCGAGACCACCTTGGGCAGGTGGGGTCTCAGCTGTACCTTGTCCTTGAACACTGTACAGGGGTCTACGAGGTCAGTGCCCTAATCTCGGAGAGCCTCCTAGCCGAAGTAATAGCCACTAGGAAGGCTACCTTCCATGACAGAACCAGCAGCGGGCATGAAGCCAGAGCTTTGAAGGGGGGCCCTGTCACTCTGGAGAGGACCAAGTTCAGATCTGAGGGAGGCACTAGGTCACGGACCTGTGGGTATGGCCTCTCCACCCCCTTGAGGAACCTAATAGACACAGGATGGGAGAATAAAGATCTCCCCTCTAGCAGCTGATGGAAGGCCGAGATGGCCGCCAGGTGGACCTTCAGAGGCCAGGGCCAGGCCTTCAAGTTTTAGCTGTAGCAAGTACTCCAGGATGGCCTGAACAGGCGAGAGCCTCAGCTGCAACCCTCGCAACTCCGCCTAGCAGGTAAACCTTCTCCACTGGGCCCAGTACATGACCTGTGTTGAAGGTTTTCTGCTGCCCAGCAGAATTTGTTGCTCTTGCGCCGAGCAGGCTCTCTCTCACTCCATCAGCCACCGTCTCCAGGCCATCAAGTGCAGGGAGTCCAGGTCCGGGTACAGCAGCCAGCTGTGGTCCTGGGAGAGCAGGTCATGCTGTCTCGGAAGCACCACAGGGTTGGCAATCGAGAGGTCCAGGAGCATGCTGTACCAGGGTTGCCTCAGCCACAGGGGCGATCAGTATCATGTCTGCTCTGATGAGGAATGCGGCGGGAGATGGAGCCTGGTTTGTGACCCTGGAGCGAGCAAAACCTCGGGCCCATCTTGTTCCAGGATGACGTGAATAGGTCCCGCTGGGGAACACCCCACTTGCGGAAGATGAAAGCCGCTACCTCTCGATGCAGTGACCAGTCACGGCAGTCCTGACCCCCGGGAGGTAGATAAATGAAAGTCATGCCTCACTGCAAAATCCCAAGCCTGAAGACTGTACGCCGCCCCCCATTGTCTGTCGATACAGAACGTGGCTGCAGTATTGTCTGTCAGCACCTGTACTACTTTGCCCATTAGGAACCTGAGGAACACTCTGCAAGCCAGTCTGACTGCCCTAAGTTCCCTCACATTGATATGGAGTGACTTCTCCTCCTGCAACCAGAGTCCTTGGGTGCTCAGGTTGACGCTGATGTGGGCTCCCCTCCCCACCCCACCTCCAAGGCATCAGTGACTGAGGGGACCAGATCCCTGAAAGGAACTCCCTTCAACACTGCCCAGGGGTTCCACCACCAGTTCAGGGAACCCAACACCACAGGGGGGACTGTGACCACCCTGTGCAGAGAGTGCCTGCTGGGCACATACACCGAAGCCAGCCATGTCTGGAGCAGCCTGACCACATAAGTGTAGGCTGCCATGTGACCCAACAGCTGGAGGCAGTGCCTGGCCGTTGTCTCGGGGCACCCATGCAGCTGGCCAATAATCTCAGCCATTCCTTCGACCCTGGCTTGCGGGAGGGAGGCTCATATGAATTCTATCCACTGCACCAGAGACAGCGTGGACTTTTGCTCGTTTATGAGCAGGCCTGGCTTGTTGCATGTGGCACAGGTAAGGGATACACTGTCCTGCACATGGGCCCTGGACCTGCCCCTTATCAACCAGTCGTCCAGGTATGGAAAGATCTGGACTCACCCCTGCCATGCAGTTGGTAAACATCCTGGGGGCAGACAAAAGGCCAAACGTGAGGGCCTTAACTTTATAATGGCAGCCAGATACCACAAACCAGGGGAAGCACCTGTGGCTGGGAAGGATCGATACATGGAAGTATGCCTCCTTCAGATCGAGGGCAGCAAACCAATCCCCTGGGTCCAGAGCTGGGATGATAGATAGGGAGACCATGTGGAACTTTAGTTTCCTTATGAACCTGTTCAGGCCCCGAAGGTCCAGAATGGGTCTTAGTCCCCCCTTTGCTTTTGGGATGAGGAAGTAACGGGAGTAAAATCCTTTCCCTACTTGTCGCAGGGGAACCACTTCCACTGTCCCCAGGTCGAGGAGGTTGTTGACCTTGAGAAGTTGCTTGTGAGAGGAGTCCCTGAAGAGGGACGGGGGGTGGGTTGTTTGGCGGACAGGGCGCAAATTGGATGGTGTAATCTCTTTGTACTATGTCTAAAACCCAGCGGTCTGAGGTAATGCTTGCCCATTCGCTGAAGAACGGGTGCAGCCTGCCCAGGAAAGGTCAGGATGGATCCAGAGGAGCAGGGGAGGTACTACCCTCAGCCACACCATCAAAACTGGCCCTTTTTGTTGTTTAGGCCCTTGGAGGGTCCCTGATGGGCCCCAGAGGCAGCAGCTTGTCTACTGTGCCTACTGTAGCCTCTACTCCTATCTCGGCCCCTGCTGGGTGGATAGGGTTGAGGCGGGGGCCTAGGCTGTTGGCAAGGCTGCTGGCGCCTAGAGGCCTGAGGTGTGTACAGGCCTAGAGAGCGCAGGGTGGCTCGGGAGTCTTTAAGCGTGTGCAGCTCATCATCCGTCCTGTCCAAGAAAAGAGCCAATCCATCAAAAGGAAGGTCCTGGATCGACTGCTGCAGCTCCTGGGAGAGCCTAGAGGATTGTAACTAAGAGCACCTCCTCATGACCATCGCTGACGCCATAACGCAACTGGCCGTGTCTGCTGTGTCACTGGCTGATGCCAGGGCTGCGCCAGCGACGATACATCCCCTTTGTCCAGCACCGTGGCATAGTCAGCTGCCTGGTCCTGGAGCAAAGACTCCAAACCTCCAGAGAGTTCGAGGTTCAGGTTGTACCTCCCCAGCAGCGCCTGATGGTGCTCTCTGGTCCTGGAGGGCTGCCTCGTCCTAGGAGAAGGATGACTACGGGTGCCTGCCCCTTTTCCAAGGCCCCCTGGAGGGTCCCTCTCCGGGGTCCTATTCCTCCTCCAAGGAACAGCCCTCATGCCCCTGCTCAGCAGCAGGGGGCACCGATTGGGCGGCTGACAACTGGACCGACAGTGCCAGGGCCCATTTGAGCTCCCCATGGTCCTTGGGGCCAACCCAGTGACAGCATCGGTACCAGCTGCAGGGTGTCCTGTGGGAGCTTTTGCAGTTCCTGAGACCCCTTAGCTCTCTGGGGGCTCAGGTCCCTGGAGCAACGACCTCTGCTCCAGTCCCGTCTGCTGCTCCGGACAGGGGAGCGACCCCTGGAAGACCTAGATGACGACCTGGAATGCTGGTGCCGATAGGAGTGGTGCTAGGAGGAGGTGCGCTCTGACGACAAAGACGAGTGTCATCTCAGCACCGAAGACTTTCAGTGCCGCTTGCCTTTTGGCGAACTGGATCAGTGCCGAGGGGACCTGCGCGGGGCCGAGCTTAACTCCAGCGAGCAGGATCTGCAGTGCAGTGCCGGACTTTTTGTCAGGGATCTGGACTGGTGCCACAACGAACAGCTTGTAACCGGGGACCTCGAGCCCAATGATGACAACTGGCATCTAGCAACCCTCGAGCGGCGTCTGGTGCTGGAAGACTGCGGTGCCGGGGACCGTTCCCAGTGCGGAGATGAGCTTGATGAGGATGCCTCTGAGCTGGATGGGGAGCTTCCATGCTCTACCCGTGGTAGCTGTCTGGCAGGAGACTCTTCCTGGTCTTGACCAGCCTACTGGGGCACCCAGCGCAGGTTTACCCTGAGACACCGGCCCCTTCTCCCTTGGTCGACGGGGGGGAGAAAGGGGGCAGAGGTGTGGGCAGGGCCATCAAGGTTCTTGCTGCCCAGGAAGCCTCCAGTGTCGACAGCACCGGTAGAGGCACTCCCTCATTGCCAGGAGTTGGGGGAGGCTCTCTACAAGGGAATGCAGGCACTGGAGCAAGCTCGACAGGCTCTGGCTACATCCCAACACTCAACCCCACTGGTGTCAGAAGCAAGGGGGACGGGGTGCGCGCTGTGCGCTGCTTCTTCCTCATCTTCGGCGCCAGAGACTGATGCGGTACTGACGGTGCGCTCTGCACCGCCGAAACGCTCGGTGCCGATGTGGAGCATGAAGACTCAGATGTGGGACGGAGTGCTTCCTCCATAAGGATGGCCTTCAGTTGAATGTCCTGCTCCTTCTGAGTCTTTGGCTTGAAAGTTTGACAGATTTTGCATCTGTCCTTGCGATGCTGTTCCCCCAGACACTTCAGGCAATGGTTGTGGGGGTCACTGACTGGGAAAGCTTTACCACAGCCATTGCAAGGCTTAAATCCAGGGGATCCGGGCATGTCCAGGTCACTAGTGAGCCCTAAAGGGCTCCTATCTAATAAACTAACTCAACTAATTACTAACATTAAAACTTGCAAAAATACGAAGGGGTAAGATACTTGCGATACCAAGCTTGTTCCAGCAACCATCATGGGCGGAAAGAAGGAATTGAGGGGCCATAAGATCGGCGGCACCTGAGCCAACATTACAGGGTCTGCTAAGGGAAAAAAGTTCCAGGAACCTGTGCCTGGGGGCATGCACTCACCTATACTGGAATGGATATGAGCAATCACTCAAAGGAGAAGCCAGATGTCCATGCTGTCAGTTAGCTCCTTCAGCTCCCTTCAAGGCTTTGTTCCCTCCACTTCCAGGCCCCAGTTGATGGGAGTGGAGCGTGAGTTGCTCTCTTTGTGCTCGTCCAAGGGAGCCAGATTTGTCCTTGGGTGCTGTACCCTCTGGTTGCAGAGGGTGCTAGTGATGATTGTACTCTGCTCATTTTCACAGAATTTTCCAAACGTGGCACTGTTACATCAACATTTTCCCAACCATCTTTTCTTCCCCAAAGCTCTTCTCCTTGTTGCTGGTGAGAGTGGGGCCACTGCTCTATTCTCTCCTTTGAAAATAGTTGAGAAGCAGCTTTAGTGAAAAGTTGGGGCTGACCTAGACTGCTGTGTCTAAATCACAGCTGGTCCTTCCTGCTAGGGAGCTTCTCTGGTCAGCAGCCCTAGCAGACAGCAGCTTTTAGGGAGGGCGCACCAGGCCTGCGCACTGCCTTAGCCAAGGGACACCACAAGCGACTCGAAACTGAACTCTGCTCAGAGAACTGGAGTACAGGGCGCAGTGGGGCTTTTCTCAGAGTCCTTCCTCTAAACACCACACACACTGTTGCCCAGCCCTCGCACGTAGCACTCAGTGGCCATGCACAGATGCTATTGCCCATTCCTGGCCAGCAGCTAGTAGGGCTCCTTCTTGCAGCCCGCTGCCAGCTATCCTGTTCCACTGAGCTCAAGGTCAGCACCCCAGAGGTGAATGAAGTCTACAGGCTCCCTGCATCTGTAATGCTGCAGCAGTAGCCTTGCCTTCTCTGTGCCCCAGGTCCTCAGCAGTGTTGAACAGTCGTCAAACCATGTTAAGTCCAAAATGCAAATGCAAGGCTCCTGTCTAGCCTGCCTCTCCCTGGGAGCAGGGAGAGCCCAGACAAGGAAAGAGAAATCTCCTTAAGTCATATTCAATATCGCAACAGGAATGTCCCATCAGGGGAGTGGGGTGGCAGAGCTTCCCCCAAGCCTGATTCCCCCATGCCAGGGATCATCCCCCAACTCTGGTCACATGTGAACTCTTCTGGCAGGGGGGTAGAGGAAAGGTAGCAAGTGTGCTATGGCCGCTGCAGGGCTCACAGCTAATAGCAAATGGCCTGTGGCTCCCATGTGCCAATGACACTGGAACACAAGAGCAAGCCAGGAGGATCACTCTACAGGTAGGACTTGGCTGGAATTGCTGTAAGCGGGAGCCAAGCAGTGAACTTCTCTCCCCCCATTTAGTTACCCAGTGCTAGTCAGCGAGGGTGAGTACAGTAACAGCAGCCACCTTACAGCTGGGCTCATACCAGCTGCCCCAGAACAAGGATGTTTAACTTTATTTACCCAGGGGGGAGCAGGAGCTGGGCCCAGCCCCGTCTGCCTGTACACAGTAGCGCTGACCAGCCCCAGCCACCGGTAGCAGTGTTCCTTTTCTGGCCAGGTTGACATCCTCTACAGCCCCACTCCTTCCCCCTCTGCATTAGCAGAGGCTGCCCAAAGGCCCACACTCCCTACCCTCCAAGAGTCCGTCTGTGCAAGACACTGCCTGTGTTCCTGAGCTTCCATGCAAGGAGGGTGGCTTTTTCACATCCTGTGTGAGGTGAGTTATGTTAAATAAGCACGAGTATGAGCAAGCCCTCAGTGTTGGACTCAGGCGCCCCTGCCCCCAGGCACTTATATGCCTACTAGTACCCTTGTGACTCTGGCCCCTAGCCCTTTAACTTTCCTGCAACTTGTGCAGGATCTGACTGCGTCACAGACCTTTTTACCAGCACTCTGCCTCAGTCACTGGTGCATCAGCTAGCTCAGTGTGGAGTTTAATGCTGAGAGGAGCTAGCATCTGTACTGACCCAGCTGGCAGAACGTCCTTGTCCCCCAAGGGCTGTGCCGCCCCCACGTTCACCTGCATCAACTGTCCGGGCTTTCCACTAAAGAACCATGGTGGGTGCCGGCTCAGCAGCTGCAGAAATCAAACCTGAGCATTCCTGGGTGCTGCGGCTGGGGACAAGCAGACGAATGAATCAGGTACTGCAGGATATGGAATTGTCAGCATAATTACACAGCTCCCTCCCTCCCCCGCTTGAAGGGTTCTAGCCTTGGGAATCTCATTGCTGTCACCAAGGAGTTAAGGGCCCTGCCCTAAACGCTCACAAAGCAAGTCCAGTGTCATTCAGAAACCCCAGGAGCAGCTCACCACTGATGGGAGCAAGCATGGCTCTTACAGGCAACCCATCGTATCATTTCATTGTAACAAAGCACATTTATTATTAAAACAGCTTTCAAAGCAGCACCTCCCTCCAGCCCCTGGCCCAGTTCCATCAGGCCAGAGCCTGGGGCTGATAGTGAAAACACAGGCCTTACCAACAGCCCGGCTGCCCCCATACCTCTATTCTACAGTACCTTGCTCTCTCTCCACCTTCTTGTCTACAACACTCACACATTTGTTTCCTTGTATGTAAAACCTCAGTGGTTTCTGTGCCCACTCTCCACCGTAGTTGACACCAATTCTGGTCGTGGTGACCACAGCCTGCTCTCCCAGTGCCTCTGCGCCAGGCTCCATCCAGACTGCAGTGTCATGAGCCAGGTCCTTTTGGTCAAAGCTCTTGTTAATATTGAACGCTTGACAGAGCTTGGAGGGCCCATTGCACAGCTGCCAGTCCTTCAGTGGTTTGGCTGATCCTTTCCTTTGAGCACTTCGAAGCTGCCTCATTACATCCAGGCCCTGCAGAGGTTCTATGGAGCGGAGCAGGACCGCAGCCCCTTCCCCTGTGGAACAACAAGAACTTGAATCAGCACGGTCTCTACAGGGGCCTTTCACCCCTGGCTGTGCACACTGAGCCCTGCCATATGTTATTCTGTGCAGGGGGTTGAGAGCAACATACAGTTAATTCCAACCCACACAGAAATCCTACATAGCTCCCCTCCCTCCTATTAACTGGTACCCCTTGGTTAGCAGATTGACTCAAAGGCACAAGTCAATCACTGGTACTTCACTACCATATAAAGCGCTTCACAATCTTCAGTGTATTTATCCCCACCACACCCTGGGCATGCTGTTATCCTTGCTTTACAGGTGGGAACTGAGGCGCTAAGGATCAGACTTTTAAAGGAATTTAGGTGCCTACTTGAATTGGAGCCTGTTTCCATTTAAATCAATGGGTGTATGAAAATCCTAAGTCGCTTTAAAAGTCTGAGCCTTATTGATTTGCCCAAGGTCACACAGGAAGTCTGTGACAGAGCAGGTAACTGAACACACCCCAACCTAGTGCTCAGACCAATATAATCAATAACCTGCCAACCAATTAGAATCAGCTGGGGCCTCAGGAAAGTTGCTGCAGCCTGCCCAAAATGGGGCCATGGAAGGTTCTAACTGCACCGGCTGTCTGCAGCTCCGAGTCGGGTGCTGCCCACCAGTCCGTACATTGCAGTAGGGAGGCACAAGGAACTGGCTGGTCCCCCTGCCCCACTAGTGCAGGGAGCTGTAGACAACTCTCTCTAGTGCTGGCCAACCATGGGATCCCTCATCTCCCTCGTCTGCACAATGGGTAATGCCAGTTCCACATGAAGCCTCACCCCTAACACTCTCTCAAGGAAGCCTGAACCATTTGAAGCCAGTCAGGCCTAGTCCTCAGCTGCCTGCTCTCACAGATTCAGCAACACCTTCTACTTCGTCACAGGCCCCAGGAGGGCCTCAAACTGCTGCTCTAAATATAACACTGTGCTCTGGTCCCCAAGACAACAACACTGGCATGACAATGGGTATGTCCCAAGAATATCATCCATGCCAGAACTGTGCCACTACTAACGTCAGTTATGAGACGGTTCTGACCCACCCAAAAGCAGAGCAGCCACAGATCAAAGCTGTGGCGTATGGAACCAGTTGTCAAAAAGCAATTTCATCTTCTCTACCTCAAAACAGGTTAATGGTTAATTACTCTGGAGCTCACTTATACCCCTCTCTTCTCATGCTTGCCCACCCCGGTTTGCTGCTGCTACTACATAAAAGATGAACAGGACAGTCACAGCTTTGGCCTGATGAATCACTCTGGCAATAAGTATGAGTCAACAATGCAATACCGCTGGGGGAAAAAAATACAATTTTGAGTTGCATTAACAGAGGCCTAGCATGCAAGTCATGGGAGGTGATAGTACTGCTAAACTCAGCGCTGGCTAGGCCCCAGCTGGAGCACTGTGTCCAATTTTGGTCACCCATGTTTAGAAAGGATGTAGAGAATCTGGAAAGGATCCAGAGGCAAGTGACAAAAATGATCAAAGGGATAGAATGCAAGCCATACGAGCAAAGGCAGAAGGAACTGGATATGTTTAGTTTGGAAAAGAGATCAAGGTGGAACATGATAGCGGGTTTCAAATACTTGAAAGGCTACCATAAAAAAAGATGGAGAAAAGGTCTTTTCTTGCCATAGAGGGCGGGCCAAGAGGCAATGAGTTCAAACTACAGCAGAGCAGTTTTACATTAAATCTTAGAAAAAACTTCCTATCCATAGGAGCAGTGGGACAATGCAACAGATTGCCAAAGGGGGTTTTGGTAGCTCCTTCACTGGAGATTTTCAACTGGCTTGGCTGGTTTAGATCCAACAAATCCTGCATCTTGGTGGAGGTTAGAGGATGAGCCTTGCAGTCCCTTCTAACCGTATGGCTCTATGATTCTAAGTACTGCAAACATTTTCCACATTCTGCCTTGTATCCAATTCAGACTCAGGCGCACTGGCTCCCCTCTCCTTCGTGGGGCACAAGTGTGACCTAAGGAGTCATTGGGCCAGGTTCCCTGGTGTCCTGCACATTGCGCAGTGCGTGTGAGCCCATTCTGCACTAGTGTGAATGATACACAAGGTACAGAATGAGAGGCAACCCCATGCTGTGCACAGACTAGCTTCTACACTTGGGGGTTATGTCTGACTCCCTGCAGGAGAGAACACAAGCTGACTCTGCACTGGGCTCTGCGGAAAACAGAGCCAAGGGAAATAAATGTGTGGCCCTTGAGAAAGCATGAACAGGGCAGGGTCCTGGAGTGGAGAACGGTGGCTTTGCCCTGCACCACCAGCAGACTCTGGTGGTCAAGCCAGCATAAGTGGCCACAGGAGCTTCACACCAGCACAACAACACGTGGATGGCAGGAGTGTGCGCTTCAAGGTTCGAATCATTTGGGAAATGGGATCACTGATCCTTTGGAATCTCAGTCCATTCTCAGGACAATCTGGGAAATCTCAGCTCCTTACAGCCTTCGCACTTAGCACATACTTGAACTCTTGCAACTCCTCCTGACTGGGAGAACAGCCCTGAACAAAAGCAGTCCTCCCCAGATAAATAACCCAAATCTAAGTGGGAACAGAAGTGCTACCCGGATGTTTTCCATGTTGATGGTAAGGAAGGTTCTTTCCATGATCTGAGTGGGCGAGCACAGAGCTTGGTAGACCAGTTGTGTGTGCAGTTCTTATATACAACACTCCCTGTGCTGCTGGCCACCCACAGAATTCTTTATCTCCAACATCTGCATGCTCAATAACACCAGCTCCACAGTAATCGCTCCCTCACAAACTGCAATTAGCCTACAACAGGGTCTAGTCCTCAATGCCCACCTCTCACAGCTTCTCCACGGCACTTCCTGGCTTCATAACGGGCTCAGATTTCTTTTCTTTTCACGCTCAACATAAAACACCAGAGCATCACCCTGATATTCCCGTCTGCTGCACAGCTGGGTGTGTTTAGCAAAAAACACAGTTTGCTGCGTTGTGTGGGTTTTGCCTTGGACTCATCTGATGTCCTTTTTGCTCTCCATCCAAACTGGGTAAAGCCAGCAAGGTGATTTCTGACAGACACTAGCAATTTGTTGTTTCCAGCAGCTCCCTTCTCTAATGAGGGTGCATAGGACAAGCAGCCCTGCAAGCTGAGCATTCAGACAGGACCTTGGGGACCCAACTATTTTTCCTAGCTGTGCCTCCAAACACATTCAGGGACAAAACTCCAGAGGGAACCGAGGACAGCTTTAGTGATTTCTAGTACCAAGTAAAGAATTCCAATTAAATACTAATTGCACCAGTTCCTTTCGGTGCTTGTTAGTTATTGTGGTCACTATTTGGAATCAATCTAAATTCCTTGGGAATATCCTTAAAAATGATGCAGCTTTCACACAGCGATTACGGAGGCTCAGGTCATCCTCTACACTAAAGTGAGCACTGGGGTTTGACCCACATGGAGCTCCCTTAGGGCACAGCACGGGTGTGCTGCCTCAGAGAACCCAGCCCTTACAGAAACCAGGGGCTGCTTTCCTGGATGTGCCGGATTGCTCTCATCTGAAGCACATTTACTTCCTCCTACAACAGATTTAAACCCTTCAAGGCTCATTCCAGGCTGATGCTGTGCCTGCCAGAAAGCTGGAACTTTCCCTCCCTAGCCCCACAACCACCTCAGCCCACACACCCTGGAGCCCTGGCTCTAACAGCTGGCTTTGGTATTCTCTTGGCATCCATTTGTAGAATAAGAACATAAGAACAGCCATATTGGGCGAGACCACTAGTCCATCTACCCCTGTATCCTGTCTTCCAGTAGTGGCCAGTGCCAGACACTTCAGAGGGAATGAATAGAACAGGGCAATTATGGAGTGATTCATCCTCTGTCACCCAGTCCCAGCTTCTGGCAGTCAGCAGCCGAGGGGGACACAAAGCATGGAATTGCATCCCTGATCATCTTGGCCAGTAGCCATAGACAGACGTTTCCTCCTTGAACTTATCTAATTTATTTTAACCCAGTTATACTTTTGGCCTTCA
Organism: Mesoclemmys tuberculata; assembly: GCA_007922155.1. NCBI lineage: Eukaryota > Metazoa > Chordata > Testudines > Chelidae > Mesoclemmys > Mesoclemmys tuberculata. Next base: position 5,048,211 of record ML675626.1, read on the forward strand.
CAACATCCTCTGGCAACTAGTTCCACAAGTTGACTAAACACTGTGTGAAGAAGTACTTCCTTCTGCTTGTCTTGAACCTATTAATTGCATTGGGTGATCCCTGGTATGTGTGTTGCATGAAGTGGTAAATAACACTTCCCTATTCACTTCCTCCATGCCATTCATGATTTTGTAGACCTCTATCACATCCCCCCAGTTGTCTCTTTTCCAAGATGAACTGTTACCACCTCTCCTCATACGGAAGTTGTTCCATACTCCTAATTATTTTTGTTGCCCTTCTCTGTACTCGTCCAATTCTAATATTTCTGTTTTGAGCTGGGGCAACCAGAACTGCACACAGTCTTCAAAGCGTGGGCATACTATGGATTTTTACAGAGTGAGAACAGGCCATCTATGCTGTACGTCGTTCAGTGGTGCAGGCCAGAACTGCTGGCGTCTGTATAAAGGTGCTAGCTGCTTACATTATATGCCTAAACAAAAAACCCAAACCTCAATGCAGGGAGTAGACTCAAAGACACCGATAAACCCTGGAACCCAAAGCAGTGAAGATGCCAATTCTCTTTCTGAACACTCAGAGACCAGGAAGCCGTAGGGCAGGCCAGCACCCCCAGGATGCAACCAAACGGCTCTTTCCCAGGAATTGCTCTAGCTCTCATTTGTGGAAACAGCTTTTGGCTGCTGGTGAGAATAAAATACTCCTTCCCCGATGACCCTGACTCACCGCCTGCAAAGCATCTCCTAAGTGCTTGTCTGCAATATGAAAGCTATAGGGAAATGCAGGCAGAGCAACAGTGTCTGACAGGAAAACACCAGTACCATTTTATCAGCATATTCACCCAGATCTGGCAGTGAGGCAGCTGCACAGGCAAGTTCAGGAAAAAAAAGATGCAGGAAAGCCAAGGAAAAGCTGGATGCATAATCTAGGATATTGCTGGCAGACGGGAGTCCAGCATAACTCCTCAGGGCACAGGTAAGGCTGTTTGTATCAGGTTATTTTGCTGTTGCTAGGATATATTGTAGACTCATGCACACTGACAGACATCTGCCAGGTTTTTCAATAAACTTTCTCAGGCTTCCCGCCTATGTTTCCCCAGTAGCAGCTGTGCACCCACTTACACTCACTGGTTCATGGGATGGGCTCCATCAATTGCTGAAACCCAGCCCAGTGACATGAAGGCTGTGAATAGGTAAAGTCCAGATGGAGCAGATTTAGACTGGTGAAGTCCACAGAGGTTTTCACACTCAGAGTGATAAAGGGCATCTGCAAATTCCCATTGGCTAGTTACGTTTTTATGAATCTAAAGATACAATTAAGATACATGAAAGCACCACAATTTGAGCTCATCTGAACAAAGCCTTCAGCAGTTCCAACACCCTATACAATACTTCTTGTTCCAGGGGACAAAATGGCAAAGCAATAACAAATCCAAGGCTGCAATTGACATGTCGTACAAAGCTGCTTGTCTCTAGCCTCCCTCTGGCCCAAGCAGCCCGTGCCGACATTCTGCCTGTGAGCTGATAGCAAACACTGATGTAATCAAAATACTAGTATGCTGGAGGAAACATGAGAGTTATGGGGATGAATGCAATAAACAAACCTACCACCACCACCTGAATGGCTCTGTATCTCAGTGGGAGAGAGTGGGACACTTCCACTGAGTCATTTAAGCTCCATAACTCTATATGAAAAGTTCCAAAGGGGTAGCCGTATTAGTATGTATACAGCAAAAATGAGAGTCCTGTAGCACCTTAAAGACTGACACTGCAGAAATATGTTAGTCTTTAAGGTGCTACAGGACTCTTGTAGTAACTCTATATGAATATATATATAATTGCTGGTAGACCAGAAAAAAACAAAAGCAAAGAAAAGTCCCAGATCCCATTAGAAGCTCAGGATCCTACCTGGAGAGCCCAGAAAGTCATTGTGTCAAATACTCTCCTATCCGTGTCCATTTCTGGAGTTACTGTGGCCAAGTCACCGTAGGAAAACGTTGCTGGTTCAACTATCCGGCTATAAAATGCTATAGGCAGTACAGTAAACTACACTAGCGAAGCGCTCCTACTATGGACACAGCGTATACCAGTAAAGTTTTGCTTCTGCATGTACATCTTACCACAGCCTCATCCCAACGTCCTGACCAAAACAAGCTATACCAGTAAAAGTGCCGTTTGTCTGGTGTAATTGTGTCCATATTAGGGATTTTTGCTGGCGGCAGCAGCCCCTAGGGTAGACAACCTTATACCAGCATAACTGAACTTTTACCAGTATACTTAATTTTCACAGAATCACAGAAATACAGAGAAGGGACCTCAATAGGTTGTCTAGTCCAGTCCTCCATGCTGAGGCAGGACCCAGTAAACCTAAACCAGAATTGACAGATGTTTGTCCAACCTATTCTTAAAAACCTTCACAGAAGGGGATTCTATAGCATCCCTTGGAAACCTATTGTGCTCAACTGTCCTTAGAATTAGACAGGGTTTCCTCCCACTTTACCTAAATTTCCCTTGCTTCACATTAAGACAATTACTTCTTATCCTTCCTCTGGTGGACAGCCCTCAACATATTTGAAGACTGTTATAAATTCCCCCCTCAGGTCTTTTATCAAGATTAAATATGCCCAGTTTTATTAACCTTTCCTCATAGGTCAGATTTTCTAAACTTCAATCATTTTAGTTATTCTCCTCTGGACTTTCTCCAGTTTCTCCATCTTTCTTAAAGTGTGGCATCCAGAACTGGACACAGTATCCCAGCTGAGGTCTCACCACCACCGAGTAGAGTGAGACGGTGACCTCCCTTGTCTTACACATGACATTCCTCTTAATATATCCCGCACTGATATTGGTCTTGTTTACAACTGCACCACATTGCTGTTCAGATTCAATTCGTCTCCCAGATCCTCTTCAGCAGTACTACCACCTAATCACGTACTCCCTATTTTCTAGTTGTGCATTAGATTTTTCCTTCCTAAATGTAGTACCTTGCTCTCCAATGCATCAAGGTCATTTTGCTGGTCTTACAGAATATCATGAAAACAGTGGAGGATCGTCTGCATTACACTGTAACCATCAGCATCCAATGCCGGTTCTAGGGGCCAGAGTCCCATCCACGCTGAGTTCATCCTTAGAGCAGCTAAGGAAAGCAGCCATGGGGGAAAATGTGTCACTTTTCTTGATCCCGGATCCTGACTGGCCAACAGCCAAAACGGCCCCCAGTGTGATTTAAAGCAGTTTAGGGGCTGTTTTAAATTATCTTTGCTGCAGTGATCCCACGAGGCCTGCTGTGCCACTGGGATTAGTCAGATGGCTCTAGTCTGCTCAGCTCCTCCCCACCCCAGCATGGCCTGGGCTTTGAGAGAACAGGTGACACAGGAACCGCAGCACCTTGCCTCCTACCCAACAAAAGCTGCACCCCATTCTCACTGGGACAGAAACTCCAGATCAGGACCCCTATTCACCCAGAGCTACAGGACCTCCACCATGACCTCTGTGGCAGCACGAATACCTGGAGTAATTGGTGCCAGTTGGCAGAGGTCACAAACTTCCTTCTCCTTTCCAGCGGCACAGTCACAATTAGATAGGCTAACAATGCATTGAGGGAGTTCCTTGGAATAGCTCCCTGCATTTTAAGCAACAGAATGAGGGCCTGTCTACACTGGACAGCTGTCCCACTTTTGCTGTACCAGCCTAGTGAAAGCAATACAGCCCTCATAACTGTGAGCACATTTTATCGGTGTAAAGGTGCTTTACTGCAGTACAGCTATTCCCACACAGGAAGGGAAAGAACTTTACCAGAATGAAAGTCACCTTTACACGGCTCTGTGTCCACCCTATGGCTGTTAGCAGTATAACTATTTGGCTAAATAAATAAATTGTCCCAACCCAGAAACAGTTCTATGAGCACAGCATTCAAGGGCAGACTAGGCCTGAGAGTCTGAGACAGCAAGGTGGTGGCATCCCTAAGGTGGGGATGAGGTAAGATGTGTGAAGCAGAAACTTAACTGGGTGTTTCCTGGCTTTTTTACATAGGAGTGCGGGAATAGGAAGAGCACAGAGAACAGAAGACATATGTGGCAACAACCTTAACAGCACCTTAACAAAGTTCTTTGTATGTGATTTTCATATTGCACTTCCAGTTAGTTTAAAGAAACTAAGCATTTGTTCATGTATTGCCCAGCTCCTTGCCAGACTTTCCTGTCAGTTCAGTTTCCCATGACTCTCTGCAGTTAGGGATTAGGTCATTGCAACTGTTCTGAGTCATACTGTGTCAGACACAACAGATCACTGTATGATCATTTCATGAGATTTTTGTTGTCAATGGAATGGCTCCAAAGCGAAATCCAAGAAGTCTTCCCACTGATCTCATTCTAATGCACCCTTGGGACCCTTTACACAAAACAAAGTTACTGAACCCATTAGTGTTTTATCGTAAGTTTGATTCTAGTGATAGCAAACAGGTCTTATCTCACTTTCCATCTTGAAAATATTTTACAAACACCCTGGAGAGGTGGGCAAGTCACACTTTTCACAAACAGGGAACCCAAGGCAGAGAGAAGCAATGACTTGCCCAAGGGCAGGTCAATACAGGATCCAGAGTCAGAATTTGGGAGCTCCAGGCTCCCAGTGCTGCATTCACGCCATTCAACCATGTCTGAATTTGCAACATCATTTACAATGACATAACAAAGTTTAGCTACTCTGCTTGTTTTAAGTGGCTTCTGACTTAAATAATTAGGCCACTCCTTTTCTTTAGTTTCTGAGAGTGGGATACTAAACCTGGGGCCAAATCCCCAATAACCAGGCAGTACCGTGAGAGGGCCAATGGGAGGAGGGAAATCCATTCATAAGATGCAGAATGGCAGACCTACTTCATGGTTACTGCTGCAGCTGTCCCTGTGGTAATAGGGAGGCACGGCTGCTGGATCCTCAGTCATGGCTCTACTGACCTTAGCCCGCATCCACTGCACCAAGCCCCTGCAAACTGGGAACAACTCGTATAAGGGGATGTGGTCAACATAAAAAACTCTTGCCACACTTTTTACCATAACATGCAACTGGAGCCCTGGAGCCAAACAGGGTCACAGAATACAACATGGCAAGCAGCTTGGTAAACTGGGCATATGCAAACAGTAAGTGTTTTAATACAGCTAAACGTAAATGTATACATCTAGAAACAAAGAGCACAAGCCATACTTACAGGGTAGGGGACTCTGTCCTGGGAAGCAGCGACTCTGATAAAGATTTGGGGGCTATGGTAGATAATCAGCTAAACATGAGCTCCCAATGTGATGCTGTGGACAAAAGACCTAATGCAATCCTGGGATGCATAAGCGGGAACCTTGAGTAGGTCTAAAGATGTTATTCTACCTCAGTGCCACTGTATTTGGTACTGATACAACCACGGCTGGAATTTGTTGATAAACTGGAGAGGGTTCAGAGAAGAGCCATGAGAATGATTAAAGGATTAGAAACCATGCCTTGTAGCGATAGTTTCAAAGAGTTCAAATCTATTTAGTTTAACAAAGAAAAGATTAAGAGTGACTTGATCACAGTCTACAAGTACCTACATGGGGAGCAAATAGTTAATAGAGGGCTCTTCAATCTAACAGAAAAAGGTATAACACGATCCAATGGCTCAAAATTGAAGCTAGACAAATGCAGACTGGAAAGGTGGTGTACATTTTTTACAATTGAGAGTAATTAACCATTGGAACAATTTACCAAGGGTCATGGTGGATTCTCCATCACTTACAAATTTTAAATCAAGACAGGATCTTCTCTAGGAATTGTTTTCGGGAAGTTCTGTGGTCTGTGTTATATAGGATGTTGAACTAGATGATCACAGTGGTCCCTTCAAGCACTGGAATCTATGGATCTATAAAAACAAAATAATTTGCTAGCGGTTGTTACATCTCCTTTGTGCAGGACAGCACTGTGTGCAGTGATAGCTGTTCCTGGTGTGTGTGGGGGGGAAAAACACATTTTTAAGAGGATAGGACAATGTGATTATTAAACCACAACAACTGCAAGGTACAGGGAGAAGGGGCTGAAAGTGCTTTTGACTCATTGTTTTAAAGTGACCTCGCTACACCTCCATTTTCCTAGCCATAAAATGGCGATGATAAAACTTCCCCACCTGACAGGGAGCTAGGAGGTTGAGTTCATCTTTCTTCGTAAAGCACATAGATGTCTTAGGAAGGAAGGAACTCAATGATAATAATCTCTTCATTTCATTTCATTTCATAAAGCCCTCTGTCCTGGACATTTCCTGAATTAAGGGGGAAAAGGAGTCTGATAATATTTTGAGAGTGTCTTTTCCTAAGACTAATATACTCTGCACTGAAAAGTTTGTTCTATTTTTCACCTCCTTCACAGAGCCTTGATAAAGTCAAAGATTTCAACTTTGGCAAACTCCCAGACAGACACAGCCCATACAGGTTTGGTTTGTGATTGCCTAACTTCAGATGGAGATAACACATCCTCATTAGCAGTAATCGCAGAGATGGCTGAGAGATTCCAGAGAAGTTTTCTCTGAAGAAGCTGTGACAGCCCATCCTGTCTGTACAACGTAGATAGGAAAGCCCTGAATCTTTGCTTAAGAGTCTTGACTCCATTGCCATTTGTTACATATGTTTGAAGTTTTTAGAAATCTCCATGAGGTTAGCAGAAAGGGCGAATCCTTGACAAAGAGTTGAGGAACTGGAAGGGGAGGAAAATCCCAGCTTGCAGGGTCATCCCTCTCCTAATTCAGAAACTGACCAAAGAAATCCTCCAGTGCCACAATGCCATATGGCTCCAATTGAAAAAGACTAATCTGCTGTCATGGTGCTATTGGGAAGATTTTGTTTTCAGTGTTTTTTCTGGAAATGCATCTTGGAGAGATATTGGGAACCCATTTTACAGGAATGTCAGCTATGTTCTTTCCAAAAAGGGAACTATATAGAACAGCAGAGAACACCCCTATAGGTGCACTGTGTAATACTTTGCTTCGGAACAAGTACATGCAGTGATGAGAGACAGCCTGCTTAATAAATCTGCACCATGACTCGTAACATCTAGAACCAGCTCCATACACTGCAAAAACTGGTTTGAGGAGTCTCCATCTTGGAAACTGCAGACAGAAAATTTGCTTCTTTTTTTCCTCAATTGCTCCCACCCCATTTGGCAAAAACTGGTTCCTCTCCCATGTTTGTGATGTATACTGGCTCACATGAGTCCTGCATGCATTTCTGAAAGAGAAGAAAATCCATACTGGTACTGATATACAAACCAAAAGGTGACATGCACGCCTGCTCAAAAAGTACCAAGGAATTATCTTGCTGTCCCACTGCATGAAAATGTTAGTCGCATTCACTAAATAGTGAAGCCCACTTTAGGAAAGGAGCAGTTTGGTTTTAGAAAAGGAAGAGTGATGACAGATGGTATGTTTATCTCTAGACAGTGGATTAAAAAGAAGCTGGAGAGAAATGTGGAGCATGGTTGGCCTTTCCTTGATTTGGAGAAAGCCATCTAAGTATCTAAGTCACATGGGTGACTCCTGTGCATCCAAGACAGACAAACATCTTTATCGAATCCCAAAGCCTATCTCAGGTTTCTGCACTAAGTATGTTAAGGACTGGTTAGTGATAACTGGAGAAATCAAGAGAGATCTACAAGCAAGGCTGCTGAGCACAGGGAAAGGCTGGCACAAGATAACTGGAGTGATTTATGATAAATCGATGCCCAGACTACTTAAGGGACAACTATTCAAAACCATGGTAAGGCCAGCTTTTCTATACAGATATGGGTAACCAAAGGGAGGCACTTGAGAAGACCTGAAGTCATAGAAATAAGATATTAGAGGGCAGTGAAAGGGGTGATATTGCTAGACCACATGCGGAATGACATCATCAGGAGTGAAACCAAGGTCTGCAGTATCAGAGAGAAGCTGTGAGAGAGGAGGGCAAACTGGTATGGGCATGTATAAGGCATGGATGAAGGGAATCCTGTTAGGGAGGCACTTAAGACTAGAGTTTTTGGGCAGGGTACAAAAGGACGGAGTGGATATGGAGCAAGCATTGAACCAGCAAACCTGAAAGACTGATCCATGCCTGACTCCAGCTAGCTGGGAAAGGGGTAAGAAAAAGATAATTTAGACTTTGCATCAAATTTGAGATGCCATGCTCCCCGTAAAGGAAAATACCTCAGTCTAACATGTTCTTTATTTTCCATTTATGTCTTCATTTGTCTCCATTAAGAAATAAATGTTTTCTGAGAAGCCATTTGTGGTTATTATTTGGTACTAAATTTAATAAAATGCCCAGTGACACTAGAGATCTTGGTTAATGCACACATGGCTCAGATAAGGGATAGTTTAGAAATAAAAACTTTAGTCAAAAATGAACTAAGGTGGAAAGTGGGTTTCAGCACAGTCCAGGTAACAGCCTAGACACCCAAACACACCCAGCCAGGAATTCTACCCCTTTCAAGGAAAAGACAAATGGGAGAAAGTCTGAAAATGAAGATGATATAATACAGAAAATACCATATAACATGACACTCATCTCCTGAAATCCCCCTTCACTTCTCAACCCATCCACACGCCCACCCAAACCCAGCTCTGTAAATACTTATATGATGGTCACAGTAACAAATTACTAGGGATGAGATTATTCCAGCCCTTATTCAGCCGCACAGGAGAACAACAGAAAGGAAGCCCTCTCCCTTAGTGCCCTGCTCAGCAGCTGGGCTCCTCACCCGGTACTCCCAGCTGTGACCCTCCCTTCACTCAGTGCCAAGGAAACTGGCCAGGTATACAATGGAAGTAACTTACTTCCCACTCAATGCATGGGAAGAACAAGGGAGGGAATGGGACTGAGTCACAATTTGTTCTCTTCTCTGTTCCACTCCTGGCGGGGTACAGCCACATGTTTCTCCTTACCCAGAGGAGGAAGTAAAGTTACAACTTAGCCCTCGGAGATTGCTGGCAAAGGACCCCTTGAATAGGAAAAAGGACATTATGATCTAGTAATTTACCACCAAAAACATATCCACCACTCAGTAATGTGAAAGCAATGTTTCATAGCTTCCAAAGACAGAAGAAACCACTGTAATCATCTATTCTGACTCTCTGTATAACACAGGCCAGAGGACTGCCCCAAAATAATTCCTAGAGCAGATATTTTAGAAAAACATCCAACCTTGATTTAAAAATTGTCAGTGATGAGAATTCACCACCATCCTTGGTAAATTGTTCCAATGGTTAATTACTCTCTGTTAAAAATGTATGCCTTAATTCCTGTCTGCATTTATCTAGTTTGTTTCCACTCATTAGATCATGTTATACCTTTCTCTGCTAGACTGAAAAGCCTATTATTAAATATTTGCTCCCCATGTAGATTACTTATAGACTATAATCAAATCACCCCTTAACCTTTAGATTGAGCTCCCTGAGCCTATCACTGTAAGGCATTTTTTCTAATCCTTTAATGTTTCCTTTCTAAGTAAAGCTCATAATCCTGATGATGTACAAACATAACAGGAGAAATGATGTGTTAGAAATAAGGCAGCTGTGGTCACAGGTGGAGGGAAAACAGCTGTATATCAGGCACGAGATTTCTCACAAAATATCACTGAAGTGGTGGCCAGTTAAATGACTACGTCTGATGTAACATTTCACAGCTGGTTTTTGCCAAAGGAAAAATGTGTTTTACTTTAGATCCCACAAATCACGTTATGTAATTTGCTGGATTGGTTTTAATTATTTCATTTAATACTTTAAACAAACACGCTAATTATTCCATGGATCATGTTTTGCAGATTGGGTGTCAACCCTCTCTGGGAACACAAGGCAAATGTTTTCCTCGAACGTGACAATGAAAAGCTGCACGCAGCTCACCAAAGAACTGTGTGTATTGTTTTTCCTTGTATTTCACTGGCCTATTGCCTGCTTCTCTACTCATGCATCTTAGCAGCTGCTTGGCTCCCAAATGTGCTTCAGCTTTAACAGTAACAAAGTCATGATGTTGAAACAACTGAGTGGATTTAAGGTTATAGACATTTTTAGCACTCTTAAAAATTAGCAAAGCTGCCTTTCTCTAGAGCTGATCATGAAAGCCCTGTGTGATCTCAGTTTCATTTGTTTTGTTATTTCAGCTCCTATTCTGTCTCTAGTTACTATATTTGTATGTATTTTAGCACAGAGGCAGAAGTGTGACTCACTGTCTGCATACACATTCCTGAATCTGTCAGTTAAAAGGTTGTCTGCTGTCAATGTCAAGAGCTTAGGACTCTGACTCCTTTAGGGATGGGATAACCTTGAGCCCTGCTGGGGAAATGTAGTTTTCAAGACTACCTTTCTGCATGAAAATCAACTAAACCAACATGCCCAACTACCCCAAGCCCTTGCTGGAAAATGTTAAGATGCTAAAGACTGAGTGACCAACCAAGGGACTTTAAACAGGACACATATCCTTCATGCATGGGGATGTCATACCAGAAGATGGGATGGACAGGTCAGCCACATAGAAACACCACCTGCAGAGGCACAGAGTGATGTACAAGGACAAGATGGGGAGTTGGATTGATCAGATTTTCCTCCAAAAAGGCTCCTTTCAGCATAAAGCAGAGGATGTAGCTCACTGTTCTGTTCCAAACTTAGTCACTAATCTACTGTGCAACCCTGGGCAAATTCCTTCTCCTCTCTACACCAATTTCCCCTTCCATGCTTTATCTGTCTTGTTTGTCTTTGGAGCAGAGAGAATCTCTCTGTCAGTCCTGCACCCACCATACTGGGGTCCTGGCTCTTGACTGAGGCCTTTGGCCCTCGCTATTATGGAAATTACCAGTAGCATCCAATGCCATGCTCTATTGCTACAGTCCACAGTTAGTTCTACACCTTCAGATATCAGCTTTGATGATCCCTGCTTGCCTTTGAAGAAGAAAAGGACTAAACTCCCTGCAAATGTGGTCTGTCATGGGCCCATCTCATGAAATCCTTCTTTAGCTAGACTCATTGCCCGGGGTACAAAGCCAAATGACTTCACTTTCTGCATAGCTGATTTAGAGCCTGCCTGCACTACCAGATTTACCACATCAGGAGGTAATGTCATAACACAGTTTGGTCCCATCTCCCCAGGCAAGACCAATCTCTGTTATGAATGACTGAAGCATTATCATGTTGTAGTATGATTCTCCCATGTGGTAGAGTTGGCAATGTAGAAACACCATTCTTCAGTGATGGATTATTTCCTCACTGCTTTTTCTTATAATGTGGCCACAGTGAAGGTCACAGGAAAAGCAGTACCAAGTCCTGTCATGTATCCAGGAAACCCAATACATCTGCCTGGTGTCTTAAAAAGCAATTCTCCCTATAAAAGGGGATTTCTTCCACCACCCTGTGACTGGCTGAAGACAGACCAGAATGTTTGACACACTGGATTCTTGCTGAAATTCAGGCCCTGTTTACATAATCAAATCTGCACCAGCTACACTGATGTAGTAACACTAGTGCAAGCCCCTAATGCTGTAGATGCACATGCCGACACAAAATTCAGCTTACTGACCTGTAACTGGAGGCTCATTGAGATGCGTGGTCTCTATCTGTATTCCACATGAGAATATGCATATGCACTATGTGATCAAGTTCAGAGATTTCTAACAAGCAGTGTCTGTTGGCCCACACCTGGGCAGTTCTCCTTGTGCTCTTAACCGAGGGTATTAGCGACAGTGCCTCTCCAGCTCCTCTCTTACCATAAATGAGAAGATTTCAAAGCAGAGGGGATGGAGGGTGGATAATGGAATACAGATAGGGACCACACATCTCAAATGAACCTCAAGTTACAAATCGGCAACTTCCAATTCTTCGAGTGCTGGTCCCTATGTGTATTCCACATGGGGGTGATTGATAAGCAGTATTTAAACAGGAGGGCAGCGCAAGGATGTAGTTGGTACAAAGGCTTGTAATACTGCAGTCCCAACAGCTGCATTTGCAGAGAAGGCTTGAATTAAAGCACAAATGTTTCATGAAAGTATGAATGGATCTGCAGATAGCCACTCTACAGATGTTCACATTATACCTCTCAGAGAGATACTGCTGAAGTGGCTTGTGCTCTAGTCAAATGGAATGGGCTCTCACCCCATCCAGGGAAGAAAAACACATTAATTGGTTATGCAGAATGATGCAGGGGGAGATCCACTTAGAGAGTCACTAAGCAGATAATGCCTGTCGTCACAATCACTCCAGTGGAGCAACAATTAACCGTGGTGATTTTCTTTCCATTTTGTCCTTCGCAGGTAGGATGCCAGAGCTCATCTGACATCCACAGGTGAACTCTCCTCTCTTTGGAAGCAAGAGGTTTTGGGAAGAATACCAGTAAGTGGATAGATTGATTTATGTTTAACTCAGAAATTATTTTTGGGATGAATTTCAGGTGAAGGGAAACCTTCTTTATGAAAAATAGTGTAAGACAGATCAGTCATGAGTGCTCTCAGTTCATTCTCCTACCAGTGTAACCATTCAGAATTTTGAGTTGCAAATAAAAATGTTTAATTGCCAAAGGTTGAGAATGGATCTCCATCCTCTGTTTTTCTTGAGACTAGAAAGTATGGTGAATAGTACTTTCCCTTGGTGCTGAGGTGGCACTTATTCTATGATCCCTCATTAGAGGAGGGAATCTGCCTCCTGATGGAGAATCTCCTTGTGACATTGGTCCCTGAAAAGAGGCCAAGAGCTCTTTAGAGTATCTGCAGTAGATGATTTCTAGTACCCACTTCTCTGGTGTAATTGCCCTCCAGTTGTGTGTGAAGATGGTGAAGCAGCCACCAAAGGTTGGGGGGGGTCAGTAATTGATGGCATCAATAAGGAAGGTAGTGCTTGCTCGTCTGATCAAAATCCCTTAGATGGTGGATGGGGTTCAGTAGCTGCAGTTGTGGTAGAAGGAGCTGTATACCTCGGTCTCTGCACCCTCTGGCATTTGTGTGGTGACAGAATGGTTGAGAAGGCAAGCTTGGCTTGTATACCCTTTTATGGTGTTCTCGCTTCAAGGCTGGGGTGTAAATGTGCAGGGAGCAGAGGGTTGCTCTAGAGACTTTCAATGAATGTAGAGACTTGTCAGTTTTCTTCTCATATAAATTAATCAAAAGGCAAGTCCTCTGTGGTATTTTGAACCTTCCTGGGAAACCTCAAGGAGTGCAGCCAAGACTCTCACCTCATGATTATGCCCATGGCTGTTCCCCCCAACCCCCAAATGCAGTGTCATCTGCATCCACTGCAGCTTGATGCAGTGACTTACCGAAAAAGGGTGGGGGGTCCAGTTGGGGGGTGCTGGGTCACTGGCTGGCCCTTCATGACACGCAAAGAGCGGGGGGCACAGGAGGCTCTGAGTGGGGCAGAGCCTCACCTACTTGCTGCTCCAGCCACGTAGCCCAGCGCTGGCTCAGATGGGGTAGCCTCAACCCCGACCTGGGGGGGGGGGCAAGGGGAGGCAGACAGGCCCTTCTCAACGCGGAGGGGCACGCAGAAGCGGGAGCAGCCGCCCCTCAGCCTGCTACACTCCCCGCCCATTGTGAAGGGGTGACCCAACACCTGCCCCCAGCCTCAGGGGGGATGGGGGGGGGAGAGTTAGGCTGCCCATCTGAGCCTGCGCCAGGCTGCAGCGGTGGTGAGGATGGGGGATGCCTCTCCCCAGTCTGGGGGGGGGGTGAAGGGTGCTTCTCCCCAGGCTGGTGCAGGGCTGCAGTGGGACAGGCAGACACCACATGCCGGGTAAGTGCAGGGAGGGAGGGGGCGGCAGAACCAAGCCTGCATTGTGCCCCCCCAACGCCTCACATCACCCCCCCAGGGCAGCTGGGGGGCAGCGCCAGGACCCCTCCTGCCCTGCATGGGGGGAGGAGGGCGTGAGGCCTGGGGGGGTGGGCGCAAATGTAGGTTTGGCTACTGGGCGCTAGAGACCCTCCATATGCCACTGGCTTGGTGGGATGTTTTGGCCACTAGTTTGCTTTCCTCGATGAGGGCCTGGAATTGGGCCCTGTCCTCTTTAAGGATTTTGTCCTTGAAATCCAAGATCTTGAAGTAATTGTTGAAATTATATTTTGCTAAAAAGGCTTGTTAGTTAGCAATATGGAATTGAAGACTTGTAGTACACCTTCCTCCCTAAAAGGTCAAGTTGTTCAGAGCCCTCGTCTGCTGGTGTATCCTTGGGATGCTGTAATCTAGACCTTTCTTGCAACGCCAAAGAGTTGGGTGCTCTGTATGAATAAGAACTCCGCTCCTTTGGCTGGTACAAAATGGTGCTGAAAATGCTGAGAGGCATGGGGGTGCGGGTGGCTGGAGTGTGCCATACTACCCTTGTTGGTTACATGATGGCCTTGTTTACTGGAAGGGCAGCCACTCTATTGGGCTCAGACGGTTGTAAAATTTTAAGGAATCAATGTTGAGTATCTTGCACCTCTCCTTTAGTGGAATCTGGAGATCATTCACCACTCTGCAGAATCTGTAGTCATCAGGCAGGGATGGCAAAGATGGGGCAATTGCCTCATCTACTGAGGACGAAGAAACATCCATCTGTACCAGTGGTGCCTGCAGATCCGGTCCGAGGGAGGTATAGTGGGACTGACAGACAGAACTGGGATGTCTGACATATGAATTCCAAGGGCCCCATAGGGCCAATATAAAGGGTCAACTGGTTGAGGAGAATCCCACAGCTTCATGTAGCTTTGGTCCCTTGAATAGTTATATGTAATTGGAAGAAAGACCCATGATTTTCTTGAGATTCTATCTGGAATCACCTCCCTTCATGGAGATGAAGGAACTTTTGAAGCCTCTTGACTTCTCCAAAGAGAAAGCAGGTTCCAGCTTGACTGGCGGAGCCATCAGTACCAGTGGCTGAAACCTCCAGTCTATGGAATGAAGAAGGGAATATTCCCCTCTTCTTGAGGTAGTTTCCCTTTCTGGTGTCACAATCTCTCTGCTCAGACCCAAAAGAAGAGGAGGCTAAGGATAAAGTAGGGTGAAAATATCCCTTGGTGAGGTGTGTTTCAGTTTGTCCAGGAGTTCATGATGTGCAAGTAGTCATGACAAATCTTGTGAATCCACAGTCATTGCCAATGGCAGGTCTTTATGGTGGTTAGTCAGTACCCTTCAAGAGTCTATTTGAGAGCTCTCAGATGGTGTAAATAGATGCTGATCCTTAGGCTTAAGAATCAGAGCTGAAATTGGTTCTAGCAGATCCTCTTTTGTGCCTTGCCCTCATGAATGGAGGATTTAAGTGAGCCTAAGTGCTTAGGACTGCATATGAGAACTCACCCAACATGGACACAGACCTGGAAGGAGATCTGTCTTTATGCTTACAGGAGCACCCTTTACTTTCTGAGATGCCCTGGATGATGACTCCTTGGGTTTAGCAGCTCTGGTTTCCGCTTCTGAGCTCCTGCTCAGAGGCATGCTACTCATGAGTTGAGGCTGATGTATGCGGGGGTCTCCCTGGTCTGGAACATACAGGTCTTACAGCCTTCTTCATAAGATGTTTTCTTAGCCACAGTGCGTTTGCCTCACAGGGTCAAGGAGGAAATGAGCAGGAAATACTGCCCTTAGATGAGATATGGGTTTCTCCCAGACAACAGAGGCAGCATTCCTGCTTGCTGCTCACAGAAAAGAGCAGGGGCAGGAGATGCAGTTCTTAAACCCTGAACTCTGGGCATAGTGTTTGTCCATAGAGAGAAGCTACAACAGTCAGGGCTATGAAAAATTTCACACTCTGTGCAATGTAATTAAGCTGTCCTAAGCCCCAATAAGACACCTCTAGGTCAATGGAAGAAATCTTCTGTCAGTCTAGCTACCACAACTCGGAGAGATGAATTTACTACGGAACTGGAAGAAGCCCTCGTCACTGTAGTAAGTGTCTGTGCTACAGCGGTGCAGCTACAGTGCAGCAGCTGTGCTGCTGTAGTACTTCTAGTGTAGACATACCTAAGTTACACTAACTATACTAATATATTTACAGGTTTGAAGCAGAAGAAGCCTGGAGAAATCTGTGGACATAGAGGACTTTGACTCAGGCCACACAGCAATAAGGAGGAACTGAAAAGGCATCAGTCTGAACGGACCTTTACACTCTAGTTCTTGTCATGCTCTGAACCAAAACAGGCATGGACCAGCGGACACTACTTGCCAGAAACCTCAGGAGCTTGGTGTGCATGTGTACCCACTTGTGGAATACATACGTAGAGACCAGCACTCGAAGTGGGACTAACACCAGTTCTGCTCCCTTTGGTAAATTACTGGATTGAGCTGCTACAACACAGAGGCCAGTGATGCTAACTGGCAAAAGATTCACTGCTCTGTCAGCAATTCCTGTCGACCCAAAACTTACTATTCAACACATTGCTTTCATGGTATTTATCCATAAATAGTGTCTTGTAAGGTATCAAATGAAGCTGATGACACAGTGATGAAAGATGTATGTACAAATGGTGTGTAAGGAGTCATGTACCTACTAAAATATGTTTTAAACTATGTAAAAAGGCAAAGTTGGCAAACAGCTTTTCTGCCAAACCATAGCCATCTACCAATCCCTGTCTCTGATGCATTGTAAGCATTGTTAAGCTTTGTAAGCCAAACACACAGGACCTGTATTTGCATTCCCAAGTCAACATGAGGACATGAAGTCACCCTGAGGGTCCACACACTGAAAAACAAACAATGGAGGGTGTTTCAAACACTTACTGGACTATAACAGGGGGACAAGATAGATATTTTGGTTATCCATCACTGAGGGAGTAAAAAGGACAACATTCATGAATGGTGGATCCCACCCATGTGGGATGGTGATGCTAGGCAGAAGCTTTAGGAAAGAAATTGCTTTAGATAAGGATTTCAGCCAGCTAAAGGTAAATGTAGACTCTAAGGAGTGTATTATATCTTTTGTTTTACATGTAACCATTTCTGTTTCCATCATCCTTTCTCAGTATCTCTTAAATCTTTATCTTTGATAATAAACTTACAGTTGTTTCACTATAAACACATCTGTGCTGTGGTGTCATAAAGAACCTGATCCTGAGTTGTGCCAATGAAGCTGCATGTGTATATTGTTCCCTCGGGAAAAGCAAATCTGATAATTACTGAGAGCGTTCAGTGACAGGGGCTACGCACTACAGGGAGACACTCAGAGGCGCTCAGGGACTGAGGTACACCGAGTGTTAATTTGCAAGGCAAAGCAGGGGCTGGTAGAATCCTGAGGAATTTGTTTGGATGGCTAACAGACTGAGGGTGTCAGGGAGCTAGCACTCTACTTAGCACAAGCAAGGCTCTCTCTCACTGAGGCAAGGGGGATAACAGTGACTCACAGCCCTGGGCACCCCAAGAAAGCATCACAGCTGCTTCTGCACCAATGCTGGATGTCTGCCATAGTACAATGACATCAGTGCAATCCCACAGCGATGCGTTTCCTAAACGTAGACAGGTCCTTGGAAACGTCTACAGGGGCAAAGCAATCCGTACAAACAGACTCTACCTACCTATTCTTGACAAGTATCTGTATCAAATGCTTCACAAACCCACCTCCTGATGCTCTCAGCTCAAATATAAGACTCAGATATACAATGAAGAGCAGCTCAGAAGGGGTAAACTTGTTCTTGCAAATCCCGTGTGTTACCTGTAGGGCTACTGATGAGAACAAGTTTTTATCTTAAAACTAAATCAACCCAGTGAATATATAAACAGACCACACACAGATCATCTCTTCCCATAAGCCTGAACACAGGTATTTGAGGAAAATACCTCAGAGTTAATATCTTTCATTTCAAGGGACTCAATTTAAGCACAGAAGATTGTTGTTTTAACAGAAGATTATTATTAACAATATTTCAAGCTGTATAAATCCCATCCTGGCTGAGGAAACGCTCTGCCTTTTATTATCTGGACAGACTCGACAGAAACATCTTAATGAAATTCACATGTGCTGGTCCAGCATGATCCAGACTGTTCCATTCAGGAATACAAGATTTCTCCTGGAATAGCTACGAGACATGCACTGGTTCTTCCCCTAGTTTTAACCTGACATCGTCTTTCTGTCTGGCTGGTGTCCAAAGATTGACCTTAGGCAATTCATGGTCATTTGTACTATGAACATTTGCTTCCCCCTTAGGAAAATAAAAGTGATTTAAAAAAAAACTGCTTTGCAAAGATGCAAAAACATTAAAAAATCATCATCTGACAATTCCCAAATAAAATAAATAGTTCTTCTAATAAATGCCTATTGCAATTTTAGGCTGTCTTTAATAACCCATAACTTTATTCCAAGCAAATTGCCATTCTGGCAGGAAATGAGACAAAGTAAGACCAAAGGAAAGTCTTTTCTGCATGTCAATGAACAACACAGTGGGGGTGTGTGGAAGGATATTTTCAGGTAAGTTTCAATATAACATGAAGTCCTTCACACCAACTCCAGTCCCAGGTCCAATGAGGAATGCTTCCTAATATTATCACTGAAGTGCAGGGGGTTTACTTCAGTCAATCTGTCATGCTTCTTCCCAAATAAGCAGCCTTCAGATGCCTTATTAATTTTGCTTTGTGTGCATAAAACTGTTTATAGGACTGACAGTTTAATTATCTTTAAAAACAATAATGAAACAAGCTTGAAGTTTTTCAAAAATAATGGAGTTTTCTTTTAAGGTAAATCAAGGCAAAGACTCTGAAATTTCACTGTCCTTTTTATTTTCCAATAGCTGCAACACCTCATGATTTGGGCAAGAAATACCAGATATACCCCTCATTCCACCAGATATAAGGATTTGTAGCCCATAGGGCTGGCTTGTCTTTATTATATTCACTGCTTTGCCTTCATTATATTCTGCCTTTATTATATTCAGCAGTAAATACAGTAGAACCTGAGAGTTACGAACTGACCAGTCAACCACACACCTCATTTGGAAC
The DNA here is from genome assembly GCA_007922155.1 of Mesoclemmys tuberculata. Taxonomy (NCBI): domain Eukaryota; kingdom Metazoa; phylum Chordata; order Testudines; family Chelidae; genus Mesoclemmys; species Mesoclemmys tuberculata. The sequence continues at coordinate 5,067,118 of ML675626.1, forward strand.
TGAAAGTAGGTAATCAGGCACCAGCAGCAATTAAAAAAAAAAAAAAAAAAGCAAATACAACACAGTAGTGTGTTAAATGTAAACCACTACAAAAATAAAGGGAATGTTTAAAAAAGGTTTGACAAGATAAGGAAACTGTTTCTGTGCTTGTTTCATTTCAATTAAGATGGTTAAGAGTACTATTTTTCTTCTGCATTGTAAAATTTTAACGCTATATTAAGTCAATGTTCAGTTGTCAACTTCTGAAAGAACAAGTAGAACGTTTTGTTCAGAGTTACAAACAACCTCCATTCTTGAGGTGTTTGTAACTCTGAGATTCTACTGTACAGGGAACCTACAGACTTGTATGCTATAAGACACTGGCTTCAACAATTAGCATAAGGCTTGAGGCCTATGAACTTTGGCACAGATCAATGACCTAATGGTTACCCCCTACATTTTGGGGAACTGGAAATAGAGTATGGGGGGGAATATTGTCCATAATGACACCAGCCAACCACAGGAACATGAGCTAACACCACCTTTTGGATAGAACATTTGCAAATGTCTGACCACAAGAGTGCCATGGCAACAGACTGACGTACATGATAAGTTGAGATCATTAATATACTAACTTATAGGAGAATGACACCTCAACATTGGTAGGGTGAGGAAATACAAATAAGGAAGAGGGGAGAAACCCCTACTGACTATACATTAGACATAATGGCATCCGTGTAACGTATTATAAAAGCTGTATCCCAGCCTGCGTGCGGGAGGAGAGAAAGATGTAGCCCTTGGGAGGTGCCAGGATGACGGCCACTAGCGATGATGAGGAAGTTGATGAGGAAGATAAAGGCTAACATTTCAGATTATTCTGCAAAAGATGCTGTGAATATATATATGAACATTCAGATGTACATTCTGTATTATGCCTATCCACCTGACTGAGTTACAGTGTTTGTGCCTGCTAAATGTATTACTAAATTATTGTAAATATAGAGGAGTTCCTATAGTGAGTGTTGCAACTGTGCACATCGGGGTTCCCAACTATATAGTAATTTTATTTATATTGAGCCTGATCTTGGGACAAGAACCTGTAAACCCTCAAAATTATAACTGAGAATTCTTCAGTAATCAACATAATTAATACATAATCTCCAGATCAGGCTACATTGTGTCCTCATCAGTGTGTAAACAAATTTACCAAGAACCACCTTCAATGTTTTCTAGCACAGAGATTACACACCTCAGGATACCAACACTGAGAATTTTCTAAATTCATCCTAAGAAAAGTTTAGGAAATACAGATTCTATCTTAGAAACTCAAACCTTATCTATATTCCAGTACTACCTACAGGCCTCAGCTGATATCGGGTCCCCATTGTGCTAGATCCTATACATAACGCGTAGTAAGAGACAGGCCCTGCCCATAACATCTGTATAATACTCACTAGTTGCCAATGGCAACATTAAATTTAGATTGGCCACATCCTCCAGTGTTGTTTTGAGCTATAGAGTCATGGGCAGAAGCACCGAGTCACAAAGGAAAGGGGGAGGCAAGGGTAATGGTAGCAATTGTTTTTACAGACAGAGTATATATGAAGCTCATAAACTACTGAGACATGGCAAATCTGAAAAATATCTGCACTACGGAAGCATCTCATGCCGTAATCACTGTGACCGTTGAGTCCCCACTTACCCTTGCTGGAAACATTCATGCAGAAATAAATCCCATAGATCTGGTACACATACAGGGTTCCTGGTTTCATGAACATTGCTGCATTTCTTGCAGTTTGCTTCCCACCCTTTGAATGGGAAGCTTCATCTTCCCCACCCAGATAAGCCTCTGTTTCCACAATCCTTCCCCGGAGTTCTCTGCCATCAGGAAGTTTATGAACTAAAATCTGAAAGACAGGTCAAAAGTGTGTGTTAGAGACTCCCAGTGTAAGGAACCCTTTAGTTAAGTCAACATAGCTACATCAGTGAGAGGAAACTCCCCCCCACCCATGTAGCTATGCTGACCTAATCCTCAATGTAGATGCAGCTATATTGACAGAAGCAAACTTTGTTTGAAGAGCTAGCTTTCCTATAACAATTGAAAAACCTTGTCCACTGGTGTAGGCTGCACCTATACTACAAGGCTATGCTGGTACAGCTACAGCAACGTAACTGTGCCAGAATATTCCCTGTAGTGTAGACACTGCCTTGGTCACTGAAAAAAGCATGAGAAGTACAGAAGCAAAGTGTCAGGGAAAATGACATAGCATAATGGACGCTTCTCCATCATCTCCCATGGAATGCTTTGCAAACCAAGGAGGGCTCTTCCAAATCACATTCTGTGCCATGCTTCAGTCCAAGTACCCAGTCGCATGATCATTTACCTATCAAAATGCTGGAGTTCCATTTTTAAAGCGTCTCAATGTGTCTGTATTATATAGTACAAATCTGTGGTGCTAGATAGGCATAAAATAAGGTCATTCTTTCCAGCCTGCCCACTTGTTTTTGTGTTCCACCCAACATGTTTATTGGCTGAAGCAAAGAGTGCCACCTGTTAAGTCACTGACACCAACTATAAATCACTTTAGCACAATATTAAATGCATATTATTTAATTCAGAGGAAAATATGATGAAATAACTCTCTCATTGGACATAGTCTTAGCAGGACTAAAGTCCTTATTCCCAGCTGGACACCACCATAAACAGTATAAAAATAATTATCACATTAATGATATTTTTGTATTCTCCGCACTACACAGCATGCAGCAAGAAGAGTCTAGGCACCAGCATCAGGAAAAGTAGTTTTCTTTAATAAGAAGCACTGACAAAACTTCACTATTAAAACAGGCTCCTTGCTACTGGCCCTTAGGTAAATAATTCAGTGTAGGTGGAGTGAAAAGAATTTGAGAGAGACACACAAAAGTAAGTAAAACCCATACACCCTGTTTTTTGTGGTTTGACCTAATGTTGTTTCCAGACATCTTGTTTTATTTAATGTGTTTATTAAATACTTCAACATAGCTTTGTTAGGGCACAAACTCTCTGTTTAATTATGCTACATTCTGCACTCCCATATTTAAAAACAAGTGGTTTTGGAACGATCCTCAATAAGCAGAGAGCTTAATTCCTGCCAGATGTTTGCACTGGATTGCTAAAGCAATTGTTCAACTTATTGAGGAATGGATTTGCCAGAAGTCTGCCTCAAACGTTCCAATTGTTGCATTTTAGAATTTGCTTATAACAACTCTCAAGTTATCAATACGATCAGAGAAACCACTGAGTTTACCATTTTCACAGAATAGGCACAGAAAGCCTTCAGAAACATACCAGTTTTTTGGACAGTCTAAAGTCACGATCTGTGAACATAACCACACAGAATAATGAAAGTCAGCTTTTAAAAGCTCCAGAGGCATCAGACGCACATGGCTGACCTTCTCTTTTAAGCAAATGAAATACTGAGGATCAAATTGGGGTTTTAAGATTCACACAGCCATTTCCTTGATTTCTCAACTACCCCAAATGTACTCAAAAGGAAGCCACGCAAGACACACATCCCTCTTCCACTGATGATTGGTAAATTCGGTCTGCATTTTGTCCTCCATTATAGCAAAAAAAAAAAAAAAAAAAAAAAAAAAAAAAAATTCACTGAAGTGGAATAGACAAGTTTCTCCTAGTGGAAAAATAAGTAAATGCCCTTAACTATCCTACCTGGTAAAATTTCCTCATTCGCTAGTACATATGCAAAATATCCTATGATGTATTCTATTCTGCATAGGTTTGTGCGTCCGGTTGATGGTGCATACTAGTATGATCAAATGAATTTTAAAAAGAGTTACTGTCAGGCTAAGTATGGCCCAATTTTAAGCTTGGTAAGACAAATTCCAAAACTTTTACAAAATCTAAGGCTGACAAAAATGTTTCCAGAACAACTTTTCTTTTTTAAATTTCTTGTCCCTCAGGGAGAAGGCCACAAAGATACTATGCAGCTGCAATCACAGCCTCGGGGCTCCTGTGTTCATCCCACTGCCTATGGGTTCAGAAAATCTGATGGATGTGCACAGTCAAAGATTCAACAGTCCTGCCCCTGTGACACCAATGGCCTGCCCCCCAAAACACATTATGTACTAGTAGAAACGGATCCCTGAATGAACACAATTAAGTGGTGCACGAGGAAGGGTGAAATCATGTAACTTGCCTTTTCTGAAGGATCAACCCATGCTGATTCAGCTTCAGTCAAGACCCTTCACAAATGCAAAGAAAGAGGCAATATTTGCCTCTGAAGAAGGCAAGAGGACAGAGCTTGGCATATATTAAGTGGGAGGATGTTCCAAGCATACAAGGCAGCAGGAAAGAAGGCACCAAGTCTAGAGAGGTAGATTGAGTTTTCAGAGACATAATTATGCCTACATATATCATAAAAATAATCCCTACCCCTTATTTAGTGCTATTTATTCACAGATCTCAGCGCTTTACAAAGGAGGTCAGTATCATTGTCACCATTTTACACATATGGAAACTGAGACACATGAAGGTAAATAACTGGCCCAAGATCACCCAGCAGGCCACTGGCAAAGCTGGGAACAGAACCCAAGTCTCCTGAGTCCTGGGCCAGTGCCCTGTCCACTAGGCCACACAGCCAAGGGAAATACAAAGCCAAGATACAAGAATACCTGTTACAAGAATAATGGCCCTAGATCAGTCACCAATCCCATTTCAGTGAGTAAACCAGATTAAAAAATAAGCTTGAGGCTAAGTTTAATGCAAAATGAAATAGAAAATTGACCTGATAAGAGACTGGTTCTGCTCATGTAACCAAACTGGGCCCAACCCTGTTCCCAAAAATCCCAATTATTTCACCAAGAGCAGGAGCAAGCCCAATTTCCTGTAACAGCAGAGTGATTTGGAATTAAAACCTAGTAAAAGGATGCAGTTATGGTTCAACAACTTATTACCTCATGTGTAAACCTGATCGCACAGACATGAGTCCTTATGTCAATTACCTGTCCTAGAAATGACTTAGCTAGGCTGATGCAGGGTTGGTTGAAAAAATCGGTCCCTAGCCGAGAAGACATCCTCTTCTCTTCACAGAAGTATTTGCTGCTTATTGGAGGGGAATTCCCATCAAGAACAACTATCAGGCTCCCAGAGGTGTCAGCTGGAGAGAAGTCGGGTTTACTTTGGACAGCATTTAATTGAGTCAACCGTTTTCTTTTTCTTGGCATCATTCTAGAAAATGGTAATCTAAAAAAAAAAAACAAAAAAAACCTCTTTATATATGTTTACCAGAAGTAATTTCCATGATGGTGAGCTTTTATTTACATAAATCCTTTTATCCAAACGAATAGAAAAGCACTAATTGATTGGACAAACTCGATACAGTCCATAACCAGGTTACACACTTATAAGCAGGTAAGTCTGACAATGCAAAGTTGGGCTCTGCTCTGACAAGCGTTTGTAAAATAGCAGCAGCGGGGTCTGCAGTTTTTAATCTTTTAAGAAATCCAAATCAAATCAAATCTGCTACACTTACAAATAAAAAACATTTCTAACTGCCAGCCCTGAAAACAACCTGTAACAAAAGATTATTCAACCAGAACTTAGTTAACAATTCTGTTAATGATACACAAGCCAGTGAAGCCTTTAACAGACATTTCAAGACCTGTGCTGGCTCAGCAAGATTCACAGCAGCAAAGAGAAACAGTTAAGATGATAAAGTGAGCAGAGAAGGCTCAAAACACACACAGAGCACAGATCCGTTGAGTAAGATGACGGCATTTTTCACACTAACAAACTCATCTATTCTAAACGTACTGGATTATAGCAGGCACTGCGGTAGCACACCTGCTGTAGACATGCTTGCATCAGGACTTCCATTAGAACTGCCTTAGGCTGGGTCTATACTGACGACGGCAAATTTGCTGCCGTCAGATCAATGTCTCTGGATCAACTGAACAGTCTGTGTAGACCCGCTCAGTCGATCCAGAAATCGACGGAGGAAAACCACCCCCGAAAGTAGGAATGCTGTTCCCGTCAGCGCAGTGCAGAAGGCACACAGAACAAGTGCAGCAAAGTCAATGGGAGATACGCAAATGTTTTATATCACTTGCGTATCTCCCGTCAACTGCCGCCAAATCCAGAAGGTAAGTTTAAACAAGCCTTTGTGTGGTCCAAAATAACTTCTGAAAGTTTACACATCAGTGAGATGAGTGGCAGTGTGGTCCAATGAACAGCACATGGAATTAGGAATCAGGACACCTGGGGAGTTTTTCTGCTTCTGCCACTGACTTGGTGTGCGAGCTTCAGCAAGTCACTGAACCACTTTTTGTGCCAGTTTCAATGTCTGCAAAACAGAGATAATACATTTACTCACCTGTATAAAGCACTTGCAGATCTACATTAAGTATTAATATGACATGGGTGCTGGGAAGCAAAGTTCACATCTCACCAAGGTAAAAACCGTGGGTTCACCTTTGCTGCTGTACAGGCTTTTTACTACAAGGCACATCTGAAAAAGCAGAGGCCAGCAAGAACCGAGAAGGGATCTTTTGGAGGACTGTGTGTGTTTCAGTGTGACAGTTTCCCTTGGGCCTGTCAAGAAGGCTGTGAGTCTGTATCTTGGGATGTCAGAAAAAGGGGCAGGGCTTTGTTAGAATACCACTCACTATGCTCAGAAGCAATTTATAATTTTTAGTGTGACTTGTTCCCCTCCAAATCTAGTAAAAGATCATCTCTCCAGGAGAGGCTATTTACATGCAAAGTTTAGAGAGGGTCTTTGCTCATTCATTTTTGAGTTATTAGTGTACAAAAGAATATTGGAAATGGTGAAATACGTGCATTTTTCCCAAACTCCAGTAACATAAAATGCCTCAAAGGCCAAAATCAAGTTCAAGCCATCTCAAAATTATTTTTTGTGACCAAGCTAAGAAAGCTCCAATCATAAGGGGGAAACTTTTAGGAGGCTGTGAGCATGTGAAAACAGCAGTTTTATGAGAAGATCTACACTGCAGCTGTGTGTGTAAAGGGCAGCTCCTGTAGATGTACCCACGCTAGCTGCACGCTAGCTAGCTTGCTCAAAATAGCTGTGAGGATCCTGTGGCATGAGCGACAACACAGGCTACGCAACTGAGTACGTCCCAGGGGAGGATCACGTGGGCTTGTGCAGCATGCTGAACTGCAGCACTGAAGCTAAATGGCAGCCAAGGATGCTAGTGATTGGATTAGTACCCAATGGTCAGGTGAGAACAAACACTATGGCAAACTTGTCTTATGTGAATTGCTTCTTACAAACAAGTATTTGATGGAAACTGTGTGACTGCCTCTTTAAAGAAAAGGAATTAATGAAATGTTGATCCCATTTTAAAACCCTTGAAAACCCCCCACTCCTTCCCTTTTTCTTCCTGCTTGTTGGTACCTATGTACTGAGGGGAAACATGCACTGAACACAGAACAGAAAGCATGCCAGCTTAATCCAAGTTCATCAGTTACCAAGCACTTGTTTGGCAAGCAAAGGACACCATCTTCTCTAAACTGAGACTGTTGCCGACTCCAGGAATTTTAGTCAAAGTAGGGTTTTTCATTTGCATTTAATTAAATAACCTAAACAAGAAAATTCTACCTGTGCGTTATATGCCTTTGAAAAAGCCTAAAACCTGTAAAAGGCCAGTTATCCACCACTCTAAGAGCAGCCAATGAGAATTAAACAGTGTTTACTAACACAGATTTCACTGCAAGAAGTCAGGTTAAGTACAAATTGTTGAACATGCTGAAAAAAGATCAGTTAAGAAATTGTGAAGCCCGTGCTGCAAGAAGAGAGAACGGAAAGAATCAAGGGATAAACGACAGCACACTGACCCTCAGAGAATGCGCTGGGAGCTCTGTGTCACAGCAGACTCCCCTCATAGGGGCTGCTGTGCTATACACAGGAAGCTATTTAATGTGCTTTCAGCTGTAATGACAGACAGGCCAATCAGCACATACATAAAAGGACTGATACTGCTCAGGACTTGACATGCCCAATGGAGCCCACGTTCTGAACATACACTGCTGCTAGCGCACTCCTAGCCTTCTCCAGTTATTCTAACCATGGTGCATTCACAGGTGGCTCCTGCCAGAGTATTTAAAAAGGAGGAGAAGGGTTCATTATTGGCATGAACGCCTTCTCCAACTACAGAGCCAGAAGAGTCCTTTCAGTAGCTTCACATGGCAGCGGCTCACCAGTGCAGGTCGCAGCAGCGAGAACAGGCTCCTCACCCACTCCTGTATGCGTCTTTAGTAGAAAGCAAACATGAAGTGGTTAAAAGCATGCTGCTTAGGAATTGGGGAACCTATTAGCCTACTCTAGAAGGATGGGCGCCACCTAAACCAAAATGGAGCCAGACTGCTGGCACATAAAATTAAAAAGTTCAAAGAGAAGATTTTAAACTAAGCGCTGGGGGAAAGCAGACAAGTGCAGGGGAGCACACAGGTTGGAGAGACACCACCCCTCTTAGGGGAGGATCTATTAACAGGAAGTCTATATACCCTAATAAAGCAGAAACGATAGAAGTTTATAAAGTACATGTAAGCACGGAAGAGAAATAATAAAATGAAAAGAGTCCCATTCAATCACATCACATGATGAAGGCAACTAAATATTGACAAATTGTATAAGTGCATGTACACAAATGTAGAAGTCTAAATACTAAGATGGGTGAACTTGAGTGCCTGGTATTAAAACGAGAATATAGATATAACAGGCATCACAGAATCTTGGTGGAATGATGCTAATCAGTGGGATATGGTAATTATCTGGGTACAAAGCACAGAGAAATAACTGAGTAGGTCATGCTGGTTAGGGAGTGGCACTATATGTGAAAGAAAGCATAGAGTCAAATATCGTAAGAATCCACTGAATCAAATTTTACTACACAATCTCTATGGACATAAATTCCATGTTTGAATAATAAGTGCATAGCAGTAGTAATATGCTATCAATCATCCAGCTAGCATGGTGACAGTGATTGTGAAATGCTCAGGGATATTAGAAAGGCTACAAAAATAGAAAACTCAACAACAACGAAAAGTTTCAGAGGGGTAGCCATGTTAGTCTGTATACAGCAAAAACAATGAGATTCCTGTAGCACTTTAAAGACTAACACATTTCTGCAGGCATAAGCTTTCATGGGCTGCAACCCACTTCGTCAGATGCATGAAATAGCCCACAAAAGCTTACGCCTGCAGAAATGTGTTAATCTTTAAAGTGCTACAGGACTCTCAATAACAATGGGGGATTTCAACTATTCCCATGTTATTGGGAACACATCACCTCAGAACACGATGCAGCGGTAAAACTTCTAAATAGCATTAATGACTGCTTCTTGGAGCAGCTAGTCCTGAAACCCACAAGGGGAGAGGCAATTCTTTATTTAGTCCTAAGTGTTGCATAGGATCTGGTCTAAGTTTCTATAGCTGAACCACTCGATAATAGCAATCATAATGTAATAAATTTAACATCCTTTAGTGGGGAGGATGCCAAAGCCCACCACAGTAGCATTTAATTTCAAAAAGGGCAACAACACAAAAACAACTAAGATAGTTAAATGGAAATTAAAAGGTACAGTCACAAGAGTGAAATGCCTGCAAGCTGCATGGAAGCCTTTTAAAAACACCACAACAGAGGCACTGTAGCCGGGAGGTGTGGCCTCCCTCAGAGATTGACACCGAGGGAGAGCCAACCCTCCTGGGGGTTGGAACCCGGGAGTACAGCACCTGACTAGAAACAGGTAGGTGGGGCTAGGCCTATAAAAACCAGGCCTGCCCACTCAGTCAGCCCCCAGTGGCCAAGGGAGAAAGACGCTTCTCCCTTGGTGCCCAAGCCTATGGCTGCACCTGACCAGTACCCAGAGGAGAGGCTGCCAGAGCTACCCATGGCATGGAGCCCTGAGGATCTGGAGTTGCTGCCTGAACCAGACGAGCGAGAGGAAACCCCTGGATCCTATGACCCAGAGGAAAGGCTGCCGGAGCTACCTACTGCCTTGGCCTTGAGGACCTGGAGGAGCCACCCGAGCTGTCAACCCCCAGTGAGCCAGAAGAGACGCATGAACCCTGGGACCTAGAGGAACTGCCCTTTGCAGACAAGGAACCGGGGTAAAGCTCAGACCAGGTACTCTAGGGAGAGGGTGGGAGGAAGTAGCCCAGGGAAGCAGACTATGGTCCGGCTGAGCTTGCACTCACTCTGAGTCAGCATGGTTCGGCCAGAGCCCTGCTGACCCAGTGACGGGACACCCCATCACTTACAGGGCCCTGGGCTGAGAAGCAGTGGAGACAGGTGGGCCTGCGTCCCACTTCCCCCTTCCTACCCCGACCTAGGGGTGAATGCCCATTGAGGGCCAGAGCCTGTCCCTTGCTGTCTGCCACGCCCTGCCGAAGAGCTAAGTGTGGACTAGCTACTCACCCTCCTGAGGGCTAGAGACTGCTTCCCTTCTGCCTGTCCCGCCCTGCCTAAGGTCCAGGCTTTGGACCATTTCCTTGCCCCTCTGGGGCTAGAGACTATTCTTCATCACTGCCAGGCTGCCCTGCCAGAGGGCTAGGCTTGAGACTGTTTCCTCACCCCTCTGGGGCGAGACACAGTTTTTCCCCTTGCCGGCCTACCCTGCCCTTCTGAGGGCTGAAGGCTGTTTCCCGCTGACTGCCCATCCTTGGCTGAGGGCTGGGCCATAGACTATTTGCCTGCCCTGTGAGGGCGAGAGATTATTACCATGAAGGAGCAGCCTGAAACCAAGGCTCACCCTACTAAGGGCCAGAGGCAGCCCCTTTAATTTGGACTCTCCAAAGGGCGCAGGCGCCAGGAGGTGTGGCCTCCCTTGGAGATTGACACCGAAGGAAAGCCACTGGCACCGCCCCCTACAGGGGATCTTCTACAGGCACAAATTAAATGTATACCTCCCCAAAATAAATTTGCAAGAGGCCCAAAACAATGCCACCATGGCGAAACAGAGTAAAAGAGGCAATTAGAGGCAAACAGGCATCCTTTAAAAATTGGAAGTCAAATCCTACTGAGGAAAATAGAAAAGAACAGAAACTCTGGCAAGTCAAACATAAAAGTATAATTAGGCAAGCCAAAAAGAATTAAGAGCAACTTTCAAAAGACAAAAAGTAACAGCAAATTTTTTTTAAGTATATCAGAAGCAGGTAGCTTGCTAAGCAATCAGTGGGGCTACTAGAGGATCAAGATGCTAAAGGAGCACTCAAGGAAGAGAAGACCATTGTGGAGAAGCTAAACGAATTCTTTGCATCAACCTTCACTGCACAGGATGTTAGGGAGATCCCCACCTCAATTCATTCTTTAGGTGACAAATCTGAGGAACTATCCCAGATAGAGGTGGTTTTGGAACAAATCCACCCAACAGTTCTAAAGGAACTGAAATGTGAAACTGCAAAACTATTAACTGTGGTATATAACCTGTCACTTAAATCTGTACCTCTGTACCAGATGACGGGAGGATAACACTGGACAGCAAATTTTTTTCAAAAGTATTGCTTCCTCAGAAATTATTTTTTGATCATGCTAGACCGCTTGAAGCTGAGCACAAATATAATTTCAGACTACATGTACCACATAGGAATTTGGAGAAACGAGAAATTGACTTACTGAATGTAATGCGTTTAATCGCGTAACACTGCTGACGCTTTACAATAGTTCAGTTGAGCTAAAAATGTTTTGTTGATGATTTTCATTTGTACTCAGTGTCTGAGGCTTCTCGTTTAAGTGTCCAACAATAATCGGCCAGCATTGATGGATTCCAGTTGCCCTGATACCGTTTTTCCATGATCGCAATGTCCTGGTGAAACCTTTCACCATGCTCGTCACTGACTGCATCAAGATTTGCAGGGAAGACGACTAAATGTGAATGCAGAAAATGAATCTTTAGTGACATGTTGCACTTCAAGGTTTTGTATGTTTGAAGCATGTTGTCAACCAGCTGCACGTAGTCTGCTGCTCTGTAGTTGCCAAGAAAATTTTCAACAACATCCTTGAATGCCTTCCATGTGATTTTCTCCAGTCCTACTAGAAGTTCTTCAAACTGCCTGGGAATAAGGCAGTTATTCTGGGAAACATCTGTCTCATATATCGAAATCCTTCATCTTCCTTGTTCATCACTTTCACAAAATTTTTCATCAGTCCGAATTTTATGTGAAGAGGAGGCAAAAATATCTTTGTCAGGTCTACAAGTGGTTTATGTGCCCCACTTTTCTGCCCTGGAACCAACTGCTTATGGAGTGGCCAGTCCTTTTTAATGTAATGAGACTCTTTAGCACGGCTGTCCCATTCACAAACAAAACAACAGTACTTGGTGTATCTGAGCTGCATTCCTAGTAGCAGCGCAACTACTTTCAGATCACCACAGATGTTCCAGTTGTAGTTGCTGTACTGTATGTGTTTCAACAAAACTTCCATATTTCTGTAAGTTTCTTTCATGTGTATTGCACAGCCGACTGGTATTGAAGGGTGGACATTTCCATCGTGTAACAACACAGCTTTCAGGCTTAACACTGACAAATCAATAAAAAGACGGCATTGTTGTGGGTCTTGCTGGCAAGCCAAAGCAGTGAACAGCCCATCAACGTCAGTGCAGAAACACAGATTATCAACCTGACCAAAGAACTGTGCCAAATCTTCTTGGTGGCTGCGAAAGACAAATGTTCGTGCCTGGTGACAGCAGATCCCATCCTTGCAGTCTTGAACCCAGTAATTCTGCTTTTGCCTTTGACAAACCTAAGTCCCTGACCAGGTCATTTACCTCAGATTGAGTTATCAGATGAGGCTCACACAACGTAAATGGTTCAAAAACTGGATCAATGTCGTTTTCCATTCCTAGCTTGTGCATCATGGCATCTTCATCTGCCTCCTCTAGGCTCCATGTCTCTGGTGGCTTCGGAACTGGAAGACTGTCGTCATGTGGCACAGGTCTCATGGCTGAAGGGAGATTGGGGTATTCAATGGATTTCTTGTTTTTAGCAGAGAACCCAGACACACTGGTCAGACAGAAGTAACAGTCTGTCACATGAGCCTTCTGCTCTCACCATATCATCAGGACAGCAAACGGCACTGACTTGAGTACCTCTGAGACAAGCTCTAAGATGGACAGTGCATGTTGCGCAACAAATGTGAGGAGCCCAGGCTTTGTCCTGATCACTAATTTTACAGCCAAAGTAGAGCTCATACGCTTTCTTAATATGTGCAGTCATGCTCCGTCTTTGAGGTTTAAGTGTATATTCGCCACAAAGGTAACAGAACGTATCACGGCTGTTGCGACATTGGCGAGACATTTTGCTATCATGAATTCTCCTGAAAATACAATTGCTTTATTATTGTGAGTACACACAATATGCTATGCGCATAGAGCATGCGCATCAACATGAATATAAAACTGATATAAATGCAATGCATAGAACGGTGTGTTCAAAATGCTTTTATAGCCTCTCTAAAACCTGTCCTGCCAACGCCTTCGCATTCCCACTGCATGTCGTGTGGCCTGCACTAGATGCAGTGTCACTGCATGCCCAGGCATGCTTGGGCACAAGATAAACTTTTCAGCTTACATTATAGGCAACATTTTAATAGACTTAAATTATGAATTGAAATAACAAATATAGGCGATTCCAAAAAACGGTATGATAGGGAAATTTCATGGTGATTTTCGTAATCAGCAGCCCAAAATCCATAAGATATACCCAAAAATAATCAGGAAGCAAAATCTTTGCTGTCCAGTGTAATTAATATAACACAGATTTTTCTTTTAAGAGGCTCCAGAGGCAATCAAGACAATAACAGACCAGTAAGCCTAACTTCAATACAAGGCAAATTGGTTGAAATTATAGTAAAGAGCAGAATTATCAGACACATAGATTAACACAATTTGTTGAGGGAAGAGTCAACATGGTTTTTGTAAAGGAAAATCATGCCTCACCAATATATTAGAATTCTTTCATGGAGTCACAAACATATGGACAAGAGTGATCTAGTGGATATAGTGTACTTAGACTTTCAGAAAGCCTTTGACAAGGCCCCACACCAAAGTAATCAGTCTTGGGATAAGAAGGAAGTAGGACTCTTGTCAATCCTACAAGAGTTAGGAGACACAGAAAATGTAAAGCAACAATTCTGGCAAATAGGCAGACAGAAAGCTGGAGGTGGCAGGGGTATAACTGGCTGAGAGCAGGCACTGAGTTGATCTCTAATGACATCTGGACATAAGAGCACCAGTCATTATGCTGGAATGCTGCACCAGATAAAATCCTCTCCCTCCTCCTCTCCTATCCCAACCCAAATTCCATCATGGGAAGGTGTAACAGACAGACAGCTCATTCAAGCAGATGGGCACTTGAGTGCTGATGATACAGGAAAGGCAGGGGTATCTTAGGTGTGCCTCTCCAGAAGCAGATGCCAAGCCTGTCAGCTGCTACACTGCCCTGAATGCAAGTATCAAGTCCCTCCCCTCAGATGAGCCATCCCTCTGGATTTTTGGTGTAGTGTCCAGCCCCACAGCGTGACATCCCAACCTTGTACAGCATTCCTACATAGCAACTGAGACACTGTCTGCTGTCCTGTCATCAGAGATTAACCCGTCCCTGCTTCTACATAGGGAGTGGAGGTAGACGCTAGTCAAATATAACTACAATCTATAAGTGAACTATTTAATCTTTTTTTAAATAAAGACTGATTATGGGTACTCCTATCAATACTTTAAAAGTCTGGCAAAATGAATGAAGGTTACACCCAAACTTAGTGACGGCTGGATTGTTAACCAGATTTTCGGTGATAACTAAACTTGGGGCTAAAAAGGGAATTTGGGAGAGTAATCTTTATTCTACAGGCCCCTCAGTCCCTACTGTATCTTAATCACCAGTCAGTGTGTAAAACCATAGGACAACCAGCTAAGATGGCAAACCAAGGCAAGTATTTATTAACAAGTAAGGGCAAAACACTGAAAAATGCTCGGGGGGTTAAGGAGATGTCAAGTGTCAAACCCAGGGTCAGGTGTGAAGCCCAGATTCCCTACCATCAAACATAAAACCCAGGCCACAGGGGAAGGTGCAGTACACCACCACGTTTTTCCTCTCCCGACAGGGAGTTGGTCAACAAACAGTCAAGGTGGGAAGGACCAGGAAGGCACCAGGAATGAAAACAGGATACCAGGAATGACAGATGGAGAAGGAAAGACAGGAACAGTGAGTTCTTCTGATCTTGATCTGTCGATCAGCTTGCAAACAGGCATGCACGGCGGCCACTGGAATGGACAGCAGCAATCTGCCTCAGGCTCTCTTCCACTCTTAAACAGCTAGCAGTTGCTGGGCAGATTACGGCTCACAGTCACTAGTTGCTAGGCAGATTACGTCTTCCTGCCACTCCTTCCCACTTCCAGCCCAAAAGGGCGGGAAAGGTCCATAAAGGAGATTCAAAATGGATTCCATATTCAAAATGGAGTCCAAAACAAACAACAACAACAAAATGGGGTTTCTTTCAGGCCACCGTTTACAGGGCTACAGGGGAAGTTAGCTTCCTGTAAGAAAGAACTCCTAGTGCATTCCCATCCATCTGGCTTCCACATGTGTTGTAACATCTGAGAAGACATCTTAGTAGTTTTGGAATAAAACATTCAAACTGCTCCAAAGAACAGGAAGAGAGAACTAATGAAAATTCACGGCTTCAAAATCTACACACCAAAGTTTTTATAACTGAAGCCATTCCAGGCTCTTTTCAACATTCAAGCACATGACACAAACCTTTATTTTTAGCTGAAATGCCAAAATTATGTATTAAATGTAACAGGAGTTAAGACTAAATACTGATAGCAGATGTCAGTCAGCTCAACATCCTGGTATTTTAATCAACTTATTTTAATGATCATTTAGAAAGATGTCACATGCATGGTTCAGGGAATGGTAGTGGTAAGATCTATCCCTGGCTTTACCATCAACTTCCTCTGTTAACTTGCTCAAAGTATCTAGGATTTGTGACTCAGCCTCCTTATCCATAAAACGAGGATGATGATACGTACCTATCTTTTAAAGAATACTTACATGTGTGGATGAACAGAGCTTTGTAAGTGCTACGTACTATTATTATATTCCCTTTGAGAAAGAATATAATGTATGGTCTGCCTTATTTACTTCACACCATCTATGGCCAATAATGTTAAGACCAATAAGACGTATTTTTTTAAAAGATTAGGAACTAAAGAAAACCTAACAATATATGGGTCCCTTCTACATGGAGATGGTGATTATATCATTAATGATGCAGACAAGACAAGAGTGTTCAACATTTCTGTTCTTAATTTGGAATGAAGCTGGATGATATACTGGTATCACACATGACAGTGAAATCCTTTCTGTGTCAACAGTAACTAAAAAGGACATTAAACAGACTCAACAAAAGATAAATATTATAGAACTGCAGGTCAGGATAATTGGCACCTACCTGTTATAAAAGAGTAGGCAAAGGAAATCTCTGGACCATTAACATGAATATTTAGTAAATCTTGTAATACTTGGGACGCTCCAGAGAACTGGAAGGATGGTAAAGTTGTGCCAATATTTTAAAAAAGAGTAAATAGGATCATCAGAGTAATTATATGCCAAACAGACTGACACGGATCCTGGGTAAAATAATGGAATGGCTGATACAAGACTCAATCAATAAAGAATTAAAGGGTGGTAGAATTCATGTCTGTAAACATGGTCTTTATGGAAAATAGGGCCTATCAAACAAACTTGATTTTTTAAATGAGATTACATATATGGTTGATAAGTGTTTATACAACATGCTTTGACTTCTGCAAGACTTTGTATCTCATGATATACTGATTAAAACAGTATCATTCTTCTTTAATGATCTGGAGGATGGGATAGATTGCACTCTGAGCAAGTTTGCAGATGACGCTAAGCTGGGGGAGTGGTAGATACCTTGGAAGGGAGGGACAGGATACAGAAGGACCTAAACAAATTGGAGGATTAGGCCAAAAGAAATTTGATGAGGTTCAACAAGGACAAGTGCAGAGTCCTGCACTTAGGACAGAAGAATCTCATGCACAGCTACAGGCTGGGGACCGACAAGCTAGGCAGCAGTTCTGCAGAAAAGGACCTGGGGGTTACAGTGGATAAGAAGCTGAATATGAGTCAGCAGTGTGCCCTGGTTGCCAAGAAGGCTAATAGCATATTGGGCTCCATTAGAAGCAGCATTGCCAGCAGATCGTGGGAAGTGATTATTCCCCTCTTTTCAGCATTGGTGAGGCTGCATTTGGACTATTGTGTCCAGCTTTGGGCCCCCCCACTACAAAAAGGATGTGGACAAGTTGGAGAGAGTCCAACAGAGAGCAACAAAAATGATTAGGGGGCTGGAGCACAAGACTTATGAGGAGAGGCTGAGGGAACTAGGCTTGTTTAGTCTGCAAAAGAGAAGAATGAGGGGGGATTTGATAGGAGCCTTTAAAGGGAGTTCCAGGGAGGATGTTCTCAATGGTAGTAGATGACAACAAGGAGCAATGGTCTCAAGTTGCAGTGGGGGAGGTCTAGGTTGGATATTAGGAAAAAGTTTTGCACTAGGAGGGTGGTGAAGCACTGGAATGGGTTACATAGGGAGGTGGTGGAATCTCCATCTTTAGAGGTTTTTAAGCTGCAGCTTGACAAAACCCTTGCTGGGATGATTTAGCTGAGGTTAGACCTGCTTTGAGCAGGGGGTTGGACTAGGTGACCTCCTGAGGTCCCTTCCAACTCTAATATTTTATGATTCTATGATTCTGAAATCAATATAGCACATATTAAATGGAACAGACTCTGGTTAATGGAGACCTCAAAACATCATTGCTAATGGAGACTCATGCATCTAGCAGGTACCCACAAAGATCATCTCTCATTCCAAAGATATTGAATATCTTTATCAATCATCTGGAAGAAAATATAAAATCCACACAAAATGACAAAAAAATATTGGGTGGTAAATAAGGATGAGGACATGTCCCCCCTGCAGAGCAATTTGGACTGGTTGGCACCTTTGGGGTTATCAAAGTATTTTATCAAAGTATTTTAATGCAGCCAACTGTAAGATCCTATATTTAGGAACAAAGAATGCAGGCCATACTTATAGCATGGGAAACTGTATTCTTGAATGCAGTGACTATGACAAGAATGTAGGGGTCATGATGAAAACTGACTGAACATGTGCTCCCACAGCAATGCTGCTGCCAAGAAAGCAAATTCAATCCTTAGATGAATAAGCAAGGAAATATCAGGTAGGAGTAGGGAGATGTTTCTATCTGTATTTGACACTGATGAGACCATTACTGGAATACTGGAAGACAACCACAAGTCTTTGTTAAAAAAAAAATGCTCTAGTTCAATCACAAGTTATTCGGCTTGATGATGGACATGCATGGTGAAATTCTCTGGCCTGTGTGAAACAGGTGGTCACACTACGGTGATCATTAATGGTCCCTTCTGGCCTTAACATCTATTAATATATAAGTCTCGATTTTCCGTTTTTTGCTGAGAATTCCTTGGAGGAGCCAAGAACTCCAGTGGTAACTATGACAACTCTTAACTGAAGGAGCAGAATTGTTACTTTGTTACTGATTCTTTCCTCCAAAACTGTCAGGCATTTGAGTTAGCTAGGCATTAACAAATAAAGCACCAAGAGTATAAACAGTCAGAATAAAAATCCATCTCCTTCGCACAGATTCCTCTTCCTTGGTACCTGTAATGTCATTTCCTTACTAGTTTTTCAGTCATCCACACACTCTCTGAAGTAGACAATACCTGAATTTCTAATGTAAACTCCATCTCCCTTAAGGTTTCACCCAGGACCACTTTACATATCATAAAGAAGTGAACAAAACAACCACCTTTATATTACCTTTGCAGTCAGGGATGTCAGAATGCACAAGTTAGCAAATCCAGGTCTACAGGACATTGCACTGGAAGGTTTTCTTAAGGAAGCAGCAAATTATTCTGTTCCTGTGCCCTCTGAGGCAGCACTAACTGAATGCCCCAGCATGGAGTTAAGCGCACTGTGCTGCTGGAGAACTTTCTTTTAAATGAAACATAGAAGGGAGGCACTGATTACCTGTAGCCCAGTGATAATCATGCCTCAGCAATTCATGGCGCAAATTATCAGTCAACATTACCCAAAAGAGCCACGGTAGTGTAAATTCATTGTTTCATTTACTATGGTACTATGCATATTTAAACAGCATGACAGGGAAAATATGTAGTTAAATATGTTATTTTCATAGCAAATAGTCTGCAGAAGAGAAGAATGAGGGGGGATTTGATTTGATAGCAGCCTTTAACAGTGGTGGCAGATGACAGAACAAGGAGCAATGGTCTCAAGTTACAGTGGGGGAGATCTAGGTTGGACATTAGGAAAAAGTTTTTCACTAGGAAGATGGTGAAACTTTGGAATGGGTTACCCAGGGAGGTGGTGGCATCTCCATCTGTAGAGGTTTTTAAGCTGAGGCTTGACAAAATCCTTGACAGGATGATTTAGCGGAGGATAGTCCTGCTTTGAGCAGGGGGTTGGACTAGATGATCTCCTGAGGTCCCTTCCAGCTGTAATATTATATGATTCTATGAAATAAGTCGATAACTTAGTGCAAGTTGATAACAATTGGTTAATAACACAGTAAAAACGTCCTTTGACTGGTTAATAACTTAGACTGGTTAATAATTAAATCATACTGTTTTAATACTGTTTGCTTGTAAGGGTCCACAGGAGACGTTAAAAGAGCCACCCGCAGCGTGAAAGCCCCAGTCTGAGCATCACTGCTGTAGCCATTCAAGACCCTGAGGCGCTATTTACCAATGTTTATCATGGTGTCTTTAGCACGATTAACACTGGCACTGCTCTAGGCCCCAAACCTGTGAAGCTCTAAACACTCAAGCAGTCCCATGGAACCAACGAGACTTTAGCAAGTCCCAGCTTTTGCAGAACTGGGGACCAAACCCCGCAGGTGGTGTCAGATCAATATGGCATTAGGCTTCCCCAAAAGCGCTCGACTCGGCACAGGGCGCCGCTGGCGGCAGCTGTGGCCCGGCTTGCACGGCACATCCGGCGGGCAGTAAAAACACCAGCGGACCTTCCGAGGTCTCGCCGGCCCATCCCTGCGCTCAGCTGCTGGAAGAGCAGAGGCGCCCAGGGCGGCGGACAACGGCTCTGCGCTGCGCTGCGCTGTTCACACCTCCCCGCCCGGGAAGCCACCCGCCTTCGGAGACAGGCAATGGGGGGGCCGGGCGCTGCGAGCGCGGAGAGCGGGCCGCGGGGAGGGGCGCTGCACCGCCACAGCCAGGCCCACGAGGAGGCCGCGACCAACCCCTCATCTGCTCTGGCGCTGGGAGACCAACGACCGCCGGCCCGCGCCCCGCACCACTGGGGAGCGGGAGCCAGTGCCCACGGGGAAGGGGGCTGCAGCTAGACCGCCCGCTGGGGTTGCCCGCTGGCCGCGGGGTGCCGCTCACCTGGGCCCGCCGCGAGGGAGAGCAGGCCCGGGGAGAGCCGAACGGAGCCGCGCCGCCAGGGCCAGGGCCGCGCCCGCGCCTCAGCCCACAGAGCAGCAGGCCCGGCTCCGCTCCGCCCCGCCTCCTTCCCGCCCACGCACCGGGCTCGCGCCGCCGGAGCGCCAGGCAGGGCCGCTGCGCGTGCGCTAGGGAGAGCGCGGGCCGGGCCCGCCCCCTCAGCGCCTCTCCCTGGCCCCGGCGAGCGCCGCGGAGCGGGGCCTTCCCGCCCCCCCCGACCGCTCGGCGCTGCGCTCCCCGAGTCGGCCCGCCCCAGAGCCGAAACCGTGGCCCCGACCCCCGCAGCCGCTGTTACCACTGGCCGGCGTGCGGCTGGGGCGCGGGGCCTGCCCCGGGGGGTAGCGGGGGCACCGCACAGGCCTGCCCGGGGAGAGCAACCTGACAGCGAGGGCACCCCAACACCAGCAGATCCTGCCGTTACTTGCCTACCCGTCCCGCTCCTTCCCTTAGACGCAGGTGTGGGTGTGTACAGGGACAGCCCTGCATGCAAACCCCGCTCAGATACCACCCGCCATACAGTGTGCGAGTCAATTACTTTATTGTATAAAATCCAAGGTACTTGCCCCTATGCCTGGGCAGAGCCTTCTCCCCTCACAGTCCCTTTCAGAGCCTGGTTTATCTGTCTGGGCATAGCATCCCCGCACCTTTCAGTCGCGCACACACAGCCCTACTGCCCTCACACCGCTAGGATGTTCTCACATTGCTACACCGAGCCCACGCCGAACCCTGCTCTCTCCAGCAGAACTTTCTAACCCTCTCTCCTTTCCCAGCCAAGGCAATTCTCCCCCACATCCTTCACTCTTGGGAAGAACCTCCGGCACCACAGATCATTTTCCACCAGCTGTAGTAGGTGCAGTATTCCCCTCTGAATCTCATTGCTATTTTATGCCCATGTTTTTAATCTGCATGAGGGGACTGTGACAGGCTGTCTACCCCACACCAGGCCTGAATAGATAGAACGGGCCTATGAACCCTGTGACAGGCTGTACTGGAAAAGAATCAGGGCTGATAAGCTTGATGATGAAGCACAGCTGGGCAGGGGAATGCACCTAGATATGCAACCAGGAAGTGGGGAGCAAGATGGGAGCTACAGGAAGGAAAGCTATAGTTACTCCCTAGGAAGGTGGGGAATTAGTAAGAAACCAGTGGAAGTAAACCAGGGATCTTATCTGGGAATAGAGATAATAGCAAGAATTTGAGAGAGGGTGAAGTAGCCATAGGGAACAGATGCAGTTCAAGTGGTAAGTAAAGGTAGGCCAGAAGAGAGGCAGGCAGGAAAGTGCTTAGGGAAACAGCAACAGGGTTTGCAACTGAATAGAGTGTGGTTGCTGGGATACTGGGTTTCTAGGCTAGAACCTGGAGTAGAGGGTGGGCCTGGGTTCCCCTACCAGTTAGTAGAAAGGTGGCACAGTCTAGGTAGTGTAACAGAAAACTGCCTAAGACATTTCATCTAATGGGACTTTAATACCTCAGAAGGGGAAAACTATAGTAACCTGGTTAGAGGCCAACCCAGGAAGCAAGAGTATCTGAATCCAGGGAAAGAGATGGGAAGCACAAACAAGGAGGATGCATCAGACTGGTTGAGAACTAATCCCCAGATGTGGCCGGAGGGAGGTGCCATAGCAATGAGTGGTCAACCCTGGGACAGGGATATTGGGAGGAAGCTTGCATGCTAGGACTATTAGTAGCTATACTTTTCCAGCCTAGCAGCTGTAAAGAAAGTGTCTGTTTAGTGGCTACCTTATCTTCTCTACAGACAGTAGGCTTTTCAATGGTGTGAGTCAGGGTCCTTGTCTACAAAAATCTATAGCTAGTTGTTCAGTTTTTGCTTGTGACCTTCTATCTCTCTGAGTTGATTGGGATTCTTTAATGGTTTTGGAGATGAGGCATGTCTTGTGATGGAGCTGGTTGGAAGCCAAGATGTCAAATGTCTGGCTAGCCTGAAGACAAGAATCTCACTGGAAAGTAGTTACATGATCAAGAATCAGACTTCTTGTACAGTGTATCCATGAAAGGCATTATTATGTGCTGGAGTAATGAATGCTGTAAGGGGAGTTTCCAAATCCAGATAGTTTAATGGTTTCTTCTAACCACACAGATTCATGCAGCCATTCTCTGAATCTGTATATAATAATTCTCAGATGGACTTTAATTCATACACAGGACCAAATTCCATAATTGATGGAACAAGGATTTGGCTATAAGAACAAGCATTTTACATGCTATGTGGAATGAACAAATGAATCCATCAAGTGACATGAAGAAATGGAGAACTTGGATCTTGTTATACCTTTTGTCTTGTAGATTAAGAGCCCTCTTGTATTGGATATCTTCTTGCTCAGTAGATAATTATGATCCATGGTCAAGTTGATTCAACCTTCTCCTCAATAAACTAAAAAGATTGAGCTACTTTAGTCTCTTGCTGTAATCACGTTTTCCAGACCACAAATTACTCTTGTAGCTCTTCTGTGAAGCCTCTTCAATTTTCAACATACTTTTGTGAAGCATTCTGCTGCTGTATTTTGCATCAATAGCATTACACAAATAAACATGGAGATAATTGTATTTATATTCCTATCAATAGATCTGATCTCCAATTGTGATTTTTTTTTTAGAGAGCAGAATTAAATAGTTCTTTTGTTCTCTGAGTAATAAATTAACTTCTGGCCTGTGTTGAAGATTCTTGGTTTAGTTTTTATTCAGCTGGTCATGTTATAATGGAGTAGATTTTTTGAAAAGGCAGATTTTTTTTTCCTTTGAGAACATCTATTCTCAGTTTGAATAGTTCCTGTATGTGAGGCCTCCAAAGTTTGCTCCATAGTTTAATTGACCTTACAGTTAGACAGCCATTCCTGATGGCCAACCTTGCTTCAATCACTTTCCTCTTATGGTTTCTTCTTGTTCCTCCTTAGCTCTTCTAAAAGAATTTTCCTTAAGTTTAATATTGCTGCTGTTACCATAGGTGGAGCTGGCAGCAACACCTACAGTTAAGATTGCCTAACACTTTCCATTATAAAACACTATTTTCAGTTGTTTATAACTGCCAAACTTTAATTGTGGGCATACAGGGTGTCAGTCTCAGGCTGAACTATATGTTAAAAGTTTCAGCAAAGAACAATTCACCTATTTCCAAGAATGAGTTTCAGGAAAAAATGTTTTGCCACTAGTAAATTCTTACAATACTTGAGAAGCTTTAATGCAAACATGCTGTGGAGCTGGGACTTGAAACTTACCTGGAGGGTTGCCCTGCAGTCTAAAAAGTGCTTTTTGCTGTCCCCATAAAAATTCCCCCCACCTCCACCTGGCCCAGTTGTAAGCCTCTGAAATTGCTGTTTGCATATGCTTAGGGGGCTAAAAGTCAAACAGCTGAATTCTTTGAAGAGTTTGTCTGCACTGAGCATGCTGAAGCCTTGTCTTTCCCTGTAATTGTTCCTGTTTGTTGGAGTCCAGGTTGCTAGGCCTCTCACTGTGTTCTCAGTGGAGGAGAAGGAAGAAGCAACCTAACTGCAGTTCAGGGGGCTGAGGAGCTGGAGATACAAGGACAGGCTAAGGGGTGGCAGAAATAAAAATGGAAGAAGGGAGATGGGGACAGGCTGATGGGGGCACATGCTAGGTAACAGCAGCAGAGGGGGGCAAGATGGGTAGAAGCGTCTCTAACTACTATGGAACACTGCTGCAGAACTTCTAACTCTGTTGATAACCCATTCGGAAGTGGGTGGGAGGGTGTTCGATATCCTTCCGCATGATGGAGTTTCTATTTTTTCATCCTCAATTTTAAAAAACATGGGAAATTACATACAAAATAAACTCCATTAAAAGTATGTTAAAATTGCACATGCAAACACTCAAAGTTAGAAAATGCCAAGATGTAAGGTTGCCTCTTCAACTTTAATTTGTCCCCCGTGTGCAAGTGGCTCCACTTCCCCTTACAGTCCACTCTTGTCAACCCACGTCCCTTCAGTATTCCCCAGCTTCAGCCTGCTGAGAAACATCTTTGCACCGTAAACCTCCAGGCCACTCCTGGCTAAGAACCCACTTAGTCCGCTTTTCTCACTCACCTCTCCACAGCTCTGGAATCTCTGCCACCTAATGCAAACACAGCCATCCCCCGTTCCTCCTAC
Organism: Mesoclemmys tuberculata; assembly: GCA_007922155.1. Taxonomy (NCBI): domain Eukaryota; kingdom Metazoa; phylum Chordata; order Testudines; family Chelidae; genus Mesoclemmys; species Mesoclemmys tuberculata. The sequence continues at coordinate 5,091,769 of ML675626.1, forward strand.
AACTCCCCAGTCTTAGAACTCTTCCCCCTATCACCTGACACTCCTCCCTCTATACCAGCTCAGAAAACTTCCACTGATCAGAATTGGCCCCACAGAGGTTTTGCACCTCTTCTTCACACTGTGGAGGTTGTCTTCTGGAACCCCTGGGCTACTATCCCTGACATGCAGGGCTCATGCTACCTTTCTCTGCTAGATTGAAGATCCCATTATCAAATATTTGTTCCTCCTGTGGGTACTTATAGACTGGGAGCAAGTCACCTCTGTTAAGCTAAATATATTCAGTTCCTTGAGTCCATAATATAAGGAATGTTTTCTAATTCTTCAGTCATTCTTGTATCTCTCCTCTGGATCCTCTGCAATTTACCAACATCCTTCTTGAATTGTGGACACCAGAACTAGACAAAAGATTCCGAGCAGTAGTCACACCAGTGCCAAATATAGAGGTTGAAATAACCTCTCTGCTTCTTCTTGAGATTCCCTCTTTTATAGATCCTTCTGGCCACAGCATCACAGGAGGAAGACCTCATGTTCAGCAGATTATTCACCACAACCCCAAAATCTTTTCCACAGTCACTGTTTCCCAGGATACAGCCCCACATCCTGTAAATGTGGCCTACATTCTTTGTTCGTAGATGTATGCATTCACATTTAGCCATATTAAAAGGCATATTGTTTGCTAATGCCCAGTTTATCAAGCGATCCAGATCGCTCTGTATCAGTGATCTGTCCTCTTCATTATTTACCACTCCCCAGATTTTGGGTCATCTGTGAACGTTATCATTGATGATTTTGTTTTCTTCCAGGTAATTAATAAAAAATGTTAAATAGGGTAAGGGCAAGAACCAATCCCTGTGTAACCCCAATAGAAACACACCTGTTTGATAACTCCCCATTTACAGTTATATTTTGAGACCTATCAGCTAGCCACTTTTAATCCATTTAATGGGTACCATGTTAATTTTACATTTTTTAATCAAAATGTCAGTGATATCAAGTCAAATACTTCACAAAAATCTAAGTATACTTTGTCAACACCACTACCTTTATCAACAAAACTTATCTGATTAAATAAAGATACCAAGTTAGTGTGACAAAATCAATTTCCCTTAAACCCTTGTTGATTGGTATTAATTATATTATCTTCCTTTAATTCTTTATTACTCAAATCCCATCTCAACCATTCCTTTATCTCGTTCGGAATCAGTTTCAGACTGACAGGCCTATAATTAATGGGATCATCACATTTAGCTGTTTTTAAATATTAGCACATTATTAGCTTTTTTCCAGTCTTCTAGAACGCCTTCAGTGATCCAAGATTTATTGAAAATCCACATTAACTATCCAGTGAGCTCCTCATCCAGTTCTTTTAAAATTCTTTGATGCAAGTTATATCCAGACCTGCTGATTTTAAAAATATCCTATTTAGTAGCTGGTTTTTAACATCCTTCTGAGATATTAGTGGAATAGAAAGAGTGTTATCATATGATGTAGTTATATCATTTGTTTTTCCCCAAATACTGAACAGAAATATTTATTGAACACATCTGCCTTTTCTGCATAATTGATCATTCTACCATTTCCATCTAGTAATACTATTGTTAGGATTCTTCTTGTTAGGAGTCTGCAGAACAGGCATTGTGGGAAATATTGGTCTCCTAGGAAGCAGATCTATTTCATGCTCAAAGGAAGCATTTTGAACTTTAGTATCAGAGGAATGTGAACTGCTCCAAGCTGCAGTATGTGCCATACACTTTATCCATTCAATGTCACTGTTATAGCATCCTGGCTTAAAATAGCTCCTTGTAAAAGCTGATCTGTTAATCCTCCTTCCCGACTGGACAAATAGACATTTACTTTATCCATAAGAAGAATGACTTTAAATTTGCTGCTAGTGAAACTCCCTGTCTGAGAAAAATTAAGACTGGCAATCTGTATTTACTGAGGGGATCAGCAATTTCTAGGAGCAAAAACCATGTGGACAAACTGATCCTCCAGAGCCCCAAGAAAATACAAACCTCATGCTATCTGACCTACCAGCCCTTTCCAGTGGGCAAAGCAGATTGTTCTGAGAAATGAAGTGCAGATTGCTAAGATCCCCAGTCAAGCTTTAGTGATGTTACCTGAAGGCCTCCAGTAGCCAGTCTGAAAGAGAGTCACTCAGACAGCTCATGGCACTGTGGCTACTTTGTCCCCTTTCAACAAAGCTTGCTTAACCAGCTATCCAAGAATTCTCCCATATGAGATACCTGCCTCCAGGTGGTATAGAGCCTTTAGAGATGCTCCTATGACACCCACTCCTGGTGCCTTTGGTGAAGGGGATGCAGCTGATACAGATCCCCCAGCTGCTGGAATGTTCTATTAGGGGTCATTACTAGCCAGCATAATTTAGAGGCACCTGGAGGCTGCTCTAAATTGCACCTCAGAATCTGACTGACTGCCAGAGGATCATCAAATTGTGCATATCAAACCAGTTCAGCTCTTTATCGCCTAACATAGTGTGGTTGGTTTTTTTTTGTTAATCCTTCCAGATCTTGTGACTTCCAGCCCTGAGGCAGTCAGGTGACTCATGCCCCACCCTGCACATGTGGTGACATCGTTTGAATTATGGCTAAGTCTAGAGAGCTCTGGATGCGTGCATTGTATATCTATGGTGATTAAATGAGCAAACTCCTCACAAGCCTCATTTGGAGTCTTGGTCTGGCCCAGGGTGGGCAGGCAAGTCTCACTGTGTAGTACATTTATTGATTGTTTCTGCAAACTCTCTCTCCCTTTTTATTTATTTTATTTGTCATTTGGGGTGCTGCTTTCTGTCAGTGAAGCAGAAACACACAGCTGTATGGCATCCCTCTTGGCGAGAGACAGCTAAAAAAAACAGGCATTAGAACAGGATTGACTCCATTGTCCTGTGTCAGTGGGCTCAGTTAGGATCCAGTTGGATCTCCAGTGAAAACGAGGCTCCCTCCTTGCTGTTCCCTTGCTAAGAAATGTAAATTAGGGTCAAATAGTCAGTCAACCAGGAAGAGAAGCCACAAAGCAGTCTCATGGAACAGGGCCTCCCAAAGAACAGATTAGCTGTGTCCTTGCTTCAAAGCTGCTCCAGCCTTTGTGGGCTGCAAAGATTCAGTCACCTGGCTGTAGATAACAGATTTCTTCGTAGATTCAGGAACTGCCCCAAATACATCAAGAAATCTGCTATCTACAGCCTGGCACTCATATAAGAAGAGCTCCGTGGGGCTTGAAAGCTTGTCTCTCTCACCAACAGAAGTTGGTCCCATAAAAGATGTTACCTCCCCCACCTTTTCGCTCTAATATCCTGGGACCGACACAGCTGCAACTACACTCCATACCACAAACTTAGTCTGTGATATTCAAGACAAGCTTCCTTACCTCATTCTACAAGGCAAACAACTTCACATCAATTTTAGTAACAAGTGCTATGTTAATATCTTTAAATATGCCCACGCCCATTTGTATCCTAAATGTAGCTGTCTGCAACAGTTAGGACATAATGCCATCAATGCAGAGCAGCAGCATTATAGTGGAGACCTCATGTGACTCATGGAATGAAGACTGGATGAAAGGCATCCTATGCTAATTTAGAATGCTAACAGAAAGGTGGCAGGGCCAAATATGAGTGGTGTTGTGAAGGAAATTTTAGTGCTATGGTCCCATACCAGGGCTGTGGGAAAGAACTACAGACTGCATACCCCGGAAGGTGAGACTGTATGTGTGACTTGGCTAGAGGGCTGAGTCATTGAAGACCCCTGAAAAACCATCGGGGGGAGGGGGCTTGCAAGAGGTGAGTGTAATAACTAAAAGAAAAGCAGGCTCACAAATGACCAAAATGGGGATCTCATGAGCAGGACCCCACATGGGAGGAAAAGGGTACACTTTACTAGGACCTGGAGGCCCTGGCCTGGCCCAGGCTGCAACCCCTAATACCATGAGGAAAAAACTGAAGCTAAATTGTAGATCATGCCTGAGGATATTTATAGAAACGTATTTCCCTGGCTCTGTGTATCTATTGTCCAGATCTGGTGAGATTTGCTGGAGCCAATCAGAAATAGTGTTAGAGCATCTCAAGCAACATTCTGAACAGTGAGTTGCAGGGCCTAGTGGCCCAGCCCAGGCCCTTCTCTAGAAAAGGGAGTGTGTGCATTTGTGCAGTTAAACTAGGACTTATAGTTTGAGACTGAGAGACAGGGAGATTTGGGCTCCTCTCTGTGACATGGGCTATCATAACAAGACCAAGAACTAACAGTCCCAGAGTTCCTTGTGCATGGGGTGGTGGGAGGGGCAAAGCACGCACGCACACACACACTGCCATGTCTGGTGGTGGCTATAAATACAAATCAGGCAGCCAGAAATGTAAGGAGGTAAAAGAAAGGGAACTAACAGCAACTAAAGGACACCAATTATCCTCCAGTTTTTCAAATCAGACAAGGCCTTTCTGCAGTCAGGCAATATACTAACTAGGGAAGCAGATGAGCAAAATCAAGATGAAAATGATTTCAATATAGAGATGGTCTGTGGCACTCGCAATTGATGATAAAGAAAAGCTGCCAGAACATGTATCATGATTCCAATCTAATGCTTGAAGATTGTCAGGTAGTATCACCACGAGCACTGCCATATTCAGAAGGTTTACAAGAAGCAGGAGAGAGCAGTGCTACACTATCTGTTGTTTTTTCAAAGATCCAGGCTTGTGGCCTGAAAACATAACATTCTATCCATCAAAAATTGTTCTATCTGGTGTCCTAATTTTTGAAGAAATGCGGAAGCAAGCAAAGTCAATGCCAAAAGATGTTGATGGGTATAATTTTCCTGAATTTCTTCTCAAATGTAAGACTTCCAACAAGAGAGAAAAGATACCAAGAGACTGGCTTGTTTGGAGTGCTACCAACCAAGCACTGTATTGTTTTCCATGTCAGCTGTTTCCTGAAGGGAGGCGTAAACAATGCAGTATGCTGGCAAAAAATGAAGGGTATTCACCAATTGTAAAAAAATGGCATAACTACATACTAAACTTCCTGAACATGAAAAGAGCATAGTACATAAAACTTGCTACTGCCAGTGGAAGCAGTTACAACAGTCACTGTTGGGTGGACGTGGAGTGGACAGTGAGATTCAAAAACAAATATTAACAAAAGCTACAAGATGGAATGAAATATTGGAAAGATTGTTAAATGTTACCTTATTTCTTGCTTCATGAGGGGGACTAATTCATGATTTTGCAATGAAAAAGGCCAGAAAAATAAAGCTTTAAAGTTAATTGGCCTAATTATAAAATGTTTGCCATCACATTGGTCCATTAGAATAAAAAACCAAGGCATTGACAGGATATAATACCTTTATAATGACCAAAAAGTTACAAAATAGTCAGCAAACTTGTAGGGCTCGCAAGCTGGGTATTACATTAAACAAAAATAGCAAGGGGGGCATTTTTCAGAAATGTAGAGTATATAACAGTAATTTCAGAATTCAAACTTTTTTCATGACTCACGAGATTGTATGTATGGGAAGAAGGATTGTGGTATGTGTGTGGGAATGGGCCCACGTTACAAGTTCGTATTGAGCCCGAACAAATTATGCTTGGGCCCTGCTCATGAGAGGTGGATGCTGCTGCATGCAAAACTACATAATTGCAGGCATGTATTGGTCAGAAGGGGTGCTGCAAGAGGCTGATGGTGTTACAAACTCCTTTACAAGTCTCTGGTTTGGACTGTCTGGCTTCTTATTTGCTGAGCTGCCATGAAGGCATACTAGCTTTGCCCCGTAATTTAAAAGTTACCTAAGACACGCACACACACTCCTGGCAAGTCTGACTTGAAAGACACCCTTCACTAAGTAGCCATACTAAAACAATGAGATGACAACAGAAAGGGCCTGGCTGCTCAATTCAGAATATTCATTGCTTGTGGTCCTTGGTTAAAGTGCATCTTCACATACTGTGAGTGGTCTTGGAAAGTAGGGTCTCAGACATAAACACAGTGACCTCAAGGCCAATATAAACAGTTCCTGGAAAAATGGGAGTTACTTCTAAAATAACTAATCAACAGTCCCTCTCCCTCTGTCTCTCTGCTACTCTTTCTTTACAGTGAAAATCTATTCTTTTTGCTTAGCTCAAGGCTTCCTCCCTCATGTCTGATTTCTCTCTCTAAGGGTTAAGTCCTAATCCTGTATCAGGACAGTTGCCACAATTTATGAGCAGCAATAAAGAATCACAACAGATTTTAGTTGAATCTCCAGCAGAATTCAGAACAAACAATCTGTCCTACCTAATAGATATGTAAGGTGACATGTTTTAAATCTTTACTGGAAGATTTTCTTGGAGAGCCTCACTAATAACAGGTGTGGCTCTCTAGGAAAATCTTTACCTATTAACATTTTAGCTAAATTTAGACTCTCCCCAAAATAGTTGCAGTCTTGGATGTAGCCACATCAGAGACAGAAACTTTCCAGCCTGACCACCCCACCCTAAAGCTGTGTCTACTTAGGGCTTACAACTGCATTTAACAGGCAGCCTTAGCCATGTGCTTACACCAGTGTGGACAGGAGCAAACCTTTGTTATAGTCACAGCTGACAGAATTAGGAGTTACAATCAATTTGCCAAATTTAGCCCTTTTTTCATTTGCAAATTGTCCACAAAAAGTTTGACTTTCACAAATATTTAGTTATCCTGAATTGTTCAAAATCTAGATTCTTTGTTGTTAAAATGAAAGCCTTCTGTAATAACTTACATTTCAAATGCTTTAACTGTTTTTGCTGCTTTTTCTGGATTTTTAATAAAAGGTTAAAAAGGATTTTTAATGGTGTCTTTGCTATGGTACTAAATGGACTGAAGTCTCTGTATACCAAACCTTTAACGCTGGACATGTCAGGATTATGTCAACACCTTTAACTCTTTGGGTGCCTATATTCCATCTAAATTAATAGAACAGGCCCATTTCTACCTAATGACTTCCAAAAACGTTTATGTGGAAAGCAGAAGCTTGGCAGAAGGCATGATGCTCCATGACTAGTCCAAGCTTAGATAATGCTAAGCACTTTTAATCTGCAAAATTTTTATTAATGTTAATCAATCCCCTTGTAAAATATGTATCTTAATCTTCATTTTACTGATGAGAAAACAGGCACAGAGAGTAAGTGATTTGCCCAAGGCAACAGTAGTAGTCAATAACAGAGCTGGGGCTGGAATTCAGGAATTACTGGCCCCCAGCCCTATGTTCTGGCGGAGGGGAGCAAATACTGCAAAAGTGTTCCACAGCTATTTGTCTAAATATTTAAAGGAATTTACTTTAACAATGTTCAAATTCATAGACTTTAAGGCCAGAAGGGTCCATTATGATCATCTAGTCTGGCTTTTGTATAGCACTGGTCAGAGAATTTCACCCAGTGAAATGCTATATCTTGTACTTGAATAACTACAGTTCTTTTGGAAAGACATCCACTCTTGATTTAAGACTCCAACTGCTTGTAAATTCTCCACATCCCTTCCTAATCTGTTCCAATGGTTAATTACCTTTTACTGCTAAATGGTCACCTCTTTATTTCCAGTTTGAGCCTTGCTGGTGTCAACTTCCAGCCACTGTTTGTGTCTATGCCCTGCAAAGAAGTTTGCTATCAGGTCTGCTTACAGAACCAGGAAATCTCATGATACCTCTGGAGAATACATGCACAAAGGAACATACTTGTTACGTTTGCACCCTGTGAGCAAACCAGCTTCTAAGAGTTAAGTTCATCCAATTTGAAATTGAGACATAACAGATGATGTAGGTGACCAGTTACACAGTCCAGATTTTAAACACTCACAGCAAACTAGCTACAGGCCAAAAACTATTTGCTACAAAATAGTTTGAGAAACTTACACTTGAGCTTTGAAGGACCAAAGTCAATAGGTCCCATATCCTAGCTGGGTCCAGATACTAGACTCTCACTCCCATTTATGGTTTGGCTGCCAACTCAAATACTGCATGTCAGCAAGTGCCTGGTCAGCTGTCCAGCCTGTTTTCATGGTCTCTCAGTCACAGACACACCCAGGCTGTCTCCCTTTCACCACATGTACATTTATACTTCATTTCCTGAGCAGAGCAAAACAAAACATGACAGGTATACTGCAGACGGCAACTTGCACACAGCCTTCTCTGCTACCCCACTTTCCCTCTGAACTCTTCCCTGTTCCTCACAAATATACATCCTCGTATTTCCTGAGCCAATTGCCTCACTAGCCCTGCAGTTACCACCCACTATTAGTCATCCCCACCAGCAACAGGTTAATTGACTCCACTTAACTGACTCCACTGACTCCAGCCTTCTCTGTGCTGCAGCAACCTCAGTGACCAGGGCCCAGCTTGCTATAGCCAGCCCTTGGTCAAGTGGCACCAATGGTCTTCATTGTGCCCCATAGCCCTGCCCCTCTTTGGAGAGTAGTCTGTGAAAGGAAATGGATGACCCTTTCAGCAGGGCCAGCCAGGAGATAAATGCACAGTACTAACCAGCCAGGAGGAGCCAAGAGAAAATGAAGGGGAGAACTGGGATGGGAGGAGAAAAAGGACAAAGGAAACGAGAGAAGAGAGCAAGTGCAGGAGAAAAGATGGAAAAAGGCTCCTTCTTGATGGAGAACGAGAGGGAATCTGCGCTGTCTTCCTGCATCCCCATGAGAGGCACAGCCTGGGCTTGCAACAGCCCTGGAAGCACTAGAGGACAGCACTGAGTGTTTTAATTTGGGGGACAGCTTCACGCTGGGAGAAATGGCAACAAAGGGCAAAAGGATATGGGAGAGTCACTTGGGGCATGCAAGGGGAGTCTAGAGCAGCCATTCTCAAACTGGAGGGGGGCACGAGATGGATCATGGGGGGGATACCAAGGCAGGGTATGAGGGGCAATCCCTCTCAAACTTAGGATGATGGAGTCATCTCCTGCTGGGTGAGGGGCTCCGGGCTGAGAGCAGGGCCAGGCGGTGGTGGGGACCCCAGCACCTCACACAGGCAGCCCTGGGCAGGTGTTGGACGTGGGGGACCCTTAGGAGGGGAGCAGAGGCTGGCGGAGCAGGGGACAGAGCCAGTCCAGGTCCACGTTCCACACTTGCGCAGCTGCTTCTGTCTCCAGTAGGAGTGCTGCTCCCAGCAGCTGCCGGGCATGCTCCCCACGCTGCTGCTGCCGCCGCTGCTCCCCACCCCCTGCCCTGTTTTCTTTCTGAACGTGGGGGGGGGGCAAGGGAATGGGGGGCACAATTGTTACACAAAAGTCCATGGAGGGCTCCATTTAAAAAGTTTGAGAACCACTGGTCTAGAGTATGGAGGGTCGAAGAGGAAGATAGCAGACTTTGGGAGGAGGGAGCCAGGTTTCAGAGGCTTGTCTAGCACCTTTGGTTGGATGGATCTCACTTCTTTTCAGGGCAGAACATCCCCTCCTCTACCTTGGACATCATGCATTGCCTATGCACTAGGCAAACAGGTGTTGATAAGAGCCACATGACACTGAGCAAAGGAAAGGGACGAATATTCTCTCCATCCTGTCCTGCCCCCATCCCTGGCTTGCCCTGCCCTCAGAGTGCAGCCTGTGCTTGTCACCTAGGAGAGGAGAAAGATGGGATTTTTGAAACAGAAATTCTGACAAATGAAAAGAAAACGTACAACACAAAGGTACTACAGAGGTTATTTTTGACAACCAGTTGTATTATCTTGGCTACCACTGAATAACCTTTTATCCCACTGTAACACACACACACCTGCCCCCCAATTCTTTCCTGGCAGGTAAATTACACCACCACTATGACAGACCACTACCCAATCTTGGTTGGTGGTTTTGGCATCAGGTGACCCTTGAATATTTTTCAAATTATAACATCATATCCCTATTCTGAGAGGTCTGTTTACATACGTTTCCATTAAATCATCCCTCTAGTGTCAGCTTCTTCCAACAAGGACATTGTCATGTACACAGTAGGTTGCAGGGCTGCTACTAGCAGATTAGCCTTGTGTACCAGATATGGACTTCCTACAGAGCTGCCTTCCCTCAGAGATACGGGGGAGATGAGTTCATTTTAAGACACTTTCTTTGCATGCTCATGTAAGGTATGTTACATGTGGCTCCACCCAGTGGTTGAACAATATAATACAGTTTAGCTTTCCATTACATCTCCCCTTTTAAGTTTTACATTCTCACCATTTTCAAAATTTTACAATATTTACCCTCATGCTATCATTAAAGTTCAGTACATAACAGTCTGATTGGTGTCTCTGAATCACACTATTTTTTAAAATTACATAACCCATTGCATAACAACTTGGTCATCTGCCTGTCCATTAATTGCAATGACTGTCTCTGATCGGTTTGGAGTCTGAGTCATCATCTTGTTTTGCATCCATCATCTGTAGAGTTTGCTCTCCTGATTGTTCTTTTTGAGGAACAAACTATAAATGTTGATGGTTTCTTTTGAATTTTCCACTATCAGTCTTTGATCTCATATGATTTAGGCGATAAATTCTTGTTTTTTTATGAAAGGTGGAGTTCTCGATCCTTTTTGTCCATCCAGTTTGACACAAATATGGTCAACAGGTTTTAGGCCCAGCAGTTTTCTAACTTAGTGATGTTTGTTATAAAAGTGTTCCTGAGCTCTTTTTGCCTTTTTATCCAGTTTTGCTACTCTCTTCCTGTCTGACCACTTTAGAGATTGTAAAAGAACTAAGTCGGAACAGTAGTCCTGGGCTGTTATCCCATTATGAGTTGTGCTGGACTATATCCAGTAGCTGTTATTGGGGTTGTAACTCAGAAGAGCAAGGAATGGATCTTCCTGCTGCAGGATTTTCTTGGCTGTCTGTACAGCTCTCCATTTGCTTGTGGGTAACGTGGGCTGCTAGTAATATCACCAAGATCATATTTAGTTTGGAATGACTTAAATTCCACTGCAGTGAAGCGTGGTTTATTGCCTGTCACTAGTTGTTCAGGAATACCATAGTGAGCAAAAGTGTACTTTGAGTTTCTTGATAACACTGCAATATGTTATTCCTTTCATGTACATTATTTCTACATACTTTGAGAAAATAGTCCATTATAACCATAGTTCTCTGAATTGCATAAATCAAGTCTCTTCCACGGCCTCTCTTTTAGAGGTGGTGTTATTCTATATGGTTCAGCATTGTCTCTTAAGGATATTTGTACTGAATTACCTTTCAGAATTCCAATATTATTCTTCCACTTTTCTCAGGCTGGGTCTACACTGATGGCAGCAAATTCGCCGCCGTCACATCAATTGCTCTGGATTGACTGAACGGTCTGTATAGACGCGCTCAGTCGATCCAGGAAGCGACGCAGGAAAACCACCCCGGTAAGTGGAATAGCGCTGCGTCGAAGGGAGCGCTGTTCCCTTTGACGCAGCTCAGTATGGACGCCGTGCAGAGGAGATGCTGCAAAGTTGACGGAAGATACGCAAGTGATTTACGTCACTTGCATATCTCCTGTCGACTACTGCCGAATTGCCAAGGTAAGTGTAGACTGGGCCTCATTCGGCCCATCATGGTTGCCACACTGCAGCTGAGAAAGCTGTTGGTCTGTGGTCCTTTGACCACATACAAAAACAAAAGCTTTGCATTCAGAGTGTAAGTGGTTTCTGTGATGAACTGGCCCATGCAGTTCATAAGATCTCCAGGGCTAGTCACTGCTGTGTCAGGTGACTTCAGATCTGGGTGGGGTTGACAGCAATTGTAAACCCGTTCTGAGATTGTCTCATCTGCTGCTGACTTGATTTTAAAATCTAGTCTGCATGAATATTCCGTTTCATTCTCCAGGCAGAATCTGTGTCATCTCAACATGCTAGATATCAGAAACAATGGCTGTTGATTGTCTATAATTGTAGCTAGCTCTGCTGCTGTCTTTGTGCAGCCAACAGCTGCAAAAGGTCTATATTTTGTGCATTTATTACATATTTCCTCTTTAGCTAGATACATCTCTTGAGCTGTGAAATTTTCCACATTTTGTACATTTATTCTGAAAGACTTTGGAATTTGCCAGGAATTTCCTCATGGCTTTTATGTTTATGACTTTTAACACTCAAGCTGCATCTGATTACAGCTTCTAAGTAAGTTTCTTGTTTTTCAGGTTTATCGTGTTTGTGTTGCTGTTTCACTAGTTCAGTCTGGATAGCTGTGTTTAGGGTTAACTTGGTATTCAAATATAGTTGCTATGAAGGTTCCTGTCTACAAGACCTATAATTAGCATCTCTCTGATATTTTCATGTTTTGCATTCCCCAAAATCAGTTTTCTGACAATGCATGCAGTGCTCTTATAAAAGATTCAACATTTTCTCTTGGTTCCTGTAGTCTCTAGTGAAAATGTGCTTTATAAACCACATTTCTCTGAGGCATAAAGTGTGCACCAAACATAGTCAGAACTCTTTCATAGTCATCTTTGTGACTGTCTTCAGTAAAGGTAAAAGATTTAAAAATATGCTCTGCCTACTTACTCATAGCATAAATTAAAGATGATACCTGAATATCTTGTTTCCTTATGGAGTTTTATAGCAATTGAAAATCTTGCAAAATGTTGCTTCCATTCTGTCTATTCTCCCCCATGCAGGAGCCAAGTACATTCTGACCGTTATATTTGCTAAGCAGAGGGGGTTACACACCTGCTTGCATCCTCTCCATGTGGTATTAGTACAGCTGTATATTAATTAAGGGGTGTGGCCTGTTGAAGGATGGGAGGCATCCTCTTGGGAAAGCACTGGAGCTAATATTGTAAGGTCATCTGAATGGATAATGGCCATTAACTCATGCCATTATGACTTCTATGTAGCACTGAAGGAAGTGCGTGATCCATCTGCAGGGTACAAGCCCTGGCTTCCCAGTGCTGAAAGCAGAGGGAACCAGAGAAGCAGATGGTCTAATTTTGGTTACTGGGTTTAATATGAGGGGCGGTGATGGTGGTGGCAGCCTGTGATACACAGGAGGTCAGAATAGATGGTCTGGTGGTCCCTTCTGGCCTTAAACTCTCTGTGGAGGTGCTCACACAATACAGGAATGTGAGACACACCAGATTTTACTATGATCTTCCAGCAGACGGCTGCCACCAGTGGTTTGGCTGGCAATGCCTACTACCAGTTCTGCCCTGTCTCTGCCCCTGCTTTCCAAAGGACAGAATACAGTGGATTTTTCTGCATTAAAAATGTGCTGAATGTCTGTAGTTAACTCTGCCCCTTCTATACCTTTTCAGGTGGGAGAGAAGTGGACATGAATAAACATGATTTGTTGAGAAGAGTCAGCTAGGCTTTTGTAACAGGAAACAATGCCTCATCAATCAATTAGAATTCACAGAAGGGGTCTAACAAACATGAAGACCAGGGGAACCCAGTGGCTACCATGATGGGTCTAATGAGAAAAGTTGAAGAATAATATTGGAATTCTGAAAGGTAATCCAGTACAAATAACCTTCAGAGACAGTGCTGAACCATACAGAATAGCACCACCTCCAAAAGAGAGACCATGGAAGAGACTTGATTTATGCAAATTCAGAGGACTATGGTTATAACGGTCCCTTCATTTTTGTGTGCGCACACACACACGCTTCCCCCTTTCTCAATATGTAGACTGCAAATTCTGCAACAGCAGTGGTTAAATTAAAAATAATTAGGCTTATGTTGATTTAAATACAAAAAGAATAATCCAGTCAGCACAGGATCCCTGCTGTTGTATACCTGGATATTCAATCCTGTTTATTGCACGCTGCTACTAAATTTCATTTTCAGTATATCACAGATATTTGCATTATTAATGCATAGCAGCTTTGCAGAAGATGTCAAGGGCAAGCTGGAGATTTTGGCAGTTGGACAGAGGAAATTCTGAGATTCTGGTACCTAGGAAAGTACGAAAGGTGACTCAGATTTATGGAGTCTTCACATTAGCTTGATATGTTCACTAAAGTGATCAGCTGAGAAATAATTAACAATGCTGATACTTAGATTGGCACGGGTAGGTTTCAGAGTTAATATTTCATTGAGAGGGAGGGGAGCAGTCACACCACCCAGAGCTATTATTTCAGGCTGTCTGCAGACTCAGGCAGGCGTTGCTGAAATGAATATAATCAGTTCATGTTTGGGAGCTTTTCTTCGCAATCATAAGGGCTAGAAATGTAGCTTTTTACCAGAAAAGCTTGAATTCCAAAGTACAATGTTGTGAGAAGGAGCAGATTCTGCAGCCTATTCCTTAGTCACAGAATGGTGGGATACATGGGGCCAATGCATTGCGCTTAGCATTTAAATAAAGTCGTTTCTCTGGACATTTAAAGTCGCAGTCACACTGTTTTCCCAGGCGGACTGATTAAAATAAGCTTAAAAAAATTCCTTCCTAATCAAATCAAAAAGAAATGATCCTGGGAACGGAAACGCTGCTCTGAAGAACTTCCCTAGCCTTCCACTCTGTCACTGCTTTGTCAGCCTGCAGTGCACCACATGGGTGGCCTTTCCCAGGAGAAGGTCACAGAAATAACCAGCCTCATTATTTCAGCTCCACGCACACGCACTAGACTCCAGCACGCTCATGAGTAGCTTGGCTGGGTGAGGGGGTGGACAGTAATAGTATTCCGACTTCAATGTGGTTGCTGTCCACAAAGGCATCATGCATCTTCCCTGTTGTCTCTCCAGTCAGACCTCCTTTCTAGAGCGACCCTCGCCAGCCCTGTCCATGAACCAATGGGATGCTGTTCTGCCACAAACGGTGTCAGCCCCATTTCCTCGGACTCCAGATGCTGTGGTGTTTATTGGCATAAGGAAGATGCAGTTGTTACAGCAGATCAACTCAACATTGGCCTATAAAATCTCCAATACCCTACCTCTGCTGCTGCCAGTACCTGAGGCTAAAGAGGAAGGCAAGGCCCCCATAATATTAGTTGTTTAGTGATTTCTTTCCATGCCTCTGGTCAGGAAGACTTCTGACCTGCCTCTGGTGCCTGGCTGCACCTGGATCTTCTGCTGCTGAAAATAATGTTGCTATTGTTAACAAAATTTTAAAGTACAATTTTATTTTTCACAGCTCCCATTGGGAGGCTGTTCCAGAACCTCCGCCCTCTGATGGTTAGAAGCCTTCTTCTAATTTCTAGCCTGAATTTGTTCATGGCCAGTTTATATCCATTTGTACTGCTGCCAACTTCGTCCTTCAGCTTTAATAGCCCTTCACCCTTCCTCGTATTTACTGCCTTGATGTATTTCTGGAGCACAATCATAACCCTTCACAGTCTTCATTTTGCTAGAATAAACAAGGCAAGGTCTTCCAGTCTCCTCTCATAAGACAGGCCCTCCATTCCCCTGATCATTCTACTAGCTCTGCTCTGCATCTGTTCCAGTTTGAATTAAGTTTTCTTGCACATGGGTGACCAGAATTGTACACAGTATTCCAAATGAAATCCTACCAGTGCTTCGTAAAATAGCATTAATACTTCTCTATCTCTATTAGAAATGCCTTGCTTGATACATCCTAGGATCAAATTTGCCTTTTCCACAGATGCATTACATTGACGGGTCACAGTCATCAATCCACACATCCATGTCTCTCTCCTCTGCCATCATTTCCTTCTGATAAGCTCCCAGCTTGTAACAGAAATTCTTGTTGTTAAACCTGATGTGCATGACCTTGCACATCTTCACAGTAATCCAGATCTTCCCTATATTGTGTGCTGAACTATGTACTGAAGATGTCTCCCAACTTTGTATCATCAGCAAATTTCATTAGTACACTCCTACTTTTTGTGCCAAGGTCTTTAATAAAAATATTGAATAATATTGGTTCCAAGACCGATCCTTGAGGAACTTCACTAGTAACCTCCCTCCAGTCCAATAATTTACCTTTCAGCACAATCTGTTGCCTTCTGTCCTTTAGCCAGTTCCTTATCCACATTTACAAAGGTTGTAGTGATCCCCATCTTCCTTAATGTAACTAACAATTTCCCATTTGGTACCATATCAAAATGCTTTACTGAAGTCCAAATATATTAAATCTACTGCACGTCCCTTATCTAAAAAATCACTTACTTTATCAAAGAAGGAAATCAGGTTAGTCTGGCATGATCTACTTTTGGTAAACTCATAGAATCATAGAACCATAGGGTTAGAAGGGACCACAAGAGTCATCTAGTGTAAGATGCAGGATTCGTTGTATCTAAACGTCCAAGACAGATGGCTAAGCCATCCAAGACTCTCATGTGTTCTATTGCTTCTCATTTACCATTTACCACCATGAATTTAATCATTCTTTCCTTAACAGTTTGTTCTAAAGCCTTGGCATACTACAGGGGTCAGTCTAACAAGTCGGTAATTGTCCTGGTCACTCCCTTCTTCCCACCTTTCTTAAATACAGGTCTGATGTTTGCAATTCTCCAGTCATATGGTACTACTCCAAATAGATTTATTAAAAATTCTTGCTATTGGATCAGTTCTTTCAGTATTCTTGGATGGAAATTATCCAATCCACCTCAGTTTGAGTTCATCAAGCTCTTTAAGTTTTTCTTCTTCAGATGTGGTCCTTTCCATTTTTAGACACACATTTCCATCAGTCGTACTGCCTTCCTGCACCTCTTCCATGTTATCCTTAGTGAAAACGAAGGCACAGTATTCATTTAGTTTTAGGGCCATACCTAGATTATTTTTATTCTCCATCAAAACCACACTGTACAGTGGCCCAACCTCATCCTTCCTTATTCTCTTTTTATTTATATAACTAAAACACCCAACTCTTATTATTTATAATGCTTCTCCACAAATGACTCTGAGGCTGCAGCTGCCTTATTCATGGTTCAGCTGTCAAGAATTGCTGGCATGAGGAAGGGCTTCCATAAGGAAAGGCTCGTTTGTGCTCAGGCCATGGAGCTAGTGTTTGGTTTGACTACAGCAGAGGAAAGTTACTTCCTGGCAATGCAGCACTAAAGGAAAAGGGGAACATCCCCGTTGCCAAAGGAAGACTTGACAAGACACAGATGCAAGAATAACCTTATCTCCTTTCCAGCAAAATGTTGTGACCATAAAGAGATTTGTGTTGAAACTAAAGGTGCCTTTAGCTTCTATGGTAACAGGAGCATTTGTACATGGCAGCAACAGGACATGTCAAGATTTAAACTACGTGTCATGAAAATGTTCTACTGGCTCTAAATCTAGCAGAATTGGGAGCCATTCCTCTCTTCCCATGGGCTCATTCATAGCCATTTTCCCATGCATTCATGTTCTATCTGGAAGGATGCAGGCAAGGCTTCCAGGCCATGTTAGTTCCCCAGTGTCCTTGAGAAACACTCCTTTCGCAGATAGAGCAATGCAAAAGTACACCGTCCTCTTTTAACTTGCTCTCCCAGGTCAGACGCTGCAGCTAGCCCTGATGCCCCCGATTCAGTGCTGGCACTCGGAGTGGCTCTACCACTCAGCTTCCTGATAGAGATGTGAAGTAAAGCAGAGAAAGCATTTTAAAATGGAAGCATGATGGGACATTCAAGCTGGACTGTCCTCTGGCTTTCAGACCCAACCGCTTGTGGCAGATGGAACCTGAGCCAGGCATGGAACAGACATAATTCTGGGTGCCAAATCAGAGACAGCTGAGAGGTCTGATGTGGCGGCTCCAGAGGCATATGGGAAACCCTCCCTTGAGGCCAAACTGTTGTACAGCCACATTCTCCAAGAGCAAGGCACTATCCAGAGTTCAAGACCTGTCATTTCACCTTGAAAATATGAGCAAACAGGAACTTCCCCTTGCAGCAAATTTACACAAATGGGGGTTTCTCCTCGGGGCAGAAATCACCTTTTTCACTGCCAACAGCTGTTTTGAGCGGTAGAAATGGCAAGATTTGCTTCAGGATCAAAAGTGCAAATGCTCTGGAAGCAGCAAAAGCTGCTAGCTGGGAACCACTTCAGCTGTGTGTAGCTGTTCTGGTGGGTGGTATGCTGTGCTCTCCTGGAGATCCCTGCATTCACTAGCCCTAGTGGGAACATGCTGGCTTCTCTCTTTCTCCTAATAGTAGTTGTACAGTTTTCTAAAAGTGTATTTGAGGTTAAAAAATATTTCTGGAGTCACAGCCAGAAAGTGAATTGCGTCTCCAACTGAAGGTACAATCCATTCTCTGCAGAAAGGCAGGCAGCCAAATGTAACAATGTAACAGCCACCTGCGTGTGCAAACTGCAATGCCTAAGGATCAGAGGGCAATGGATATAATGGTGGCCCCAAGAGATGCCTACTTCTGTGGAAGGCCAGGAACTTAGGTTCATGTGATCATAACTTGATCATGTTTATAATGTGCAAACATAATAAAATCCAGACCAGTAATAGATATACTTGGTGCTTTGAAAGGGCCAGTTTCATAAAGCTGCAAACAATTTATGAGCCAAATCGCTGGGGAGGAGGAATTTAATCAGAAAAAGGTGAATGATAATTGGGAATAGTTTGAGAACACACTACTAGTTGCCCCAAAAGCCACAATCCCACAATTGAGAAAGAAGGCTTTAGTGTTTTTTTTACAAACCCTTGTTTCAGAGGGGAAGCAAAGGCAGCTATAAAGAAAACACGTAAACAGACAAATGGAAGAAAGGGGAAGTTGATGGTAATGTATATGAACCAGAGGTTGGGAATTATAGAACATTTGTAAGGGAAGAGAGATTTAGGCTGTGTGGAGGGTGTTAAGTATGAGGAAGCTCACATGTTCTGGTCTGTGAGAGAACAGGTGGGGCTTCTATAAAGCCAGGAGGTTAGCACTAGCCACTCTAGAATTTCTCTTCTGAAGAGGAAGAAAAGCCTCTGATCACATGATATATGAGAGAGAGAGAGAGAGAGAGAGATCTGACCGACCAGGAAAGTTGGCAAAGGAGACATTTAAAGAAGCATGGTAAGACATAGTCCAGGCAAGACAGCAGGAAGGTTGGTGAAATCCCAGACCTTAACTGCTCACTACAGAGCCTGGACTGGAACCCAGAGTAGTAGGTAGGCCTGGGTTCCCCTCCCCTGCAAGGTGGTATTGCGTGGGGATAGTGAATGGGAGTTAGGGCAGCAGGTGTGAGGATTACCTGATGCTGCTTGTGCAGCCTGGGAATGACTCTCCCTGAAGTGTGAACTGGCTGGAAGGGCAAGTCACAAAGCAGCTATACCTCAACTCTGTGAGGGGCAGAAGAGCTGCAATGCTGGAAAAGAATAAAGGGGGTGCTGAATCAGACCGCTAATCCCCAGAAAGGGCCTCCCCTGCCCAGCAGTGAACAGAGCACACTGTGATAGGCACAAAAAGAACCCTAACAATGGTATTACTGGTTGATGACATGGCAGAATTATCAACCACAGTACAGAAAAAGCAGAAGTGTTCAATAAATATTTCTGTTCTGTATTTGGGGACAAAATAGATGGAAAAAGGTGGGGGAACTGATATCTTTTATTGGATCACCTTCTGTTGGTGAGAGAGAGACAAGCTTTTGAGCTTACACAGCTCTTCCTCCAGGTCTGGAAAGGTGAGGAAGAGCTCTGTGGAAGTTCAAAAGTGTGTTTCTCTCCAACAGAAGGTAGTCTATTACCTCACCCACCTTGTTTTTAATATCCTGGGACCAACATGGCTACAACAATAGTGTATATAGATGATGTAGTCATATCATGTGATAGAACACTTTTCATTCAACTAGTATATCAGAAAGATGTTAAATAGCTGCTACTAAAGTTAGACATTTTAAAATCAGAGTGTCTGGGTAACTTGCGCACAAGAGCTTTAAAAGAGCTGGCTGAGGAGCTCTTTGGAAGAATGTGAATGTTATGCCAATATTTAAAAACAGTAAATGGAATGACTCAGATGATTATAGGTCTGTCAGTTTGACATTGATCCCAGGCAAGCTAATGGATGGCTTATACAGGACTCAATTAATAAAGAATTAAAGGAGGGTAATATAATTAATGTCAATTAACACTGGTTTATGGAAAATAGATCCTGTCCAACTAGTGATATTTTTTTTTTGAGGACATTACATGTTTGGATGATAAAGGTAATAGTGTGGATGTAATATACGTAGGCTGCTTAATGTTTTAAGTGGATCCACAAATCATTTTAGTTTTTTAATGTCATAAAACTAACATGGCACACATTAAATGGATTAAAAACTGATTGATAGATTTTAAAATGTAATTATAAATGGGGAATTGTCATTCACCAGGTGTGTTTCTACTGGGGTCCTGCTAGGGATCAGTTCTTGACCCTACACTATTTCACATTTATCAATGACCTGGATGAAAACATAAAATCATCACTGAGACAGTTTGTAGCTGATATAAAAATTGGGAAGTGGTAAATAATGAAGAAGATTAGGTCACTAATTCCAAGTAATCTAAATTGCTTGGTAAACTAGGTGCAAGCAACCAATATGTGTTTTAATATAGCTAAATGTTAAGGTATATATTTAGGAGCAAAGAATACATGCCATACTTAGTGGATGAGGGACTTTATCCTGGGAAGCAGCAACTCTGAAAAAATGTTGGGGGTTGTGGTGGATATCAGCTGAACACATGCTCCCACTGCAATACTGTGGCCAAAAAGGCTAATAGGATCCTGCCAGTATAAACAGGGGAATCTCCAGTAGGACAACACTACATATAGGAACAGATAGGTAAAATAAACTATGTGCTTGGCACTGCTGCTGGAATATTGTGTCCAGTTCGGGTGTCCACAGTTCAAGAAGGATGCTGATAAATGGGGAGGATTCAGAAAAAAGCCACAAGAAGTCTGATCACTATAAAGCCTTCCATCTATTTAGTTTAACGAAAAAAAACTTAAGAGATGACTTGATCGTAGTCTATAAGTATTTACATGGGGAACAAATATTTGATAAGGGACTCAGAGAAAGGTATAACATGATCAATGGTTGGTAGTTGAAGCTAGACACATTCAGATGGGAAATAAGGTGTAAATTTTTAATGGTGATAGTAATTAACTATTAAACAATTCACCAAGGGTTGTAGTGGATTCTCCACCACTGAAATTTCTTGAGATCAAGATTGGATGTTTTTCCTCAAAGATCTGCTCTAGGAATTATTTCGGTGCAGTTTGTCTGGCCTGTGTTATACTGGAAGTCAGACTAAGTGATCACAATGGTCTCTTCTGGCCTTGGAGTCTAGGAATCTATGGACTATTTAATGCACTATTTAGAGTTGTCTGAACAAGGAAATTTTCATTGACTGACTGACTCTGCACTTGTACAGTGTTATGACAGAGCCTCTCCACATGACAGGTCCAAGATAGATGTTATTCTTCCTATCACATGGGTCTCATGTGCTTCACAGTGTGTTAACCAAATAACTTGGGGACCACTCAGGTTAAAATACTAATAAGAACAAACTTTATTCCAGGGGTCTTACTTGCACTCCCTCTAGGTTTCTCTTCCTCATAACCCCCACCGGGGCCCTGATTCTTCCTAGTTCCACTTCCTGGTTTCTTAAAGGAGCCACATCTTATAAACAGCTGTTCTCAAATACTATATATAGCACTGAGTATTCCTGAGAGAGCTGTAATTGTCCAGTGGCCAGAGACAGGACCAGCATTTGCAGTCAGTCCTGTATACTGCCAAGTCTCTTTCACAGGAATATTTATCTAACTGGGCAATGGGCCAGATCCTTAGTTGGTGTAAATTGATATAATTCCATTGATTTCAATAGAACTACATTGATTTATGCCAAGTGAGAATCAGGTCTGAGTATTTTATAAGAATCCCCACATACAAAAATTGACAAACTGGAGTTAAAGCTGAGAGAACATACCAGTAATTTAAGGGCTACAAACCTTATGAGAATGTTGCAGTATTACAAAACAAGCATTAGCATCCTAGATATTCACTGTTAAGATTAAACCTTCATCCTAAAAATCCTTACCCAATTAAAGGGTTAGAGAATCAGAAATGTGTATGTTGAAATGTGCTATTTTTGGGGAAAGGCCTTTTACTAAGAGCTAAATCAGGTTATGATTGAAGATTAGAGAAGCTAGTGTCCTGGTATGAAGCCTACACCCATACTACCATCACCCCATCCTCCCATCCACATCTTTTCTCTGTCTGCAGTTCATGGAAACAAAATTTTTGTATAATTAGAGACACAACTGCACACAGCAGATTCTGAACTCCCCTCAAGTTTTGGGTATCCAGAGTAAATGAAATCCAAAGGCAAGCTGTATCCTTGCTTTATACCAGATGCTGGACTTAGACTCCCATTTATATGTAGGAATTTCTATGTCACTCATCACAATAGCATCACATAGAGAAATAGTGTCATGTCCAGGGTCACAGAGCAAGTCAGTGGCAGTGCAAGGGATAGAACCTAGGAACCTTAACACAGGTGTATGCTCTAACCTTATTCAACTGCCTTTGTCAATTAGGTCTCCTTCCAATGAGCTGTTACTGAGGAAAACAAAATACATTTGGGATCATTCAATAACTTATAAGAGCTATTGATATTGATGGACATATGAATATCATGAACATAAATTTTTCATAGGATTTGCCATTCCACATCTGACCAATGTTCCATGAGGTCTAGTATCTTGCTCCTTACAGTGGCTAACACCTACTGTAAAACCTCTTATACTGCATGTAGTTGTTTGTGTACTGACATACAAGTGTTGCAGATTCCTTCCTGACTCGTGTGGCATTCACTTTGTGCCTTGAAGCATGGGAGTTGGTCACTCTGTTTTAGCTTCGAACATTAAGAATGTTACTGTTGGTCATAAAATTAGCTCATCCAATTTTGAACACAGCCACAGTATTTCATTCTGTTCCTTTTATCTACAATTTTTAAAAATATATTTCCAACATATGGTGTGGGTTAAAAATAGCAACTACTTAATTAAAATAAGCCCTAGAAAAGCTCTCTCATCTCCAGTGACACTGAGTCCTTCTTTAAACATGTGGGAGACATAACGTGGAGTCAAAGCCTTCTAAGTTAACATGGTTCAAATTAGGGCTCAAGGATCATTCTATGGTTGACTAAGAAAAGAAGGAGACTAGAACCCACAATATATACTTTGAATAGCTAATATCCCAGGAGAATGCAGCTTCCCTTTGCATACAGGGATAGATAATCTAGAGTACATAGCTGTGGTGTCTTACCATTTCTTTTCTTAGTTCAAGTGTGGGTGTGTGAAAGGAGTGACCTATCTTATTTATAATTGAAATTTATGGGAATCATTCTTAGCAGGGCAGAATCCTACAATAATGTTACATTATTGGTTTTAGGCTGTGATGGTGCCAAAATAGTATTTCACAAACTACAATGCATTGCAATGAGATGGGGCAATGAAATTCCACAAGGCTATTATTATCTTATTAAACATTCTTACGGTGCATAAACCAGTACAAGGAGGAAGGCCTGACCATGGCTCTTGAGCTATCAGAACTTACATTCATTCCCACAGGAGTAGCTGAGTTGGTCTCTTAGTGCAACCACTCAAGCAGATGGCAAACTGGCCAGTCTCTTGGATTCAGGTCTGAATTAGCAGCTGATTATGATTCTTGTCTTGGAATTTTGCCGTTAATAAACCAAGTGAACAGAGTTTTCTTACAAGCACATTAAGCAAATTAGAGCATGTGAAATACATGGCATGGAGACACTGCTAATCCCCAGGGACTGGGGCATTGGTTAGAGAATGCTGCTGGTCCTGGCAACGTCCTTTGTGATCACTCATCATGGGTGTTTCAAGCTTGTCTGCAGGACTTTCTGAGGAAGACAGAGCAGTTTAAATGTGTCTTGATGTTTTCTTTTCCAAGGGCCCCACAGGACTGTTATGGATTTTCCTCCTTTTCCTTTTAGACTCCAACTTGTGGAGCCCCATAGGGGTTTCTGTCTGGTTGCCTGTTTTGGCCAATGTGTGCATCAAGCTCCTGGGGCAGAGGTGCTATGGGCCATAGGGTCAGAAACATGCTGACTACTGGTGTGGGAGTTTCCCTGGGGATTATGGGAGTTTGACCTCTCCTCCCATGAGTTCCCTGATATATCCCACACTGTCTTACAAGGTCACCCAGAATCCACTGCTTCTGGGAGTTCTGCTAGGAAAGGTGGACTGCGTATCTAGAGAGCAGAGTGCAATAGCATCATTGTAGAGCTGTGCTAGTATAGACATAGGACAAACCAATAATGGTCCTTAGCCCCAAAGAACATGGCTAGAGTGGGCACACTGTGCCGCTGGTGTTTACATCCGTGCAATCCCAATGGTTCAATTACCAACATCTCAGTTCTCTAGTGCAGATCTGACCATAGGGAAGATTTTGTCTAGAGATCTGAGTCTGCCCTCTTCACTGAAGGGGTGCCCTAATCTGGAATAACATCTTGCACTATGTAATGGAAGCTGATTCCAGAATCCCCAACCCACTTCATGGAGGGGAGTAATTTGTTTCCAGAGAGTGCATTTGAATCTGAGCCTTCCATTCAAAGTGAAGAGCTGGCTTTGGATTCCCTGTACTAGCTGTCTGATTAGAGGGACCCATACTCCCCTGTAATAGGGATATAATTCCAAGGAACCCCACTAGCAGTGGGGTTGATTGTGGAAGATGAATGAGGAGGTCTAATTCTGGGATTCCTACCCCAGCCTAGAGAGTCTCTGATTTTGAAGCTCCACATTTCTCCCCGTAGATTCCAAGGCCAGAAGGGACCATTGTGATAACCTACTATGACCTCCTATATCATAGAGGAAAAGCAAAGGTGCCATAATTTTTTCAATGCCCTGTGCACTGCATATCAAGGATTTGAACTCAGGACCCCCTGGTACTTTAGGCATGAGCCAGGTCACTGCCCATAATATGCACAAATTCTGGTGTGCCAATTCCTCTACCTTAGTGTGGGTTACCATCTTCAAATTTGCTTTTATAGCTTCATAGACTTAAGGCCAGAAACACAATTCTAATCATCCAGTTTGATGCTTGCATAGCACAGGCCAGAGAAACCCTCCTCCTGCATCCAGGCCACAACTTCTGATAGAGCTGGAGTATAGCTTTTAGAGAGACATCCAAGATTTATGTGAAGACTTCAGATGACAGAGAATCTAGCCTGTCCCTAAGTAACTTGTTCCAATGGTTAATCACTCTCCGTTACAAATCTGTACCTTGTTTCTCATCTGAATTTGACTAGTTTCAGTGTCCAGCCTGTGGAGTTTTGTTTTACCTTTGAATGCTAGACTGAAGAGCCCTCTACTGTTTGAAATCTTTTCATGGCGATGCTTTCAGACTGTGATCAAGGTCTTAACCTTGGTAAAGGTCTCTTAACCTTCTTTTCTATACGCTAAGTAGATTGAGCTGCTTTAGCCTGTCACTGTGAGACTGTTTTTTCACGCCTTGAGTCATTGTTGTGCTCTTTTCAGAACCACTGGGAGCTCATGTTCATTGGCTTCT
This sequence comes from Mesoclemmys tuberculata, assembly GCA_007922155.1. Classification (NCBI taxonomy): domain Eukaryota; kingdom Metazoa; phylum Chordata; order Testudines; family Chelidae; genus Mesoclemmys; species Mesoclemmys tuberculata. The sequence goes on from ML675626.1 coordinate 5,117,130, forward strand.
GTCATGACCCTTAAATACTTTTCTGAATCATTGTCTTCCAATTACTGTCCTCCATCCTGTAAGCGTGACCTACCTGGGTTTCTGATGTATGATTTTGCATTTCACTGTATTAAAACACAGGTTATTTGAGTGAGCCCAGCTTTACCATGTGATCCAGATCGTTCTGTAGAACTGACCTGTCCTTGTCATTATTCCTACTCCTTTTACAATATCATGATGTTGGACATTATGGCACTAAGGGCACAAGAGTCAGGCAACTTAATTGAAGCTAAAGTTTTGGAAAACTCTTTATTTGATACCCCTTCTCAAAAGACTTATTCTCTGGAGTGCATAGCCCATCCAGGCTCTCAGTCACCACATGAACAGGCAGCATGGTTTACTGTGCAGGGGATGTGATCACAAAAGCTTCTCTCCTCAGACAAAGGGAAGGCACAAAGCAAGTTGCTCCCCTCTCCACTCCTGCAATGCAATGCAGAGTAAATTAATCTGGGATGGACAGGATTTCCTAGATAAAATAACTAGTTCTATTTCTGGATGTTCTACCAGGGAGAGGCTCCGTTGTGGTCATGCTAATTCCTCTCCTAGCTCTGCCACATGATTGATGACTCAAATTATGGGGTTTAATTTCTCATTTCTACCTGAAATTTCCAGCATGGGCTCTTCTCAGCTGCACCAAAAATGGGTCATTACAAAGATAGTTGTGGCCATATAATTCTAGCTGCTAAATCTGTGATAAAACCCTCTTCCAGCTGAATTGGGACGGCTGCAAAGAATACAGTACATACAATGGAAAACTGGCATCCTTCAACAACACTTGCCACCAGGGCAAGCCACATAGCTCTTTTTTTGTGTGCTTATGAAGCCATCCCTCAGCATCTGAGCCTGTGCAGCTAAATGGTACGGGCTTAGTTTTAATGAAAGCTAGGAGCCTAAGCATCTGGGATCTGGGCCATTGTCTTAAGTGACACACTAGTTACAAGGGTTCTTTTGCACTATGGGGCACATCTAAGGAATTCTTAAATACATTGAACTGGCCCCAGTGTTTGAAATGACATTCCATCTAAGCCTTCTCTAAGTAGATTTATACTACATGGAAGTGAAAATGCCATGAAAATGCTGCCTTTTAGCATTCCCACCACTGCTCCCACCAATAGAGCTCCAGCAACATTTGAGAGAAAAAGGCTAGTGTAGACAATGGGGGAGGCAAAAAAAAGGGGGTAGGGGGGCTTATCTTTGAGAACTTCTGGAGGACAGGAGAGGTCCCAGAAGACTGGAGAAGGGCAAATATAGTACCTAGCTTTAAAAAGGGGAAAGCGAAGGACCCGGCGAATTATATACTAGTCAGCCTGACTTCAATTCCTGGAAAGATACTGGAACAAGTTATTAAACAAAATTTGCAAGTACCTGGGGGATAATAGGGTTATAAGGAACATTCAGCATGGATTTGTCAAGAACAAATCATGCCAAACCAACTTAATTTCCTTCTTTCATAGGATTACTGTCCTAATGGACAATGGGGAAACACTAAAATCAAGGTGTATCACATTTACTAAGGCTTTTGACACCGTTCCACATGATATTCTCATAAGCAAACTAGGGAAATGTGGTCTAAATGAATTTACTATAAGGTGGGTGCACAACTGGTTGAAAGACCATATTCAAAGAGTAATTATCAATGGTTTGCTGTCAAATTGGGAAGGTATATCTAGTGGGGCCCTACAAGAGTTAGTCCTGGTCCAGTATTATTCAATATTTTCATTAATGACTTGGATACTGGAATAGAGAGTATACTTATAAAATTTGCAGATGACACCAAGCTAGGAGGGGTTGCAAGCACTTTGGAGGACAGGCTTACAATTAAAAACAACTTTGACAAATTGGAGAACTGGTCTGAATTCAACGAGATGAAATTAAATAAAGACAAGTGCAAAGTACTACACTTAAGAAGGAAAAATCAAATGCATAACTACAAAATAGGGAATAACTCTCTAGTGGTAATACTGCTGAAAAGCATCTGGGGGTTATAATGGACCACTAATGGAATATGAGTTATCAATGTGATGCAGCTACAAAAATGCTAATACAATTCTGGGGTGTATTAACAAGAGTGTTGTATGTTAGACACAGGAAGTAATTGTCCCGCACAACTCAACACTGGTGAAGTCCCCGAACAGAATACTGTGTCCAATTCTGGGCATCACGGTTTAGGAAGGATATGGACAAATTGGAAAGAGTCCAGAGGAGAACAACAACAATGATAAAAGATTTAGAAGATTTGACCTACGAGGGGGGGAAAAAAGCATGTTTAGTCTTTAGAAAAGAAGACTGAGGGGTGATCTGATAAGTCTTCCTATACATCAAGGGCTGTTATAAAGAGGACGGTGACCAATTGTTCCTCTTGTCCACCTAAAATAGGACAAGAATTAACAGGCTTAATCTGCAGCAGGATAGGTTAGATATTAGGAAAAACTTTAACTATAAGGGCAGTTAATCTATGGAATAGGCTACCAAGGGAGGTTGTGGAATCCTCATAATTGTGATGTAAACATTTGGGCTCAGCTGGGGCTCAGGCTTTAGGATCCTCTAAGGTGACAGCATCCCAGAGCTTGGGCTACAACCTGAACCCAAATGTCTACACCACTGTTAAGCAGACCCTTAGCTCAGGCCCCATGAGCCCCAGTCAGCTGGCACGGGCCAGCCATGGGTGTCTAATTGCAGGGGAGGCATAATCTTAGTCATTGCAGAGAGTGAGGTTTCCACTGGTGATCAAGAAAAGTAATGAGCAGGTCACTTGGGGCCCAGCACGTTGACAGTAAGGCACTCCCATCCCCGGGCATTGCCTCCCCTGCCAGCAGAGTGGCCAGCCTGGGTAACCCTGTCAGGAGTCACACCCCAAAGTCAGGAGAATTTACACAATACTAAGTTGTGGGGGGTTAAGTTGCTGTCTGGTCTCTGAGCCTTTCAGGGGATACACCTGCTCTCAAACTGCCTGTGGGCATCTCAGGGTCACAATGCAACAGCAAACCTGGGAGGCCCCCTTCCAGCTGCTTCAGGGTCACTCCACTAACCCCTCCCAACCCTTGGGTTGGGGGAGATGCCCGTCTAGCTTCCTGTACCATTTTCCTGCATCACTGTCCTGTCTCCCTCTCTGCCCCACTTACATGCTCCCGCATATACCCTGTTCCCCACCAGTCCCTAGAGTTGCTTACCCTGTTGTTATGGTTGGTTTATTTCTGTTGTAATAATGGCTAAAGTCGCAGTCAGGTCTGGTTCCCCCATTGCACTACACTCTGTTCACACATAAAACAAAAAGATGGTCCCAAACCCCAAACTTCTACCTGCAATCTCAGTAATTTCTTTGAATTCTCCTTCTCTTTTCCCTCATGTTCTCCATTTCTGCTCTACTTCTTCCCCTGCATCCCCTTTCATGCTTCTGCACCCCCAATTGCCCTTCCAGAGCCTTATAGTCACCACAACCTCCCTCCTGCTCCCCATATTCCCTGGCACCCTAAAATCCTGGCAGTTCTCTAACTATAGAGCATATGGGGTGCCCATCTTCCCTGGGGGTGATCTGGCTTCTGTCTCACTGAAAACTATCCTAGTGGTGCTCATAGCAGACCCGTTGTACCTTAGAGGGAGCTGGTCACCCAACGTACTTGCTGCATGGGGCACCGAAGAAACAAATAAATCATGCTCTCACAGGCAGAGTGGCAGCTTTCTTTCTTGTGAAAGAAAATTCACCATCTGGGAGTTATCCCAAGAGACCACAATTACCAGGTTCTGTAAACAAATGTTCAGAGGGTTTGTGAAATATCATTTCTTGGCTCCATTGCCCTGACTCTCTCTCTCTCTTTCTAAACATTTCTTGGGCGGGGGAGGGTAAAGATTAAAATATTTGGCTGGGCAGCTGCCAATGATCCCTTCAGCACCATGCCCTTTCTAAAGGGGATCTCCAAGAACTGATACTGAGAATGTACTCTGTGGTGTTCCTTTCTGGAAAAAAATAGCTGTCTATTTATCTTAACAAAGAGAAGGTTAAGGAGTGACTTGATTACAGTCTGTAAGTACCTACAGCTGGAACAAATATGTAATAATGGGGTCTTCAGCCTAGCAGAGAAAGGTCTAACATAATCCAGTAGCTGGAATTTGAAGCTAGACAAATTCAGACTAGACATAAGGTGTAAATTTTTAATGGTGAAAGTAATTAGCCATTGGGATGATTTAACAAAGGTTATGGTGGATTCTCCATCACTGGCAACTTGTAAATCAAGATTGGAGGTTTTTCTTAAAAGATCTGCTCTAGGAATTATTGTGGGGCAGTTTTCTGGCCTGTATCATACAGGCGATCAGACTAGACGATCACAATGGTCCCTTCTGGTTTGGGAATCTATGAATCTGCCCCATAGAGCACTCACTCTCTCTGCCTTGCAGTGAAACACACTGTGCAAATGCACTTTCAGGCCCTTCAGCACAGACCAGCCTCTCCCTTGTCTCCGGTGTCTGGGCTGCTGGAATCATTTTGAATTCTTTCCACAGTCTGCGTATGCAGCCATTACTACTCCTGTCAGAACTCATTCCCAGCCCTCATCTCAAAAGTGCAGCGTGGCTGCAGGCCTGTTGGATCTGTAAAGCCTCTAATTCTCTGGCAATGGACACACAGTGCAATCCGTTCAGCAAGCCACTTCCCCAATCTCAGCGATCCCCACCTTCTGGAAGCAGCAGAGAGCTTGGAATGGGTCTCCTGGCAGCCAGACTGGCAGTGGGTTTGTAGTATTTGGTTTCTGGCAGTGATACAGTTACTTAGGCCTTGATTCAGCAGACACTAGCTGGGGAAGGAAGGGTGAAGACACTCCCCCCGGATCGGATAACAGTGCTGCCACACATCAGCTCATGGGCACGTCAGCCAGTCCCCTCTTATCTACACCAGAACGGGTTCAGACTGACTCATATTTGCTGTACAATGATCAGTGTCAAGTCTTCACAGGGAAGGCTAGGCACAGCAGCCATGGGCCCTGTAAAAATGCATCCGTAACAGGGAAGTCAAGGGCGTGCTGCCGTACACCTCCCTACTGCTCAGCTCTTCAGGGAGCGACTAGTCCACTGAGGGTTTGGCAGAAGATCAGCACTGGTAGCTGGCACCTCACCTTAACCATACCCTAGCCAGCTGGAGCTCACAGGGATGGGTTAATCTCTTCCAAGAGGGCAGCTGCAGTTTGGTGTCCCCCCAGCCACTGCTGCCGCCCTCTCCTGCCCTGGCAGTGACCCTCTTCACAGTAAGCTGCAGCTGAATCTCTTGGCGCATATCCCCCATTTGGCCCACCCATGCACCTCCTGAGCCCTGGGAAGCCAGAATGCAAGATCAAGCACGCTCCTGGAGGCCTCGAGCTGCTTTGCTGCTGTTAGCAGAGCTGGGGGAACTGATCATAAGGGACAGTCAATTCAGTGAATTTAACCCATCTCACTCTTTGCAAGCTCCATTACAACCTTCCCAAACTGGCTTGGTATTCATGATTGGCCACCACAGGATTTCTCCAAACAGCCTGTGAGCTGAACATTATTCTTGATGTTGGGTTGGTCACCCAAGTCCTAAGGTATTGTTCCTGTGTCCTGGCTGAATGAACCAAGCTTCCTAAGAAGGAAGCATGAACTAACAGCTGACTGGGGTGTTGGCTCTTTCTGAGTGGGGCAGACGGGGAGCTCTGAAGGGGGGGACAGCAGGGCTACTGAATCTTAGCAAATTTATGAACATAGGCATTGCCAGGCTGGATCAGATCAAGAGCCCATCTAGTGCAGTCTCTGGTCTCAAGTGTGGCCAGGGCCTGCTCTGCAAGGAAGAGTCCCTGCATAGGCAGGTCAGGTGTGACCAGCCCCGTCCCAGGGAGTAATTCCTTGTTACCCCCAGCAATTAGAGGCTGATGTATGCCCTGGAGCAGGAGGGTTTATGTCCCTTCCAAAAGCTCGTTTCCTTTTTAATATTTACTATTAGAGGGTCACACACTTCACTGCTTCCGTAGGCTGATCTGTACACCCAGCCAACCCCCTCGCCCCACACCATGGTCTGCCCTCCCTGCCGCCTCCAGCGTGTCCACTCTCCCCCAGGCCCAAACCCCTCACAGCAGCGGAGGGTGCCAAAGAGCTTCCTTTGCCTGCAGAGATGACACAGACCTGCTGATTGTGGTGCAGCATACTGTAAAGTTACGTCCCTCCCTGGCAGGCCCGCCCATTACCTGCTTTCTAGGACAGACTGAGGGTATCTGTCTGCAGCTCCCCACTGTTGCTCCTGCCTCTCCCTGCTGGGGGGGGCGCAGCTCCCAGCTCCAGCAACTGTCATGCAGGGAGGGGGCCCAGATGCACCATGTGACTGAGCGGGGCCAGCAAACCCTGGCAAAAATCTGGAGAGATACATGACCATGTATGCCCCCCCCAACATGTCACCTCTGTCTGCCTGCAGCATCAAATGGACACTTTGTGGCCTGATTTTTAGTGTAAATCTGGCTTTTCTTGTTTGCCAGTTTTAACCAAAATCAATAGGGTTCTTCCCATTGATACCTAGAACGTTCCCGGAAATGTTAGAATTGATCAGGTGTGTATGTCAAAAGTTATCGCATTACAGACAGAGAAATGCCATCAAGTTGCGTGTAGGGCCTTGCTTCTTGTGGCCATTCATAATTCCCAATATTCTTGTTATCCATAGAAATGTCCAATCCTTTCTTTAAACCCTTTGAGTTCTTGGCCTCAATGATATCTTGTGACAATGAATTCTACAGGATACTTATGTTTGTACATAAAAGTATTTCCTTTTATCAGTTTTACATTTGCCGCCCTTTAATTTAATGTAATGTCTCCTAGATCTTTTACTGAGATATATTCTTGACCAACTTTGCACAACAAAGAACATATCTGTTGGCTGTATAATAGATTCACAGCTTTTAAGGCCAGAAGGGACCATTATGATAATCTAATCTGACCTCTAT